>CM019074.1:34994447-35604447 GCA_009667805.1 Leptobrachium leishanense | reverse complement strand
AGGCAATTCGCCAAATCTTGGCGAATTGCCTGCACATACGATGCCTGTTCGGTGCCTGTTCGAGGGCAGTGAAATCCCCATAGAGAAGCAATGCTTAGGCTATTCAGAGAACACAAACCAGCAGTGAAAAGTTGCCGAAATGCCCTGCCGTTCGGTGGTTTAATTTGGCAAATTTATTCAGGCAAATCCCATAGGCTTCAATGTTAAAAATATTCCCGTTTTAATTCAATATCTAATAAACCATTCATTATAATATTCTGCAGTAAAAAGTCTCTTTATTTATAGATTTTTTTAGGATCTTTTAGGCATTTTTCGGGGGGGTTTTAAAAAGAAAAATACGATTTTTTTTTTAGATTTTTTTTAAACTTTACTTATTTTTTCTGTAACAGCCCTTTTTATTATCATTCATTGGATCATATATAAATTTCAGACATTTTCGCTCAGTAGTTTCTTTGCAAACAGCGTTTCACTTTTCAAACATTCAAGCAAACAGTTTTTTTTAATTTATTCACTCCATTCATCTGCGATGTCGGCTTTTTCCGGCGGCTGCGCTGCATTTGATCGGCTCCTGCTCGGGTGTTTCTGGCGTTTTCGGCGGGTTAATCCAGATGTTTTTGCAGGTTTTGGTGTGCGTTCGCCCTCGTTTCGCGGTGAGTTTACGGCGACTTTTCCCTGCAAATCAGGGACCCTGTGGTGCTTGCTGAATACACCGCAGGGTCGCCGAAATCGGATCGCCAAATCGAACTGAATTAAAGAGAACGAAAAGTCACCGAACGTGCGGTGGCTTTTCGATTTTCTTTGAATAACCCTGTTTATATTTCTTTTGAAGGTTTGATGGAGCTGCCATTTTTATTGCTGACCACTAGATGGCACCATCATACATGCGAACTGGCAATTTCTGAAAACTCATTGAGATAAATGTAGCTGTAACAATGTTTTATGACCACTAGAATGCAGCAAAGCATCATAAACAGCTAATTTGTTGTAGCTACACCAAATGGCACAGGTCAGCAGCCTTGGCCCTCCAGATGTTTTTGAAACTACATCTCTCATGATTCTAAATGACTTATACAGGGTTATTCAAAGAGAACCGAAAAGTCACCGCACGTTCGGTGAATTTTCGTTCTCTTCAATTCGGTGCGATTTGGCGATCCCATTTCGGCGACCCTGCAGTGTATTCAGCAAGCACCACAGGGCCGTCGTAATGCAGGGAAAAGGTGCCACAAACCCGCCTAACAGTCACCGCAAAACCCGGCGAACGCACACCGAAACCCACAAAAACATCTGGATTAACCCCGCCGAGCACGCCGGAGAAACCCGAGCAGCCGCCGATCACAGCGCAGAGCAGCCGTCGGAAAAACCCAACACGCAGACGAATGGAGTGGAAAAAAAAACCAGTTTGCTTGAATGTTTGAAAAGTGAAACGCTGTTTGCAAAGAAACTACTGAGCGAAAATGTCTGAAATTTACATATAAGATCCAATGAATGATAATAAAAAGGGCTGTTACAGAAAAAAGAAAAACGATTTAAAAAAAAAAAGCGGAACAAAGAAATTCGTAAAAAAATCTCAAAAAATGCCAAAGAGATCCTAAAAAAAAAATCGATAAATAAAGAGACTCTTTACTGCAGAATATTATAATCAATGGTTTATTAGATATTGAATTAAAACGGGAATGGGATTCCCCTGAATAAATCTGCCACATGAAACCACCGAACAGCAGGGCAATTCGGCAACTTTTCACTGCTGGTTTGTGTTCTCTGAATAGACGAAGCATTGCTTCTCTATGGGGATTTCACTGCCCTCGAACAGGCACCGAACAGGCACCGTATGTGCTAGGGATGTGCGTTTCGGGTTTCGGAATTTCGGAATTTTCACGAAATTTCCCGATTCGTGTTTTCGGATGCGGCCGATTTTCCGAAAATTTTTAGATCCGAAAATGGCAGATCCGAAAAGTTTTCCGAGCCGAAACGAAATATTTTCGGAATTTTCGAAATGGACTTGAAATGTGTCAAAACGAAATTTATTGCTTTGAAACGAGGAGAACAGACGTTCCGAAAAAATGAAAATTTCCGAAATCACGAAAAGTCGATACAAAAAACGAGCAAAGTGACACGAAAATACGAAAAATGGTCGATATTCCGAAAACATCTACAATTCCATAAAACGAAAATTTCCGAAATCACGAAAAGTCGATACAAAAATCGAGCTAAGTGACACGAAAATACGAAAAATGGTCGATATACCGAAAAAAAATGTACACGAAAAACGGGTCGAGCCGAACCGAATCGAAACAGAAATCGGTCGAAACGAGCCGAATCGAAAAGTTTGAAAATCCGAAAAATCAGATCGAACCGAAAAAAAAATCAGTGCACAAGCCTAGTATGTGCAGGCAATTCGCCAACATTTGGCGAACTGCCTGCTCTCTGAACAGCCGAATGGCCAGGAAAGGTAAGCGTATGCTGAATTTCACTGTTCGGTTACTTTTCGGCCACAATTCGGATCCCTTTGAATAACCCTGATAAGGTCGACTGATATTTATGAGAAATGTAGTTCCAAAACATCTGGATGTTTATCTTTATAAATAAATAAATAAATAAATCTGGATGACCGAGGATGTACGGTGGTAAACCGTAAACTAAAGTGAAGCTGTAGCAGCCGCAGGGGATGGATATCGCTATGGCCTTGAAGCTCAATACAATATCTTATTTATTATTATTATTATTATCATCATTTATATGGCGCCAACAGTTTCCGCAGCGCTTTACAGTAACCAAACGGAACGAGATACAGATAAACAGACATAGAATGGAAAAAGAGGTGTAGAGGGCCCTGCTCATAGGAGCTTACGATCTAGATTTGATAAGATACTGCAGCCTTTCCTTACCTGCTTCAGGACTGGGCATCGCGGTCTTCAACCTCCGTGCACGGAGCTTATTGAGGGCCCTCTGCAGTATCGCGCTGGCATGTTGACATGTCAGTCAATACGCCAGCTTGCAATGGGGTGCACAAAGCAAGCGGAGGGCTGCCCTCTAGGATGGCTCAAGTGCTTTCACTCACTGCGGCGGCTCGCTACCACTAGCGAGGAGCAGCTAAACTTTGATGGGGTGAGGAGAGGAAAAAGGAGAATTGAGATAATGTGAAAAAATAGAAAACAAGCAGAAACTGCAGGGTATTCAACGAAGAAAGTCAATAAATGTCATTATTCTGATCAAGAACTTTCAAAGATTTAAAGAGAATCGTGATGGTTGATTTAAAAACTGCATTTATGTCTCTATTATTTCCTTCCATCCACCGAACTGTGGCACGGAGTTTTAACGGTAAAATAGGGGTAGGTTGGAGTACCTACATTTTCTTATCTTTTCTCTCTATCTCACAGGGTAAAGGTTGAAGATATTAAGTTCTCAGACATTTCCTTGGACTTACTTCCGGGTACTGGTATCCGAATGTCGGTGAACAATAAGATATATATCACTGGAAAAAGGTAGAGAACATTCCATTGGAACTAGAATCATATATGTGGTGGTACACGTTATGATTCGTCACAATATTTATGTTTTCTGTGGTTTTATAGTTTCCTCGGTGGGAAGACAGAGCTGAGGATGGAAGTAAATATCGTCAGCTACACCGGTCTTGAATTTAACTCGAGCTGTCCTAGATTTGTTGCCACCGAATGCAAGACCAATCTCATTAACGTCAAAGCCAACCTGCCACAGGGGTATGTAAGCTGTGGTTCACTGTCCTCAGGTCGCCACCTTGTGGATGTGGATAATAAACAAAAAAGAACGATGATTAAGTCGGCGAGAAGAAAAAAAAAAGCGCTTGAATTCATGCCCTAGTAAAAATAAGTTGTATTTGAAACGAAATATCGGTTCTGAATTAATTTTCAAGGTTGTGGCAAAAAGAAGGAGCAGAATCTGTTGCCTAAAAATGAAGAAAAATAGAGGCGAATCTTAGGCTCAGGGTTTAGGCGTAGTGTTAGTCTGAAACTCTAAAACGAGCACAAATAGTAACCGTAACACTAATTACAAACCCTATCCCTAATATTAATCCTAATAGTAAACCTAACCCTAAAACAAGCACTAATAGCAACCCTACCCCTGATTACAAACCCTATCCCTAATATTAACCCTAATAGTAAACCTAACCCTAAAACAAGCACAAATAGCAACCCTACCCCTGATTACAAAACCTATCCCTAATATTAACCCTAATAGTAAACCTAACCCTAAAACAAGCACAAATAGCAACCCTACCCCTGATTACAAACCCTATCCCTAATATTAACCCTAATAGTAAACCTAACCATAAAACAATCACAAATAGCAACCCTACCCCTGATTACAAACCCTATCCCTAATATTATCCCTAATAGTAAACCTAACCCTAAAACAAGCACAAATAGCAACCCTACCCCTGATTACAAACCCTATCCCTAATATTAAACCTAATAGTAAACCTAACCCTAAAAAAAGCACAAATAGCAACCCTACCCCTGATTACAAACCCTATCCCTAATATTAACCCTAATAGTAAACCTAACCCTAAAACGAGCACAAATAGTAACCGTAACACTAATTACAAACCCTATCCCTAATATTAACCCTAATAGTAAACCTAACCCTAAAAACAAGCACAAATAGCAACCCTACCCCTGATTACAAACGTAACACGAATATTAACCCTAACCTTCATAGTAAAACTAACTCTGAAACAAGCACAAATAGTAACCCTA
This sequence comes from Leptobrachium leishanense, assembly GCA_009667805.1. Classification (NCBI taxonomy): domain Eukaryota; kingdom Metazoa; phylum Chordata; class Amphibia; order Anura; family Megophryidae; genus Leptobrachium; species Leptobrachium leishanense. The sequence continues at coordinate 35,599,714 of CM019074.1, read as the reverse complement.
TCCCTAATACTAACCCTAACCATAATAGTAACCCTAACCTTAATAGTAAAGTTAACCGTAAAAGTAACCCTTACCCTACAACAAGCACAAATAGTAACCCCACTCCTCATTACAAACCGTAACCCAAATACAAATCCTATCACCTAATATTAACCCTAAAAGTAACCTTAACCCTATAACAAGCACAAATAGTAAGCCTATCCCCAATACTAACCCGAACCATAATATTAACCTTAACCTTAATAGTAAAGCTAACCCTAAAAGTAACAATAAACCCTACAACAACCACAAATAGTAACCCCACTTCTTATTACAAACCGTAACCCAAATACAAATCCTCTCACCTAATATTAGCCCTAAAAGTAACCTTTACCCTATAACAAGCACAAATAGTAACCCCAGGGCTCAAAATTTCAGGTCCCAAACTACTAGCCAGGCCTTAAGAGTTACTCGCCACCCAACCCTTACCGTTATCTCTGCCCCTAAACACACCCTCTAAAATTATTGTTTAATTATCATTAATAATATAACAAAGCATTGTAAACATAAATCAAAATGTGCAGTGTGTATGAGTGGATCACAGAGCTCCACAGCAATAAACCTCATAGTAATGTGCAGTGTGTATGAGCGTGAGTTTTATTGCTGTGCAGCTCTGTGATATGCTCATACACACTGCACATTACTGAGTTTTATTGCTGTGCAGCTCTGATACGCTCATACTCACCACACCTTACTGAGTTTTATTGCTGTGGTGCTCTGATACACTCATACACACTACGCATTACTGTATCAGAGCTCCACAGCAATAAAACTCACAATAATGTGTGGTGTGTAGGAGCGTATCAGAGCTCCAAAGCCTTTTATATACCCCCTCTCTCTTTCTTTTTACACCCTCCCTCTCATTCTTTTTTTCAACCCCCCTCTCCCATTCTCACTTTTTTCACCTCTCTCCCTCTTTCTTTTTTTTTCATCCCCTCTTATTCGTTTTTTTATCCTCTCATTTTTTTTCATCCCCTCTTCCATTCTCAGTTTTTTTATCCCCTCTTTCTCTTTTTTCATCCCCTCTCTTCCATTCTGTCTTTTTTCATCCCCTCTCTTCCATTCTCAGTCTTTTTTTATCCCCTCTTTTTTTCATCCCCTCTCTTCCATTTTCAGTCTTTTTTCATCCCCTCTCTTCCATTCTCAGTCTTTTTTCATCCCCTCTCTTCCATTCTCAGTTTTTTTTATCCCCTTTCTTTTTTTTTTTCATCCCCTCTCTTTCTTCCATTCTCAGTCTTTTTCATCCCCTCTTTCTTTTTTTATCCCTCTTCCATTCTCAGTCTTTTTTCATCCCCTCTCTTCATTCTCAGTCTTTTTTTATCCCCTTCTTTTTTTCATCCCCTCTCTTCCATTTTCAGTCTTTTTCATCCCCTCTCTTCCATTCTCAGTTTTTTTATCCCCTTCTTTTTTTTCATCCCCTCTCTTCCATTCTCAGTCTTTTTCATCCCCTCTTTCTTTTTTTATCCCCTCTTCCATTCTCAGTCTTTTTTCATCCCCTCTCTTCCATTCTCAGTCTTTTTTTTATCCCCTTTCTTTTTTTCATCCCCTCTCTTCCATTTTCAGTCTTTTTTCATCCCCTCTCTTCCATTCTCAGTTTTTTTATCCCCTTTCTTTTTTTTCATCCCCTCTCTTCCATTCTCAGTTTTTTTTATCCCCTTTCTTTTTTTTCATCCCCTCTCTTCCATTCTCAGTCTTTTTTCATCCCCTCTTTCTTTTTTTATCCCCTCTTCCATTCTCAGTCTTTTTTCATCCCCTCTTTCTTTTTTTATCCCCTCTTCCATTCTCAGTCTTTTTTCATCCCCTCTTTCTTTTTTTATCCCCTCTTCCATTCTCAGTCTTTTTTTATCCCCTTTCTTTTTTTCATCCCCTCTCTTCCATTCTCAGTCTTTTTTAATCCCCTGCAGCCTTGTAATTACCTACCTCCCAGGCAGCAGTCCCCCTCCGCTCAGAGGGAGGGAATCAGATCACTCCTCACTCGGCTCATGCACAAACGCTTCCAGGCTCTGTGTCAGCACACGTGACACAGACCACCCGGAAGCTGGCTGAGTGCAGATGCTGGGAAGATGTGAAAGCACATCTCTCCCAACGTTCGGTCCGTCCCTGCTTGCGGCGCCGCCCCCCTCCTTCCCCGCTACGAGCAGACCGGATCACATGAAAGGGAATGTCAGTGAGGGCTCCATGCCGACGCTGGCATTCCAATTACAGCCCAATTTCTACTCGCCCTCCCCCAATTTCAACTCGCAAATTGCGAGGGGGCGAGTGCAAATTTTAACCCCTGGTAACCCTATCCCTAAAACTAACCCTAACCATAATATTAACCCTAACCTTAATAGTAAAGCTAACCCTAAAAGTAACCCTAACCCTACAACAAGCACAATTAGTAACCCAAAAACTAACCCTAACTCTGAAATTAAATGGATTAAAAGAAGAAAAATTCATAAATGCATAAAAATAACAATGCAAGGGCTTAGAATATTATATTGTAACTGCATTTCAAATATGAAATTTCTTTTACTAGTGTTTGAATTTGAGTGTCTTTTTTCTTACTCAATGACTGAGGCCCGCGTGATCCCGTCCGTGTTGCGGCACAGATTAACGTCCGTCGTAGCATAGACACATGAGCAATAGAGACCCACACACGAAGTACGTGCGCACCGAACTGCGCACGCACAACGCACGTGGCAAACGGAGGCAAGTTAGGCAAGAACGTAAAACCGCTAGACGGACGCGCAGAGTGCGCCACGTCCGCGTAGCGTTCTGTGTGAGTGATGAGGAGATGTCAGACGTAGCACATTTGCGACGTCCAGCACCTTGACGCACAAAATGGCTTTTCATATCCTTTTCAAATTTTTATCATTTTTCATATTAATTTTGTTTCCCATAATTCTCTTTTTTTTCTACGTCCGTCAACAAAAACGATCGTGTGGAGTCTACAGTATCTTCCGTCAGTACGTCTGTCCGGTATGCGCGCACGCAGAGTGCGCTCAGACTGCGTTCGTCTGACGTTAGCCTTAATTATCACTTCGAGTTTATCAGCGGCCACAAGGGGGCGACTGCTCCATAGGATACTGCAAGCTGTCTACACAAATAGTAGTATTCATATCAAGCCAAAAGTATCACAAACACACACTTGGTGCTGACATGATCATATTTGTAAGAGCATACTTTGCTTTCGAACGAGTTTTTATTTTCATGTTTCTGCTTTGTTTTTCAGAATTTTGCCAAATGTGATGAATTCTTTCCTCGATAAAAACCTTAAATCTCTCTTACCTGCGACGGTGAGCCTTACTTGTGTAAAGTGCCATGTAATGCTGTGTGTCTTCTTTCCTGTGCAGGGTAGAGAAATCTCTAAGCGAATTAAGCCCTGTTTATTGTAAACCAAGACATTCATTGTGTTTTGCCAACTACCCTTTACCCACCCTTTAACATTGCCAGCTCCCCCCAGTAACCCTTCCTCTTCCAGCCTTCTCTATAACCCTTAGAATACCAGACCCCATGGAACTTGAACCTACAACTACCAGCTTTACCAGCAATCATTACCCTTCTAGCCTAATCCTTCCCGTCAGTCTCCCACATACTCCCATCACTCTCAGCCACTTTTATCTAGTTCACCCAGCAACTCACACAGTCATTCCTGTGTATATATATATATATATATTATATATACACTGCCTGACCACCAAATAAAATGTCCCCATCTGAATTTCACTAAGCTAATAGGCGTGAGCCTTCTAGGGACGTACCTAGAACATTTGGCACCCGGGGCGGATCCTATATTTGGCATCCCTGCAACTTTAAAATGTAAAAAAAAAAATTAAAAAATTACACACACTTTTTTTAATGTTTTCAAAAATATTTTTAGTTATAGCATTCTGGCAGGACATGACGTATACATATAATAATGATTTTTATGAATCTGCCGATGGTGGATCATTCATGCGTCCTCTGTGCTGTGCAATAAGGGGCGAGTGTAGGTTCTTTTTGAATAATTGTTATTTTTAAGTGATTTTGCAAACTCACAACATATCCATCCTATAGTGGTTTTTCTTTTTTCTGTAAGAGACCTTTATATTATCAATCATAGGACCTTATATGTAAATTCCAGACATTTTGATAAGTAGGCCGACTCCCTGCACTTCGGGGACCCTGCGGTGAATGGTGAATTCACTGCAGTGCATGGTGGGGAAATTTGATTCCCCGAAGTGCAGGGAACAACAGAACACCAAAATGTTGGCGCAATTTCGGTGCTCTGTGAGTAACCCCTTTAGTGGTGGGTTTTTTGCCGCCCCTGGAAAGTGCCAGCCTAGGCCTTGCCTACTCAGGACATACTTGAAAATTAGTGAAATCTCAATGTATCCTTCCTGGTAAAATACTTAGCAAAAGTAAAAAAAAAACATTTTTTTTTTTTTTTTTTTTTAAGGTGTCACCCTAGGGGGTGGTGTCACCCGGTGCGGCCAGCTCCCCGCCCCCCCCCTTGGTATGCATCTGGAGCCTTCCATTGGATAGATAATTACTGCAGTGATTAGTTTCAGCCAGGAAAAAAATTAGGTCATGTGACTCCCTGAATATACTGAATGAGCAGGTTTTTCCATCAATGGGTTTTTTTCTGCCCCTGATGGCACAGAAGGGCATATTCCAAGATGGCAATGCCAGGATTCAACGGGCTCAAATTGTGCAAGAGTGGTTCAGGGAGCATGAGACATCATTTTCACACATGGATTGGCCACCACACAGTCCACACCTTAACCCCATTGAGAATCTTTGGGATAATGTGCTGGAGAAGACTTTATGCAGCGCCGCGACTCTCCCATCATCAATACAAGATATTGGACACAAATTAATGCCACTCTTTTAAGGTTTAAGTTTAAGGTCTGAGATTGGTTTTGACCAATTTAGAGGCACTTGGTCGCCAGTCTTCAAATTGTGACTGGCCAATTTCTTGCATTGCCGACAACTTTACAGTTAGCCAAAAGTCTACCAACTAATAACCGAGCCACAATATGTGTATGACAAAATTTGTCGAGTGTCTGTTTTGTGGTTCACCGAGCCATAACTGTGCAAGTGTAACGTGGTAACTCAGCTGCGGTGACGGAAATATACTTATCTGGCCGCGGTTCAGTTTCTATTTATTAGGGAAACTCCAAAAGAACAATTCTACATCCTGACATGTTAAAACGGACATGGTTGGAAGTTCTGGTCGAAGCATTTTGTCTCTAGTTGTATTTAAGTCAAGTTGGGCACATGATTAAAGATTTTTAAATCCACCCAATTGTTACAGTGTTTACAAGGTTTAATACATTTCTTTTTATCTGTCTATATCTTGATATTCTCCATACGCAGTCCTCCTGTTACTGTTGGACCAGTGGGTGGCACAGAATTTGGTCCAATAACGGAGAGTCAAGTTGGGTCACCTGTGTTCTTAAATCTATGGTGTGCTTTTTCATTATAGTTGTGCCCAGCGGTGGACGTGATACTCACAATGATAAATGAAAAGCTTTGCATGAAGAATGGTAAGTTTATGGACTTTGTGATACATGTGGTCTAACACACAAGGAACCATGCTGAAAAATAATTATAATGAGAACCTCTGACTCACAAGATTTTGGAAAGGAACAAGTACCATCTCACTCCTGGTTTTGAAAGGATAAATGGCCTGTGATAAAGTAATATTATCAAAGACGTCATGGTGACATTCATGGCTGCTATCAGAAGCCATGGATCCGTTACTGAACCAACGGTCATTTAGCCCCCTTTCCACCTTTTGGTCATTTTGCCCCACCTGCCTTCTTTTTTCTTGCCCTAACAGGACTAAATCCCTGATGCCCAGCAAGAGTTGTAAAAATGTAAAGGGAGTGGTTCCCTATCCAATGAGCCCAACTTCTTTAGGGCATGGCAGGTGCACCTTAAACTCTGTTGTTCACATATAGCCAGTTGGTTTGGCTGGACCATGACATCTCAACTCAAAGGCATACTCTATTGAAAAATAGAGTTCCTATCTCGTTGTCCTTAAATAATTGGTCAGAGGCTGGTGATGCTGATAGCCTCTGACCAATTATTTTTTTATTTTGGGTCTGATTTAATCACCTTTTCTCCCTCGTTGGGCGCTGCTCCTCCTCTTCGGCTTAGGACTCCCAAACCAAGAAGTCCCTGAAGCTTTTCTGAGCAATTTGCACTCCTACATAAACTAAAAGTTGCGACATAAAAGAAAACACAGTCAACATAGTCTAGCCTTCTCCGTGTCTGATTGCCCCTGTGAGAAGAAGCGGCAGATCACGCTGCCCTCTCCACCGTGGGATGAGAAATGAGTATGGGATTTTTTGGTATGTGCTGCAGATTTTTTGCTCTATTTTCACTCTCATGAAGCTCCTGATGACGTCCATGTTTGGTGAAACGCGTTGAGCATTTCGTGTAATTTATGTAGTTATGTTTTGATTACTGATTACGATATGGTATCGGTGGATATATTTATTTATTTATTTCTTTTATTTATAAAGGATATTACCAGGGAGGATACATTGAGATTTCTCTCGTTTTCAAGTATGTCCTGGGTTCAAGAACATTGAGTGGTTACAGAAATACAAAATAGTAAAATACAAGAAATTAACACAAAACAAATATACAGATTAACAGAAAATAAATATGTAGGAAATATAGTCACTATGTTACATGTTTACAGGTGCATTCTGTATATAGTCACTATGTTACATGTTTACAGGTGCATTCTGTATATAGTCACTGTGTTACATGTTTACAGGTGCATTCTGTATATAGTCACTGTGTTACATGTTTACAGGTGCATTCTGTATATAGTCACTGTGTTACATGTTTACAGGTGCATTCTGTATATAGTCACTGTGTTACATGTTTACAGGTGCATTCTGTATATAGTCACTGTGTTACATGTTTACAGGTGCATTCTGTATATAGTCACTATGTTACATGTTTACAGGTGCATTCTGTATATAGTCACTATGTTACATGTTACAGGTGCATTCTGTATATAGTCAGTGTTACATGTTTACAGGTGCATTCTGTATATAGTCACTGTGTTACATGTTTACAGGTGCATTCTGTATATAGTCACTGTGTTACATGTTTACAGGTGCATTCTGTATATAGTCACTGTGTTACATGTTTACAGGTGCATTCTGTATATAGTCACTGTGTTACATGTTTACAGGTGCATTCTGTATATAGTCACTGTGTTACATGTTTACAGGTGCATTCTGTATATAGTCACTATGTTACATGTTTACAGGTGCATTCTGTATATAGTCACTATGTTACATGTTTACAGGTGCATTCTGTATATAGTCACTATGTTACATGTTTACAGGTGCATTCTGTATATAGTCACTGTGTTACATGTTTACAGGTGCATTCTGTATATAGTCACTATGTTACATGTTTACAGGTGCATTCTGTATATAGTCACTATGTTACATGTTTACAGGTGCAGTCTGTATATAGTCACTATGTTACATGTTTACAGGTGCGTTCTGTATATAGTCACTATGTTACATATTTACAGGTGCATTCTGTATACAGTCACTATGTTACATGTTTACAGGTGCATTCTGTATATAGTCACTATGTTACATGTTTACAGGTGCATGCCGTATTGAGGTATGTTAATAGAGCTCTCTTAAGGGACTTTAGACTGGGGGAAGATTTGATGGCGTCTGGGAGGTTATTCCATATTTGCGGTGCTCTGTAGGAAAATGAGGATCGAGCCACTTGCTTTTTGTATTGTGGTATTGCAAGTAAGGTGCAGGTCCTGGATCGGAGGTTATAGGATGAGGGAGCTGCTGGGGGAAGCAGCCTATTCAGGTAGGGTGGTAGCTTCCCAGAAAAGCTCTTACACACCAGGTTAGAAACGTGAAGGATGCGTTTAGATTCCAGCGACGGCCAGTTTAGTTCTTTTAACATATAGACTGGATATAGACTGGAGTATGCTGTTATGTTAGCGTTCTCAGCAATTTTGTACTCAATAAATTCAAAATATGAGGTGATTTATAGCTGTTTTATGCTCCCTTTACGGTATACAGTATATCTTTCTTTGGGTTGATTTGTTCTTTTCTCCCTATCTTTCCTATTGCAATGAGCGGTAGAAGACTCGTATTCTAGACATTATACCTTGTGAATTTACTCTGGCACCCAGGGAGCACCTGTAACCTGCTAGTATTCTGCTACCCTTAGGACGGTGTTGTTTTTAGTGACAAATTCTGTATCAGTCATGTGCGCAAGGCTAACAGGCTGTTGTCATTATTCCCCTCTACTTCTGGATTCAATTCTATGACTTCAATTTAGGCTATTAAAGGTTAAGTTTTAGTTCATAGAGTGTATCAAGGTCAAGTACCCTGTATCCTTGAGTTTGTATATATATATGTTAACAAGGGTTACCCCCCATTCTAGGTTCCAAGAGTTGGATTTTTGCGCAAAAACGCATTAACGCGAGGGGCAAAACCCTTTGCGCTGAACGCCGTTTTACAATGTCCACGCAAAAAATGCACATTAACGTCTACCGCGGGTGAACCTGCACGAGCGTACTGTACTGCTCGCGTCCTATACTTAACATTGTGAGCATAAATGAGTTTGTGTGCTGGTACGCGGATGGTATTACAATCTATGCGCAAAATTTAACGCACAACGTTTGCGCGCATAATTTTAACATGTTTGAGAAGCTGGTGGTAACAGCAAATCTGAACGTCCTGGCCGAACCCAAATAAACCAGCCCAAAAAAAAATACGCAGCAACGTATAGTTACACATTCTACGCATACCCAAATAATAAAATGGGGAAGTTGTGCGTGTTTTTTATATTGATGCAGCATATACTGTATGTGCAGATTGACTTTGACAGGCGCAAAAACTTAACGGGAGACAATTGTGGTTCTTAATTCTGATTGGCTGAATCGCGTGAAAAAACAGTCCGAACACTGATTACTGCGCGCAACGTTGCTGCGTGCGCGTTTTTGCGCGTCCGTTTTACACGAGTTATATTTTGACGTATGAAAAAATGCGCGAGGATTGTAATACTAGCGTTGTTTTACGCGCGTTAACGTTTAACGCTGCCCGCAAAAATTCACGCTTTCTGCGTGCGTTTTTCCGTCAAGAATGTAATAGAGCCCTACGGGTTTATGCTCATTAAACTATACTTTTATACAGCGTATATTGTTTGGCTATCTTGGACAAGCTTTCTCTTCTAATCCCAGGCACAAATTAACTCCTTCTATACAAAGTATACAAGATATAGGAGACCTTAATTTACAGTAGGGATTTGCTATAACCTTGTGGCAAGGTTGGAATAGTTTGTCCAGTTATCAAGATATTGACTGGAGCCAATCTCTTAACGACAACTATGGAATAAGGCCAAATTGAAGGTAAAAGACACTAAATAGTGCGCGTCTGTTTATACAGTGGCTCTATAATTAGGCAAAATAGGCAGTTGCTAAAGGCCTCTCTCAAACAGGTGCCTCGCATGATGGCATTTACAGGGAATATCAGTGTAAACTTGGCAATTCACACAAATGTACTCCTACATTCACATAATACTATCTACAGCGGCAGCTTGGGGAGCTTTGGGGTTACTTTTTCAACTTTTTCAGCATCAAGAGAGGCCTCACATTAGAGGCTCGCTTAAGGCCTCGCTAACTCTAGGGCCACCTCAGGAACGGAGCGGGAGGAATAGAATAGCCCAGATAGTGTAAGAGCTGACCCGGATCCCTCTCACCACCAGGGGGCAGGGCTGGGAACGTGAAAGCACCTGTCGTACACCTAGCGTCTACCTTGTTGCACATAGAATTTGCTGCTTGCTGTTGTAACAGCTTCATGTCATTGTAATATGCATGTTTCAGGCTTTGTTAATTTTCACTATCCTTTTCAGCCCATTTCTCAATTGGAAAATCTGGATCTCTGGACTACTTGGTGCCTCGGATGCCAACAGTGACAGAACAGCACATCGATATTGAATTAAACGTAGGTACACTTTATTTTAGACACAGTTTATAGTTGCATCTATAAGGGGACACTTTGTAGATATATCCAGGCATCTTACTCCAGTTCTGTGCATCAGGCCGTTTAAATGAAAAAAAGGTCCACAGGCCTGGTGTGCAAGTGGCCCAGGGGTCAATTGCCAACCTGCCTCTCCTGGTCCCTATGCCAAAAACCTAATGCAGTCCCTTATGAGATTAAAATGAACACTGCCACTTACATAAACTGTAACTAGATTACTTGTGCATTACAGATAAAACCACCTCATAAAACACATGCTGCTGCTTTTTTTTTTTTGTAGTAATTGCATGTAAAAAAGGAAAAATAAAATTAGGTATTTTTATCTCCGGGTTCCAGTTTCTGGATTTGTCCCATGATGCAACATTTACCAAAAGCTTTGCTTTGTGGCTCTTGTTTATTTAATCTACAATATTTACCAGTTAAAGAGGTAGATGGGGAAATGTTTAGATAAGGCTGCAGGGGGCTATTGTTTTTCAGGCTACTTGCGATAAGAGATGGCAGCTGAATGAGATACGACAGGGATCTTAAAAGCCTTCTACTTTACCCCCTGGTGATGTCCTTTGAATACATCCCACACAGTACAATGATGTGAGTTGTGATTGACCCATAGGTTCCACTCTATGGCCAAAGCCACACAGTGAGGCCCAAGTGATTAAAGATCCGGGGGTGGGGGTGCAGTTTACAACACAAAAGATCACACAATGGATGCATCCAGTGACACATATAGAGTGAAATATTTTCTTATCTAAACTATTTATTACAAAAGAAATGGGATACACAACAGAACATGGGGTATGCAGATAAAAACACAAAGTAATACTAGCAAACAGGAGGAGGTAGGAGGCAGGTTCACTTGGAGGCAGATGGTCAGGACAGGAAAAGGCAGCAATATGCAAGACTACACAGGGTACAGTCAGAGTAGAAGGCACAGTTAGGACACTATAACCTCCATAACGCTAGCGCTCACATAAACGAGTGTTAGCGTTAGGTAAATGAGGTGATAGTGTGCCGCATAAATCACCTTATGCCCGCTAACGGGTTAAAATATCCATTAGCGAATCGGTAATCGCGCTTTTTAGCGCCAGCTTACTGTACTTTGTGCTCCCTATACTTAACATGGTGAACGCAACGTGTGAGCACTCAGCAATTAGCGTTAGGATAACAAACAGTACAAACAGCTGTCCCTAACTAAAGAAGATTGCTACAGGTTAGAGCTTCTGCAGAATCAGTTAGCAGCAGCTGTTAACATCCCAAAAAAAATCAAAATACTCAACTCTCTTCCCGTGGCGAGAATGGCAGCCCGATCCGCCGCTTCTGGCTGCCGGGAGCAGAGTGAGACTGGGGGAAAAAAGTACTCACTCTCCCTCCACGATCACTCCGCCAACCGGAGGCGAGATCCTGCCGGTCATGTGGCCTGGCAGCAGAAGCCTCCATGGAGTCCCATGGACTCCACGGAGGGGATGCTTGAGATGGCGCATTAGCACTGCCCTGAGCATCCTGGACCCTGGCGGCCGCTACGGGGCAGGCTGCTGGACTCAGCGCCTGCCCCATAATTTGCAGGTAAAATGCGGACGCTAAGGGGAGATTAGCAGAGAATTTGACATAGAATTTTCACTTCTCCAGTCATTCTCCTGGTTTTCACCTCTCTCTGAATAACCCTGTTAGTTTTCAGACACCCAGCATTGTGACACATAAAGCTTACCATGGATGCCTCCAATCTCTTCTTGATCTGTACCAGGTCACAGTGCAGCATGGCAATGTTATCATTCAACCTAGGAACTCCAAAGATGACCCCGTTAATCCAACTGAGAGCTCCAAACATCCAACTGAGAGCTCCAAACATCCAACTGAGAGCTCCAACCATCCAACTGAGAGTTCCGAAGATGACTACATTGATTCAAATGAGAATTACGACGACGACGACGACTACATCGATCCAAGTGAGAGTCCGGAAGATGACCTCGTTCGTCCAAATCAGGATTCTGGAGGTGACAACGTTCATCCAACTGAGAGTTCCAAAGATCACTCTGCCTTGCCATTAAATCACGGAGAGACGACGTTACTTATGACAGCTGAATTTCTTGGATGTGCTTTCACCGCATTACAACAGGAAGCGGCATTTAACCTTAAGGTTACACAACGTGAGGTAAGACGCACAGTCGCACACAGTAACAGAGATCTCTCTTGCCATATGTTCAATGACTTCACATGGCGAGGGGCAAATGCTGTAAACCACTGGAAACATTGAGGCCCCTGATGTTATTTGGAGAAGCCTAGTAAGTGTGCCCACTCAGTCATACAGATACATTTGTATAAGCATTGGCATTTCCTATTGCTTTATTACAACCTTGGTGTAAACCTAACCAGAGCTGCCGTAAACTTAGGGCCCTATTACATTCTTCGCGCAAATGTTAACGCGTGCACAAAAACGCATTAACGCGAGAGACAAAACCCTTTGCGCTGAAAGTCGTATTACAATGTCAGCGCAACAAACACGCGTATACGTCTACCACGGGTGAACCTGTGCGAACGCTGCGCGAGCTTACTGTATGTCGCGCGTCCTATACTTAACATTGTGAGCGCAAATGCGTTTGCGCGCTGGTACGCGGATGGTATTACAATCTATGCGCAGTTTGTAACGCGCAGCCATTGCGCGCATAATTTTAGCAACTCCTGAAAGCTGGTGTTAATGGCAAATTCTATCAACCTGGCCGAAACCAAATACACCAGCCCAAAAAAAAAATACGCAGCAAAGTATAGTTACACATTCTACACATACCCAAACCAATAAATTTGAGAAGTTGTGTGTGCATTTTTTATTGATGCAGCATATATGCGCAGATTGACTTTGACAGGCGCAAAAACTTAACGTGAGACAATTGTGGTTCTTAATTCTGATTGGCTGAATCGCGTGAAAAAAAACAGTCCGCACACTGATTTCTGTGCGCAACGTTGCTGCGCGCGCATTTGTGCGCGTCCGTTTTGTGCGCGTATTGCTCAACGGATGAAAAAATGCGCGAGGATTTTAATTCCAGCATTGAGTTACGCACGTTAATGTTTAACGCTGGGCGCACAAATTCACGCGTTACGCGAGCGTTTTAACGCGAAGATTGTAATGGGACCCTTAGTGTGTCACAGCGGTTGGTAAGGGCCAGGGCCCCATTCAGCCACTGGACCCCTGAACATATCATGGGCTCACACCCTCTGATGGCTTCCCTGCTAACAGGGTTCAGGCCTGTGTCCCGCTGGTCCTACCCAATGGAATCTCGGATTACCTTTTCTTTGTTAAAGCACCTCTAGTTTCCGCACTTTACAATAAAGAGTGGGAAGCAAAAACTACAAAATTTATAATTTACCTTATATACTCGCGTATAAGCCGAGTTTTTTGACTCAGATTTTGAGTAAAAAAACCGCGATTCGGCTTATACGCGAGTCAAGGAGCGACGCCGGGCGGAGAACGTGACGTGGTATCGGCGCGCCGGTCAGCTCAGCGTCAGGCGGGCTGCTTTAACGTGGGGAAGGACACGGGCCGCCCAGACACACCACCGCCGCCGGGGAGACGCGGGTACAGCTCGAGAAGAGGAAAAAAACCCGGGGCGGGCTCCACGAACACCAAATCAGCCGCGCCGACTTCCTACCTCTACCCCCCCGCTCGTTGCATCCTGGGCCCGGCTCTGTGACCCGTGGACTCACCGCTGTCCTGTAACTACCTCCTCTGCTCCCGGGGCTGCCCGCCTTCCCCCCGCGGAGGATGGCCTCGGCGCTTGCAGGGATGTCTGGATTTGGGAGTTCCTGAACTGAAGACCCTTGTCTGTGCACGGTGAGTGGGGGGAGCATAAAATCACCTGAAATATCAAAAATATTTATAAAAAAAAGGCTGTCAGCAACATCTGCCTGGTTTTATTTAAAGGCAAAAGAATGAGAACTCTATTAAAGAGCATGAACATTAAAGGTATTATTATGCCCCAAATAAGACAAACCCAAAATGTGTAGCAGGTTGTTTTTGTGCATGATTGGTGCAATTTAAAGGGTAATACATGGTGCATCTAATAGAATGAATGTTCCTAGTGCTGGGAATATATATGTAGATTTTTTTTGGTATCTATTTTTATTTTTGAAATTTACCAGTGGCTGCTGCATTTCCCACTTAAGTTTTCACAGGTTTTTTGGGAAAAAGTAGGGGGGGGGGTCGGCTTATACACGGGTCGGCTTATACCCGAGTATATACGGTAACTTAAAAAAAATAGAAACAATGGGTGTGGGGGCATTTCTCAGAGGAGCTTACACTGCACAAGGTAATTACAGTAACGTTATTTTCCACCCTCTTCCCGTAGCTCACCAAAGCAGGAGCAATGTCAGCTACAGACCTGAGTGCAAAAATTCCTAAGGTGGGTGCATTAATTAATTAATAATATTTTTTTAGCATGCTTATTATTTTGTTTTCCTGGTAAATATTATCAAATATTATCATAGACAATAACGAAGAATAAAAAATGTCCTTCATTAAAAGAAAAGCACGTGACTCTTATGTCAGCGACAGAGAAAAACAAGGGACACAACCCAGCTGTTAGTAGTAGCTCCATATGCCTCACCTCCAGGTGCCACCGCGGTCCTCTAATTTGGCCCGCCCATGCAGTCGACGTGCGGCACATGTCATTGGCTGCAAGGGGAGGCCCATTGAAGACAGCGGGGCGTACCTGTACGCCCTGCGTCTTCACGGCCCACCCGCCGAAAAAGACATCATAGAACTCTCTGCGACGGGAAAGGATTAAAAGAGACACTCTGCACATCCTGACCACTTTATCATTTTTAGATACAGCCAGAGCTATGTGGGGTGCCCCTGCTCCCCCCACCCTTTCCTCCCACCGGCCTGTTTTGGCAGGAAACTTGGTGTGAAGCAGACGAGTTTTCTCCCCTCCACGCCAGAGTCACCAGGCATATTTTGAATTTCCCACATCGGACACTGATGATGTCAGACAGCTCTCCGTGCTGACATCACCTTCTCTAAGACTGCCCACAATAGTGAGCATCCTCAGAGAGGCAGCCAATAGATTGGTTCTGCCCATACCATACCACGCAGCTCCGATCCATCGTTCTGCGCAGGCGCTATAGAACTTTCATACAGAAAACATGCATGTTCCGTGCAATGTGCAATTTGCATAGCCTGCGTAACGCAATATGAGTAAGTGTGCAAATTGTATTTAAAACAAAAAGCTGCAGTAAATTCCAGATTTCAGAATCCCTGAGCTGGCAGCGCGGGACATGGTAGAAAAGGTGAGTATTTGCAGTGAAACAAAAATAAAATAAAAGCAGCTGCCCAGTTATTTAAGGGTAAAAAAAGGGGGGGTCATATTGATCAGAATGTTCCTTTTATCGGCTCTGTTCTGAAAGAGCTGCTATAGTAGTAGATCGAGTCAGGATATTTGTTGGCTGCTGATATCAGATTTTAGGATTTTATAAATAAATCACAGTTATATGTTTTCTAGTTCCCAACCAAACTCCAAGACTTCAAGATAGCGATTAATGTGGACGAACCAACAATGGTCACTCTGGACTCATCTCAAGCCATTCTGCATATTTACTCGAACTTCGAAGCATTTTTGTCAGACAAAAAGTCTTTATTTGTGATAAAACTGGTAAGTTCATGTTCCTGCTGAAAGAGTTAAGCATTTCAAACTTACCAAGCTGTAGCCTTATCATTTACCCTTACGTTATTCCTGTGTAAAGGGTCCATCTGACATGCGTCATTTGGACTTGGGGTGCATAGACCTGGAGATGTATTTGGGAGGTGCAGGCCGGATGTTCGGTGTCATTTCCATGCTGTGTGTCTGTCCCTGATTTAAAGAGAGTTCTATTTTGACCCTACATGCAGTCATGACTCATGGTGTGGGTAGCTTCAGCTCTACAGCCATGGTTTATGTATGGGGGATGCTAGCAAGGCTCTCTGCGTGTACCTGTCTTTAAACTGTGGCTAAGTTACTGGAGAAAGGCACAAGAGTCATGAAGAGAACCTAGGTGTCCAGCAAGGAAGCGGCATTCTCAGATGTGACCCAGTTGGGGTACTGAGATCTGTTACAGTCAGGCTAAATTATTTGTTGCCCGTGAGCAAAATATTTTATTTTATTTAATGGTAGGCTGGTAACTTTCAATTCGGATATGATTTTCCAACTCTCGGTAAATAGTTGATAATGATGAATAACGATATTTTTATACTTGGAAAATCAATCAATATTGAGTGAGTTTATTGATTTGCAAAGTATAAAAGTATTGTTATGCAGTATTATTTTTATCCTTGAAAAAGGCTCTTATAGGAGCCGAAATGTTGGAATTTTTTTAATGCTTACCTAAAATAAAGATTTGGATTTTATTTAAGAAGATCGCGAGTGCTCCTATGTTTGGCACTAATATATATATATATATATTTTGTGAGCAAGATTTTCTTTTAAGATCGGTTACAGTTTGCCACAAACATATTGGTGATCTTGAAATGTGATTGTGGAGTGGTTTGTGTGTTAATTTGCTAGCTGTGTTAACTGATGTTCCCTTTCATTTACAGCATATGAATTACAAAATCCAGTTCTCTGCTGATGAGAAAATCTTGCACTCCGACGTCTCTCTAGACAAGTACGAGAATGGAATGAGCTATCTACACTGTTGCATGCTTTCAGTGATCTCATAGGGTACAGTCGTCCCAAAAGGTCTTTCAAGACCGCAGTCTCCAAAACTTAAATGTCGCAGTTGTTGGTGCTGAAATGTCATCTGTCCGTTGTATGTGTATACCATGGTCAGCACTTGTATAAAAAGATGAACCTTTCTCCATCCTGACTCCTTGATAACCAGCCAGTGGGAGACCTAATATACCTTGTAGACTTGTGCGATTCGAGTTGACATTTGGCCGCATATCAGCATTTCAGAAATCCTGAACTGCCGAAATAAAATCTAAAATAAATGTAAATTAATGGAACTAAATCGATCCCAATACAATCAGACTGATTCTTTTTCATTTGGATAACTGAAAATAATTACACTCGCTGTACAATTCAAAAGCCTTAACCCTAACCATAAAACAAGCACAAATAGTAACCCTAAAATAAGCAAAAATAGCGACCATAACCATAATACTAACCCTCACCCAGGACATGCTTGAAAATGAGCGAAATTTCAATGTTTCCTTCCCGCGCAAAAACGCTCGCGCAGCGCAATTTTTTTTGCGCGCAGCGTTAAACATTAACGTGCATAAATTAACGCTGGTATTACAATCCGAGCACATTTTTTCATCCGTCCGAAAATATTGCGCGTAAAAAATACGCGCAAAAATACGCGCAAAAACTCGCGTGCATTAACGTTGCGCATAGAAATCGGTGGGCGGCCTGTTTTTTCACGCGATTCAGCCAATCAGAATTAAGAACCACAATTGTCTCCCGTTCAGTTTTTGCGCCTGTCAAAATAAATCTGAGTACATATGCTGCAGCAATAATTAAAACACGCACAACTTCTCCATTTTATTGTTTGGGTATGTGTAGAATGTGTAACTATACTGTGCTGTATTTATTTGTTCGTGCTGGTGTATTTGGTTTCGGCCAGAACGTTCAGATTTGCAGTTGCCACCAGCTTTTAAAGGATGTTAAAATTATGCGTGCAAACGTCGTTCGTAAAAATTTGCACATCGATTGTAATACCATCCGCGTGCCAGCGCATGAACGCATTTATGCTCACAATGTTAAGTATGGGATGCGCACACGAACTTGCTCTCGCGCAGGGTTCGCGTAGGGTAACTCGCGTTAGACGTTAACGCGCATTTTGTGCATGAACGTCGTAATACGACGTTCAGCGCAAAGGGTTTTTCCCCTCGCGTTAATGCTTTTTTGCGCACGCGCAAAATTGTGCGCGACAAATGTAATAGGGCCCTTTATAAATAAATAAATAATCTTAAAACAAACAGCAACCCCAACACTAATCTGAAAACTGGCAGAAATAGTAACCCAAACCCTAAGGCTGCTGTCAGACGAGCGTAGTGTTCACGTCCGTGATTGCGCCTAAAAGTACGTCCGTGATAGCATGAAAGAAAGTCCATTGGAGCCTGACACATGAAGTACGTCCGCACTGAACTGCGGACGCATGACGGACGCTGCAAACGGACGCAGGTTAGGCAAGAACGTAATACTGCTAGAACGGACGTGCAGAGTGCGCCACGTCCGCAACGTCTGCATAGCTTTGTGTGTGAGTGATGGAGCATGGTCAGACGGACTGCATTTATACGTCCAGCATTTTTGACGGACAGAATGTTTTTTCATTGTAATTTATTTTTCCCTCCTATATCCGTCAAAAAATAACTTCAGTGAAAAAACGGACTGTGTGACCACTACTGCGTCATCCATACTGACGATGTCCGTACTGCACGGACGTACAGTCCGTAGAAATCACGCTCGTCTGACCCTAGCCTAAGGCTGCTGTCAGACGAGCGTAGTGTTCACGTCCGTGATTGCGCCTAAAAGTACGTCCGTGATAGCATGAAAGAAAGTCCATTGGAGCCTGACACATGAAGTACGTCCGCACTGAACTGCGGACGCATGACGGACGCTGCAAACGGACGCAGGTTAGGCAAGAACGTAATACTGCTAGAACGGACGTGCAGAGTGCGCCACGTCCGCAACGTCTGCATAGCTTTGTGTGTGAGTGATGGAGCATGGTCAGACGGACTGCATTTATACGTCCAGCATTTTTGACGGACAGAATGTTTTTTCATTGTAATTTATTTTTCCCTCCTATATCCGTCAAAAAATAACTTCAGTGAAAAAACGGACTGTGTGACCACTACTGCGTCATCCATACTGACGATGTCCGTACTGCACGGACGTACAGTCCGTAGAAATCACGCTCGTCTGACCCTAGCCTAAGGCTGCTGTCAGACGAGCGTAGTGTTCACGTCCGTGATTGCGCCTAAAAGTACGTCCGTGATAGCATGACAGGACGCCCATCGGAGCCCGTTACACGAAGTACGTCCGCACTGAACTGCGGACGCACAACGGCCGCGGCCCACGGACGCAAGGCAGGCATGAACGTACAACCGCTAGAACGGCCGCACAGAATGCACTGCGGCCGGCTAGCGGCCTGTGTACGTGAGGTGGAGACGTCAGACGCACCTGTTCTGCGGCCTACATCACGTCCAGACTCCAGAACATTCCTGGCGTGGCTGTAGTATATTCTAGGGGCCGGAGAGTTTATCCTGGACACTGGACGCTGCAGGTGACATGGACGTCGAGAGGCTGATCACCGAAGTGGGGGAGCACCCCGAATTGTGGGACACTGCCAGCAACCTATACAAGGACAAGATCAGCAAGGCGAACGCATGGGCTGATGTCACGAGAGCGGTGTACCCTGCATACGACACATGGTCTGAGCATGAACAGAAAGTACAGAGTGAGTACATGATTATTTTATTCATAATGAAATGCACATTATTAATCCAAACAAAATGTAAATGGCTAACAAATTCATGAACGTCACATGTCAAATGCTCCCCATCTGCCAGGGCACCTGTCCTGCTTCACTAGTGAAATAGTTTGCCAGTGCATCACGATGCCTGTTGCTGTGTCGATTCACAGGCATAATGTCATCATTAATAAATTCCTCCAAACCACAAACAGACAAAGAGTCATCAAAATTAAAACCATCCCGCGCACGAACAAAATTATGCAACACACAACAACATTTCACTATATCTACAGAAAAATCGATGTGCACATCTAGCGGCCTATGGAAAATCCTCCACTTGTTGCTCAGTATGCCAAAGGTACACTCGACATACCGTCTCGCACGCGACAGCCTATAATTGAACACCCGCTTTGTCACAGTCAGGTGTGTCCCAGAGTATGGTCGCAGGAGATGCGTAGAAAGTCCAAAAGCCTCATCCCCTACAAAGGCGTAGGCGACTCGCACATCTGTGCCAGGCAAAGGTGCGGGTCCGGGGATGTGCAGTGTCCCACTTCCTATTGCATTCCACAGTGTGGAGTTCCTGAAGAGTGTGGAGTCTGAATCTTTCCCGTATGACCCCACATCCACACAGACAAAATTATAGTTGGCATCTGCCACTGCCAGTAGGCCAATGGAAAAATATTGTTTATAATTGTGATACAGTGAGCCACTCTGCAGTGGCTTCACTATACGGACATGTTTGCCATCCACAGCCCCCAGGCAATTCGGAAAGTTTGCTCGCTCCAAAAATGTTGCAGCAATTTGCGCCCATGCCGCATCTGTGGGTGTTGGCAAACATTCTTCCCTCATCGTGTCCCAAATTGTCTGGCACACCTTGCGGACGATCTCCCCAGCTGTAGATCTGCCAACGCGGAAATTATAATGCAGGTCCTGCAGACTGCATCCACTGGCAAGATACCTATCAAAAAAGGAGAAATAAATGTGTGTTATGATCAGATTCCATGAGTCGCACCTAATATCATTCTACTGTTTTGCAGCACATGAAGTCATCGCCAAATGGAGGACAGTCAGGGACAACTACACAAGGGTCCTCAAAAAAGATGCGGGAGCGGCACGCTCGGATCAGCGGCGAGGAGGGCAGCAGTTACATTTATGCTGAGCAGCTGTCATTCCTGCAACGGACCCTGGAACCAAGACCTATGGTGGGCAGCATCGATCTCCCATCCACATCCAGGGCACAGCAACACGTGCAGCCATGTGCTACTGCCACCTGCTCACAAGAGACGGAAGAGGCCGGAGCAGACTCGCAGTTGGAGGAGGAGACCGCTGCCCAGGAGCTGCCTACTGCAAGGGCTGACACCACCAGGCCAGGCCAGAAAAGGAGAAGGGCACCGGGTGGTGAATTTGAGCGTGCCATGGTGACATTCATGGATTGTCACCATCAACCACCACCACCACCACCACCGCCACCACCACCACCACCACCACCTCCCCGCTGCAGGTTCTGGGATGACGATGACATGTCGTTCCATCATTCGTGTCTCCCCATGTTGCACCAGATGAGCCTGGCTCAGAAGATGGAGTACCGAAGAAGGACATTGGACACCATACACAGCATCTTGAGCCAGCCTCCAGTACCACCTGTGCCTCCCAGGGCACAATATGCTGGTGGTTATTACCGGCGGCCGGAGCCTCCACACCAACCCATGTCCCCTGGTGCCAGGTCACAACCACCCTATCAGCCTGCATACCAAGGTTACATGCCCGATCCCTATGATGAGGATGCTCCTCATTATGAGGATTTGTAGTTATTTTCATGCTCATGCACTTGTTTTATGCTCTGCATTGTTGTTTGCCACATGTTCGTGGACTCTTTATTTTATGTCTGATTGATGTTATGTTCAGCAACATATGGTGTGTTAATGTTATTTGGTTTAGTATTACCATTTCTTGTGGATAAAAGATTTATGTTGCTGTCACTGTTGTCTGTCATTCATCATTGAGTATGTGTGATATTATGCAATGTGTGTGGGTATGCTTGTGCAAATGGGCTGGTGGGCATATCACAACACACCGAAAATGGGGGCTCTGGACTTCGAGCACATCTCTGCTGGCTGGGACCGAAAATATGAATGCTGGTGTTTGCTGTTACTTACCGCAACGTGATGACCAGCATCTCCTCGGGTGGAATAGCGTCCCTCATGATGGTGTCCCTCTTCATCAACGGCTCACGTACCGTCGACAACAGTTCGTCGAAGGAGGGGATGGACATCCGCAGGTAGTTGAAGAACTTCGTCGGGTCCCTCTCTCGCAGTGGCCTGTACAGCGTGACAAAGTGGCCATGCGTGCATCTGGCAGCGTTTATGGGATGAACCCATGATCGCCGTTTTCGCTTGTTCTTCAGGTACAGGTACCCCGTTGCAGCAAAAACGAATACTTCGACTGCATCCATCTTTGGAAAACCCCACCTTCCCCAAAATGGCTTTTTATACCCCTTCCCTTGGATTTTTGATCTGCAATTGATTTGGTTTCTCACATTTCACTTTTTATATTGATCCGTCACTAATCACGGACGTGATCACTGACGTGATCACGGACTGTGTGACCACTACTGCGTCATCCGTACTGACGATGTCCGTACTGCACGGACGTACAGTCCGTAGAAATCACGCTCGTCTGACCCTAGCCTAATAGTGAACAAGCAGAAATTGTAACTCCTAATACTAAAAGAAGCAAAAATAGGAACCCTAATCCTAAAATAAGCAGAAATTGTAACCCTAACTAAAAGACATGTACACAATGAAAATTTTAAATTTGATTTGGTGTGCTCATTATGTTACCATGTAATTGGTATTTCGGATCAATTAGTTATTTTGTTTTGATTCATTATTTTGGAATGAGGAAACAGTTGAATGGATTACATAGATTAGGATTAAAAAAAAAACGTAATCCCCCTGTTGTTGGTGCTGAAATATGTTTCATCACCAAGGACAGCAGCACCGCAGGGCTCCAGAGCAAAAAATCCCCCTGTCCTCCTTGGTGCTGAAATATGTTTCAGCACCAAGGACAGCAGCAGCGAGGGGCTCCGTAAAGATAAAAAAACATTGCGTTCGGCAAAGAAAAAAACATGGTCGTTTTAAAATAATTTGGAATCCAAAAATTTAACCTAAAAAAAATACAAAAAATTCTCAAGAAAACTCTAAAAAAAATCAATAAAAAAAGGATTTTTGTTTCAAATGAAAACAATAATCGGTTGTATAAATATTTGATAAAAACAGGAATATTTTGAAATTTTTAACCTATGGGATTTGCCTGATAAAACCTGTCGAAAGAACCACTGAAAATCAGGGCATTTCTCTGATATTTCAGTGCTGTTCTGCGTTCTCTGAACCATTAATTCTCTATGGGGAATTTCACTGCTGCTGAAGGCCACCGAATTGCACTGTATTTTGCCGCCGAACTGCGCCAAACGGCACCATAGCATGTGGTGCTGAATACAACAGATTCAGCACCACAGCCAATGGACAGGGACGCGGTGCTGAGTCTAAGTGAAACGGTATAACGAATCGATTCATGAAAACAAAATCATTCCGTTAAATACCCTTTTGATTCATTTTCATTCCGTTTCGGACTAAATGCTTCCAAAATACGAATCAGTATAATTTCGTCTGAATTGCGATTCAGAACGAAACCAAAAGCACATATCTACTAACTAACCCTACTATTAACTCTACCATGAGCACAAACAATAACCCTAACGCTTATGCAAGCAGAAATAGTAACCCCAAAACTAACCCTTATACCAACCCTAATCTTGAGGCAATCAGAAATAGGAACTCCAACCGTGATCAGAATGCAAGCAGAAATAGTAATCTTAAACCTAATACTAAATCAAGTAGATATAGTAACCCTAACCCTATTTCGAAAACAAGCAGAAATAATTACCCTAACCTCTATACTAAAACAATAAGAAATAGTAACCCTAAGATAAGTAGAAATGGTAACCTTAATACTAGCTATAAAAGTAACCGGAACCCTAACACTGTGGCTTGATTAAGGTTTAGGGTCAGGGTTACTTTAGAGGTTAGGGGTAACCTTAAGAAATAATCCTGTTTAATTTTTGCTTCATTTTTAGGCAGCAGGTTCTGTTGGAGCAGAACCTGTTCGTTAGGGATAACCCTAAACCTAAAAATAACACCATCATCGTTTACTTAACAATAGTATGGTACTATTTTAGGTCGACAAAAAAGAAAGTGCAAGTGTACTTTATTTTTGTATCAAATGCGACTTTTTTTACTAGCATACCAATATTAGGAGACTTTTTTATGCAACAACTTTATCGCCGTGTTGCTGTCACGTCTCGGCCTTGCCCCCTGGTGGTGAAGGGTCTTCATGTTTGTTTTTCCCCTATGGTGTGTCTGGCTGTGCTGTTTAGGGCTGATCTGGGGTTCTGTTGTGATCTCCTGGTCTGGGGTCACATGGCCCAATCACACAGACCCACTCCCTATATATTCCCAGCAGCACAGAGCCTCATTGACTGTTTGTGGAGTTTGATGGTGGTTCTGTCTGGTTCGTGTTTCCTGAGTTGCTGCAAAGCATTCCTGTTCAAGTGTTTTCTGGTTCTGACCTCGGCTTTATTTTTGACTATCCTTCTACTCCCCCCTGGTACCGTATATTTCTGATCTGTTGCCAACCTCTGCCTGATTGACGATTCTTGTATGTTTCATGTTTTATGTACCTTGTCTGTCTTAGTTTAGTATTATATTCAGAGGCCGCTTATAAGGACCTCTTTTAGTATAGTCTGTCTGTTTTGTTTACTGTCCTGCAGCCTGCTCCCTTCACGGATTGTCAAGTGTATCTTTGTGTTTCTGAGTGTCCTAAGTTGTCTGTCGGTCTTGAAGCCTTCGGAGCTTAGTGGCAATTCTGTTCTGTTTTTTGGTGCTCCTTGGTTTTGGAGAAATCCGTCTGTCCTTGTGTCCAGTCAGTTACTCACCTGCCTTAAGGGCTTCATCTCATGTTCCAAGCCACCACGATGGCCCAAGCAGGGGCTAACCGTTACAGTTGCTTCCATCAGAGACCACAAGGTGGCGCTGTGTTATGATTGTAAACCAGTCACGTTTACCTGTTTTACTGCTTTTTATTATCAGTCTGTGTCCACAGCACTACACAATATGTGGATATTTGTATCTATGCACAGGTTTGTATAGATCTAGGAAGACAATATATCATATGCCATTGATTCAAAGTACATTTCTTTTTTAATTGTAGGATATTTCCCTCACTGGTTTCTACATCAATAAAGTCATTAGATGTAAGTGAATCTAAAATAAGTTCAATAAAGTTTTTTTAATACCCCACCTTTAAGGCAAATACCAATATACTGACTCAATAATTTGCCCGTTCGATTTAGGTTGAAGATCTGAAGGAATTCATAGCTTCTTTGCTTCGAAAAGTATATACACCTGCACTTAATAGTAAGACCTTTCCAGATTTCCTTTCCTTTCTTTTTTGTGAAAAGGGTTTTATTGGGCCAGAAGAAAGGCCAAAGACACAGTACAGCAAGTGAAAGGTATATGTCTCAGCTGTAGGAGTACAAAAACATCTAACGGTGAAGTGTGTAGCGAAAGGAGACTGGTGACAAAGCGACAAAAATATGTGTGCAGCACCAGCGATGGTCAAAGCGCACCAAGGTGCGTAAAAGAGCTGTGGAGCATTTCCATAAAACAAAAAGGTCCTCGCAGTTGAAAAGGCAAGAGGATCCAGAAAGGGGAGAAGGGCAGGGAAGAGGAACCATGCTCACGGGAAGGAAAAAAATGGGGGGGAGAGGACAAACAACATAAAGACAGAGGGGGAGAAGGGGAAGGCGAGGGGAGAGAAGTAACGAGGGAGAGAGGAGAAGAGAAAAGGATAAAAAGAGAGAAAGAGGAGGAAGTAGAAAGAAAGACAGAGGAGGAAAAAAAGGGGGTATGGGACG
Organism: Leptobrachium leishanense; assembly: GCA_009667805.1. Taxonomy (NCBI): domain Eukaryota; kingdom Metazoa; phylum Chordata; class Amphibia; order Anura; family Megophryidae; genus Leptobrachium; species Leptobrachium leishanense. The sequence continues at coordinate 35,574,253 of CM019074.1, read as the reverse complement.
TACTTAGGGAGAAGCAACAGCACTGGTCGGGGAGAACTGACATGGGGAAGGGTAGCACGGGCCACCGAAAGGAAGAGGCGGGAGGCCTAAGTAAAGCGTGCAGGTCAGCCAGAGAACCCCAAATCAGTTGCAGCCGGAGGGCAAACGCCGTCAATCAGTGAGACCACACCCTTTCGAAATGGGGCATCCCGTCGTGAAGGATCACCGTCAAGGATTCCATGGTGACAATATACCTGATCTTCGCATCTACCTCCAGATTTCCCTTTTAACATACTGTCAGATTTTCAATATGATTTCAGTTTTCACATTGTGTATTTCGTGTTACCTAGAATCCAAAATAATTGCCTGAGTGTTGTTAAACTTTAATTTTGAATGCAGAGCGCAGTGGACACTATTCCCTAGTGGACGCTAATGTTAGCGTTCGGATTTGTAAGCGTTAGTGCCAGGATAAGTGACTTTAACGCATGCCACCCATATTACCTTTCTGACGCTAAACCCATAAGAAATCACTTTGCGCATCGGTTTTTGCGCTAGCACTGTACTTTAAGCATCCTAAATTTAACATGGGGAGCACAAACATTAATTAGCGTTAGGATAAGTAAGGTATTACAAAGTCCTAGCGCTATTTACCGCAGGGAAGCGCAAGTCAAAATTTTAGCTACTCCTAAAAGCTGGCGCTAAATGAGTCTGCATTTGCAAAATCATTTAGCAACCCCAAACCCCCGGCCCCATAAATCCCATACTCACCTCATCCCACAGCGAGACTTTTATTCAGTAATGGAATCCAAGTCATGACTTTTGAGTTCTACTAGAACGTTTTCAAGAAAGTCATTGTTTGGCCTCACTTTTTGTTTTTCAGGTGTGTTGAAATCTGCCATCCGGCTTCCTGATATCATAAGCATGTTGAGTATAGATGTAGCCAAAGCTCACGTCCATATGGAAAAGGTAAAGGACAGGATTCTATTGGGGCGTGGTTGTATACTTTTTTCATAAGACTGTTCATAGAATGGACTATTTTTTTCATAAATGTTACTGTGAAATAATAATGTACCTTTAAGGCTAGGGTCAGACTGAGGCAGTGCGAACGCGCGTTCTGGCGCACTTAATCACGGCCGTGCTAGCAGCAGATGCCGGGCAATGACGGCCAATATACGAAGTACGGTCGCACAAAAGTCCGGCTGCGCAACGCAAGTGGGAAATGAACGCATTTTTTCGAGAACGTTAAACCACTAGTACTGACGTACAGAGTGCGCTGCGTCCACTAGCGGCGTGTGTGTGTGATTAGGAGACGTCAGACGCTGCTAATGTCCGGCCAACATAACGTCCAGATGCAAGAAGTGTTTTATTGATGATCCGTACAAAATCACGGATGAAACTGCGCATAGTATGACCGCTATTGCGTCTTCGAACGCACATTTTCACGGACAACGTGAAAAATGCGTTAGTCTGACCCTAGCCTAAGACTTGTAAAACTTGGAAATTTCCACTATTGAAGACGTAGTTCTCAGGTCACCCATGGCTATGATCGTGTGGGAGACATCTTATGGAGATGAATATCAGAGATTAAAATACTAAATAATGCACATTTAATTGTCCTGGTTTAGCTCAGTTATATTTGGAATGGATAAATGTACTCACTCGTATCTGTAACTATGGACAATTTCAGAAGCACCAGGTTCCACTAGATAGCCTAATACTGGTCCCAGTAACGGCTGGGTTGAACAGTGGGAGAGTCACAGAGAGCAGTATGTTGAGTAGACAAGCCATAGATGAGGGATACAGAGGTATAACAAAGTCGAGTCAGGGATACCAGAATACCAGAGTAGTCAATAAGCGGCTAAGTCAATAACCGGAGAATAACACAATAATCGGAACACATTAAAGTAGGGATGTCAAACTCACTGCCTCCCAGGTGTTGATGCCTACATTTCCGAGAATTCTTTCAATGCAATAGATGGCCAGGGAATCACAGAAGTTGTAGTTCAGAAACATCTAGGCCAGATTCTAGGCAGATTTTGACAGCCCTGAACTAAAGGGTTAAACAAGAACCACAATAGGGTAAGGTCAGAGTGTTGCCTTGAGGTTTATATAAGGCCAATGGGCTCGCAATAGGTGGCATCAACTGTGTGCATATAAGTAGGGATGAGCCGAACACTCCCCGAGTTCGGTTCGAAGCCGAACCCGAACTTTACAAATGTTCAGATCCGAACCCGAACTCGAACTCAATACAAGTCAATGGGGGTGAAAATTCGGTTTTTAGAGTGCCCTCCAAGAGGGCATATATGCTAGATATTTGCCATAAAAGGTGTATGGGGGTCTGGGTAGTGCCCTGGGGGACAGGAAACAAGGACAAAAAGTTAAAAAAAACAACGTTTTTAAAGGGACAGTGAGTTTTCCATGAAATAAGGGTTAAAAATAAAAACGAAAAATTCCTTCAAATATCGTGCCTAGGAGGTCCCCATAACCTGCCCGTGAAGTGGCGGATTTCTAGGATGTATAGAAATATGTAAAAACCAAAAAATGACATTTCAAATGACAGTAAATGCTTTTCCTTTAATCTATCCATAAACAACTGCTTGGGGCGGCAGTCTGTATGAAAAGAGGAGACATTTTCGGACACGCAAAAAAAGTTTACTGATTTTTTTGGCGGTGAAAAGCAGGAGAATGACTGGAGAATGGAAAATTCTAGACCAAATAGCCGATTTGGAAAGTGAGATAAATGGGAGAATTTTTCTGGTTTGGCTATTTTGACCTAGAATTTTCTCTTCAGTCATTCTCCTGAGTTTCACCTTTCTCTGAATAACTCTGTCAGGGTTATTCAGAGAGCGGTGAAGAGCAGGAAAATGACTGGAGAATGGAAAATTCTAGGTCAAAATAGCCAAACCAGAAAAATTCTCACATTTAGGCTAGGGTCAGACTAGCGAATTTTTAACGTGCGTTTAGGCGCACTTAATCACGGCCACACTAGCAGCAAATTTACCCGGCTGGGTGGAGTAGAGGTAATGTCACTGCTCTGCATGGAGAGAGCCTGTGGAGTCATGGGCTTGATCCCAGTGAGCACCTCTCCAGTAAGTGTCCTTGGCAAGACACCTAACGGTACATACTCGCCACCCAGGACATACTTGAAAACGAGAGAAATCTAAAATGTATCCTTCCTGGTAAAATCCTTTCTCAAAAAAAAATGACGGGCAATGACGGCAAATATACGAAGTACGGTCGCACAAAGGTCCGGCTGCGCAATGGAAAATGAACGCATTTTTTCGAGAACGCAGAACCGCTAGTACGGACGTACAGAGTGCGCTGCGTCCACTAGCGGTGTGTGTGCGTGATTTGGAGACGTCATACCCTGCTCATGTCCGGCCAACATAACGTCCAGACACCCAAAGTTTCCTGGTTTGGATCTGTAAAAAATCACGCACAAAAATGCGCATCGTATGACCGTTTTCGCGCGTTCTGTGAAAAAATACGGCAATGCGTTTGGACGCACTTTCGGTCGCTGTGAAAAATGCGTTAGTCTGACCCTAGCCTTATCTCACTTTCCAAATCGGCTATTTGGTCCAGATTGTTCTCTTTTCCTGCCATTCTCCTGGTTTTCACCTTTCTCTGAACAACCCTGAGAGAGAGGTGAAAGCCAGGAGAACTGGCAGGAGAAGAGAACAATCTAGACCTAGAATTTTCACTTCTCCAGTTATTCTCCTGCTTTTCACCGCTCTCTGAATAACCCGGTGAATGTTTAATCCCGAGGTGAAAAATAACATTGCTTTAGATGTTATTTTGATTTTTTTTCAAACACCAGTTAACCACTTGGCTGCTATGGACGCGCTCAGCGCGTCCAGCCAAGTGGTTCTCCTGTGCTATGGTTCTCCTGTGCCCCCGGTGTGGGCTGACATCTTGGATGTCAGCCCAGCAGTCCGGGACCCCGGCGGAGCAATTAGATGTCATCGCGGCGGTGCGATGACATCTAATTCAGGCGCCCCCCCCCCCGCATGTGCGGAGGAAGCGCCTGAAAGGGAGCCTCTCTCCCTCCCAATCGCCGGGGGCAGAGGGTTAATCCAGGCACCGTTTGGAAGGGCACAGCCTGCCCTTCCAAACGGTGGCTGTGATTAACCCCTGGGGAGCCGGATCACGAATCGGCGCTGAAAAGTGCCAGATCGTGATCCTCTCCTGGAGCTGGCCGACATCTTGGATGTCGGCCAAGCCTCCAGGAACTCCGCCTGAGGACTGGCGTCATCGTGCATAGCACGATGACGCCAGTCCTGGAGTTAACCCCTAGCTGCCACCAATGGTGGAGATAGGGGGTTCCAATGAGCATGAGCATGAAAAATGTTTTAAAAAATAAATAAAAAATAAAAATAAAAAAATTAAAATATTTAAAAAAAATTCTAAAAATAAAATAAACAATTTTTTTGTTTGTTTTTGTTTTGTTAATGCAGCAATATTGTTCCCATTTCAATTATAATGTGAACAAGAATGCTGCACTAACGATTTTTGTATGCGGTGCGTTTGTTAAAAAAAGCAAAATTTTCCCCCAAAAAAATGTAACGAGACCCCATTTCTAATTTTTTTAACAAGCGCACCCCATACAAAATATAACCGCAAATGATCGCATGTTAAAATGTGAAAAAAACACTTTACACATAATAAATTATTGAAAATTCAAATTTTATTGCATTTTTTGTTATAATAAACAGACATGACATAACGTATACATATAATAATGACATATTATGAATCTGCCAAGTCTGCCGGAAAGAACGATATATAATATGTCTGGATCATATATCAAAATATGGCTACAAAACGCGGTTAAACATGATGAGCGAAAGTGGTAAAAATGATCTCAGCACAGAGGTGTGAAAAGCTTCAGCAGCGAAAGGGTTAAATGCAGCATATTAGGATGTTTTAGGAGGGAAATTAATTCTCAAATCTCAATCAGAAGCAGACACCACCCCACCCCCTCAGTATAGTGTACAATGTATCAAATTGATTACCAGACTAAAAACACCTGGTGTTATGCCCGTTTGTGAACAGAGGTCATTTAGAGTTGATAATCTTTCCACATACACATTAGTTTTTAATTCAATATCTAATAAACCGTTGCTTATAATATTCTGCAGTAAAAAGTCTCTTTATTTCTAGATTTTTTAGTATTTTTTTTAAGCATTTTCTATACTTTTTTCAAAATTTCTTTTATTTCGAACTTGAACCGAACACACCCAAAAAGTTCGAAGTTCGCGAACTTTCGAACTGCCAAAGTTCGGGTCGAACTCCGAACCGTCCGAACCCGAACAGCTCATCCCTACATATAAGGAGCATGCATGTAATGACACAGGTTCTGATCCACAACATTGACACATCGCTGCATCATTACAACAATGCCTAGGTGTTAGACCATAAACGTGTAGCATTCCGAGTCAGTGACAATATTAGAATGACAGGGGTCAGCATCATTCTGAGAGGGACAAAGTATCAAAGGAGGAGGAATTATTACAAGATTTTATAGTGTCAGAAATGTCATTGTTTGAAAAGGTATGTCACAGACGCCAAACGGCAGCCACGGCCAGGCAGAGTGAACCAAGCATACCATAAATTTAGATAAATGGTCATAGTGCCTACAGTGTCCCTTTAATTGCAATTTAAGAAATCGAGATGGACTGCCTTCCTTGAAATTTTAACAAAAATCTATATTTTTGTCTTCCTCCCTCAGAATTTTCTGATGTTATCCGTCAACGGATGTCGAGCTTGAGTTTTTGGTGAAACAAAAAGAAAATAACATCAAGCAAACCTTCGTACAGTGCTGCGGAATGCGTTGGCGCTTAATAAATAATATTTAATTATAACTATATATTACTATGCAGAAATCCGAGCAGCACCACCATTCTCTACTATCTGTTTGAGTTATGTAATGTACAATGTATCTGCATTATCAAGTGTTACTGTTCATTAGATAAAGAGGCCTATGCTCATTTTATGGACACCACTTTATGGACACCACTTAGACTGGGTCTGCAGTCGTTCACTGGGTCTGCAGTCGGACGACCAACTTGGTCATCAGACTACGGACAACTTTATCATATGACCTCGGTCGTCCACTGGAAGCGACTATGGACGACCTTGATCGATCAACGGACAGATCGCCGAAGATCACCGGACTGGAAAAAAAAAAAAACACTGCCAAACACCACCGAAGACCGTCGGACTGCAGAAAAAAAAACAGAACTCTGCTATTCTTCTAATAGGTGTTTAAATCAATAAAAAACACATTTAAAATGTGTCTTAATAATAAAAGAAATCCTTTAAAAAATAAAAAGGTCTGTTAAAGAATAATAAAAAAACTCCTCTTTAAAAAAAATTGGGAATCGAAAATTTCATCAAAAAAATACCAAAAATACAAAACAATGTTCAGAAAAATAGAGTTTTGGCTGAAAATTAAAAGAATAGACGGATTGATAAAAAAAATTAAAACGAAAATATTAATTTGCATTGAATCCTATGAGATTCGTCTGTTTTATCTGTCGAACCGAACCACTGAAAATCAGGAAATTTTTTCATGTATGCTGTAGTAGGTTGTTCGACTTCATCCGACAAATCCCATTCGAATGGGAAAGATCGCCAGACTGATGTAGTCGCACAAAGTCGTCTGAAGTCGCCCGTTGGAAGTCGGAGGCAGTGGACGAGGGTTGAATCTCTTCTGTGTTGTGGGATTAGTCGGATGACTGCAGACGACTATGTCCGACTTGCTAGTCGTCCGACTATGGACCCAGTGGACGGTCAGCCTTATGAGGATCCAAGACCACTTCTTTTGTCCTCATGCCTTATAGCAGATATTAGATCGAAACAGTTATAATGATGTGCTCAAAATTTTGACAATTTAGCACTATTTTTACAAAGTAACCATTTTATTTCTGCTAAAACTTTAAAGCCCTTGCCCGCTTGTCAATTTTATCTTTGATCTTTAGTTTCAAATCTCTCTTCAGACTTTTTTTTCTCCGGAATTCCTGAGGAAGTGGCTTGGGCCACGAGACGCGTTGAATGTTCCTTGTCTAATTTGTTTTAATAAATACATTTTTACTACGTGAATTTAAGAGTGCTCCGTATTTGACCCGGTGTTGAGGGAAGAAGGATTCGAGTGCCCCTGAAGCGACTGATCACGCAGCACGAGGGACCCATCCCATTCATCCAGCCATATGCCGACTCATTGACGGAATCTGGAGGAGGGTAACATCCTGATATATGACACGCTTTATTTACTACTGCGTCTAGTGAGTGCTACATGTAGGGGGCCTGATTCACAATTATTCGTGTTTAAACTGTATCACACAATATCTGTTTATCATGTATCCAGGCTGTGCTCCCATCGGTGTTTTAGACATTTTTTTACTACTTTGTCATTCACTAAGCACTGTTGTGACACTGACGTTGACCATAGTTGCAAACAACTTGTCACGGAACCCCCTGCTCCGAGCCTGTGGACTGTACTAAAACCTCACTCCTCCACTATTTCCCTCATTTAACCTATTTGTCTGTTTATGTTTTAATGTTAAAAGTGGTGGTTTGTGACTTTTTCCCCATCAGAACAAAATCCAAATGCCTTTAAGCCTGCCCCTCATGTTCCCTGTGTTCCCTGACACCAGGGGAAGACTGGTTTTGAAACTCCAGCCAATCACCATCCAGGAGCTGGATTTGAAAACCCCAGCCAATAACCATCCAGGAGGTAGACGTGCCAACCAAGCCCATTCAAGGACCGCACAGCATTCACTTTAATGGAAACATCTGCAGAAACTTTAAACCCTGGTGTTCCAAAAACCCTTTGCCCCAGCAGGGTGATCTTTTAGGGTTAGGGTCCCTCTCATGGTAGCTGCAGTTGGGGTTAGTTTCAGGAGGGAGCTTTATCGAGAACCCATGTTTCTGAGCCTTTCTTGGACCCAGGGGCTCACACAGCAGCGGCCATGCGACATCACCTGGGGTAACTGCCACACACTGCCGCTCTGGCCTCTGCCTGCGGATCTGGGTGCTTTTTGGACTGTGACACCATAGGGGACTGAGCTATCAAATGATACCCCCAATTGCCGCTGCTCCCCTGAGATCCCCCAAACAAGGACCCTTGCTCTGAATTACTGCAGTTACAGTTATTTATAAGGCACCACCAAGTTTCATAGCGCTGGACAATGGGAGAGACAGAAAAACCAATATACATATAAGCTAAACACATACAACAGTAGGAGAGAGGACTCTGCTCATGAGCTTACAATCTAAGAGGACCTGATGGGGACCAGGGAGAACTGCGGTGCTGGGATGTCTGGGTGGGCTGGGATGTTAACTGTTGTTATCTGATTCTGTACCAAATAAAAAGAGGCCGTGTGAATTGGCCAGTGAGACTGCTTAACTCAATATGACCAGTGTCGTCTGCTTTATTGGGAGAAATTAAGAACTGACATTAAATAAAGTGCTGCTTGCTGAGGGGAGAATCCAGGAACTAGCGGAGGAAAACGAGTTACTACAGCCGAGGGAAAATATTTGACCTGGGCTCTCGTAACACAACCATTTTGCAACCACGGTCAACTTCACTGGTCCAGAAAAGTAAAATTCAACAACGGAAGGCAAGGCTGATGCAACTAAACAAACAAAAAAAAAACGAGCCAAACTAACTTTAGAGTTAGGCAATCTTTTGACCTAAAGTGGTGAGGCTTATCCCCGTAATATTATAAACATCAAAGGAAAAAGTCAACCATAAGGGACAAACCACGTAGCGGGATAGGACACCCCTGTTACTTTTACAGCAGATACTCTCAAATGCACAGATAAAGACATTCACAGACACACATCCAAATGCTTGTGGTAGATGAGTCTGGCAGAGGCTTTCATTACAGACTATAGCGAAGCCACGGGTGAGAGGTATGGGATATGAGGTAGATGAGTTTGGTAGAGGAATTCATTACAGACTGTAAAGTTGTTAAGTATAAGAGTTGTGGGATGTGAGGTAGTGGAGTTTGTCAGAGGAATCTGTGCTGTTCAGCTTTTTAATGTACTGAAATGATCCACGAGGTTCTATTTACAGCAACTTCTTTATTATATGATACATGAAATGAGTCTGTCTTTCTGCTCTGAGCAGGCTCTCCTCCACACTGACTCTTCATGGGGCACAGCTCACTTCCTGTTCCCTGACCCTTATTGTGGTGAGAGCGGAGTCACATGACAGGAAGGGTGGGGGCGGTACCAGGCAGTGTCTGCTGGGATGCCATGCTAGCGGGACGTACTGTATGTGTCTCCTCTATCCGATGTTATGCTGAATAAATCAACAACTATAAACCAACCCATGGAGTCTACTCTTTTCATGACATGGTGTCTGAAGTGTTTCCCTGCGTATCCATTTTGATCTGTGAAGATGTCTAAGTTCTCTCCTCCGGAACCCTTCGATTTCTCTCAGCCTGCTGCATGGCCTGCTTGGCGCCAAAGGTTTGCACGCTTCAGGATCGCTTCGAAGCTGGATAAGGAGCCTGGTGAGGTGCAGGTTAATTCCCTTTTATACGCTATGGGGAGAGACGTGGAGCCGATTTACGGTACTTTTCAGTTCAGCGCTGGGGAAGAGATGGACTTTGATAAAGTCGTGGATAAGCTCAGCGCCCATTTTGTGCCCAGAAGAAATGTGATTCACGAGAGAGCCTGCTTTCACAAGCGCGCCCAGTGTGAGGGAGAATCTGTGGAATCATTTGTGCGCAGCCTTTATCAGTTGGCAGATTTCTGTGAGTTCGGCGCTGCTAAGGAGGAGCAGATCAGAGACAGACTGGTTATCGGAATTGCAGACTCGGAAGTTTCACTTAAGTTGCAGCTGGAGTCTAAGCTGACACTGGATGAGGCGATACGGATTGCACGTCAGAGTGAATTGGTGAAGAAATAAAGTGCAGACTTAAGGTCAGAAAACAGGGTGGAAGAAATACACCAGTCACAAAGGGTTAAAAGCGGCAGACAGCAGGCAGCGGACAGACCCAGGAGCGGTTGGACACCGTATTCCTGTTGCACACGCTGTAACCGCCCTCACGAGATGAAGACGCAGTGCCCTGCTATAGACAAGAGGTGCAGGAAGTGCAACCGCGCCGGCCATTTTGAGGTGGTTTGTAAATCAGAGTCTGTGAGAGAGATGTGTCTGGACAGTGATCAGGAGACGCCGGAACTGTCCTTTATAGGATCGGTGACTGAACAGTCCGGCTCTGTCGAGGATTGGCGTGTTACACTCACGATGTTGGGTGAAAGAGTTGCCTTTAAGATTGATACCGGAGCAGACATTACAGTTATTTCCTTTGTGACATTCTCAAAGCTACCTCGACGTCCGGAGCTGAAAAACGTTACGATTCAAGTTCATAGTCCGGGAGGTCGCATTGATTGCATCGGCAGGTTCCTTGCTGACTGTGAGTACCGGGAGCGGAAAATATCGATGTGGGTGTACGTGATCAGAGGATCGTGTGTGAATAACCTTCTGAGTCGGAAAGCAGCCTGCAGTCTGGGCCTTGTTGCTAGAGTGTACGAAGTCACTGAGGACGTGTTTTGAGACCTGGGGCTGCTGAACTGTGAGCCGGTCCGTATAAAGCTTAAACCTGAGGCTGTCCCTTATAGTCTTACTACGCCTCGTAGGATTCCATTTCCGCTTTTGCCGAAGGTGGAGTGCGAGCTTCTGCGGATGGAAAAGATGGGGGTTATCGAGGCGGTCACAGAAGCTACTGACTGGTGTGCGCCCATTGTACCGGTCGCTAAAAAGAATGGGAAAGTTCGTATTTGTGTGGATTTGAAACGTCTGAACGAGGCCGTTAGGAGGGAGAGATATGTCATGCCGACATTGGAAGATATTGCTCCTCAGTTGTGGGCTAACTTCTTTTCCACGCTCGACGCTTCCAGTGGGTTCTGGCAGATACCCCTTGACCCAGAGAGCCAGAAACTGCCGACCTTCATTACTCCGGTAGGTCGGTTTTGCTTCCGCAGACTCCCCTTCGGGATATCTTCGGCCCCGGAGATCTTCCAGAGAGAGATGAGTTCCCTGTTGAGAGACCATGAGGGTACTGTGGTAGTTATGGACGATATCCTTGTGTATGGGTCCACTAAGGAGGAGCACGACCGGCGACTGCTTTGTGTGCTGCAAACCGTCAAGGAATCTGGCCTGAGGCTAAATAAGGAGAAGTGCCACTTTGGGAAACCAGAACTGTGTTATTTTGGCCATATTATTAGTGGGGAGGGGGTTAAGCCAGACGCAAGCAAGGTTCTCGCTATTGAGAAAATGAAAAGCCCTTCCGATGTGAATGAACTGAGACAAGTACTGGGCCTTGTGAATTATGTGGGGAAGTTTCTACCGGAGTTGTCCTCGGTGTTACATCCTGTCACAGAATTGTTAAAGAAAGATGTCGCCTGGATATGGGGACCTCCACAGGAGGAGGCCTTAGCACAAGTCAAGTCCATGCTGGGATCCGCTCCGGTGTTGGGGTACTATGACCCCTGCAAGAAGACTGTGGTTAGCGCAGATGCTAGTAGCTACGGGTTGGGAGCGGCCCTTCTGCAGCTGAATGAGGGTAAACTACAGCCTATTGCCTATTGTTCTCGCACCTTAACAGCGGCAGAGAGACGTTATGCACAAATTGAAAAAAAGTGTTTGGCCGGAGTCTGGGCCTGCGAACGCTTACACCGTTATCTGGTGGGTTTGGAGGAGTTCAGTCTGGAGACTGACCACAAGCCACTAGTTCCTCTTATTAATTCTTATGATATCGACAAGGCGCCTCTGAGATGCCAGAGACTCTTAATGAGACTACTTAGGTTTAATGTTAGAGCTGTGCATGTCCCGGGAAAACAGCTGGTAGTGGCAGATACCCTCTCCAGACTCCCGCTGGCTGCTGAGGGCGATTCGTCGACAGAGTCGGACGTGAAGGTGTATGAGGATTCGATCTTAGCCTCCAAATCCATCTCTTCGGGGAGATTGGAACAGATTAAGAGAGAGACACACCTGGATGTTGTCCTTCAAGAAGTTATCAGCTATGTAAGAGATGGCTGGCCGGAGAGTCGTGCTGCGTGGTGGTCTCTGAGTGCGTTCCAGTCAGAGAGAGCGTACCTTACTGAAATGGACGGCTTAGTGTTTTTTCAAGACCGCATTGTTATTCCGAAAAGTCTGCGTCAAGACATGCTACGGCGGATTCATGAAGGTCATTTGGGGGTTTCCAAGTGTAGGGAGAGGGCGTCGTCTGCTGTGTGGTGGCCTGGGATTAGCGCTGACATTGCTGATTTCATCTCGAGATGTGCCTTCTGCAGAGAACGTCGACCTACACAGAGACGTGAGCCTTTACTTTCCACCCCCCTACCTGCGGGTCCATGGCAGAAGATAGCTGCAGATCTGTGCGAACTAAAAGGGAGGAAATACTTAGTTGTTGTGGACTCCTACTCCAGATACCTTGAGCTCGCGCCACTGGGTGAGGCGACCAGTGCTACTGTGATCGTCCGTCTGAAAAGCATGTTTGCCAGGTGGGGTATCCCGTCGGAGTTGGTGAGTGACAATGGTATGCAGTTCGCCTCTAAAGAGTTCGCTTCTTTTGGGAAGGATTACGATTTCCGTCACACGACTTCCAGTCCGCATTACCCGCAGGCTAATGGGATGGCGGAGCGAGCGGTTCAGACCGCTAAGTTTATTTTGGGGCAGGCGGAGCCTTATTTGGCCCTGATGGCGTACAGAGCGGCTCCTGTTCAGGCTACAGGGTGTAGCCCTGCTCAGCTGATGTTGGGACGGCAGATTCGTACTACTTTGCCTTCTGTGGATGCTTCCCTGCCGGCTTCCCCGGTCCTTCCGGAGGATATTCGGAGGAGGGACGAGGTGGCGAAGCGGAACTACAGGTTCTTTTACGATAGACGACACTCTACTCGCCCACTATCGGTGCTATACCCGGGGCAGAGTGTCCGGGTTAAGCTAGATGATGAGACAAGGTGGAGAACCCCGGCTACAGTTGTGGAGCGATTCCAGGTCCTATGTGATCCGCACGGAAGGAGGAACTGTCGCTCGCCGCAACAGAAGGCATCTTCAGCCGGTACCCGAGGAGTTGAGTGCAGAGACCTCGACACCGCAACAGCCAGACTCTCCGGTCTTACGGAATGGGTCTACCCTGCAGGTGGTTTCTGGGCATGATGTACCGCTGCTTCCAGTGGAGCCACAGCCACCCTCTCAAGGACTTGGTGATGGTTCTTGCAAGATGACTTCGAGTGGTAGAGTTGTGAGGCCTCCGGAACGTTACCGGGATTAATGTTTAGCTAGAGCAGCGACTTGAAGAATGGGCAGAATAATCCCAAAGTCACTGCGGACTAGGGTAGTCTACCCCGATGTCCAAGTGGGCATTGTTTATCTACTTGTATCTTTACATTGTTTATTTTGTATGTTTTACCGTTAAAAGGGGGAGATGTGGTGAGAGCGGAGTCACATGACAGGAAGGGTGGGGGCGGTACCAGGGAGTGTCTGCTGGGATGCCATGCTAGCGGGACGTACTGTATGTGTCTCCTCTATCCGATGTTATGCTGAATAAATCAACAACTATAAACCAACCCACGGAGTCTACTCTTTTCATGACACTTATGAATATTCATTACTTACTCAGCTCAGCACATCCTTTCTTTTCTACAAAAACAAACAACAAAACGCAAACATTGATAATAAGCAATAGAACAATTTCCTAAGAAATAAGATGTCGTTTTGGCATGACTGTCAACTTAGAACACATAACTATGTATAACAGAAATGTCAATGAGTTTAGTGTCAACAGCAGTTAATATTCTTCAATGAGTCTTTGTGGCCTTCTGACAGCTCTGCCATTTGATGTATGTTGGTCCCCTTGTGATGACTGTTGTAAAGCTCTTCCAGGATGCTCTACAGGGGCAGGAATGTCCACTCTAATGTCAGTATCCTCAAATGAGGGCTCCTCAGGAGTATCTATCAGAAATGGTTCCCGATGAATTACGTCGTGGTCATGTTGCAAATCAGAGCACGCCTCCTCAGAATCCTCACCATTACTGAAGGAATCCATGTCCCGTGACTGTGGTAGGTCTAGAGAGTGACACGGTATCTTCAATAAATGTTTCTGATTGCGTCTCAACACCACTCCATGCTTTGTTTGAACCTCAAAGGACCGGTCTGAGACTTGACGCAGCACTACAGCTTCATTCGTCCAGCGCTGACCAGTCCAGATCTTTACAGTGTCCCCAACCTGCAGCATTTTTACATTCTTTGCACTTTTGTCATAGTTCTTTTTCTGACATTCCCTAATTCCATCCTTCTTTGCAATGTAGGAAGTATGCAACTTTCTGTCATTGTGATACTGTGTCAAATTCAATTGTGGTAAGTTAGTCTTTATCGGACGACCGAAGAACAATTCTGCGGGAGATTTGCCCCCCTCCAAAGGTGTGGCTCTATAATTAAGCAAAGCAACCTGTGGGGGCTCCCCTGAGTGACTTGCCTTTGTAAAGAGTCTCTTAATGATTTTAACTCCACACTCAGCTAATCCATTGCTTTGAGGATATTTCGGACTCGAGGTTCTGTGAAGAAATCCATACTCTTCAGAAAATGCTTTAAAGTGCCTGCAAGAAAACTGGGGACCATTGTCAGTTTTTAGGATTGTGGGTATGCCAAATCTTGAAAATATTGCTCGTAATTTCCGGCACACATGCTCTGAGGACGTATTCTTGAGTTTAGCAACCTCGGGGTATGATGAGTAAGAGTCCAGCACTGCTAGGTAATCACGTCCATCAAGTGAAAATATATCCACTCCCACTGTATGCCAAGGAATCTTCACCATATCGTCCTGAAGTAAAGGTTCTTTTGGTCTGGCTGGCTGAAACACCTGACACGTAGGGCACGAAGAGACTAAAGCTGCTATGTCACTCATCATGGAAGGCCAGAAAAGAATTTCCCTTGCTCTCCTCTTGCATTATTGTATTCCTAAATGTCCTTCATGTATTTTTTGAAGCATTTCTCGTCTGAGAGAAACCGGAATTACCAATCTCCTGCCTACTCTTCCTGGGGCACAGCTCACTTCCGGTTCCCTGACCCTTATGAATATTCATTACTTACTCAGCTCAGCACAGAATCCATTACAGACTACAGAGGGGTGATGTGTGAGGGTACGGGATGTGAGGTAGATGAGCCTAGCTGATGCTTTCATAATAGACTGTAGACAGGTGAGGTGTGAGAGGTATGGGATGTGAGGTAGATGAGTGGCAGAGGCATTCATTATAGACTGTGGAGGGTGAGAGGTATGGGATGGTGTGAGAGGTACGGGATGTGAGGTAAATGAGACTGAGAGAGGCATTCATTATAAACTGTAGGGAGGTGACGGTGTGAGAGGTACTGGATGTGAGTTAGATGAAACTGATATTGGAGGTCATTACAGACTATAGAGGGATATAGTCTGAAATCGTTTAAGGCCAATGAGAAGAGGGTCACAGTATTCGAGGCGGGAGATAAGTAGTGCTTGGATGAGCATTTTACTAGAGTCCTGGGTTTAAAAAGCGTGGATTCATGCCATGTTTTTTAGATGAAAGTGACAAGAGTTGTTACTAGCAGACGCAGCAAAGCCCAAACTACCCAACTGTCTTTTCATGCAGAAATAATCGCCGAATGGTGGGTGCATACAGAAAAAGCATTCCAGGTAATCCAGATTTCCCATGAAAGGTCACCTTTAATGTGGCACATGTGACATTATCGCCTGTAACACTGCCTTTCTCAGGTTTCTGTGCTCCTGAAGAACTTGGACATGACTTGAGCTCTTATGAAACACATTGAGCCTAGACGATGATGTGCTTGTTGAAGGACCCTCAAATTGGAAATCTCTCCCCGACATACCTATAGCTGTAGGTGGATTGGTTACTGGGGATTGGAGTTGATCGGGAGGTCAGAACCACTCTGGCAGATGCTTTTATGCACAATTTTATATGGGCTATTGTTTTGTGTGTCTCCTATTCTCCTAATAGAAGCTTCAATCAATAAAATGTGTCCGGATAATAAAAAAAAGTCCTTAAAAAATAATAAAAAGGTCTGTTACAAAATAAAAAAGTCTTTTAAAAAAAGTCATCTAAAAAAATACAAAAAAGTCTTTAAAAAATAAAAAAATAAAAAGGGGTTTTGAAAAAAATAGAAAGAATAAATGGAGTTAAGTTTTTTTAAAAAAGTATATATATATTACTTTTTTACATTGAATACTACGAGATTCGCCTGTTTAATGTTATTGCTGCGGATGATGTATGGGGGATGTCCAGGAGATTCCCCTGCAACATACAGAGGACGTCCCCACAAGTCATGGAGTCTCCGCAGCGAAAAGGGGAGGCCCCAGCTGCTCCGTATGGAGTCTGACTTCCTTGAAATTGCGCAATGATGTATGGAGTCCGGCGGCAGTCTGACTTCTTTGAAATCGCGCGATGATGCCAATTACAGGTGCCCCCAGGCAGAACTGGCAGAGAAAAAAGAGAGGAATCATTGGACTGGTCACAGTCTGACCTTTCCAGCAATGCTTCTCTTAACCACATAGGAGAAAGTACCGCAATCCGGCATCATTCGGTGCCAGAATGCGGACCCCTCCTGTAGTGGGCTGACATCTTGGTTGTCAGTCCAGCCTCCGGGGTCTGCCCCCTGCCTACATGAGTGTGATGATGTCAGAAAGCGAATTCCCCCTAGCTGCCCCCTATGGAAATCCCTATAGTGGAGATAAGGGGGCTTTTGGACCCCTGTATCTCCCAATCCATGGCAGCTAAAGGGTCATGCTTGGCCTTTCCAATGATACCAAATATGACCAGGTTATATGTAACAATAACATAAGCATAAATAATACATTTTGTGCAGCACTATTGTTCATAAATAATACATTATTGTGCAGCACTATTGTTCATTTTTATATTATAACATGACCAATGATGCACTAACTCACCTTCTCATTTACCAAGATGCCTGCAAGTTTGAAGGCGATGGCACAATGCGTTATTACGCATTGGTTCATCAAAAACCTAAACCGCAGCACTGCTGCGAGGAGCGACAGGGGTCCTTTAGAACCCTGCGTCTCTGATTTTCACACCGCACATGGTCAAGTGAGGTTTCATTGGAAAGGTCAGAGTCTGGCCTTTCTAATGATACCAAATATAACCACGTAAAGTGAAAATTTGAAACAAGAAAAAAATATTAAATGCAAAATTTAACTTTTTCTTTTCTTTTCACATTTGGCATTATGTGCTTTTGCTTTTAAAGCAAACAATGCCACTGCTGTACCTCACCTTCTCATATATTTAAACGGAAACAAAGTAGCAAAACAAGAGGACATAGTCTTAGATTAGAGGGGCAAAGGTTTAAAAGTAACATCAGGAAGTATTATTTTACTGAGAGGGTGGTGGATACTTGGAACAGTCTTCCAGTTGACGTGGTAGAGGCCAAAACAGTGATTGAATTTAAGCAAGCATGGGATAGGCATAAGGCTATCCTAAACAAAAGATAAATCCAGGTAAAGTATCCATGTAATTGGGCAGACTAGATGGGCCGAAAGGTTCTTATCTGCCGACATTTTTCTATGTTTCTATGTTTCTATCCCACACCGAGATCAAATGTGGAGGGGATGGAGCAAAGCGTTATTACGCATTGGTTCGTCTAAAACACAAGCCACTGCGAGGAGAGTGGGGTAATTTGGACCCATTTATTTCCATTCTTTACACCCCACAAAGTCATGATAATTGTCATTGGACAGGACAGAGCCTGGCTTTTCTACTGATACCAAACAGGGCAATGTAAAAGAAAAAAAAAACACAAACCTATTTTTTTTCTTATTTGGCGAATTGACAGCTGTGTGAATACACAAATTGCCCTGGAATTGTGTGCAATTTTGGTGTTTGGTGCAGTTTGGTGCAATTCAGAGTTTAGTGAATAAACCCTTATATTCCTCTCTTGTCTTGCTCTTATTTTTGACCATGTGGGAGTAGTGAAAACTCTTTATATTGGGACAAACAGACTGTATCCGGAATCCCTGTGCTGTTTGTTCATGTACACACTAACCTGTCCCTTTAACAAAAATATACAATAATTCACCTATATTTCAGCATTGATTCATTTCATAGTAATGCTCATTTGCAGGTTCTCTTTTACTGTTGGCTTATGGAATAAAGTGCATTATTTTACCCTGGTTTTACTCAGAGCAGAGCTCAACCCCATTATCTTCTTCCTACATATTTACTTCTTTATTTTATTTTTCAACAACTATGAAGCAGGAAGTTGAGCTCAGACAATAACAGCTGCAAGGACCAAACTGGAAGAAAGTCTGACAAACTCCACATAAGTCCCACCCCTCCTTTTTTCCGGTCGCCATTTTGGAGTGAGTTCACCGCCTCCCACGTGGTTCAAAGTCTCCCCCTCCTTACTGCACATGCGTACAGCTGCGGACCGCACCACTGTAACGGCAAGGGGTGCTCAGTTACAAAAAACATCGCCGATTTCGTTAAACGATCCTGCCTTTCTCACCCGCTTGCTGCTTTGTTCCGTGATTGTGACGGGTGCGTTCGGTTTTCTCCGTTGTAATGAGGTGAGGTGGTGGCGTTGGTTTTGGTATGTCCCTTAGTTATGAGTGGGAACACCCCTTGTGATAATGGTAACGGCCGAGCTACTTCCTTTCCTTTCCGAGCTGAAGCAGAGCAGCCGCCATGAGGTGAGGAGCCGGGCCTCTGGATTTTAATGGGCGAATAATCCCTCCTGACCCAGCCTGGGGACTTCTTAATGGCTTGAAACATAGAGAGGAGAGTGTGGGGAGCCTGTGTGTGCCCGGATCTGTGCCGCGGCCTGTGGGGTTACTGCCTCTCGCCGGCCCTCCGCCATGAAGGCCTGTGACAGCCTTAAACATGGCCTGGAAGGCAACTGGCTGTGTGCATGGACCGAAAACGTGTTTATCTGGACAGATCTCCTCCTGCATGTCCCCCCCCCCCCCACTATGCAGATCTATATTAAACCCTATGCTTAACATATACACACTCCCATAATGCAAGTGTATTTAGGATGAAGGTATATATCTCTATGTATCCTTCCTGGTAAAATACTTTTATATATAAATGTGTGTATTTCCCAGAATTAAAATGTATTTAGGTATGGGTAAAAAATATATATAATTTCTTATAAAGCTAGTGTTTAGGTAGGTGTATAATATATAAACTGTGCAATGTATATAGCTGTGTTTTTATATAATGCATTTAGAGGTGTGTGTGAATAGTAGTGTATTTAGGTATAGGGATAAGTGTGTGTGTGTGTGTGTGATTTTTATATATTTCTCATTTGTGTATGTATACTCCTAACCTAAAGGTGTTTTTTTTTTTTTTTTTTGGGGTGTGTGTATACCCTGCATTTAGATACTGTTATACGCACACACACAAATGAAAAATATATGAATGTATGCTCAAAGCGTTCAGGTACGTGTGATATACACGCTGCATTTAGATGGCTTTTTTATACACACAAAAAGCTATCTAGTATGACGTGGCATTGATTTTAAGGGTTCTGTGTAATAACAGACCCTGGATGCAAAAAAGTGGTTCCCTTTGCATATCCTACCAAGAATTCTTTGCTGCATATGGAGAATGTGGCACAGGAGCTCTGGGATGCGGTTATTGGAATTGCTGTGATGTGCAGAAGGCTTCTGCAATAATAAACAGTTATTATAGTGTGGAGGCTTTTTATCTCACTTATTATCATCCACCACAACTGTTGTAAGTACAGATCTATATACACTATATTGCCAAAAGTATTCACTCACCCATCCATATGCGATTCAAGGCAGGTGAGCGAATACTTTTGGATATATATAGATTTAATTTTATATTCTGGGCTCACATTTTCAAGTCCCAAGCTACTAAGCAGGCCATAAGATACTCGCCACCAGTTGTTCCACCTAACCCAGACCCAGCCCAGACTGTCCCTTTTAAATTATTTTATGAAATTACACTGTTAAAGGTTTTATTTAGAATAAAGTTACAAAAATAACATTGCCTAGACATCAGACCCCAGTATGCCCAGACATCAGATACATGTATGCCCAGTGTGAGCAGAGGGAGGAGGCAGGGAAGCTCCTCTCCACCCCCTGCCAGTGACAGCCGAGCTGGGTCAGGTTAGGCTGTTGATCCTTGCCAACGTGTAGCTTGGGGAAGGGGGGATGTACGGTGGCACCGCCTAAGTATGCAGCATGAAATTTATTGTGCTGCTTGCGTGTGCATTTCCACTCGCCAAATGTGAGTAGGCGAGTGTAAATTTTGAGCCATGTATATATAACACATTTTATTTAGGAGTGTATGTATTATCAGGTGTGCGTGTGTGCACCCAATTCTCGGTGTATGTATCTACATCAGGGCTTGACGGATTTTCTTTGAATCAGGAGGCAGCTACAAAAGTTAGGAGCTAGTTTTTGCTTCAGACTAAGGCTAGGGTCAGAGTGGGGCAGTCGGAACGCGCGTGCAGGCGCACTAAATCACGGCGGCAGTAGCAGCACATAACGGCCAATGACGGCCAATATACGCAGTACGTGCGTACGAAAGTGCGCCGACACCACGCAACCAGCAAATGAACGCATTTTTATCAGAACGTGAAACCGCTGCTACTGACGTACAGAGTGCGCTGCGGCCGCATAGCAGCGTGTGTGCGTGATTAGGAGATGTCAGACGCTGCTAGTGTGCGGCCAACATAACGTTCAAACAGCCGGATTTCCCTAGACTTCTTTTCACCCCATCGTCATGAAATACGTCCAGAATTGCGCATCGTCTGACCACTTAAGCGTATTCCGTGAAAAAATGCGTGCGCACGCATCGACGTACATTTTGACGGTGGCTGCAGAAAATGCGCTCATCTGTCCCTAGCCTAAAAGCTTTACTTTCAACAACTAAAGATGCACAATACCATTTTTATTTTTGAGTAGGAGTACCAATATTTTTTGCCAGGTACTCACCGATACCTTTTAATGTCATGTGACGCCTTCCAATAAATAAGTTTATGCTGAAAGCCTGTCCAATTTATGATATTATTGAAATGTATGGCCAGACACCCTTTTACCCACTGCAAACAGACGCGCACTGCCACATAACAGTCCTCATATATAAATAGATACACCAGGGCTGGATACATTTACATTAAAAGGGAGACATGAAAGAACCCATAACCCATTGAAGGCAACTAGATGTTTAGATTGGTGCAAAATAAACTGGAAATTTTGAGAGCTAGGAGTAAAATTGTGGGAGCCAGTGGTTACCAGGCCCCTGGATTTGTCAAGCCCTGACCTACATGTTTAATGCCAGGATGAAGAATTGTTCCATCTTGTGAGACTTTGCTAAGAAATCCAGGTCTCAGGTAGTCACAGAATTCTCTGGGTTATTGCACACCAATCTGTACAGGATCCTCTGGGTTATTGCGCTGCAATCTGTACAGGATCCTCTGCTCCGCCCTGGAGACTGCTATTCGATCCCCATTTGTTTCTTTCCAGCATTACATTTTTTAAATAGGTTGGCAGAGCAGAGCCCCCCCCCTCCCCTACACACCTGTCATGGGGAAGGTGGACATGGTGAGGTTTGCATGTCTGTCCCCTTATGTGTGTAAGACATGAACAACGTTCTGACATTGAGACAAATCTTGTCAGTGATCATTTTATTACAGTATTAAATGTCCCGCCTGTCTGCCCTGACTTTTCTGCTGTTCTGTCACTAACTATTGGATCTGTAAGTGGGGTTTTTCCCACGTTCTCTGTATTCTGGGTATTGTCCCAGTGTTTTTCTTCCTTTTTAGGCTAGGGACAGATGAGCGCATTTTCTGCGGCCACCGTCAAAATGTACGTCGATGCGTGCGCACGCATTTTTTCACGGAATACGCTTAAGTGGTCAGACGATGCGCAATTCTGGACGTATTTCATGACGATGGGGTGAAAAGAAGTCTAGGGAAATCCGGCTGTTTGAACGTTATGTTGGCCGCACACTAGCAGCGTCTGACATCTCCTAATCACGCACACACGCTGCTATGCGGCCGCAGCGCACTCTGTACGTCAGTACCAGCGGTTTAACGTTCTCGAAAAAATGCGTTCATTTTCCACTTGCGTTGCGCGGCCGGACTTTTGTGCGACCGTACTTCGTATATTGGCTGTCATTGCCTGTCATCTGCTGCTAGTGCGGCCGTGATTATGTGCGCCAGAACGCGCGTTTGCACTGCCTCAGTCTGACCCTAGCCTTAAGGAGAGGTTGTGTTGCTGTGGTCAATGTGGCTGCGGCCACTTTCTCCTTCACTGATAAAACGGGTATCGCATAAATTGATGTGGCGGGTTGTCGTGCACGCTTGTCTTCAAATGTGCCGTAAAGGGTTTATTCGCTTAGGGAGAAAAAGTGCATTTCACCATTTTTTTTAAAACTTTTTTTTTTCTGTCAATCTCTGCACACCAAGATGTTGTTGCTTAAAATTAGGACTGCAACTAACAATTATTCTCATAGATTAGTTGGCCAGTTATTTCGATTGATTCATTGGATAAGAAAAAAAATAGAAAGTTTACTTAAAAGGCGTTTAATGTAAAAAAAATAACCACAACCCCTCCCTTTTTTCATAAGCAATTTGCGTAGTGTATGTACATACGCAAATTGCGTATCTTGCATACTTTTCACACAAGGTATGCAAGGGCTTGGTCAGAGGGATGGGTTGATGCAGCTTAAGCCCGTGTTTGCTTTCTCAAATGAACGTGGCTACAAGCACTTGGTCATAGATGATGTCGGGGTGCGTAGAGTGTCGCTTTTTTAAATAACTTTGTGAACAAACTGAGTGGGAGGGACTGGAGGTTACTGACCTGAGTGGGTATGGGCAAAAGACCGGATCTGAGTGTGGGAGTGAGTTTGGGGACAGGGACCAGACCAAAGAGCAGGGAGGGTGGGGTAGTGGCACAGGACTCCAGCTTCAAGTAAGGATAAAACACAGGCATACAGCTCCTTCACCCAGTGGCAGTATCCTATTGTTTGTGTTGTAGTTCTACTGTTGTAAACGGAATAAAAACAAATTGGTTGTGTCTGACATAACCCTAGAACTAAATCATGCCTAGAAAAAGCAGCAACGTGTCTTCTCAAATCAGCTCTGAAGCTATTTACACTTAACTCAGTGTGACTCTAAACAGTGTGTGCTGTACACAGGACGATTAATCGACACTGATTAATCGCTAATGGAAATAGTTGACAACTATTTTAATCGCTTTTTAGTTGTTTCAGCCCTACTTACAATTCCCAGAATTCTTTGAATGCAGTAGATGGCCGGGGGAAATCATGGGTGTTAAAATCCTTAAACATCTGTGGAGCTGGAGTTTGACAGCCCTGGCCTAACCTTTCCACTTAGCTGCTTTTAAAGTCCAGTAGACCTGCAGAAATGGTGTTTAATTAATTACTGTGTTTGTGAAGCCGATTTTTAATCTACTATTTGCCTTCAAATACTCTGTCTAAATGCTGGACAGAATATGGGACTTTAAGGTTTATTTATTAAAGGAACACTGTAATCAAAAAATACTTACCCTAAAATCCACTTGTTTCCAATGGCGGCTTTTTTTTTTTTTCTTTTACTCCCCTACCTCCTCTGCTGCTCCCATCCTTGTTAGTTTCACTTGGCTAATGGTTTACGTGAGAAGCGCGCATGCGCACCTCTCACGTAAGCCAGCCAATCAGCAGGCTTCCTCCCGGCTCATCTTCTTAGATTAGTGTTGCAATCGAGGATGCGTGCAACACTAATCTTTCTTCAGCCGCTGCCGCCAGCTACTGTGGCGAGTTGGAGACGTCATCGCGCTGAAAGCGCGATGACGTCTCCTACTCTGCAATAGTCGGTAGAAGCGGGGAATATGAATCCCGCTCTGACAGCTGGGAGGGCGGAGTAAACTTCTCCGCGTCTCAGCTTTTTTTCAGCCGATCGGCTGAGTGGAGGGAGGGGGGACAGACCAGGGTATACTCAGGGCATCATGACCACCTAAAAAAGCTTGGGTGGTCATGTTGCCTAGAGTATCCCTTTTAAGTATTTTACCAGGAAGGGTACATTGAGATTTCTATTTCAAGTATGTCCTGGGCATATATTTGGTTACGATACAATATGTCCTCATTCAAATGTTAGAATCAGACTTATGTATGTACCAAATCTACATACTTCGGGCTGGAATAATGATAATCATGTGGCATCTCCTAAATTATGGACAAAAATTGATGGTACAACCACAAAATCATTTAAAAAAAAAAAAAAAATAGATCTTTATTCAATATCAAAAGTGTGTGTGTGTATAGTATAATTTTTTTAAATAAAATTCTGTTAGATATATGTGTATCTTTGTTAGATTTATCTATCATATTCAATCTCGTATGTCGCAGACAAGGTAAATCAAAGAAAAATATCCCATATAGGCTAAAAAGTACCGCTAGATCTCAGTGTTCTACATATATCCACTGAACCGAAAACAAGCAGCAAACAGCATGAAAAGGTGTAACAAAGCATAACTAGGTACCCAACGTTTTGGCGCTGTCACGCCTTTTATCAAGGGATGCTATTGTGTTTTGGTCTAGAGCTTATTGGGACAGTGGAGGAGTACTGTGTTTGTTAGATGTGCACCCACCTTTTTTTTCAGTGCACAGTATAATACTCGCCTATTGCTATTTGAGAGATGCAGAAGACTGTCCTTAAGGCTGGGGTCAGGCGAGCGTTTTTAAGAGCGGAAGGAGCGTCCGTTTGGACGTTCCTTCCACTCTGACGCCTTTCTGGCCACCTCGCTGAGCAAGAGCGCAGTTGGAGCGCAGTAAGGCTCTATTTTTTTTTTTTCCCCCCCTATGGAGGATCACGCTTTGCAGCCCTGTTGTAGCCCTTTGACAGGGAGGCTTTCAAAATATCTGCAGCACACGCTATTCGTGCATGCTCTACAGCATGTGTCTGGCCCTGATGAAGCATCACAACGTTGCAACGAATGCGTGAGGTACGTCAGTACGGTCGCACATAGTGTGCTCGACTGACCCCAGCTTTACTGCCCCTTTTTTATTTTGTACAGCAGCTGAGCTTGGCACAGGCAATACTAGTTTGTTTTTTGCCCACAAAAGTGAGGGTGATTTGTCACATGTACTTCTGCTGTAATCCGTGGTAAATCTAGGTCGGACATTGGGGAGATCAGAGCCCTTCAGTTATTTAAAGGAACGCTCTGTGCCAAAAAATTAGAGCAGTTAACTACGTCTTCCCCCAAACTTCGTCATCAGTGTCAGATTTCCAAATGTTCCCATGTAATGCTGTGCTGCCGATTTTACTTGAAGGCTCGTCAGGTTACACATCGTGCTAGAAGTTCTTTTAATCGTTTTTTTTTTTTTTTTTTCTCCTCCCTCCGCAGCATGCTCAGATTGCAGAAGAGGCTCGCCTCCAGCGTGCTGCGCTGCGGCAAGAAGAAAGTATGGCTGGATCCCAACGAGACCAACGAGATCGCCAATGCCAACTCCCGTATGTGTCTGCTCAACATCCTGCTTCTCCCGTGTCCTGGAAGCCCTTATTTTAACACTTGGCGCATCTGTCTTTTTTAGGTCAGCAGATCCGGAAGCTGGTTAAAGATGGTCTGATCATCCGCAAGCCGGTGACTGTCCACTCTCGTGCTCGTTGCCGCAAGAATACCCTTGCACGTAGAAAGGGCCGACACATGGGCATCGGTAAGTCAGATTAGATTGTGTCACGCACATACTGGCAGGTTTCCTCGCCGGATCTCGGCAGTATGCCTTTTTATTTAAAAATAAAAGTAATGCAGTGTTATGTCATTCTGTTTTGAACTGGAATTTGACAGCACATTCTTAATCGCACACATGCTTAGAATGATAAATGTGAACCAAATGCAGCTACCAACAAATGTGCTGATCCTCACAGTATGTATTTATAAACGGTACAAGAGCTAAAATCTACAGATGGAGGTACTGGAACCCTTTAATTCCAACCTATATAAAACTTAGAATGGGAAAACAAGACTGCCAAAGGGGTCGCCCACAGATACCCCCCCCCCCCCCCCAAGGGACTACCACAGTAGACCCCATACTTAGCAATTCAAGGGGGTAACTGTAATACATGTAACGTATCAAAAAATGCCAATCTGTGGAGAGTTACAGTGTAATGCTGCAGTCAGATGTTTGCACAGATTGCGTCTGTTGAAGGTGCGGGGGTGTCTTTACATACATCGTAGCCTTTTCACGTTGATGCCATTTTTGGCTTCTGATACAACATGCATTTCCCGTGCGTGATCAATTGCGCACGTGCTTCGTGTGGTCTTCATTGACTGCTTTGAAAAGCTACGACTGACACAGTGTGGTCAGACGTACATGCTAAGATGTTTTGAGGTGTAAACGTTTATTTCAGCACTGTTACTTTCTGTTGGAGTTGCCCCCACCCTATTTTATTGATTCCAGATGGCCGCAGTATCATTGGAAGCCATCTGGAAGATTCTTTATACGTTTCCTTTACAAAGAGAAACTACGACAAAAACATTAAAACCGTAATAACCATAAGGGCGGAAAGTGACACTGTCGTGCCCAAAAAAGATGGACTCCTCTGACGGAAACACTCTTTATATGTTAGTGGTTTTTGATATTTATAATTGAAAAATGGAAGTTTGTCCCACGTGTCACTGGAGCATGTCGCCGGGGGACAGAAAGCCCTGGTGGAGAGCCTTCCAATGGGACAGTCCTTTGTTCAGCCCGTTTGTCTGCCTGTCAGGCGGCGTGCTAATGTTGTAATTAACCATTTATTATTTAAATGGCGCCAACCTTTTCTGCAGAGCTTTATAATAACCAGCAGGATTGAAACAAAACTAAAAACATAGAAACAAAGAGGTATAGTTGGAGCAGGCTCCAAGGAGATTACAACAATCTAGAGGTGGGCATTGGTTTCTGACAGCCCCCAGTTACTTCCTCCCACAGAAAGTGAGACATGGCGGTGCCCTACACTGGATTGCGGGAGTACAAACTGTGCAATGTCATCAAGGGATGAAATCGTATTGATCTCTAAACGTCCATCCCCTGATAGGATTACGAAGCAGAAGTCTGCATGGACGGTACAGGTGCACTTTAAGGTGCTGGTAAATGTGAGAAGTGACAGCCGTGCACAATGAGGTGAAAATCACATGAATAAAAAGATGCAGCTGAAGTTGTGACACTAAACAATTGTGTAACTAGGTTTATGATGCTTGAGTTGGATGGGTTTTTGTTTTTTAATGCTGATGGGTGGCTTTTTCTATACTGAGTTTTCAATTGACTTGATATTTTGATCTTGCCTTTTTTAATTTGGCTCGTGCCATATAGAGGATTCTCTTCTGTTCTTTTGTTTCTGACTCCCCCTGTCCTTTTTCCTTTTTTTTTATAGGTAAGAGAAAGGGTACTGCCAATGCCCGTATGCCTGAGAAACTTTCCTGGATGAGGAGGATGAGAATCTTGCGCCGCCTGCTCCGTCGTTACCGTGAATCTAAGAAGATTGACAGGCACATGTAAGTTGGTATTCTCGTGTTTTTAGCTGCTACATAGGTGATGGCTCTCGAGCAGGGTCCACGCTCTTTCTGTTCCGTGTATGTAACATGTATATTTGTTGTTCTGTCTCTCCAATTGTACAGGACTAAGGCATTTGTTGGCTCTTTATAAATACTTGTAACTTTGTGGAGAATTGGAATAGGTATTCCAACGTTAGTTTTTATCAGGGGAGGGTGCTCTTGAATGGCTATTTATGTTGACCAATGAACCCGCCAAAAGGGGGCACAGAGTCTGAGGGAATGTCAGGGAAAGCTATTCAGTTTGGATGCAGCCTTAGGTTTGGTTTTCTTTGGAATCCAGTCTTCCAGGACTGGAAATCAAATACCTTTGCCATGTGAATAGTGAAGTTCTCCTGGCAAATCCAGTGCTCAACACGCTTGGATACTATTCTTTTCCATATGTCAAGTGGCAGTACTATTGGGGGTTCTTCTTCCACTCCCTTGTTTGGACAGAATACCAAAGCCTTCAATGCAAATTATTAAAAAAAACACACCTGGAAGCAGATAAACCCCCTCCTGACGCGTAGCTCGTTCCCTAGCCCCTATAACTCCCAGTAGCACCTCCCCCGACAATAACCAAGCAGAAAAACACTAAATAGCAATAGAAAATTTTATTGGGAGGGAATAAGTACTGTCGCTTCGACTATAGAAAAACTAATTTTATGGTAAGGAATACAGTTTTTCTACCGTTGCAGCGTGGTCAGTTGTCATTCCTGCTCCCACATGGGACAGTTTTTCTTTTACTTTACGTGGAAAAAAAAAAGGAAAGGATATACTTTCTAAAAAGCACGGGAAGTATCTACTGTCCAGCATTGTGGCTGCAAAGCATTCCCCCCCCCCCCCAAACAAAATTCCTTCGCTTTGTCCCAGTATTGGCCCACATCGTGTATACGCGATTAGGGCACAACCAGGTGCTTTGAAGATCATGTAGACCCTTTTGTAGTATTGAATGGGTTAAAGGGGCTTAAAGGAATGTCCAGTGAAACAATGACCCTTACTAACTTTAAGATGAGGTTAGGGAGTTGGATGAAGCTTCTCCTGTTCGTTCAATTTTACTTTTAAATTTGTTGTTGCAACTCCAGCAAATACTGGCACTTGCATGAGCCCTTACGTTTCCTGATATTGCATTGGTAAACCTGATGCATATTGACCTATTTCACAGCCATTCTGTGTGTGCAGTGACTTTTTTGGACTTCCTTTTGTGCTGATCCCCAAAAGTCAGAATATAATGCAGTCTTTAACCAGCATGTGAGCTAAAAGCTACAATAAGGGTTACAAAAGAGTTTGAGATGATCCTTTCCATTCCTACTGTAACTCGACTATAAAAGCTGTGATCGCTGTCAGTATGAGTGTTCCTGGCTATACTCAATCTGCACATTCATTTATCCTTTTGTGAAAGGTGGAATATGTTCGGGAGAGAGTTAACTAAACTGAAGTCTGACGAATACTTTTTCCTCTTCCCACACAGGTATCACAACCTGTACCTGAAAGTGAAGGGTAATGTGTTTAAGAACAAGCGTATCCTGATGGAGCACATCCACAAACTTAAGGCAGACAAAGCTCGCAAGAAGCTGTTGGCGTGAGTATCTAGTTTTGATTTGAAATTGATCAACCAAGGGGAGATACGGGAAATGTCCTTCTAAATAAATCATGGCAGTAGGAATATGTAGCAGAATTGACAGGATAAGTGATTAAAAAAAATGGCAGTCTTGAGTATTGTCAGCTAAAGCCCTCTTTGTAACCTTAACTTAATTCTATGTGGGGAATCACAAAACAAGTTCTACAGACTGAAGTATTGTTCATTTCCCTGCTGATGTCTCATCCGGTGATGGATATCACAACTAGGGATGCACCGAAATTATCACCTGAAAATGGTGCTTTCGGCTGGTGGAGGGGGAGGAAGAGAAACGACTGGAAAAATAAATCTGCCGAAAAATCAGTCATCCGAACCATGACCTCCAGGCTCAGGTGAGCCCTCAGCTCAACTGGACTGCCGGGCCCAGGTTTGGATGACTGGTTTTCGGTATGGGACAGAATTTTTAATTTCGGTGCATCACTAATCACAACCGTTCTAAAGATCTAATCCGTATATCATCCCATGACGAGGTTGCTGATGGCTTCTTACCCAATTCCAGTGCCATGCGCTGCCATCTTCATGGGCAGCGACGTTTGTGGGCCATCGTTCAGGTCTGAGATATATATATATAATATATATATATATTACACTGACATTCTCACAGCTTTTATGTTTATGCAGTACTAATAATATTGTAATCTGAGGTTTCAAAATTAATGAATTCAGCCAGAAACGAAGCGGTGAATAGCGAATGATCGAGTCCGTTTGAAGTCAAGTGATTATGGGTATATTTTGTGCTATTGTGGTCAGACCAGCAGATATCGGGTGTCTGTACAAATTCTGTTGTTCTGCAGTTCATTTAGCTCTTTAAATCGTTATGGATAGGCAAGCTGTCAGATGGGAATCACAAACTTCTTGTGTAATAAGCTTTTTAAACGTCTGTCGGTTGGCTATTTTTTGGATACCTTTTTAATCTAAGGGAAACTTTTTTTCTAACTTTGCAGTGACCAGGCCGAAGCACGCAGGTCCAAGACAAAGGAGGCCAGAAAGCGTCGCGAAGAGAGACTTCAGGCCAAGAAAGAGGAGATTATCAAAACTCTATCAAAGGAAGAGGAGTCCAGCAAGAAATAATTTGATCTGCTATATAATATATATATATACAGTAACACCTTGCTTAAATCCAATAAAACAAATCCTCGACCCATCTAGTTTACCTGTTTTTTTTTTTTTTTTTTTTTTTAATACTCCCCTGTTAAATCGCCACTTATTAGGCAGGGCTGGAGATGCAAAGGGATTCAGACACTTTTTGCACTTACGACAGAGGCGTGATAGAGTGGAATTGTTCAAGGCAGAGGGTGACAACCTTGGCCTTCCAGATGTTTTTGAACCACATCTCCCACAATGCGCATGCATTGGGTTGGGTGAGCCTCATGGAAGATTTAGTTACACGTGGAGAGCCAAGTTTGCAGACACCTGATTTAAGGTGTGCACACCCTTTTTTGATCTGTGTCTCCACTTTGAGATTCAAACTGAAAATATGGTGTTTACAGAAAAGCTCCGCAAATTAAAGATGTGCATTCGTTTTGGAAAAATTCTGAAATTGGAACGAAATTTGATAATTGGTATTCCGAATAACAAATCGATACCGAAACGGAAGATTACTAATTTCGTTTTACACTGTCGTCAAAAGAAAAATTTGAATGACTTAGTTCACTTCAAATTCAATAGTTGGCATAACTTACAAGTAATAGTCTGCAAAAGATTTTATTGAAACAAAACTAATTGTTTCACTGGTTAATTTGACTCCAATACTAACAGGGTTATTCAGAGAGCGGTGAAAAGCAGGCGAATGATTAGAGAATGTAAAATTCTAGGTCAAAATAGCCGATGTGGAAAGTGAGATGAATGGGAGAATTTTGGCTATTTTGACCTAGAATTTTCCATTCTCCAGTCATTCTGCTTTTCACCGCTCTCTGAATAACCCTGTAAATCTGTGACACAGCTTAAAATTTAACCCTAGCTTTTCTTTTAACAGCAAAATTTGATAAAACCCCAATTGATCTAGTGATCCAAAATTCGAATTGATATGTGAAATTTGAATCGATTCGAAATTTCAAATCAAAAACGAAATGATTTAAAAACTAAAAAACTTTTCAGCCATGCACATCCCTACCGCAAATCTTCATTGCCATGGTGTTACAGGTGATCTAAACAGGACTTCACGCAGCAGTTTTAGTTCTACGGTCATTTAAAAAATGAATCTGGAGTCCTCGTTAAAGTGGCTCGCACAATGCCTAGAGCACCAAATTGTAAAAAAAAACACTGCAACTTTTAAAAGCTTTTTGCAGAAAAAAACTTGTACGAAAATGCCTGGCATTAATGTGTAAAGTCCTATTAATAAGGTCTGTTGCACAAAAACAGCAGTATGTAAAAAAAATCAACTAATACACTTTTTACTGCAGATTAAAAGAATAAACCATTTAATAAAAATGGGAATATTTGTTACATTGAAATCTAATGGGATTTGACTGAATAAACCTGCCGAAATGAAAGCCCTGAACATCCAGTCATTTCGATGGCGTTCTCTGAATAGGAGTTCACTGCTGTTGCTCAGCTGAAATTACACTGTACGGGGAAATTCACTGATCGGTGCAATTTTCGTAGCCAATTCTGTTCTCTTTGAATAACCCCTTAGTGTTTTTTGTGTTTTTTTCTTCAGTCCTTTGCTGGAGAGAAGAGGCAGCAGCGGATTATTCCTTCCACTGTACAGTGTAATCAGCGGGGAACATGACTTTAATGTAAAGTGATTTTACTGCATAAAAAAAATACCAGTTTCTTGCTGACTTTTTGTTTTGTCATTACAATAACGAGCAACCTTGCGCTTTCTGCACCCTAGTGCTTCCTATACAAAGTACATGGGGAAATACAAGCGAGCTGCAAGGGAAGTTTGCAACTTGGTTTGAACAGAACACATGCTGTTATGATTAATGAGCAGTCCGTTCTACTTAACAGTCCTCTTGTTAGTCGAGCCAGTATTGTGGGTCTAGATACGTTTTGCTTAAAAGAAATAATAAAGTGTATAGTTGCAGAGGACATATAGGCTAGGGTCAGACCAACGCATTTTTCGCGTCTTCCGTCAAAAAGTGCGTATGGACGCACCTTTTGACAGCAGACACGATAGTGGTCACACTGCGCAATTGCGGCCGTGATTTTTGACGGAGCTATAAAAAAAACATGGACGTGATGTAGACCAGCCATGTGCAGTGTCTGACGTCTCCTAATCACGCCGCTATGCTGACGCAGCGCACTCTGAGTCAGTACTAGCGGTTCGACGTTCGTTTGCCACTTGCGTTGTGCGGCCGTTCATTGTATCTTGGTCATCATTGGACGTCATTTGCTGCTACCACGGCTGTAATAAAGTGCGGCTAAATGCACGTTCAAACAGCATTCGTCTGACCCCCAGCCTTACACATCCCAGGAATTCAGAGAACGGCTTAGAGCTCATGTGCTACATTCCCCTTATACAGCAAGGCACTCTGGGTAGGATATGCAAATTAAGTCCACAGCTGCTCACTTTTTTTTTTTTCTTTTGCATCTAGGCTCTGTAAACACAGAACCCACCTTGTCCAATGCCATGCCTTATTAAACGGGTTTTGCTTTTTTTTTTTTTTTTAAGCAAAGGGCAGGTTATGCAACCAGACACAATCACTCCTGTATAGCTATTTCAGGGTCATTTACCCTCAGAGATGGAATGTAACTGGTTATTGATGCTTAGCCTCTAGGGTAAATATCCTGCAGATGAGGGTAAATAAGTCCAAAACAGCTGTACAGGAGTGATTGTGTCTGGTTGCATAACCTGACCTTTGCTAAAAAAAGCTGTTTAATATGTCATTTGGACAAGGCAGGTTCTGTGTTCTTACAGAGCCTAGATGCAAAAAAAAGTGAGAAGCTGTGGACTTCATTTGCATATCCTATCCAAAGAGTTCTTTGCTGCATAATGTAGCACATGAGCTGTGTAAGTGGTTCTATGAATTGCTGGGATGTGTAAATGTTCTCTGCCGCTATAAACTTTATTATTTGCTGTGTGGAAGCTTTTAATGTCGCTTGTAATGCTTAAATAATAATTTGATTGCATCCTATAAACCTGGCAGATCTGTAACAACTTCCCATTCATTCACCTACAAGTCCCCCTAACAGGCCAGATTTTTCTACATTGTATGGTTGGCTATTTAAAATATTCATATGGAGAAACAGACTTAATATTACGATTTTTCTTTTATTTTTTGGGGATTTTTAGCGATGGAAATAGAATATATATTTTCTTTTTTATGGCGTATTTTGTGTGTGTGTGGTTTTTGTATAAGCTTTTTATTTCCTGTAGCTTTTCGGGGACTCGGCTGAGCGAAGATGTAATCAACCCAGGTTAACAGTTGTCAAATTGTGCAAATAAATTCCTGAAGAATAAAAGAATTGGATTCTTTGTGAAATGGTCTGCGTTTGCGGAGCCCAGATGTATGGTCCACGTGGCTCAATTGATCCTGACAGCTGAAAATATACAACAAAATTTCCCTCAGGATGAAATTGAGAAGACCACGAAGGCAGAAGGCTCACCGAAGAATATATTAAGTGTTTAACCCTCTCTCCTGGTGCCACTACCACATAACAGATTCTACACTCAGATCATAAAGACATCACCGGTAACCATGCAACTTGTCTAAACAGGAAAAATCATTACATGTCAAGGAACAAATTCATAAATAGGATTTATAGGACTAGGTCGGAGTACAGCCCTGGGTTTTTGCTTTGTGTATTTATTTGCAAAGTATTTTACCAGGAAAGATACATTGAAACTTCTCGTTTTCAAGTATGTTCTGGGTTCAAGAACATTGAAATTTTACAGTCATAGAAATACAAAGTAATAACTGCAAGATATTAAAACACATACAGATTTAACACAGAAAATAAATATGTAGGAAATATAGTCACAATGTTACATGTTTTCAGGTGCATTCTGTATATAGTCATGTTACCTCGATACAGAATGCACCTGTAAACATGTATGTTAATAGAGCTCTCTTAAGTGACTAGACTGGGGGAAGATTTGATGACGTCTGGGAGGTTATTCCATAATTGCGGTGCTCTGTAGGAAAATGAGGATCGAGCCACTTTCTTTTTGTATTGTGGTATTGCAAGTAAGGTGCAGGTCCTGGATCGGAGGTTATAGGATGAGGGAACTGCTGGGGGAAGCAGCCTATTCAGGTAGGGTGGTAGCTTCCCAGAAATGCTCTTAAACACCAGGTTGGAAAGGTGAAGAGTGCGTCTGGATTCCAGCAACAGCCAGTTTAGCTCTTTTAACATGTCACAATGGTGGGTCATGTAGTTACATTGTAGCACAAAGCGGCAGAATGAGTTATACAATGTAGTAAGTTTCTGGAGGTGTGTTTGCGGGGCGGCTGCATACACTACATCTCCATATTCAATAGCCGGCATAAGCATTTGTTGTACAGACAGGATTTGTTTCTAGTGGAGAGTATAGGGTATCTAGTGGCGCAGTAATTAAGGTTACTCCTTATGTGATATATCGATGGCTAGTTGCATGTACCATACAGATTATCAGTATACAATACAAAGTGCAAATCACAGAGGGTATAAATGCTAGTACAGCAGTCTATATATGCAATAAGAATAAAGTGCAATTGCAGCGGTGAAAAACAGTGCGATATTAAAAATCGAGGTTCAAGCTATAGTAACCAATACAGTCCATAAAAAGGACTATCTGCCAATGTTCGAGAGAGTCTTTGCTATTGGTTTTCCAGTTCCTAAGTGGATGGGTAATGCATCAAAAGTGCTCGAAATTAGTGTCAATATTACCCCTTCCACAAATGTAGCGGACTTGTTTGGACGTGTCTGTTCCTCTAGTGGTCTTGATGGGCTCCCCAGCAGGAGATATAGATGGGAGAAAAAAGGGGAGATGATAGTGCAAAAACGTCTATATGTGTAATTCACGGTGAGTAAAAATTGCACACTTACAGATTCCAGAGCCTAATTGAATCCAGGCTCTGGAGTGGAGCGCCTTGTGCCTAAAAGTAGGGTGGTCACTGCCCTTCTTTAAAAGGTCTTCTTATTCCACCTCAAACAGGGGACACAAGAATAGAGAAGAGACAACGCTCTCATAGCATGATACCAGTCTTGCAATTATGTATTAGGAAAGGGAAAAAATCACACTCACCAATACAGGAGCCTTAATGGTCCAGGCTCAACTGTTACGCATGCAGTGCTCCTTATCGGTAAGCTCCTGAACCTCTTTAGCTGCTCACTCTGCACCGGATCGTGACTCGTTAGGTATCTGTAGTTCTGCTTTAAACTTTACCAAGTTCAAAGGCTGGTAGATTAAATATAAAAACGACTAAAAAACTCTTAGGAGTGAGATAAAAAATTTAATTTTGTTTCTGTACAGGGCACCTAGTTTGGGGTAAAAAAGTTTAGATGAGAGTTTTCCGATGTGGGGGCCAAAGGATAGATTTGGGTCTAACCACATACCTAGATAGTGGTCAGCGTACCATTTGATTTTGTCCTTACACATAGTTGGGAAGTTTTTAATTTATGTAGTTTAGGTTCTGTTCCAAAGATGATTGTGACAGTTTTGTCAGTATTTAGAAAAGGTTTGTTATCTGTGATTCACTTTTCTACCTCTGTGAATTGTTCTTGCAGCACGGCCTCCAGCTGCGGGAGAGTTGGTTTGCTGGTATAGATTACGGTGTCGTCTGCGTACATGTGTACAGTTGAGGCTTTGCAGACATTGGGCAGATCATTTATGAATGTCGTGAGTAGCAGGGATCCGAGCATCGAGCCTTGGGGTACTCTGCACATGACTGAGGGAGGGAAGCACTGTGAGAAATGGACACATATTGCAATCGATCCGATACATATGTTGCAACATAAGAGTGAATGAAATGAAAGGGGTAGTAATACTTTCTGAGAGCACTGCAAGATTCTACAGTCCAGCTCTGTGACTGCTAGTATCAAATGGTGTACACTTTAATAAAGAGAAAAATCCACGAACCATTTACCTTCAAGGTTCCAAACCCTGGTCCTCAGGTGTTCTAAAAACTAAAACCAAAAATACTTATTTTTTTATGGTGTACAGACCTCTTTATTATTTTTTTAAAGGACCGTTTTATTACGTTTTTGTGGATTTAAACTCCTATTAGAATAGGAGGCTTCCTTTTTTTTTTCGTTTTCAGTTCGGTGGAATTCGCTGATGCCAATTCGGCAGTTATCGGCGCAATTTGTCAGTTTTTGCCGACGCCCGATAATTGCTTTGGCAGCTCCAATCTGCAAAATACGGTAACCATTCGCTATATAGGGAATTCACTGTATTTTTGGCAACGTTAAATCGCCGAAGTGCTTTTTGAATAGATGCAATAGTTTCAGAGGATGTAATTTGATGAGAAAAAAAACAACAACACAGAACCAGAAGATGTAAATGTTAACTGTGTTATGAATGTGCAAAGGGAACAGATGGGAGCCTTGGGCAGAAACGCTGAAATGAGCCCCATTCTATACGTTTATATCTGTACGCCGAAATAAGTGACAGTGTGATGTATAAATAAATCCATTTCATCCACTTACACTGCAGCCCCCGGCAGTCCCACTAGACCAATAAAGCCACTGAAAGCCTCCGGTTTCACATGAATACATAGACTGAAGGGGCCTTTAGGCAGCTGTCACCCCCTTTTTTTTGTTTATCCAGGGTCAGACATGCAGTCATTCTTCCAAGCAACGTCCTCTGCAAATGTTTGATACACATGACTTGTCACAATATAACAGTAAAGTCACTGCGTGGATTTAGGCCAGCGTCAGACGAACGCAGTGATCACGTCCGTGTTGCCGCACAGTTTAACGTCTTACGTAGCATAGAATCATGAGCATTAGAGACCCACACACGAAGTACGTGCACACCAAACTGCGCACGCACAATGCACGTGGCAAACGGACGCAAGTTAGGCAAGAACGTAAAACCGCTAGACGGAGGCGCAGAGTGCACCACGTCCGCGTAGCGTTCTGTGTGAGTGATGAGATGTCAGACGCAGCACATTTGCGATGTCCAGCACCTTGGTGCACAAAATGGCTTTTCATATCATGCACCAATTTTTATAATTTTTCGTATTAATTTTGTCCTTAATTAATTTTTTTTTTCCTACGTCCGTCAACAAAAACGGACCGTGTGGTGTCTACAGTATCTTCCGTCAGTACGTCCGTCCGTAATGCACGCGCGCAGAGTGCGCTCAGACTGCGTTCGTCTGACATTAGCCTTAATGTCACGATTTAACATCTCGTCAAGACCTGTTCTGTTCTCTTCCTCTGTCGTTGCTCATACAGTGACAGCATAAAGGTGGTTCATTATGTTTGCAAAGAAAAACTGTCCGTTGGTAGCAACCTAATTTGTTTTCTTTCTCGACCGTATCTAAAAATTTTATATCCAGAAAATAATTAATTTGAAAATCCCTAAGAAGGCTTTCTTCCTGTCAAAGATTTGGATATTAGATTCTTCCAGTCAGAGCTGGATTAGGGGCTTTGTGATCCTGGAGCTGAAGATTTGCGTGTGTCTTCTCACCTTGGATTGTCCCTCTGCCCCATTCTTCTCACCTTCTCTTGTCCCTCTGACCCATTCTTCTCTCCTTTTCTTTAGGGATGAGCTGTTCGGGTTCGGACGGTTCGGAGTTCGACCCGAAATTTGGCAGTTCGAAAGTTCGCGAATTTCTAACTTTTTGGGTGTGTTCGGTTCGAGTTCGAAAAAAAAAAGAAATTTTGAAAAAGTATAGAAAATGCTTAAAAAAATACTAAAAAATCGAGAAATAAAGAGACTCTTTACTGCAGAATATTATAAGCAACGGTTTATTAGATATTGAATTAAAAACTAATGTGTACGTTGAAAGATTATCAACTCTAAATGACCTCTGTTCACAAACGGGCATAACACCAGGTGTTTTTAGTCTGGTAATCAATTTGATACATTGTACACTATACTGAGGGTGGGGTGGTGTCTGCTTCTGATTGAGATTTGAGAATTAATTTCCCTAAAACATCCTAATATGCTGCATTTAACCCTTTCGCTGCTGAGGCTTTTCACACCTCTGTGCTGAGGTCATTTTTACCGCTTTCGCTCATCATGTTTAACCACGTTTTGTAGCCATATTTTGATATATGACCCAGACATATTATATATCGTTCTTTCCGGCAGACTTGGCAGATTCATAATATGTCATTATTATATGTATACGTTATTTCATGTCTGTATATTATAACAAAAAATGCAATAAAATTTTGAATTTTCAATAATTTATTATGTGTAAAGTGTTTTTTTCACATTTTAACATGCGATCATTTGCGGTTATATTTTGTATGGGGTGCGCTTGTTAAAAAAATTAGAAATGGGGTCTCGTTACATTTTTTTGGGGGAAAATGTCACTTATTTAACAAACGCACCGCATACAAAAATCGTTAGTGCAGCATTATTGTTCACATTACAATTGAAATGGGAACAATATTGCTGCATTAACAAAACAAAAACCAAAAAAACTTGTTTATTTTTTTTTAGAATTTTTTTTAAATATATTTTTTTGATTTTTTTTTTTTTTTTTAAAACATTTTTCATGCCATGCTCTGGCCGATCCAACGATATCAAACATTAACCCCTATCTGCCACGGATCGGGAGATAGGGGGTTCAATGAACCCCCTATCTCCACCATTGGTGGCAGCTAGGGGTTAACTCCTGGACTGGCGTCATCATGCTATGCACGATGACGCCAGTCCTCAGGGGGAGTTCCTGGAGGCTTGGCCGACATCCAAGATGTCGGCCAGCTCCAGGAGAGGATCACGATCCGGCGCTTTTCAGCGCCGATTCGTGATCCGGCTCCCCAGGGGTTAATCACAGCCACCGTTTGGAAGGGCAGGTTGTGCCCATCCAAACGGTGCCTGGATTAACCCTCTGCCCCCCGGCGATCGGGAGGGAGAGAGGTCCGAAGGACCTCCCCCCTCCCTTTCAGACGCTTCCTCCGCACATGCGGGGGGGGCTCCTGAATAAGGCTAGGGTCAGACTAGCGCAGTTTTAACGTGCGTTTAGACGCACGAAATCACGGCCGTACTAGCAGCAAATGACGTCCAATGCCGGGGAACATACGACGAACGGCCGCACGAAAGTTCGTCCACGCAACGCAAGTGGCCAACGAACGCATTTTTTCGAGAACGTCAAACCGCTACTACTGACGTACAGAGTGCGCTGCGGCCGCATAGCGGCCTGTGTGTGTGATTAGGAGAAGTCAGACGCTGCTAATGTCTGGCTAACATAACGTCCAGACGCAAAAAGTGTTTTATTGATGATCCGTACAAAATCACAGACGAAAAGGCGCATCGTATGACCGCTATCGCGTATTCCGGGAAAAAATACGTACGTTCGTTCGACCGCACTTTTTCACGGACAACGTGAAAAATGCGTTCGTCTGACCCTAGCCTTAGATGTCGGCTTTTTTTAGATGAGTTTGGCAGTTTATCGGATCGGATGTTTTCTGCGGTTTTGCAGAGGTTTTTCGGTTCGGTGGTTATTCGGTGGATTTTCACTGCACTTCGGGGACCCTGCAGTGAATGCTGAATTCACTGCAGGGTCAGCAAATTTGATTCCCCAAAGTGCGGGAAACTAAAGAGCACCGAAATTCCATCAGAATAACCCCTCAAGACAGATCACCTGGGTTTACTTTTTGATTTCTTACCTGCAGTATATGGATTATACATGCTGTAGGGTGGCATTTTTCATGTACTGCCCATCAGCATGAATAAATTATATGTGTCCAGGAAAACATGACCGATCTAGCAACCCTACTTGTGAATGGAAAGGGGTGGGAGTTACTCCAGTGGCGCAAAAAGGGGAGGTAATTAGCGTAGAAACTGCGTGTAATGTGAAAAAAGCAGTTTAAAACAACTGTAGGAGCACAGTCTCAGAGCAGACCAATGATAAAGTGCTATCTTGAGTGTACACTA
This sequence comes from Leptobrachium leishanense, assembly GCA_009667805.1. NCBI lineage: Eukaryota > Metazoa > Chordata > Amphibia > Anura > Megophryidae > Leptobrachium > Leptobrachium leishanense. Next base: position 35,534,097 of record CM019074.1, on the reverse strand, counting down.
GAAAAAGTGCAAATGCAATCAAAAGTGCATATAGTGCAAATGGCATCTAAAAACGTTGTGCACGTTAATGGCGTACTGTGAAAAGTGCATTAATAGAACAAATTCCGTAATAAGAACAGTTCATAAAAACACATAAAAGCACATAAAAAGGCGTAAAAAAACAGCAGCACACGCTTTTGTGCAAAGGTGCAAAGATAAAGTGCAATTATAATGACACAAAAATAGTAATAAAAAATAGTCCAAAGGTTGTGCAAAAGTCTAGTAAACAGTCTTATTCGTAAATGGATAAAAGGAGGGCTTAACTGAATTGTGTGAGCCTCTCACTTATACTGTCCATATACGGAGATCCTCAAAATAGGGGAGAAAAAAGGTCTTGTTCTTGTGGTCCTAGTGGATTCTGTGTTCTAGTAGGTTCCACGTTCTCGTAGTGCGGGGAAGGGAAAAAAGGAAAAAAAAAAGAGAATAGTGCAATATTGTCTGGATATGTGAATCGTGGACAAATATAAGAAAAGTGCACACTTACACTTTCCAGAGCCTATGTGTTCCAGGCTCTGGTTTGAAGTGCACTGGGCCAAGTATAGAGTGGCCTCTGCCCTTCTTTTGAAGTTGTTATTCACCTCGGATATAAAGGAACAGAGTATTCATAGCGCAACTTGAATGGTGGCTAGATACATTAGTAGGGATAGAGTTGGTCTCACTCACCGATGGTGGAGCCTTGTTCCAGGCTCAACTAAGGCTAGGGTCAGACTGAGGCAGTGCGAACGCGCGTTCTGGCGCACATAATCACGGCCGCACTAGCAGCAGATGACGGGCAATGACAGCCAATATACGAAGTACGGTCGCACAAAAGTCCGGCCGCGCAACGCAAGTGGAAAATGAACGCATTTTTTCGAGAACGTTAAACCGCTGGTACTGACGTACAGAGTGCGCTGCGGCCGCATGGCAGCGTGTGTGCGTGATTAGGAGACGTCAGACGCTGCTAGTGTGCGGCCAACATAACGTTCAAACAGCCGGATTTCCCTAGACTTCTTTTTACCCCATCGTCATGAAATACGTCCAGAATTGCGCATCGTCTGACCACTTAAGCGTATTCTGTGAAAAAATGCGTGCGCACGCATCGACGTACATTTTGACGGTGGCCGCAGAAAATGCGCTCATCTGTCCCTAGCCTTAATGGCAGATAGTGCTCCTTTGCTCGGTGGGCACCGTCACCTCTTTAGCTGCACCTCTTTGGCGGTCTTCTACCGGCTCGGAAGGGTGGATGGAGTAAATAGACCGAAAAAAACGGCAGCAAAACCACGGATGGATAAGTTAAAACGTGGTTTATTGAAAAATCTAAAATAACAATGGGGAGGAAGGGAAAAAGGGGAAAATGATGACTTGTGAATGGTACTGGTCAAAACACGGTGGATTTGGTGTTGCAGATTTAGGCTAGGGACAGATGAGCGCATTTTCTGCAGCCACCGTCAAAATGTACGTCGATGCGTGCGCACGCATTTTTTCACGGAATACGCTTAAGTGGTCAGACGATGCGCAATTCTGGACGTATTTCATGACGGTGGGGTAAAAAGAAGTCTAGGGAAATCCGGCTGTTTGAACGTTATGTTGGCCGCACACTAGCAGCGTCTGACGTCTCCTAATCACGCACACACGCTGCCATGCGGCCGCAGCGCACTTTGTACGTCAGTAGCAGCGGTTTCACGTTCTGATAAAAATGCGTTCATTTGCTGGTTGCGTGGTGTCGGCGCACTTTCGTACGCACGTACTGCGTATATTGGCCGTCATTGGCCGTTATGTGCTGCTACTGCCGCCGTGATTTAGTGCGCCTGCACGCGCGTTCCGACTGCCCCACTCTGACCCTAGCCTAAGGCCGGGTGCACACTAGGCGTTTTTTGTGCGCACTGACGTGCGTTAAAAACGACGTGCCCGTGCGTTAAAAATAACAGAAGAGATGGTAGACGCCAGACGATGCGTTAATTTTAACGCACGTCGTAAAAACTATTTGAGTTGAATGGAAAAAAGAAAAAGCTGGGCTGGAACGACATTTGATGTTCAGCACGCGGCCAACGTTGCGTCAATCCTAGCGCACAAGCCTTGGTGTTTCCATGACGGATGTCTTCAGCGCGCGTTATGCGTAGCGCGCGTTATGCGTGTGTTCTTCTCTATCCGCGTAATTAAATGCTGCGACGCACGCCGGTAAGCGCTTTTTAACGCGCGTTAGTGCACACAAAAAAATGCCTAGTGTGCACCCGGCCTTAAGCTCCTGATATAGCAGAGGTCATTCTAAGGGTTTGGTCTTGGTTTAAGGCTGGGGTCAGACTAACGCATTTTTAACGTGCGTTTAGGTGCACTTAATCACGGCTACAGTAGCAGCAAATGACAGCCAATATACGAAGTACGGCCGCACGAAAGTCCGGCCGCGCAACGCATTTGGAAAATGAACGCATTTTTTCGAGAACGCAGAACCGCTAGTACTGACGTACAGAGTGCGCTGCGGCGGCATAGCGGCGTGTGTGCGTGATTAGGAGATGTCAGACGCTGCTAATGTCCAGCCTACATAACGTCCAGACGCAAAAAGTGTTTTATTGACGATCCGTAAAAAAAATCACGCACGAAAATGCGCATCATCTGACCGTTTTCGCACATTCCGTGAAAAAATACGTCAGTGCGTTCGGCCGCACTTTTTGACTGTCGCAGCGAATAATGCGTTCATTTGACCCCAGCCTAAAGATACAGCGTACAGTTGATGGATCACTATCTATGAATCAGATAGAATTATTGCACCCCGTACAAAGGTCACAGCTGACACGCAAAGAAAATTCCGTATATTTATTTCTGTATTAGTTATGCCAACACTCGACCTTATACACGAGCAGGAAGATAAAAAAAATGTAAATGGCAATTATAACGCCAGGGCTTTACAAATGCAGCCCTTGAGGGCCGGAACATGTTGTTTTATCATCAGTCTTTTAACCACCCTTGGTGAACGCCAAGGTGAACTGCTTAATTACAAAGTAATTAAACTCATTTTTCACATGTTTTTGCAGACCTAGTAATGCTGGATCCTCAGCAGCTCTATCTATGCAGCTCCATGGAATCAGTGAATCTTCTTATTAAAGGGTCTATTCACAAAGCACCGAAATCGGGTGCAATTGGCTTTGTAATTCAGCCCATTTCATCGAAACTATGGTGGATTCACTATCAGGGTTATTCACAGAGAATCGAAAAGTCACCGCACGTTCGGTGACTTTTCGTTCTCTTCAATTCGGTGCGATTTGGCGATCCCATTTCGGCGACAGTGCGGAGTATTCAGCAAGCACCACAGGGCCGTCATAGTGCAGGGAAAAACCGCCGCAAACCCGACGAACACTCACCGCAAAACTCGGCGGAGGTACACCGAAACCCACAAAAACATCTGGATTAACCCCACCGAACACGCCAGAGAAACCCGAGCAGCCGCCGATCACAGCGCAGAGCAACCGCCAGAAAAACCCAACACCGCAAACGAATGGAGTGAATAAAAAAATCAGTAGGCTTGAATGTTTGAAAAGTGAAACGCCGTTTGCAAAGAAACTACAGAACGAAAATGTCTGAAATTTACACATAAGATCCAATGAATGATAATAAAAAGGGCTGTTACAGAAAAAAGAAAAAAACGATTATCGGTAAAAAAAAAAAACGGAAAAAAATATTTCGCTAAAAAATCCAAAAAAAAGCCTAAAAGATCCTAAAAAATCTTTAAATAAAGAGACTTTGTACAGCAGAATATTATAATAAATGGTTTATCAGATATTGAATTAAAACGGGAATATTTTTAACATTGAAGCATATGGGATTCGCCTGAATAAATCTGCCGCATGAAACCACCGAACAGCAGGGCATTTCGGCAACTTTTCCCTGCTGGTTTTCGTTCTCTGAATAGACGAAGTGTTGCTTCTCTATGGGGATTTTACTGCCCTCGAACAGGCACCGTATGTGCAGGCAATTCGCCAACATTTGGCAAACTGCCTGCTGTCTGAATAGCCGAATGGCCAGGAAAGGTAACCGTACGCTGAATTTCACTGTTCGGTTACTTTTTGGCCACAATTCAGAGCTCTTTGAATAACCCTGTATATAGCAAATGATCGCTGTATTTTACCGAAGTTGGAGTTGCCGAAGCAATTATCAGACATTGGCTGAATTGGCATCAGCAAATTCCACAGAGCTAAAAAAAAAGAAAGTCATCTATTCTACTAATGGGAGTTTAAGGCTAGGGTCAAACGAAAGCATTTTTACACGCGAACGTAAAAAAGTGCGTCCGAACGCATTGATGTATTTTTTCACGGAATATGCGAAAACGGTCATACGATGCGCATTTTCGTGCGTGATGTTTTACGAATCCAAACCAGGAAACCTTTTGTGTCTGGACGTTATGTTGGCCGGACACGAGCAGGGTCTGACGTCTCCAAATCACACACACACACCGCTAGCGGGCGCAGCGCACTCTGTACGTCCATACTAGCGGTTCTGCGTTCTCGAAAAAATGCGTTCATTTTCCACTTGCGTTGCGCAGCCGGACTTTCGTGCGACCGTACTTCGTATATTGGCTGTCATTTGCTGCTAGTGCGGCCGTGATTAAGTGCGCCAGAACGCACGTTAAAAGTGCGCTGGTCTGACCCCAGCCTAAATCAATAAAAAAATGTGCTAAAAATGCGTGTAAATAATAAAAAAAAAAAGGTCCATTATCAAATAATGAAAAGGTCTGTTCAAAAATAAACAATGTCTAAAAGAAAAAACTTTAAAAAAGAAAAAAAAAGTTTTTTCTTAAAATAAAAAGAAGAAAGACAGTCTTTGAGGCTGGCATCAGACGAGCGTTTTTGAAGAGCGGAAGGAACGTCTGTGAGAGTGGACGTTCCTTCCACTCTGACACCTGTCTAGCCACCTCGCTGAGTGCAGTTAGTGCGCTGAGCGCTGCAAGGCTCGATCCTCCTATGGAGAATCGCGCTTTGAGCCCCGTTGAACGAGCGTTGTAGCGCTTCGACTGGGAGGCTTTAGGCTAGGTTCAGACGAACGCATTTTTCGTGTTGTCAGTGAAAGAGTGCGTTCGAACGAATGGACGCATTTTTTCACGGAATACGCGATAGCGGTCATACGATGCGCATTTTCGTCCGTGATTTTGTACGGATCATTAATAAAACACTTTTTGCGTCTGGACGTTATGTTGGCCGGACATTAGCAGCGTCTGACGTCTCCCAATCACACACACACGCCGCTATGCGGCCGCAGCGCACTCTGTACGTCCGTACTAGTGGTTTGACGTTCTAGGAAAAATGCGTTCGTTTGCCACTTGCGTTGCGCGGACGAACTTTCGTGCGGCTGTACTTCGTGTGTTCCCCGACATTGGACGTCATTTGCTGCTAGCACGGCCGTGATTTCGTGCGACTAAGGCTAGGGTCAGACTGAGGCAGTGCGAACGCGCGTGCAGCCGCACTTAATCACGGCCGTGCTAGCAGCAGATGCCGGGCAATGACGGCCAATATACGAAGTACGGTCGCACAAAAGTGCGGCCGCGCAACGCAAGCGGCAAACAAACGCATTTTTTCGAGAACGTGAAACCACTAGTACTGACGTACAGAGTGCGCTGCGTCCGCTAGCGGCGTGTGTGCGTGATTGGGAGACGTCAGACGCTGCTAATGTCCGGCCAACATAACGTCCAGACCCAAAAAGTGTTTTATTGATGATCCGTACAAAATCACGGATGAAACTGCGCATCGTATGACCGCTATTGCGTATTCCGTGAAAAAATACGTCCATTCGTTCGAACGCACTTTTTCACAGACAACGTGAAAAATGCGTTAGTCTGACCCTAGCCTAAACGCACGTTAAAACTGCTTTCGTCTGACCCTAGCCTTAGGGTCGCCAGTTCGGCCATGTTTTCCTGGACGCATCTAGTTTATTCATGCTGATGGGCAGTTCATGAAAAATGCCACCCTGCTGCATATAGAATCCATATGCTGCATGTGAGAAATGCAACGAGGAAACCCAGGTGACCTTATTTCATTCCTGCAGTATATGAATTATACATGTTGCATGGTTCCACTTTTCCCTTTGCTCCCCTCTGCATGAAATAGTAATATGTGTCCAGGAAAATATGGTCGACCTGGCAACCTTAGGAGGCTTTCAGCACGGACGCAGCACATCCGTTGTAGAGCACGCAATTTGTGCGTGTGCTACGCCGTCCCTGTCGAAGCGTCACAATGCTGTAACGGACGCCGGGAGGCACGTCAGTATGGGCACACATAGTGCACTCGTCTGACCCCAAACAGGTTGCAAGATCGGCCATGGTTTGCTGGACACACTTTACTATTTCATGCAGAGGGGAGCAAAGGGAAAAGTGCTGCCCTGCAACATGTATTATTCATATGCTGCAGGAAGGAAATCAAGGCGGGTCACCTGGGATTCCTTTTTTGATTTCTTACCTGCAGCATATGGATTATACATGGCGCGGGGTTGCATTTCTTACTCACTGCCTATCTGCATGAAAATTGTATGTGTCCAGAAAAACATGGCCGCCCTGGCAACCCTATCTGTACATGGCAGAGGTTCTAAGTGTGAGAAACAGCAGCTTTAAATCTGTCGAGTAAATTGGGGCCAGATGAATCCGAATGATTCTCTTCAGGCCTTAGGCTAGGGTCAGACGAGCGTGATTTCTACGGACTGTACGTCCGTGCAGTACGGACATCGTCAGTACGGATGACGCAGTAGTGGTCACACAGTCCGTTTTTTCACTGAAGTTATTTTTTGACGGATGTAGGAGGGAAAATAAATTACAATGAAAAAACATTCTGTCCGTCAAAAATGCTGGACGTATAAATGCAGTCCGTCTGACCATGCTCCATCACTCACACACAAAGCTATGCAGACGTTGGACGCAGCGCACTCCGCACGTCCGTTCTAGCAGTATTACGTTCTTGCCTAACCTGCGTCCATTTGCCGCGGCCGTTGTGCGTCCGCAGTTGAGTGCGGACGTACTTCATGTGTCAGGCTCCAATGGACTTTCTTTCATGCTATCACGGACGTACTTTAAGGCTGGGGTCAGACGAGCGTGATTTCTACGGGCTGTACGTCCGTGCAGTACGGACATCGTCAGTACGGATGACGCAGTAGTGGTCACACAGTCCGTTTTTTCACTGAAGTTATTTTTTGACGGATGTAGGAGGGGAAAATAAATTACAATGAAAAAACATTCTGTCCGTCAAAAATGCTGGACGTATAAATGCAGTCCGTCTGACCTCGCTCCATCACTCACACACAAAGCTATGCAGACGTTGTGGACGTGGCGCACTCCGCACGTCCGTTCTAGCAGTATTACGTTCTTGCCTAACCTGCGTCCGTTTGCCGCGGCCGTTGTGCGTCCGCAGTTCAGTGCGGACGTACTTCATGTGTCAGGCTCCAATGGACTTTCATGCTATCACGGACGTACTTTTAGGCGCAATCACGGACGTGAACACTACGCTCGTCTGACCCCAGCCTTAGGCGCAATCACGGACGTGAACACTATGCTCGTCTGACCCCAGCCTTAAGTGGGAAAAAAATGTACAATTGTGAAAAGAGAAAAATGTTTTTTACTCACAGCATTCTTACTATTGGTAATAAAAAATGAAATATGTATATTTTTACCTAAAAATAGCATATATTCTTCTACTTTCCACCAAATCAGTTTTTTTAAAAATAATAAAAGCCTTTGAATTAATGTTCTAATTGCTTTTTCTTGGAACATTTGATTTGAGCCCAGCTGAGGAGACCTGAAATCAGGTGAGTGGGATCACCTGTGTGTGTTGGATGGTTTATAAAAGGGGGTGTATGAGGAAGGATAGAGGGGACATTAGGGTAAAAGAAAGGTGGAGAAGAATGCTGGGAGTTGGGTTAAGGATGGCGAATCCCCTTGGTCAGAGTGTCTTTAAGTGCTCTTCTACTGGGTGTGGGTCAACATTCAAGAAGGAATGGAGACTTGTGGAGCACATGTACCAACACACTGGGCAGGTGAGACCTTGTTTTGTTTCCCTGTGTCTTTGAGCTGCTGATTAGGTGATCCTTTGTCCAAAAACTGTCTACTCCTAAATTAGTTTTTGTCTGGGCATTCCCCCCCCCCTTCCCTTTTGGTATCTTTCTACTTTTTGGACTGCGTTCTTGGCAATCTTAACCTTTCTAGTAGGGTTGCTAGATTGTCCATGATTACCTGGACATTTCAATAGCTCCATGTGGAGGGGGAATACAAGCAAAAAGTGCCACCCTGCAGCGTGTAGCACTCATATCTGGCTGGGTGGTGTAGAGGTAACATCACTGCTCTGTGGAGACACAGGTTCAATCCCAGCCAGAGCACCTCCAGTAAAAGTTCTTGGGCAAGATACTAACGGTACATACACTCCACCCAGGACATACTTGACAAGCGAGTGAAATCTCAATGTATTCTTCCTGGTAAAGTACTTTCTTGCAATATGCTGCAGGCATGTCACCTGGGATTCCATCGCTTACTAGGGTTGCCAGATCCATATTTTCTTGGACACCACCTATAACTTGATCGTTGAGGGGTGATGCTTGAGAAATACTGCCATGCAGCATGTAGAACTCATACAATGCATTTATAAAAGCAAAGTTGAATCCCTGGTAGTTGATCTCCCTCCAGAAGAGATATATATTTGCATATCCTACCCAGAATTCCTTGCTGCATATGGGGAATGTGGCACAGGAGCTCTGGGATACAATTCTTTGAATTGCTATGATGTGTGGGTGGCTTCTGCAATATTATATATATATATATATATATATATATATATATTTCGTGTTGCATGGCAGCACCCTGCCTGTATTATCCATCTGCATGAAATGGTAAAATATGCCCAGGGAAACACCGGCCATGGCAACCCTATTGAGTACTTGCCTGCTGAAGTGCTTTCTCATGCGCTGCCCATCAGATGACTAAACTGCAGGAAAACAAGGCTGACCAGTAAACCTTGCCTTTTTGGCATGCTTGAGGTTTCCAGATCCTGCATGGCTTCCTGGATGCATAACTTGCTAATGGGCTAGGTATGAAACTCCCAACTATGTGGCATTCACATGCTGCAGTTATAAAACTAGTTATCCCAGACTTACTTGGCTGGCTTTTTTTCATTTTATTACTGTGGTATGACCTACATGTTGCAGGGCAGTACCTTCTGTGCTTTCCTCTGAAATGGTAGCTTGAGACCAGGAAAAGGTGGCTGAAAGGGGACTGTTAAATGACCGGTGATCTGCTCTCCATGTACTATATGGCAGTGTTTCCGAAAGCATGTCCTCATGCCCCACCAACATGCCATATTTTAAGAACTCGCTTGGGGAAATGCAGACTGAATAATGCAATCTTAGCCAACAGGTGTTTGCGGCACTATCTTGCAATCAAGGCCTGTTGGTAGTTCCAGAGGATAGGTTTGGGAAGCCATGCTCTATGGGGACTGAGATTGATAACATTTTCCTGTACTTGTATTAGAAGCCTTGGATGTGTAACAAACCTCAGTGTGGTGCGGCCTACTCCAAGAAAGCTTATCTACAGAGACACCAGCAATGCCATTTTGGGTTGAAAAAACACAAGTGAGTATAGGATATATAACATGTGGTGGCTCTAGTTTTTCTCTAGTGATTCTATCGCAAGGTACTAGCCTTGTCTTGCCTCTAAAATGACAGCAGGTGTCACTGTCGTGCTCGTTTCCTTCTAGGTGCCCAAAAGCAGAATGTAGAGCAGCTTTCTGGACAAAGAAGTGTTTGAAGCGGCACCTTGTGTACAAGCATGGGGGAGATGCACCATTGAAGGTAAACCTTGCTGTTGCTGACAACCCACACACAATCCCTTAACCCCTATGCAAGGGCCAACCACACGAGTCGATCTTAACAGGTGCTTGGGTTTGGTGCCCTAAGCAATAATCTGATGCCCCCTTTTTACTTGAATCTTATAACCCACCACCTCTGCCCAATCCTCAGACATAATTTTACAAAATCACCCTTGAACCAATTTATGTTAAAATTGTAGTAGTCTGATCAATAGTGGAGTTGCCTCGTCAACCCATGTCTTCTAATGTTAGACTTTATCTTTCCTGCATTGTTCAATGTATTTCTCTGCAGTGTTCCATAGAAGGATGTAATGGAACATTCCGGAAGAGGCATGCTCTGCGTACCCACCTTGCTGAACACTCAAAGGGTCTGGGGTTTGTGTGAGTACAACCTGCTAGGTTTACTTGTATGTAAAAGTTGCTGACTTCTTGATACCATGTAGTATTCTAGGACCCCAGGGTCGTGTGCAAGAGAATGTCACATGCAGGATATGATCGAAGTCAGCTTAAAGGAACACTCTACTCAAAAAATCACCCCTGTTTTTTTATCCTAACCTATCCCTATTCCCTTAATAAATCTTTCGTTTATTTTTTTTCTTGTAACTAATACTTACCCTAAAATCCTTCCAGCGGCGTTTTTTTTATACTCCTCCCTCTTCCGCTCCCATCCTTCTTTCTTCTTGGCTTCTGGTTTACGTGAGAAGCGCGCATGCGCGCCTCTCACACAAGCCAGCCAATCGGCAGGCTTCCTCCTGGCTCCCTCTGAGGATTAGTGTTGCACGCAAGAGGATGTGCGCAACACTAACCCTCAGAGGGAGCCGCCAGCTTCTGCGGTGAGTTGGAGACGTCATCGCGCTGAAAGCTGAAAGCGCGATGACGTCTCCTACTCGGCAAAAGTCGGCAGAAGCGGGGAAATATGATTCCCGCTCTGCTGACTGACAGCTGGGAGGGCGGAGTAAACTTCTCCGCCTCTCTCAGCTGTTTTCAGCATTTTCAGCTGAGCAGAGGGAGGGGGGACTGAGGGCAGGATACTCCGGGCATCATGACCACCTAAAATAGCTTAGGTAGTCATGTTGCTTAGAGTATCCCTTTAACTCAGCTCTTTAAAAAGACCAAAGTCCTTTTTATATTTCTTCACTTTATTGGAAAGTAACAGCAAATAAAAGCTCTTGTGGATAGAGGACTGTTCTGTGCCCCCCTGGTATGGGAGGATGGTGAAACACAATGAAACTGCCCAGTAAAGGCGAGATGCTCACTCCTATGGTTGGAATGAGGGAAATGCAGCTTGCTGGACCAAACTACATGGGCAACACAGGGAGAGTAGACTAATCCTTTCTAGGCGCATGGGGGGGAAAACAAATAATCGGGTTCCATGATATGAAGCACCTTGCGATGCAGGACTGCCTGCAGAGGATTGGTGTCAACACACTGGGCTTGTGGTCTCTTGTCTCAAATACTAAACCCCCTGACACTTTGTGCCAAGGTGCACCCTAAAGCTAGGTGAACTATGTTGAGATACCTGCTAATCTCTTGTGGTCAGAGGGACCCTTGTATTCAGGGAATGTAAATGGGTTGTCGCACTTCACGACCATCTGGGTGCCAAATGTCAAACTCGGAACAATAAATTGGTTGTCTAAAACCTATTTTACTAGCGATCATTTCTTTTGGAGGCTCGTTACTGTGAATTCTACAGCTGCTGCACACAAGACTAAATGGCTTTGGGTTGAAAAGGACAGATTTAAACCCAAAAGGTACTGTCCCTCATTCAATATGGACACTTGAATCTTGTGTGATCATCCAATCTCCTCTCCATAGAATGTCACAAATTAGGGTTGCCAGATCAGTAATTTTTTCCTGAACACCTTACTATCAAATGCAGGGGCCAGCACTTTAACAAAACGTGCTGGCCTGCAACCTGTATAGGTCATATGCTGCAGGAAGGAAATTGAGGGAAGTCTCATGGGACAAATTGGTTTCCTACCTACAGCATATGGTTTTTACCTGACGTGGAGTTGCATTCTTCACATGTGTCAATCAGCATGCATAAATGTGTCCAGGAAAACTTGGCTGATCTGGCATCCCTACTAATAAACATGTCACCCATTCAAACCTAGTGACATGGGCTTTGCGTGCCAGTATACAAAATGCTACTCCAACTTTTGTCAACTGGTTAAAAAAAAGGCAGTAACTTTTTCAGGGACTTAAGAAAAAGATGATTAAATCCAAAGTCTTAGGCTAGGGTCAGACTGAGGCAGTGCGAACGCGCGTTCTGGCGCACTTAATCACGGCCGTGCTAGCAGCAGATGCCGGGCAATGACGGCCAATATACGAAGTACGGTCGCACAAAAGTCCGGCTGCGCAACGCAAGTGGAAAATGAACGCATTTTTTCGAGAACGTTAAACCACTAGTACTGACGTACAGAGTGCGCTGCGTCCGCTAGCGGCGTGTGTGCGTGAATTGGAGACATCAGACGCTGCTAATGTCCGGCCAACATAACGTCCAGATGCAAGAAGTGTTTTATTGATGATCCGTACAAAATCACGGATGAAACTGCGCATAGTATGACCGCTATTGCGTATTCCGTGAAAAAATACGTCCATTCTTCGAACGCACATTTTCACGGACAACGTGAAAAATGCGTTAGTCTGACCCTAGCCTAAATCTTCATATTTTCAAACCTACTTGGGAAGAATTTTATAAAATTATCCTCATAACATGGCTTGTTCAATGAGAATTTCCAGCTCCTGAAGCCTGTATATACTGACGGTTATTCCGAGAGCGGTGAAAAGCAGGAGGATGACTGGAGAATGCAAAATTCTAGGACAAAATAGCCGATTTGGAAAGTGAGATAAATGAATTTCTCTGGTTTGGCTATTTTGACCTAGAATTTTCACTTCAGTCATTCTCCTGGTTTTCACAGCTCTCTGAATAGCCCTGTCTGGTCTATGTGAATCACTTGCTGGTCCCTTGACAGAATTAGGGGGGACCGTTTTGTCCCAATGGTGTTTAGCAGAAATCTCTCATGGGATGGCAGCCACACACTGGCTAGTGAGATTTTTTGCATGGTATCTGAAGGCTTTGGCGTTTTACTGCACTAGTTCTGTTTGCTCTTTACTTGCAAAGTTTAAAGATGTAAACTTTAAAGGGCATGATGGTTCTTCATCGAAGGCCATGGCTAAACTACAGCTTAGTGGGGGGCGCACATTAGGGAAATGGTGCATCGATGTAACCTGTGGTGGCTGCCATAGCCACATGCATTCTCCATATACACAAGATTTGGATTCACCTTGGACTCATGGTTTTATAAATTACTAGGTGGAAAGCCTGCCCAGAGGGCAGTCTATTGTCGCCAGGTCAGAATTCACGTCCATAGTGTTTTGTTTTTTTTTCCAATGTGCTATCCAAGAGTAACGCGTCCATTGCCATCCCATCCGCAACAGGAGGGCCGACTGAGCAGCTGTGATGGGTGCGCGCACAGCTGACAGCGCATTACAAAGGAATTTATATATTAGAGTAGGTTCCTCTTCCCTCTTAGATTGTAAGCTCACAGGAACCGGACCCTCAGATTGGGAGCTCGTGGGGCCCCATTTTTTTGTAGTGTATACATTATGTGTATATTTAATGGCACGTGGTATGCATGGCATGGCAGACTGGTATTGGGCATGGCAGGTTGGGCACGGAGATGGAGGAGATATACAAAACAAATCTGATCCATTGGAGAGGCGCTGTGCGCCTCTCCAATGGATCGGATTTGTTTTGTTCCCCTTGCACGCCGGCTGTGCGCGTGCCGCGACTGTTGGATGTGCGCGCAGCCAACCGCGGCAGGTTGCGCGCATGCGCAGTAGGGTTTTGGCGACAGACACGCCAGCCCTTACTCCTTTTTTATAGTATAGATGTGACTACGTAAAAGGTATAAGAAATGGACACTTTATACACCCTTGTCCATTTATACAGCTTTAGATCACCACCTGATGCATTCTTGATGGCCTTGGAAAATGTAAAATGGCAGTAAAGGAATGCAATTTAAAAACTCGGTCAGGGCTATCAAACTCATGCCACCCCATGTTGCCTACAGTTCCTGGAATTCCATCAATGGTCCCTAGTCCAAGAGGTTTTGGAACTAGAATTCCCATGATTCTCTGGTCATCTAATGCAAAGTTTCAGCTCTGCTCTAGAGCTTAACTAGGAGGTTAAATGACACAATTTTCATAAACTGATGGTATTGGAGGTGTGCTGACTTGCAGTACATAATTGCAAAATGCAAGAGACCTACAGCTCTTCATATCTAAGGTGTTGATCAGATGTCAGGCCCTGGCCCACAAGATGTTGATGGCCTAAGTTTCCCAGACTTCTTTTTAAATATGACCAGGGAATCTTTCTAGCTTTGACATGCCAGGGGGCTGCTTGACAGCCTGGTTCTATATTCTAATCTATATCACAAGGTTATAGGCAGACTTGATGCATATGATTCTAATTATTCCCAGGATGATTACTTTTCATCCCCACAACCAGTAGTCGTATACAGAAAGTGGGGAAATGACTTGACAAACTCACATGGGATTATACTATATAGCATGACCCAAATATAACACGATGGAGATTATGGAAATGCAAAAATACTCAAGACTCAAATATAACACAAGGAGCAAAATTTTACTGTGTACTGTTAAGAGAACCTGGAAGGATTTTAATTAAGTCAGGCTGCCCCTCATGCCAGTGTGTTCTGATCTAGAATGATTGCAGTTGTTACCAAGTGTGAAGCCGTTGGCCACCTGTCTTTACAAGCGCTTTTTTTTTTTTTTTTTTTTTAGGCTGGTCACTAAAATATGAACCTTTTTTTTAAAACCTAAAATGCATCAACAAAGTTTGTCTGCAACTTCTCAAGGATGTACTCCACAACAGTGGTACTCCACTAACTAGGTGATATGATTTGCTGTTCAGTGATTGCAGGATTCAGTCTGCATTTCCCTCAAGGGAATCCTTAAAACCTGGCCTGTTAGTGGGCCCTGAGGACCAGGGTTGGAAACCACTGCTCTACAATGTCCATACAGCCTTGGTGTCTCACTAGCCTTTATGCTTTTGGTCACAATACTCCTTCCCAGCAGTTCTGGTGGAGTCCTCTTCCTGGGCAGCTCAAAGTCACTGGTCAGACATTGATTTCAGAAGGGGTTTAGTTTTTGGTGTACCATACCTTTTTTGGCATTTCCCCTCTGTATTTCTGGTCTAGTGTCTAGTTTCTAGCTTGGTATACATTTAGTGTGCACACTAAAGCTACCGGCTACTAACATTGACTAGGAGCCAATGCAGGATTCTGAGTGTCCTTGTCTCTTCAGCTGCAATGTTGACGGGTGCAATAAGATTCTGCAATCTGCAGTCCAGCTTCCTGGTCATCTCAGGCGACACAGAGGTGAGTTTATCAAATACGTGCCATGTTGCCCCATTAATCAGATTTGGAGGAAATGACTGACCTCTTCTCCTAGGATACAAGTGCCCTTACCCAGGCTGTCAGACTTTATTTCCAACTTGGAGCGCCCTGCAGAAACACCGCAAGAAACACCCAAGTAAGTTCCTCAAATGTCTTGCAAGGTGTTAAATATCACTTGCTCACATGGTTTTCATGTTTTTTCTAATGTCTTGCAGTGGAGCTCCAGTGTGCTAAATGTAGCAAGAACTTCAAGACTCAAAATTCCCTGCGGAGACACAAAGCATCACATGCAAAGGTTCCAGTCCTCTTGTCTTGTCCCCGAGACAACTGCAAGGAAACCTTTGGAACAGTGTTTAACCTGACTCATCACGTGCGCAAAGTCCACCTAGGTCTACAGACCCACCGCTGCTACCATTCAGGTTGCAACCGTACCTTCTGCATGCGGGTAAGATAGCGCCACTGTCAATGACCTCAGTTCATGAGTAATGGTCTCCCTCAACTAACATCATTCTACTTGTTTCTCCAGGAAAGTCTTCTGCGACATCTTGTGTGCCATGATCCAGAAAGGAAAAAGCTAAAGGTACTGGTAGACGGGGGCTTTACATGTCTAACGTCTTGTACTGTTTATCAGCCCAGCTGGTCTTGGTAAAACATCCTAATAATCAGACAAAATCCATATTGCTCTCGTGTTGCTACTTGGTGAATAGAACCTAAAAGACTTCCATAGGCAGATGCACCATAGGGAATTTAATTGGTGGCTTCAGGAATGGTGTCGCAAGGATTTGGCTTTGTGTCCCATGATGGCTCTAATTGGAGCAGAAAGGAACTGTATAAAAAAGATGGTTTGCATCTTACTCATAGGGAACATATGTTCTCAGAAGTTCAAAGGTATATTTAAACTAGGAGGGGGGACAAAAGGGTAAACAATCTGCCCAATTGTCCCCAAAACTAAATCGGAGGGTGCAAGCAACATACGGGGTAAAAAATGACAAGCTCAGAGTCGTGTCTATAAATGCTCAGTCTAGTCAATAAAATCAATGAACTGGAGGCAATGATGGCAGCTGAAAAAGTAGATTTAGTGGCGGTTACGGAGACCTGGTTCAGTGAGAAAAATAACGGACATAATACCGGGGTACTCTTTATATAGAAAAGACAGAAGGTAGGAAAGGAGTGGCCCTGTATGTGAAAAAACAACATAAAAACGAACCAAATAAAAGTGAGCGAGGTGAACAGTTTGGGTTACGCTAACATTTGGCAATCATACAGTAGCTTGTGTAGGTGTGATCTATAGACCCCCTGGACAAGTAGAGCTAGATAATCTGCTGTTTGAGGAAACAGCCAAAATGGCAATGAAGGGGGAAATTGTTATCACGGACTTTAATCTTCCTGATGTGAACTGGAAAACCAAAACGGCTGGATGCACCAGGAGTACAAATATTCTAAACTCCCTACTGGGATTATCTCTAACACAAGTAGTTGAGGAGCCGACCTGTAAAGAGGCCATATTGGATTTAATACTCACAAATGGAGGTTTGGTATCAGACGTTGTTGTAGGTGAAAATTTGGGATCTAGTGATCAGTGTTCTTTAATATAAGAACAGGGATGGAGCCGCACCACACAAATATTTTAGACTTTAAAAAAACAGATTTTTCTAAAATGAGACTTTGTGTGAAGGAGTCATTATCAGACTGGAGTTTAAAGGGAGTCCAATAGAAATGGGATTATTTAAAGGTGGCATTATTGAAGGCCACAGGCAATTGCATTCAGCTTGTTAGCAAAACAAAGTGAAACCACTGTGGTACTCTGCAGAAGTGGCCAAAATAGTGAACAAAAAGACAGCATTCAATAATTATAAAACAACTCAGAAGATGGGCAAACCTATAAGATTAGGCAGAGGCAAAGCAATTTATAAGAACTGCCAAAGCACACGCAGAAGAGAAAATAGCTCAGTCAGTAAAAAGGGACAACATTTTTTTAGATGCATAAATGAAGTAAAACCAAGGATTAGTTGTATTAAAAACGGAAGGTATGTAGAAGATAAGTCTTGCTGACTGCCTCAATATTTTTGTTCAGTCTTTGCAGAAGGAAAGGGACCTCAGGAGGAAACGTGAGACATTTACATGAGTTTACAGAGGAGGTTCTACAGCAGCTGTCTAAAGACTAAGTCAATGGGGCCCAATAGTATCCACCCTAAATTAAGAGCTCAGTGGTGTAATAGCAAAACCGTTAACAGAGTCCCAGAAGACTGGAAATTAGCAAATGTTGTGCCCATTTACAAGGGTAGTAGGGAGGAATCGGAACTATAGGCCAGTTAGTCTTGCGTCGGTAGTGAGGAAATTAATGGAAAGAGATTGTTGAACATCTAAACAGATTACAGGACCAGAAACAACATGGGTTTACCTCAGGGAGATCATGCCAAACTAATCTTATTGGTTTTTTTGATTGGGTAACAAAAATAATAGACACAGGTGGTGCAGTAGACATTGCTTATTTAGATTTCAGTAAGGCTTTTGATACTGTTCCGCATAGAAGGCTTATCAATAAATTGCAATCTTTGAGTTTGGATTCCAATATTGTTGAATGGATTAGGCAGTGGCTGAGTGACAGGCAACAGGTTTGTGGTAAATTGAGTTTATTTGGCGCAAGGTCTTGTTACCAGTGGGGTACCTCCAGGGGTCAGTACTTGGACCCATTCTCTTTAATATTTTTATTAGTGATATTGCAGAAGGTATTAATGGAAAAGTGTCTTTTTGCTGACAAAGATTTGCAACATGGTTGACGTTCCTGGATGGATCAGCCAAATGACAAATGATTTAGGTAAACTAAAAAAATGGTCGGAGCTGTGGCAATTGAGTTTTAATGTGGATAAGTGCAAGATAATGCACCTGGGACATAAAAACCCAAGGGCTGAATATAGAATATTTGATCCAGTCCTTTCCTCATTTCAGAGGATCTATGTAATGGAGCAGCAGGAAATGCTGGCAGAATGCTTGGTTGTGTAGAGAGAGGTATTAGCAGTAGGAAAAGGGAAGTGCTCATGCCACTGTACAGAGCACTGGTGAGACCTCACTTGGAGTACTGTGTGCAGTACTGGAGACCATATCTCCAGAAGGATATAGACATCTTGGAGGGTTCAGAGAAGGGCTACTAAAATGGTGTACAGCTTGAAGGAGAAAGTTACCAGGAAAGGCTTAATGATCTTAACATGTGTAGCTTGGAAAAAAGACAAGACAGAAGAGATATGATAGAAACATTTAAATGCGTAAAGGGAATCCACAAGGTAGAGGAAGGGAGTTTATTTAAAAGGAAACAAAGTAGCAAAACAAGAGGACATACAGGGTTATCCAAAGAGATTCGAAAAGTCACCGCACGTTCGGTGACTTTTCGTTCTCTTCAATTCGGTTCCTTTTGCCAATTGCATTTCGGTGACCCTGCGGTGTATTCAGCAAACACCACAGGGTCCCCGAATTGCAGGGAAAAGCTGCCGAAAACCTGACGAAAACTAACCGAATGCACTATGAAAACAAGCAAAAACATCTGGATTAACCTTCGAACAGGAGCCGAACAGGAGCCGAACAGGAGCCGAACAGGAGCCGAACAGGAGCCGAACAGGAGCCGAACAGGAGCCGAACAGGAGCCGAACAGGAGCCGAACAGGAGCGAACAGGAGCCGAACAGGAGCCGAACAGGAGCCGAACAGGAGCCGAACAGGAGCCGAACAGGAGCCGAACAGGAGCCGAACAGGAGCCGAACAGGAGCCGAACAGGAGCCGAACAGGAGCCGAACAGGAGCCGAACAGGAGCCGAACAGGAGCCGAACAGGAGCCGAACAGGAGCCGAACAGGAGCCGAACAGGAGCCGAACAGGAGCCGAACAGGAGCCGAACAGGAGCCGAACAGGAGCCGAACAGGAGCCGAACAGGAGCCGAACAGGAGCCGAACAGGAGCCGAACAGGAGCCGAACAGGAGCCGAACAGGAGCCGAACAGGAGCCGAACAGGAGCCGAACAGGAGCCGAACAGGAGCCGAACAGGAGCCGAACAGGAGCCGAACAGGAGCCGAACAGGAGCCGAACCACAGAGCCGAACAGGAGCCGAACAGGAGCCGAACAGGAGCCGAACCACAGAGCCGAACCACAGAGCCGAAGCAGCTGTGACGTAGAGGAGGCAGTGAATAAATTAGAAAAAACATTTGTATGAATCTGGGAAAAAGAAACGCTGTTTGCAAAGAAACTACTGAGCGAAAATGTCTGAAATTTTCACAGGAGGTCCAGGGAATGATAATAAAGAGGGCTGTTACAAAAAAAACAAGCAAACTGAAAAAAAAAAAAAAAAAATCGGACTTTTAATTTTTTTTAAAAAAATTCAGAAAAATGCTTAAAGTATCCTAAAAAATCTATAAATAAAGAGACTTTTTGCTGCAGAATTTTATAATGAACGGTTTATTAGATATTGAATTAAAACGGGAATATTTTTAACATTGAAGCCTATGGGATTCTCCTGAATAAATTTGCCGAATTAAACCACCGAATGGCAGGGCATTAGGGGAACCTTTCACTGCTGGTTTGTGTTCTCTGAATAGCCGAAGCAGTGCTTTTTGATGGGGATTTCACTGCCCTCGAACAGGCACCGTATGTTCAGGCAATTCGACAGGATTTGGCGAATTGCCTGCTCTCTGGATAGCCGAATGGCCAGGAAAGGTAACCGAACACTGATTTTCAGCGTTCGGTTACCTTTCTCAAGCAATTCGAATCTCTTTGGATAACCCTGATAGTCTTAGATTAGAGGGGCAAAGGTTTAAAAGTAACATCAGTTTGTATTTTACTGAGGGTGGTGGATACATGGAACAGCCTTCCAGTTGTGGTGGTAGAGGCCAAAACAGTAATTGAATTTAAGCAGGCATGGGATAGGCATAAGGCTATCCTAAACAAAAGCGAAATCCAGGTAAAGTGTCACGTTCCCACGTTCCAACCCTGTCTTCCTGCCCTCTGTATTTGTATATTGTGTTTTTTCCCTTGTGTTTCTGTTGCTGCCAATTCCTGGGTGGCCTCCCAGGGGTTAATTGGTGTTCTGTGTGCTGCTCACCTGTTTACCCTTGCCTTGATTCCCCTGACTATATTAGAGCAATGTACCTATAGGACATTGCTGGGTCATTTTTATTTGCCTGGTCTCCTTGCCACTTGTGTCCTGAGAGCTCCTTGCTGTGTTCCTGATATCCTCCATTTGTTCATCCTTGTTCAGTTTTTGTCTCTATTATTTCTGTTCCAGTTTATGTCAGTTCCTTCTGTATTTGTTCTGTCTATTGCTGTATTTTGTTTTGCTGTTTATGTTCCATTCAGATTCTCCGGTTACTGATTTTGGCTTGGCTGACTTCCCTTCTGGTTCTGATTCCTGTATCCTGTATGACGTACTCTCTCTGGTTATGACCTTTGGCTTTCCTCTATGACTATTCTATGCTATATTCCTTGCCTGTACCGTTTCCAGGTAACCCTGTCATCTGCATATAACAAAAGACTCTGTACGGCTTCAAGGTAATACTTTCCTTTAGATTAGATCCGGCTATCCTAAAGACCGGTCTTTCAGTGCAGGGAATCTTTGGTATTGCCGTACAGAGGTCTTTTGTTAACCCTTTGCTTTCACCTGTCCTTGCAGTTTACCCTGCATCTCTGCATATAGGGGCTTCTCTCAGGAACCAAGCCTCACCTTCCTGCGAGTATATTCATAGGGATATATATACAGACCGACCACTTCCTAGGATCGGAGGGCAAGTATAGGGTGGTGCGTGCCTGGTGGTACTGCCACCGTGACATAATGACCCAGCCATTACATAAGCCCGCAGAGATGTGTACCGTGTTGGACACCTTATTGCACATGTTTGAGGAATTTGTGGTTCACCTCAAAGGGTTACTGAGCCTGTGTCTAGATTCTGGCAATCAGGTTTCATTTGAAAGCAGAGTTCGTGGTCCGCTTTCTCCTGATGAAAAGAACAGAAGACGTGAGTACAATCTCTGTTTTTATTGTGCCAGTTCATTGCACTTTTTGTCTGGCTGTCCCCTTAAGCCGGTGCGTCCTGGGGCTGGAGTGCCGGTGCGTCCTGGGGCTGGAGTGCCGGTGCGTCTCAAGACTTGCGGTGAGTCCTGATACTGGCCGAGTGCCAACTGTGCCCATGTCCCACAGTAAGATCGCTAAAGCTAGACCACGCATGAGATCCACTGGCGCCAGACCTAGCTGGGAGTCGGATAGTGCCAGACCACGTAGGGGATCTGATGGTGCCAGACCCTGCGGGGAGTCAGATGGCACCAGACCCCACTTTGAGTTCAGACCTCCTGAGAAATCCAGGTCTGAGAAAGAGGCATCCGATAATAAACCTCAGACTTCTGTAGATACCTCTGATGGCTGTAAGGTTTTAAAGACACAACTGGCTGGTTCTGAGCAGCGACTGGCAGCCAAAAGACAGTCCCTACGTATGGTTACTGGTTGTATTACATGTAGAGCCGCAACCCCAGTGCCAATTGGCGGGAAGCCAGTTCCGTCTGGCAATGAGAAGCCAGTCCTGTTTCCGTCTGGCAATGAGAAGCCAGTCCTGTTTCCGTCTGGCAATGAGAAGCCAGTCCTGTTTCCGTCTGGCAATGAGAAGCCAGTCCTGTTTCCGTCTGGCAATGAGAAGCCAGTCCTGTTTCCGTCTGGCAATGAGAAGCCAGTCCTGTTTCCGTCTGGCAATGAGAAGCCAGTCCTGTCTCCGTCTGGCAATGAGAAGCCAGTCCTGTCTCCGTCTGGCAATGAGAAGCCAGTCCTGTCTCCGTCTGGCAATGAGAAGCCAGTCCTGTCTCCGTCTGGCAATGAGAAGCCAGTCCTGTCTCCGTCTGGCAATGAGAAGCCAGTCCTGTCTCCGTCTGGCAATGAGAAGCCAGTCCTGTCTCCGTCTGGCAATGAGAAGCCAGTCCTGTCTCCGTCTGGCAATGAGAAGCCAGTCCTGTCTCCGTCTGGCAATGAGAAGCCAGTCCTGTCTCCGTCTGGCAATGAGAAGCCAGTCCTGTCTCCGTCTGGCAATGAGAAGCCAGTCCTGTCTCCGTCTGGCAATGAGAAGCCAGTCCTGTCTCCGTCTGGCAATGAGAAGCCAGTCCTGTCTCCGTCTGGCAATGAGAAGCCAGTCCTGTCTCCGTCTGGCAATGAGAAGCCAGTCCTGTCTCCGTCTGGCAATGAGAAGCCAGTCCTGTCTCCGTCTGGCAATGAGAAGCCAGTCCTGTCTCCGTCTGGCAATGAGAAGCCAGTCCTGTCTCCGTCTGGCAATGAGAAGCCAGTCCTGTCTCCGTCTGGCAATGAGAAGCCAGTCCTGTCTCCGTCTGGCAATGAGAAGCCAGTCCTGTCTCCGTCTGGCAATGAAAGCCAGTCCTGTCTCCGTCTGGCAATGAGAAGCCAGTCCTGTCTCCGTCTGGCAATGAGAAGCCACGGGTGCTGCCTGATTCTGGTAAGCTGCCAGTCAGATCCATGGCAAGCTGTGTGTCAGCAGTGCCTAAGCTGCGTTGCAACCCCACTGTGCCCATGCCCCACAGAGTCTGAGGTTTCCAAACCTCGTGGTAAGGCACAGGTAGGCGAGCCTACTCCCGCTGTTGCCGTGTCAGGTACGGTGGTCACCCCTTCCAAGTCTCGATCCAGGAGGAGACGTGGGAAGCTGACCAACACTAGTCAATCTAGTTCCGAGAATACCACGCTCCATGATGGGTCTGATAATGCCGTATTCCGTGCTTATCTTGAGGAGGTCCAGCAGGGTAGTGGCCTGACTGGTACCAATATCCCTAATTCTAGCCCTGTACCCGAGGGTTATATACGATCCCCATGCGGGATGTTGTTCCGTGAGGCACACTGGCCATGATCAAGAAAGACCCTAATGCGCTCATGTGTTTTGAGGAGGAGGAAGACGACACTGAGTGGGTCCTCTGGATTTTGGTGACTGGTGTTCGTGATCTGTTTTCCTGATTTTTGTCTGTCATGTTTGTTGTTTTAGGTGCCTGAGGTCACCTTTTTTGGAGGGGGCTACTGTCACGTTCCCACGTTCAAACCCTGTCTTCCTGCCCTCTGTATTTGTATATTGTGTTTTTTCCCTTGTGTTTCTGTTGCTGCCAATTCCTGGGTGGCCTCCCAGGGGTTAATTGGTGTTCTGTGTGCTGCTCACCTGTTTACCCTTGCCTTGATTCCCCTGACTATATTGGAGCAATGTACCTATAGGACATTGCTGGGTCATTTTTATTTGCCTGGTCTCCTTGCCACTTGTGTCCTGAGAGCTCCTTGCTGTGTTCCTGATATCCTCCGTTTGTTCATCCTTGTTCAGTTTTTGTCTCTATTATTTCTGTTCCAGTTTATGTCAGTTCCTTCTGTGTATTTTGTTCTGTCTATTGCTGTATTTTGTTTTGCTGTTTATGTTCCATTCAGATTCTCCGGTTACTGATTTTGGCTTGGCTGACTTCCCTTCTGGTTCTGATTCCTGTATCCTGTATGACGTACTCTCTCTGGTTATGACCTTTGGCTTTCCTCTATGACTATTCTATGCTATATTCCTTGCCTGTACCGTTTCCAGGTAACCCTGTCATCTGCATATAACAAAAGACTCTGTACGGCTTCAAGGTAATACTTTCCTTTAGATTAGATCCGGCTATCCTAAAGACCGGTCTTTCAGTGCAGGGAATCTTTGGTATTGCCGTACAGAGGTCTTTTGTTAACCCTTTGCTTTCACCTGTCCTTGCAGTTTACCCTGCATCTCTGCATATAGGGGCTTCTCTCAGGAACCAAGGCCTCACCTTCCTGCGAGTATATTCATAGGGATATATATATACAGACCGACCACTTCCAAGGATCGGAGGGCAAGTATAGGGTGGTGCGTGCCTGGTGGTACTGCCACCGTGACATAAAGTAGCCATGTAATTGGGCAGACTAGATGGGCCGACAGGTTCTTATCTGCCGACATTTGTCTGTTTCTATTTGGAAGTTGACACCTTGCTCCTGGTTCTGATTTTTAGATGTGTAAGGTTGGCTTCTCTGTCCACTTGTCCCAATGGACGCATGGAAAACCATTGGTATGTGCTTTTATGCAAAATAATGGACAATGTTACTGACGTATAGAATGCAATCACTGTCCTTAAGCCTAATCTGCAACATTGTGCAGTGATAAGCCTAGGCACCCTTAATGTGTCAAAAGGTTCATGTCCTATCCATTGTAGACCCATAGCAAAGTACTGGGGCTATTTCCACTTTCATTCACAGGTTCAAACTGACAAGTATTTTGCCTTAAGGAAAGGTTCAGTGGGCAACAAAATGTCAGCCTTCACCCTTCAGGCATTAAAACCTTAAACCTGGAGCAAAACCTCTTGATCCGAGTATTCTGTACCTCTGTACAAAAGGGTGGATCTGTTGCTAAGTGTTACTTGATGTACATAAACGGAACATAGTTTACAAAATGCCCTTGACTCAAAGTGTAGTGCTTTATCGGTTGAGCCAGCAATCTAGCATGTTTTTGTCAGACCTCTATGGCCCCTTGGTCTGTCTTTCTTACATGGCCACTGATACAGATTGTGCAGCTTCCATTCCATGTTGGCTTTGGGTCCAATGGCTAGAATTGGACAGTTGCATTAGGGGTGCTTGACCATCTTGGCTGATCTCTGGACTTAAGCCAATTCATGTCTTAGGATATGCATTTACATGTAGCATCAATGGATCTTCCATTACAACTTTCAAGAGGTCTGTAGCATAAACATACAGACCTTTTTAAGATCCTAGGAGTCCATCTGCACCAGACCAGTGTCTTGTCCTTCAATCAAGAATCTAGCAACTTCTAAAGAATCCTTAATGCTAAAAGGAGTCTAGCACTCACTGCTGCTCTTTAGACCAATGGTGTCCAACCCTGGCCCTACAGAGTTTTTAAAACTAAATCTCCCATGATTTTCTGATCTAAGGAGTGGCTGCATATCTGTTCCAAAATATCTGGAGGGTCAAGGTTGACACAACTGCTTTACAGTTCTGGCATGACCTGCCCTGGCTAACTCCTTGACACAGGCCTACATGTAGCTTTTAATGGCTGCCAGAGTGGGTGTTAAAGGGCTATGCTACTGGTTTACTAAAGGTCTGGCAAAAACATCTTGGTAATGGGTTTTCAGCAGTATTGAGATTGTAAATCTGTTTAAGGGATGGGGCATATCAGATTCGAATGCTAGATGGGAGAGTACATGGAATTATGGTTGGACATGGCACCAAAACACACTAATGTTATCTGGCCAGCTTTTCAAACTGTATAATAATGCAGTTTGTAGTACAAGGGAAAAAGATCCCCCTTTAGTGCCCCATAGATGGAAAATGGTTTGTACCGTGACTAGTGAGGCTAGCATCGCTTCTACTTGAAGTCTAACCTTCAGCTTTCTGTCTCAACAGCTTAAGTTTGTGATGCCCAAAAAGCCACGTTATCAAGGAGCCAATCGCACCCT
Organism: Leptobrachium leishanense; assembly: GCA_009667805.1. Classification (NCBI taxonomy): domain Eukaryota; kingdom Metazoa; phylum Chordata; class Amphibia; order Anura; family Megophryidae; genus Leptobrachium; species Leptobrachium leishanense. The sequence goes on along the minus strand of CM019074.1, from coordinate 35,508,361 downwards.
TCCTTCTGTAGAGCAGGACCTGAGTCGTCTTTTCAATGAGAAACTCCGGTCTAGGTTCAGAATTCTCAAGGAGAGCAACCTTTCCGGCCTGTTTAATGAGCGGCAGCTCCGTGATCCTGCTGATCCAGAGGCCAATCTGAGTGGCCTCTTCCAGCTACCACCAAATCGCATCAAAGTGGAGAAAACTGCCTAAAGGCACCCGACAGCCCCATCATTTGGGATAAGTCATAATGCATATGGCAGAAAAGGCCTACTTTTTTATTTCCTCCCAAAGGGGATTGCTTTTTAGATTGTATGTCAGAATATACAGTTTACTTTTTGATTAAGGCTAAGGAAGCCTTGACTTAATTTTGTAAAATGAGCTTGCATCTGTATGGGTGTAAAATACAGATTCTATAGATTATATCTAAGGGAAGCTGAAGCTGCAGAAAGCATCCTTTGTTTAACTGTACAAATTACGGTAAATAAAAATCTTTTCCTGACGCGATGTGTCTGGTCTCCCACTAGGTGGTGGTTCCTCCACAGGTAAACATGGCGGTCTGTTCAGGGCTCCCACAGCCTGGAGCATGAAAGTGGAATGCAACAAGATATGTACATAAGCATGGATTTTTGAAGTAACAATGGACTTACTGGGTGTTTTAATTATTGATGAAACATGTTAATTCCTTAGAACAGGGGTGGGCATTTGTTTTGGCTCAGGGGCCACTTTGTGGGAGCATTTTTAAAATGATCTAGTGGTAGTTTTATTCTATTGTGCTAATTTCATATCCTTTATAGCTGCAAGCACATTTAATTTTAAACCAGTTTAATGAGACAAACCTATCCTATCACAATTCTCCCTTTTTTTAAAAATCAGGAGTGGGATTGCTTGGTAAGCTCATAACAGCCTGCAAGTTATATATGGGTATATAGTGCCCTCAGCTCCTCTGCTGTGGCCCCAGGCTCTGCATCCACCAGCCTTCTACTCCCAAGGTGAGTGGCTGCTGGCTTGCAGATTTGCTGCTCGCCAGGGATGGGAACATCTGACCAGCCATGTTTTCAAAAGATCGCGTGCTGGTCAGGTTCCCATCCCAGGCGAGCGGCCAAGCTGCATGCCAGCGGCCGCTCGCCTCGGAGTAGAACAGCACGGTCTCCAGCCAGCTGATGGGGGGTTCACTATGGACATGTCTGCACATGCACCATCCTAGTGGAAAATTCAAGACAAATCTTCAGTCGCGCACAAGAAGGAAATCTCAGTTCAAGGCAGATTTTTATGACCGTCTTGGCAGGCCACAAACTCTGGCGGGCAACATGTGGCTTGCAGTTTGCCCACCCCTGCCTTAGAACATGCTTGCATTGTGGGCCTTAAACGGCCGCCTATCATGTTAATTCTATAGGCCAAGCAGTTTTCCTTCAGGGATATCTGCAACTAGGCCCGTATCCATAAGGGGGCCTTGACTGAAAGTCTGCATTCCCTGTGGAATCGGTTTCCAGGCACTGAAAGGGAGTCTCTGTAGGTCATGGTGCCGGCTTTGGCAAGTTTCAGTTTAACATTGTTTTAGGGAACTTGCTCACTGCTAAACTTCGTTGTCAGGGCAAGGCCTTGTTGATGCCAAGAGGCTACAGCCTGTGACCTCTGACAAAGGTACCTGGGACTTAACGAGTATCTCCTAAGCCATGCCATGGTCTCAAACGTGGCTTAAAATGCTGCTTGAGCCCTAGAATGCTGGAAGGGGTCCCTGAGCTGAATCTAGGCATACTGGTACAGTGTCAAACATCTGCAAGTCTGCCTCATCTGGTCACTATATGCTACCTGGGGCAATGCTGGTGTAAGTACCCCAAGGTGTGTTCAGTTTCTCAGCAGCTGCTGAATTGTTTCATTGCAGCAGTTCAGTTTGCTGCAGCTGTCTCGCTGAAGTCTTTGGCTGTGACTGGAAGCAATAGGGCAGAGGATTAATGAAAGGTGCTGTATCTGCAAAATCCACTAGTCCATTTTATTACCGCTCTAGTGGTAATGTTTAAAAGTTCCAATAAATATTTGTTTTGGTTCACCAAAACTTCAAATGGAACCTTTCCTTATTGGATTATTTGCTCCGTGGAGGTGGCCAGCTTTCCTACATCACACTCCACTAACCCCGCAGCACCTCTCGACTTAGCACTTGCCAAGTTAGTGCAGAGCGCTGAGCTGCAGCAGTGTTTAGTGCCAAGTTGCTAACTTGGCACTTGTAGCAGCTGAGGAACTGCACCTCAGTTTAGGCTTGGTGCTGTCCAGCGTTTCTGACTTATCAAATTACTTCAAGCTCTGAAAGGACAGCTGCCAATCGCTATCATTTGAGTACATTCAATCCTCAAAAGCACATGGACGTGCCCTGAGATCAAGTACTCAAAGGAATATTGTTCTGTGCATATGGTCCTCAGAACACTTTCCTAAAATGTCAGCACAACAGACCTCACTGAACATTATCCATAATGCTATGGTGCTGCAGTAGCAAAATACTAGATACACCCAGACTGGGAAAAATAGGCCCATGCATTTTAATGTGAGCAGCCCACTTCTTCTGCTATACAGAAACACATACACTCCTCCATATGCACACCTATACTCAACCCACTGTAGGCCTACGCACCCTATCTTGGTGATGGCAAACCTGTGGCACACGGGCTGTCAGCACATGAGCCATAGGTTTGCCTCACTGCTGCATCCTCCCAGCGCATGCCAGCAAATGATGTTCCCTGGCCGCTTAAGTCCACCAGCCGCAATATCGCGAGATCGCATCTGGTGGACTTCAACCAGCCATAACATCATTTGCCAGCACACACTGGAGAGGGAGAAGCATGCTGAGGACCAAGTGAGCAGAGGTCAATATCCATGTGTGAGCTGGGGGCAATATATTCAAGACCTAAGCACATAATTAGTTTAGACAGTCATGGGCTTTTTTTTCTCTAATTGTGGGGCTGGCATTTTGAGACACATGTTGGTTCAGCGATCCAGTTTGGGCACTCGGGCTCAAAACAGTTCGCCATCCCTGCCACAAAACATAGGACCAGCGCAGCACCAGGGCTGAGTTCAGGTTAGAACATCGACTATAAAACACAATGTGCAGTGTTTTAGTGCTTTGAAGCTCTGACCCAGTAATGTGCAGTGGATCAGAGCTTCAAAGCAAAACTCCAATACACTGCACATTACTGTGTCACAGCTCCACAGGAATAAACATAAAAAATAATGTAAATTTTAATTGTAAATGCAATTTTAGAGTGTACTAAACATTTTGGCATTTGTTAAAATGCATATTCAATAATATTTAAAGATTTTGTGCCACCCCCCCCATATAATGCCAGGAGGGGGAAAAATCACTAGTTCAGTGAGCAGGGGAGGCATGTCTCCCAGGTGGTTTTCCATCAGTTTGAGGTGCCCTGGGCCCTGGCACACTGTACCTCCTGGAGCAGCAGATGGCGATCGGTGGGTGCATGTGCAATGGCAGCAGACCACATTGCTCCAAGCATCAGGAAGCAGAACCGAATACCAAGTCTGAATAGGGATAGTTTTTTTTTTTTTTTCGCCCTGCCCCAGTTCTTTGAAGCTGGCATGTAAGGCCTTGTTTCCCAAACCTGTCCTCAGGACCCTCAACCAGATTTTGCAGATCACCTTGGAAATGCAGACTGCTGCAATCACTGAGCAACAAATCCACTCACCTGTGCGGTGCTTCAGATATCTGGAAAACCTGTACTAGTTGGGGGTAATGATAGGTTTGGGAAACACTGACAGCCGATCGGCCTTCCGGCAGGGGAGCCCTGTCAAATGAGCTTCCTAACAGACTAGAGCTCAAACTCCCAGCCCCCAGATGTTTCTAAAGTACAATTCCTGAGAGTCTCTCAATTCTTCATGTAATTCTGGGCATTGTAGGCCTTAGACTCCAGCCCCCCAGATGTTTATCTAAATTTTAGGTAGGGGGATGCTCTCCATAACATCCATTGTGCTTGATGTCTCAAATACGTAAAGGGAATCCACAAGGTAGAGGAAGGGAGTATATTTAAAAGGAAACAAAATAGCAAAACAAGAGGACATAGTCTTAGATTAGAGGGGCAAAGGTTTAAAAGTAACATCAGGAAGCATTATTTTACTGAGAGGGTGGTGGATACATGGAACAGCCTTCCAGTAGAAGTGGTAGAGGCCAAAACAGTAATTGAATTTAAGCAGGCATGGGATAGGCATAAGGCTATCCTAAACAAAAGATTAAATCCAGGTAAAGTATCCATGTAATTGGGCAGACTAGATGGGCCGAAAGGTTCTTATCTGCCGACATTTTTCTATGTTTCTATAAACTGCTTTAGTGTGAAGACCATATTGCTGAATTTAAACAATTCTGACCCTTGGGTAGGGATTATTCCTGGAAGATGGTATTGCATCTTAAAGGCGGTTCTAAAATCTAAATTTTGAGCAACGTGCTGGTAACAGCTTCCAGTGTGGATTCCTTTTTAGTAATGGGACTGAATGTGAAACGCACATGGCTGGAGCGCGGGACTAATGTATCTGGCGTCGCTTTCCCAAAGGGCATTTGGGTCATTACATGCTGTACTCGCGGCATCCCATCTGCTTCATACAGAGGACTAGTTCCGGCTATAATCCCTTCAGATCCTGTTCATGAGACAACTGCAATCTGTTCGTGATTAAAAAGTGGATCTGATGGCTCTGCGTCGTGCTTATTTGTGTTTCTCTAGGTGACCTGTATTAATGACTCCACGTTCTAAATTCTGTCGTTTAGTCTGTTATTCAGCACATTAGACAACACTTCTGTTTTCAGATGCAATGTTATATCTGAACAGACCTGACATTGCATGTATACTGTACTGGGGTACTTGCAAAGTGAATTATTGATGAAGCTCATATTTGTAGGCCAGATGGGCCATGGTTTCCTATTTCATGCAGAGGGGAGCACAGGACAAAGTGCTGCCCTGCAACACGTATACTGTAGATACGCGAGTATAGCACGACCCGAATATAAACGCGGTGGATATGGATAGAGCTTTATTATGGAAACGAGCGACTACTCATGACTCGCATATAACGCGAGGAGCAAAATTATGAAAGTATACTGTACCGGTAAACCATTAAAATCCTTCCATGTTTTCTTAAGGCTAGGGTCAGACGAACGCGTTTATCTGTGAAAAAGTGCGTTCGAACGAATGGACGTATTTTTTTCACGGAATACGCGATAGCGGTCATACGACGCGCATTTACGTCAGTGATTTTGTACGGATCATCAATAAAACCCTTTTTTTCGTCTGGACGTTATGTTGGCCGGATGTTAGCCGCGTCTGTCTCCTAATCACGCACACACGCCGCTAGCGGATGCAGCGCACTCTGTACATCGGTACTAGCGGTATCACGTTCTCGAAAAAATGCGTTCGCTTGCGTTGCGCGGCCGTACTCCGTATATTGGGCCGTCATTTGCTGCTGCTACGGCCGTAATAAAGTGCGGCTGCACGCGCGTTTGCACTGCGTTCGTCTGACCCCAGCCTTAGTCAGGGTGCTCTCATCTAGAATGCTTGTAGTTGTTATGAAGTATGAAGCCGCTTTACTTGTGATAAGATGCGGACCGAGGTGAATCATTCCGCAATAGCCAGCACGCAGGGAGATGTCATTTTCTGACCTCTGGCTCCAGGAGGCAAGCGCATCCATCCATGAGCAAGTCAAGTTTTTTTTATAAAAACACACACATGATGCAGAGGTCTCGCATATTAACCCGACACCTCCAATATTAAGGTAACTTTGTCACAAATGTAGCGGTATACTTGAGTATCTACAAATATGCTGCAGGAAGGAAATCAAGGCACCTGGGATTCCTTTATCTGCAGCATATGGATCCTACATGCTGCAGAGTGGCGTTTTCATGCACTGCCCATTGGCATGAATAAATTGTGTCCAAGAAAACATTGCTGACATGACAAGCCTAACATAGTCACAGTAGGTGTGAGCAAATGGAACACAAGTTTTAGAAGATTTTGCACAAAATACACATGCTTTTTTTTAGACATAGAGCCTGGAATCGGGTCGGTCAGCTTTTATGCTACTCTTCTATGATCTCAATGAAAGACATTGACCCTAGGTGTGCCCAGTGACACCGTAAAGTAGTCTACCTACAGAACCCATGGATTGCAAATTTGTTTTACACCTGTAGTTTATAACTGCTCCTAATCTTACCATTTGGCTCAATCTATACATTCCAGTACTTCTGGTTGCCATACCCAACTTCTATGAATGACCATGGCCTGCCCAATTTCTCAATCTACTACTCCGTCCTAACTATTAACATGAGGTCCTGAACAGTCTGACAACTTTGTCATTGGCAAAGATCACTTTTTTTAGAATCGCATCTTTAATCTGTGTCCTCGTCATAGCCCACTTACTAGAAATCCCTCAAAGTGAACGTATTACACCTGTTAGACTAGCAATGGCAACACCCATACCCTGGTTCTTCTGACCTGCCGTGTTAATAAAGTAGCATTGATTATATCCTTGGGCTTTGGCACAGCCAGTCTATCACAAAGATGGCATACCATGTTCGGTGTGCTTTAACGTGAAGATAGATGCAAAGGGGGGGGGGGCCACTAGCCTTCAGGGACTTTGGGTATAACATCCCAGCAAAACTAATCTGGTGGTTCCCAACCCAGGTCCTCAGGTAGACCTAAAACACTGAGGTTGTCAGATACCTGAATCCTGCAATCACTGAGCAGCAAATCGTATCACCTGTGCTGTGTTTCAGTCTGCATTTCCCCTAGGTCTGGGGTCATCAAATGTGCCCCCCCCCCCAGATGTTTTGTAACTACATCTCCCATGATGCTCAGACACTTCTTAGGTTAGCTGAGTCCCATGGGAGATTTAGTTACAAACCATCTGGAGGGCCAAGTTTGATGACCCCATGTACCTAGGTAATCCTTTAAAATCTGGTCTGTTAGGACTTAAGGACCAGGGTTGGGTACCATTTAGTCTAAATGTAGTGATGGGGTGCACTGGGATGTCTATCCAGACAGAACTGCAGGAGAACAGCTGCTAGTAGCCTTTAATAGTTTAATTATAGTATCATATACACGGTGTCCATAAAGACTCTTTAAAATTTCAATTTATTACAAAGGCCAATGAAAAGACAGATAAGTGAAAATTATTACAAAATGAGACGTATATATTTAAGGGTTTTTTGCTTCATTTAATACACCTCTATATGGGCTCAATTAGTTGCACGAAACACATCAAGACGGTACTCTATTTCTTGCCATGGTGGCAATGGCATTAGTGATCCTCTGCTTTAGATTAGTGATGTCCCTTTGTACCTTTGTTCCATACACCATATCTTTAACATAGAAAGAAGTCGAGGGGAGTGATATCTGGTGAAGGTAGTGGCCAGGGAATTGGGCCACCCCTTCCAATCCACCGCTCTGGAAATGTTAGGAACCCACGAACATGTGGTCCCCAATGTGGTGGTGCAGCATCTTGCTGCAAAATGATGGTTGAAGGTCATGTGGTTGTGCTGCCGCGTATTCAGTCAAAAGGTCAAGGTAAACATTTGCAGTAATTGATGTCTTTCTATGGGTTTATCGAATAAAGGTAGGTACGGGACATCACTAATCTAAAGCAGAGGATCATTGATGCCATTGCCACCATTTGATGAGAGGATGCTACAGCCAACATGACAAGAAATCCAGTACCGTCTTGATGTGCTTCATGCAATTAATGATGCACATATAGAGGTGTTTTAAATGAGGTAAAAAACCTTAAATATATATGTCTCGTTTTTTAATTTTCACTTATCCATCTTTTCATTTGCCTTTTGTAATTTTTGAAATTATAAAGAGACTTTATGGACACCCTGTAATAGGATCTGGTCCAAAAAGGTCTTTGTTTTATTCTGGTGTTTATTTTTCTTTTTTTCTTTCATACACTTGTGAGTGTGACGGATCGGCCGTCACAGGATTTATTTAGCGTAATTTCATTCTTATTTTGTTATACTTCATTTACCCTTTATTTATATGAACAAATTCCCCTGTAGGATTTAGTGTAAAATAGTTTCTAGACTTCTATTTAATCATGGTTTTCCCCTGCACCGATCCTGCTAGTAACCACGGAGTACATGCTTGCTACAATGTATCAGTCACTGAAACAGCCCGGCTGCAATTTGTCTCTATATCTCCTGTGCTTTATAATAACTCATTCCCCTTTTGTGTCCAGCTTGTACCAGAGCCAACTGTACAAACAAAATGTTGTTAGTGTTCCTGCAAAGTGTACCGCGCCTTGCCTCATATTGTAAGACAGGAGGCTCCCCAGGAGATCGCGAATTACCGCTGGCAAGCTGCCAAAACCCTACTCCTGTTCAACCGTCTGCCCTGGAGCCCCCTTTGCCCCCACCAGGGTGCTTTTTGGGCATTAGGTCCCAAGGGAGGGTTGCCTGGTGTGGGGTGAGTTTGAAAAGGAAGCGCCATCGGGACCCTCTTCATTCGATGGTCCCAAAACAGAGAGGCTATGTCTATGGAGCTTGTGACAGAGTAGCTGTCACTTTCAATTTATTAGCACCTAAAAGTTAAAAGTTCATTGGTTCAGGGTTAAAATTCATTAATACAATTTATGCTTGTGTGATCCTAATGTTTATTAAGTTCTTTACCATCCCTGCCTTGCCCAGCCTTTGTGCTTTGTCTGCCCAGCGCAACCCTGATACAGCTGCCACCGGCCGAGACCAAGCACAGCAGACATTCCTTTCACCCTGCACCGCTCAGCCCCTGAACATGCCACCAGAGTGCTTTTTGGTCAGAAAGGCCCTGAGAACGTGGTGCCACTGTGAGGTGAGTTCCAAAGGGGAGCGCCACCGGGATCACCCCTCCATCAGTCGCTAAACCCAGGTGCAGAGGAGATCCGGCGCCAGAATCAGCGCTTGCACTCCGGGGGTGGAATTTCCCGGACAAGGAACAGCCCAGGGCAGGCCAGACAGTGTGGCGCCAGGAGCTGGAGGCCGGGGCAGCCCATGTTAAGGATACGAAAAGGACTTGGACTAGAGGCAGTGGCAAAAACTGGCGTCAGGATGTCTGAGGGCAGGCATAGGAGAGAACAATGGGACTGTACCGTATAAATGTACCGTGTCTGTGCTGTTCTAAATAAACCAACCTGCTTAAACGATACTGCTTCTCGACGAGTATTTAGGAAGAGGCACTATCTGCTTGGTACTTCCTACGGTTGGCTCGCTAGCTTCCAGCAAGGGACCTGACGCCAGCTCGCTACCGCTGCTCACTGCAGAGCAACCCCGGCACCTACGCGGATCTACTCCCTCCGAGTAGCGGCATCCGTCACAGTGAGAACATGTGCTTGGCAATGGTTTAAGGGTTTGCAGTAGTCAAATACATCAAAAGGAGGCACCCGCAGAACATAGAGCAGGGATGTGGGAAATGTATGGAGAGACGCACATTTGCTTGTATGAGCCTCTTGGGAAAAGTAGTTCCAAAACATCTGGATGAGAAGGTTAGTGACTGCTGAAAAACACTATTAACTTGTCACCTGCAGGTCCACCATAAACGTCAGCAATCCAGCAACGGAAATCTAAACCGTAAAGTTTCATGAAACCTCGTCTGCCATCACCCCCCCCCCCCATTTGGACCACTTTAAGCTGCTGCGTATGTATGTGACACTTTATTTCGTTGTTGCATTCGTGGAGATGTTTCTAAATAAGGAACTGTTAAAGATATACAAGTAAACACTGACAGATTTTGCATAGGCGGAAGCTGGAAGACTTGATGTCTGATGACGTATGTCGAAGCTATGCCAAGCGCTACAGTAAGATGGTGTGTCTGTGCTAGGGATGGATTCACTGCGGCAAAACGGCAAAGCTGCCTTCAAATCTGTCAAACTGATGGAGGAAGGTAACGGCGAGATGGGATATGGATCCTAAAACTCCTGGGACTTTCAGTCAGAAATCGATGTTTAACTGCTTGAAGTGACTGCATTGATCTTGGACGCCATCCCCTACAACTCCCATGATTCTCTGGCCCTCTATTGCATTGAGTTTTATGGAAGTCGTGGCGGTCATCTGGATAGGCTGGAGTCTGAGATCTCTAGGCTGGAGCAAGGGACATTTGTATTTAAAGACATGTAATACTGATGTTCTGCACTGCTTTATAGCATCATTTTTATCTACTAACCTCCAAGTTGTTGCATGAGAGATGTGGACAATGGCAAATATTGACGGCTTGTCCGTTTTCTCACTCCAGCCGCGGAGGTATCCCAGAGATATATGGGTGCTTTTTCTTTGCTCAGAGGTCCACGTTGGATCTGCCCAGAGCTGTAATTTAGTGAAAAAACACTAAGCAAGTGCTAATGTGTTTGGCGCTGTGATTATTTACGTATAGTATCTGTTGTTAGTGATTATCCCACAATCATGCAGCTCACCACAAGGTGTGTCCCTCACCCATATAAAACATGAAAAATACAAACGAATTTGTTGGGAGCGCAATTGGTGTAGTATAATATGACGTAACTTCCAGGAATGATTCTAGCATTCGACTGCATCCGGCAGTATGTACTACAATATAAAATAAAGGATAATTGTGCAATATTGTGACATTTATATTATATAATTGGAGTATATGGATCCACTCACAAGGATAGAGCCAGCTGGCTCAAACGATTAAGCAGATGAGTCTCTCTGGGGGACTCCTCCCATCAGACGGTTCTCTGTATGTTGAGAGCTGTACTGGAATGGTCTATTTTCGTGATGTATATATCTCAAACAGAAAGAGAAATATGCATGGCACAATACCAATGAGATATTGTATATCTTATAGATTCTAGATTCAGTTACTCACGAATTGTTGAGCCTCTAATGTAAGTGGCTCAGTAGGTATGCTTAGGACCAATTTATCTCCACGGGAGGTCCTGCCCCGGTCGATATTTCAGATCCGTAGATGAAATGGAATAAACCTTGCAGATAGGTATATGTTTAAAAAGGGTTTATTAAATGAATATAAAACAACTCACAAAATAATGGACTGGGCCGAGATGCCTTTCACTCGCCTTCCTGCGAGTTTCATCAGTCGGTATGCCCATAGGTATAAAGAATATCTATTTATCATGTCTATAAACCAATCGAAAGTTCTTGTCGGATTGGCGTGCGTGTCAGATCTCCGTGTGCGTTCCATTCAGTTTACAGATACTTCCGGATCATGGATTTCCTTTTCCGGTCAGTGGATTGCATGCGTTCTTTCCAAATGCGCATGCGTGGGTCAATACGATCGGACGGCAAATCTTGGATTTCTTTCCATGTGCTTCTCACTCCTCCGATCTTAGGAGTCTTCATACTATATATGTACTCAAAAGAATGGTCGTATGAGGAGCCATATATTGGCGATTTTAACGAGTAGATACTTAAACATTCTGTCTTTATTATGCCAATTACTAAAACAAATTTAAGATTATAAACATGATACACATTTTAACATATTAATAACCACCTAATAAAAAAATGTGTATACTCGATAGGATTCACACCATAACGTTGATATTCCTCAATTGAATACTCCATATAGTTTACTGAAACATCGGGTATAATTGAGGACTAAAAAATAAAAAATAAGAAATAAATTAATAATCATGTAAAAAAAGGTTAATCATATAAAAAATGACAGACTTCAAAATCTGCATTTAACCCGTTAGGGGCTAGAGTGTCGAGGTGATATATCCACTTCATCTCGGTTTTTATAAGTTTCTCACTAATATTTGTCCCTCTCCAATCTCGTTTGATTTTTTCTATACCCATGAATGTTAGATCTTTCGGATTACAGTTATGTATATCTTTAAAGTGAGAGGAAACACTGTGTATCTATTTTATAAAATAAAAGATTTGATTACCTGCCACACTAAGAACGTAATATACTTATTAAAATGTATGTGTGGAAAACAATAAGTATATTACGTTCTTAGTGTGGCAGGTAATCAAATCTTTTATTTTATAAAATAGATACACAGTGAGAAACTTATAAAAAATTGTAAAACAAGCTTTACTGCTGTGTAATTTATGCACCAGGGTTTTCCCCATTATCTAGCTACATGTTTAATTCAAGGGATCTCTGATAGTGTGGGTTTAATCTGATGTGTTAGAACAATGGATATACAAATGTTGTGTGAGCTGAAAGGCTAAAGAATGTAAAGAATGCTTATTGTAAATAACTGATTTAATGTAATTAGTATGGGTATGCAAATTATGACTGTTGGACTTCAGCATAAATGGTGGTTGTTCATTAAAAAGTCAGAACTCTCAGAGCTCAGAGAGAGAGGATCCTGTTTTAAAGCATACAGCCGCGCCTGGTGTCTTTATTTCAGCGACGCTACAATATACACTATCACCCTCAGAAGGCAGAGAGTGGCCTTCTGGAGATTCCTAACGGCTCCAGGGCAGAGGAACAGAAGCAGGCAGGTCAAGCCGCTCGAGGCGCTGAGGACAGCACTCCCAGTAGCCGGGCTGACCGCAACGAAGGGGTGTCTGGAGAGCCAGGACAGACGGAAGGGAACGGTTCCTTCACAACACCTATATAAAAAAAAATGTTTCCACTTGTTTATGTTTACAGAATTTTAACTCTGGTTAAAACTATTAAACAGCTTCCCGGCATCCCTGCTGGGCCGTGACTGCTGTGACTTTTTTGGGCATGTCTAAAAATCACTTCCTTTATGCACCAGTCATGGGGATTTTAAGATGTGTTTTTAAGTGCAAAAACAGGTAAATAATGTGCAATTTGTTTATAAAAGGACTAACTGGATAGACGATAAAATGAGCGGCGATCTATGTATTTATCGAAAATATGTTGTTGCTTCAAGTACTCGTGTAACCGCAGACAGATAATTATGTAATATCGAATCTAAAATGTATTTCCTGTCTTTCGTTTGAGCAAGTGACTGAATGTTCAGCATGCCTCTTTATCTTGATCCTAAGTGCTGTGTCCCATGCAGGGAGCCTTGATGCTTCATTAGAAGCATGCTGAGGTCACTAGCCGCAGCCTGCCATGAGTGACTTGTTTGATATGGAATCAAGCAGAGGGGGGATCTATATTTAGCCCCTCCGCCATTTTTCACAGGCAAAGTTTTATTGCACCAGTAATTTGTGAAAACTGTTTATTGCATGAAGACCTCATTGCCAAAAACGGATGCTGATTCACCGGGGGTCACCCTAACCTATGAGCCGGACAATTTCATGAATCGCCTTTAAGTGCATATTTTATTAGGCGAGTGGGAATGAAGAAAATCTTGCCGAGGTCTACACAAATGAACAAAACCAGTGGCATAGTTAGCAAATTTGGCATATTGGGTAAATCGTAAAAGCTATGTAGAACCACCTCAATCTCCTACTAGTGTTTCTTCCATCTCCTCTAATGCAGGCGTCTGCAGCTTTGGCCCTCCAGATGTTTCAAAACTACATCTGCCGTGATGTACAGGTACTCAACAGATTGGCTGAGCCTCATGTAGCCGTAAACATCTGGAGGGCCATGGATGCTGATCCCTTCTCTATGTCCCAGCTCCCTCAATTCTGTTTTCTTACTCCCCATCGTGCTGTACCCCTTTACGGCCTCTCCTGAACATAACCTCCTAATATTCTACCCAAGGCTCCTCACCAATAAAGGTCTTACAACTCATTGTGCCAGTTACAGTCAGGTCCAGAAATATTGGGACAGCGACACAATTCTAACATCTTTGGCTCTATACACCACCACAATGGAGTTGGAATGAAACAAACACAATGTGCTTTAACTGCAGACTGTCAGCTTTAATTTGAGGGTATGTACATCCAACTCAGGTGAACGGTGTAGGACTTACAACAGTTTGCAGATGTGCCTCCCACTTGTTAAGGGACCAAAAGTAATGGGACAGAATAATAATCATAAATCAAACTTTCCCTTCTTAATACTTGGTTGCAAATCCTTTGCAGTCAATAACAGCCTGAAGTCTGGAACGCATAGACATCAGCAGACGCTGGGTTTCATCCCTGGTGATGCTCTGCCAGGCCTCTACTGCAACTGTCTTCAGTTCCTGCTTGTTCTTGGGGCATTTTCCCTTCAGTTTTGTCTTCAGCAAGTGAAATGCATGCTCAATGGGATTCAGGTCAGGTGATTGACTTGGCCATTGCATAACATTCCACTTCTGTCCCTTCAAAAACTCTTTGCTTCCTTTTGCAGTATGCTTTGGGTCATTGTCCATCTGCACTGTGAAGAGCCGTCCAATGAGTTCTGCAGCATTTGGCTGAATGTGAGCAGATAATATTGCCCGAAACACTTCAGAATTCATCCTGCTGCTTTTGTCAGCAGTCACATCATCAATAAATACAAGAGAACCAGTTCCATTGGCAGCCATACATGCCCACGCCATGACACTACCACCACCATGCTTCACTGATGAGGTGGTATGCTTAGGATCATGAGCAGTTCCTTTCCTTCTCCATACTCTTCTCTTCCCATCACTCTGGAACAAGTTGATCTTGGTCTCATCTGTCCATAGGATCTTGTTCCAGAACTCTGAAGGCTTTGTTAGGTGTTGTTTGGCAAACTCTAATCTGGCCTTCCTGTTTTTGAGGTTCACCAATGGTTTACATCTTGTGGTGAACCCTCTGTATTCACTCTGGTGAAGTCTTCTCTTGATTGTTGACTTTGACACACATACACCTACCTCCTGGAGAGTGTTCTTGATCTGGCCAACTGTTGTGAAGGGTGTTTTCTTCACCAGGGAAAGAATTCTTCGATCATCCACCACAGTTGTTTTCCGTGGTCTCCCGGGTCTTTTGGTGTTGCTGAGCTCACCGGTGCGTTCCTTCTTTTTGAGAATGTTCCAAACAGTTGTTTTGGCCACGCCTAATGTTCTTGCTATCTCTCTGATGGGTTTGTTTTGTTTCTTCAGCCTAATGATGGCTTGCTTCACGGATAGTGACAGCTCTTTGGATCTCATCTTGAGAGTTGACAGCAACAGATTCCAAATGCAAATAGCACACTTGAAATGAACTCTGGGCCTTTTATCTGCACACTGTAATTGGGGTAATGAGGGAATATCACACACCTGGCCATGGAACAGCTGAGAAGCCAATTGTCCCATTACTTTTGGTCCCTTAACAAGTGGGAGGCACATCTGCAAACTGCTGTAAGTCCTACACCGTTCACCTGAGTTGGATGTACATACCCTCAAATTAAAGCTGACAGTCTGCCGTTAAAGCACACTGTGCTTGTTTCATTCCAACTCCATTGTGGTGGTGTATAGAGCCAAAGATGTTAGAATTGTGTCGATGTCCCAATATTTCTGGACCTGACTGTATTTCCTAATCTTTCCACTCATGCCCATATGTTCTTCTATAAGGTTTCCCCTGTTTCCTTAACCACAAAGTTCCTCTTCATTTCCCCAATGCCATTGATATTGGCCACAAGACTCAATGTAGAGCCAGAGCAGAACATCGTTCCCTAGTAGTCTGCATCTTCACAGGTTGCAGCCTTGGCGGTTCATAATCACTACTCCAGCCTTAGTAAGGCACTGTATCTTCCAGTAATAGTCCAATGTCTTGGTCAAAGCTCATGCTATAGTCTCCAAAGAGACACTCTGTAATTATAAATAGGGATGAGTTGTTCGGTCCGGAGTTCGATTCGAACATTGGACGTTCGAAAGTTCGCGAATTTCAAACTTTTTGGGATGTTCGCCAAAAGTTCGAAAAAAAAAAAATCAATATATTTTTTTTTTAAAAAAATGCTTATAAAATACGAAACAAAATCTAAAAATAAAAAGACTCTTTACTGCAGAATATTATAAGCAATGGTTTATTAGATATTGTATTAAAACGGGAATATTTTTTAACATTGAAGCCTATGGGATAAAACATTCTTGTTGCTAAAACATCAGGCAGACGAGGCCCTCTAATCAGGCACTGTAGAGGGCAGCCCGCTGGGGCCTCCCAAGGACCCCTTGAGGAGCATGCGGCCGCAGGATGACAGAGCTGCGACTGTGCGGGCTGGCCGGCCGTGTGCATGTGGCAGAGACTGGTGGCGCAGGGAGGGAGCCACGGCAGACCCCCCCCCCACAACCAGGATCCAGGGAGCCCCCACTGACCACCAGGCTAAGGTAAGGTGACACATTTTTAAAAAAAATAAAATCCGAGGACATTTTTAAATGTCCCCAGCAACTTAAAATAATTTTCTTTTTTTTCTTTCTAATACTCACCTGATTCCTGGATCCACAAACTGTAGAGGTGCTGCCTGGCAGTGTGCGGAATCATATGCTGCATTAATTATACTGTAAGGCTGGGTTCAAACCTGCGTTTTTTTATGCGCGCAATACGCGTGCAAACGTAAAAAACTTGCGAATGCGCATTGCAGCGCATTCACGGCCATAGACTGCAGAGTGAACACGCTGCAATACGCCCTAAAGAAGCTCCTGTACTTCTTTGGGCGTAGGACGTTTTACAGTGCATTCCTGCGTGCTGTAAAACGCCCAGGTATGAACGGGTCCCATAGCAAATAATGGGATTTCCCTGTTTATGCTTTTTACAGCATGCAGGAACGCGCTGTAAAACACTTAGGTGTGAACCGGGCCTTGAGGTGCTGCCCGGCAGTGTGAGGATTCATACGTATGCTGCATTAATTATTCTTCTTACAAATTTGGTTACTTAACCCGCTTGCATTTGGATTATTATATTGTGACATCCAGGGCCCCAGGTGGCGATCGGGGGGGGCCCCGGACACATGGTGCCGCCAGCTGGCTGAATGCCAGGAGCTCCGGTGGCACCCGGCGCAGCTGTGAGTGATCGGGAGCAGGGCGCGGCGTGATGATGCAGAGCCGCCGGGACTGGTGTGCGCCAATTCTCACTATATACAGTAGCGCAGTACTAGTGCCTAAACGTTGTTGAGCTAGTTTTGTTATAACAACTACTCCCGCTCTGTGCCCCTGTCTGGTATATTCCGCTGCTTGTTACTGCTGGTGCGCTTCTATCCTGCCATACACTATAGCACAGTAATATTTGGGTGCACTGCCACTGACGCCTATATTACCAGATTCATATCATTTTAATATTGGACCGCAGGGTCCACCCCTGCACTCTTCCACAATACCACAGAGGGGTTACGGTGTGACGGCACTGTTGCCGACACTAAAGGCCCAATTTTAAAGCACCTATTGTTACTTTCATCCAAAGCCTGCATAAGTTTCACCATAATTTAGCCAAAAAAATCACTAAACTTGTTCTGCGTGTCCTAAAATGTCTTTTCATACAGGCTGCCGCCCCAAGCAGTTGTTTATGAATAGAATAAAGGAAAACCGTTTACCGTCATTTGAAATGTAATTTTTTTGTTTTTAAATGTTTCTATACATCCTACAAATCCGCCACTTCACGGGGAGGTTCTGGGGACATCCTAGGCACGATATTTGAAGGAATTTTTTGTTTTTATTTTTAACCCTTATTTCATGGAAAACTCACTGTTCCTTTAAAAACGTTTTTATTTTTAACTTTTTTTCCTTGTTTCCTGTCCCCCCAGGGCAGTACCCGGACCCCCATACACCTTTTATGGCAAATATCTAGCATATATGCCCCTTGGAGGGCACTCTAAAATGCGAACTTTCGAGTCCCATTGACTTGCATTGAGTTTGGTTCGTGTTCGAACTAGAACTTTTGAAATTGTTCGAATGTGAACCAAACACGGGGGTGTTCGGCTCCTCCCTACCCTGCACTCTTCCACAATACCACAGCGGGGTTACGGTGTGACGGCACTGTTGCCGGCACTAAAGGCCCAATTTTAAAGCACCTATTGTTACTTTCATCCAAAGCCTGCATAAGTTTCACCATAATTTAGCCCAAAAAAATCACTAAACTTGTTCTGCGTGTGCTAAAACGTCTCCTCTTTTCATATAGGCTGCCGCCCCAAGCAGTTGTTTATGAATAGATTAAAGGAAAACCATTTACCATCATTTGAAATGTCATTTTTTGGTTTTTAAATGTTTCTATACATCCTACAAATCCGCCACTTCACGGGCAGGTTATGGGGATTGCCTAGGCACGATATTTGAAGGAATTTTTTGTTTTTATTCTTAACCTTTATTTCATGGAAAACTCACTGTTCCTTTTTAAAAACGTTTTTTTAAAACCCCTTTGTCCTTGTTTCCTGTCCCCCAGGGCACTACCTGGACCCCCAGACACCTTTTATGGCAAATATCTAGCATATATGTCCTGTTGCAGGGCATTCTAAAAATCGAACGTTCGGGTCCCATTGACTTACATTGAGTTTGGATCGTGTTCGAGGTCGAACTCGAACTTTTGAAATTATTCGAGTTCGAATGCGAACCGAACACGGTGGCGTTCGGCTCATCCCTAATTATAAACCACGCCAACTGTTCTGAGGTCTCTCTTGTCTTTTTTCCAGCTCTTTACCACCATGCTGCCGGCCCACCGATGATTCGAGCAGCTAGTGCGCACACAGAAAATCCGATGAAATTCTGCACAGAGGTAACGAGGCATCAAAGTTGGCCGTTTCAACCACTGACTCCTTAAATTTCCTAGGTGCGTAATTGCAGATTGATATATATTTGGTTCCAGTGGTTCCAAACCCCCAGAAGGCTGTCTAGCAGCAACAGATTGACCCCTTTCAAGGTAGAGGGAAGATTTCCATTTTGACGGACAGTCGTTGCCCCAAGGTACAGCCAAGGCGGGACACTCATGTCAAAGAAATGTATCAATTCTGCTTTTGAGAGATATATATATAGTTCAAAATACGTTGTGACTGGCTGACTGCTGCACTTAAGTATATATAAAACCAAATAATACTTTTTAAACGATGCCATAAATAACAGACTGACGTTTCAGCTCACCCAGAGCCATTATCAAGGTTACAATACACACAATACGGTAAGTATAAATAGCATTAAATGTCAATCTCCTCTATCGCATTGCCCATCTCCATGAGACTCTCCACCTGGAGAGTGAGACGTGCAACCTGACAGGTGACTTTATTGCCATTTAATGCTATTTATACTTACTGTATTGTGTGTATTTTAACCTTGATAGTGGCTTTGGGTGAACCGAAACGTCAGTTACTTTTTAAACGATGCAATAAATATATTTTTTTTATATATATATATTTATACTTGAGCGCAGCCCTCCCTTGAGTGACTTTCGTGAAGGAGAGGTGCTGGGTCTTTATAGTACTTTTGTGTGTGTGTATATGTATATATATATATATATAACAGTAATACCTTGGATTGCGAGCATAGTTCGTTCCGAAAGTGTGCTTATAATCCAAAGCACTCGTATATCAAAGCAAATTTCCCCATAAGAAATAATGGAAACTCTGACGATTGGTTCCACAACGGGTGTATGTCTGCCCGTTTGTTTTATTTCTTTTAATAAAGTAGTCTTTAAATTTAACCCATCGCATCCTGGTCTGTACGGAGCGGAAAGGGACATTGATGGCTGCATGGGAGAACCGGTGCTCCCTACAATATCACCGGTTGCAAACTACATCTACAGAGTTATTCAGAGAGCGGTGAAAAGCAGGAGAGTGGCTGGAGAATGGAAAATTTTAGGACAAAATAGCCAAACCAGAAAAATTCTCCCATTTATCGCACTTTCCAAATCAGCTATTTTGACCTCTAATTTTGCATTCTCCAGTCATTCTCCTGCTTTTCACCGCTCTCTGAATAACCCTGCTAGTGTCTGATTCTAGACACCGGAGAATGTGAGTGTACTCCTTCTATTTTATGCAATTTTACACGTGACTTAATATGCTACACCATGGTACCTTTCTGTTTTATTTGAGGCACACGTGAGCATATGATGAATGGAATTTAAAAGAAATATAAGGGACCTCTATTGAAGGAAGCGCTGATTCCATCATCAACCCTTTTTCTGTTCTACGCATTTTGTCGGAGGGAGACAGCTGCTGATTCATCACAAAGCATCTATCTTTCGTCTACAGCGTAATTACTAATGAACTGTTCACTCAGACTTCGTCTGACTAATTCTGCAGTTCCCATTCAACACTGTTTTGCGTTTTTATTTCCTACATACAGACTTATTCCTCACAGTTTCTTGTCGGTTTGTTGAAACCACCTCTAGGTGGCGCCAGAGATACAGTTTTGTATTGTTTTATCAAAAATAATAGTTTGAGCAATCGACGTTTCAGTCCGCTATCCGCAGACTTTCATCAGGATCTGATGAGATGGCGCAGCACCAGGCATTGGATTATAGCATCCGGAGTGCAGGAGTCAGCGGTTGGTATATATAGATAGATAGATATATCATGACCTAACGGTCGTTTTTAGGACTGGGCACTGATCCCCTGCAGTAGTATTATTATCCTTTATTTATATAGCGCCACATATTCTGCAGCACTTTACAAGATCATTGTACAAGTGGTTGATACATTGGAATACCACACATGGATGATGGCCTGATTCTGGAGACCTTGTTCCCAAGGGAATTTACAATCTATGAGATGTACAAGTATTTTGGGAGGTAGGCGCATCCATAGCGTTAGGTGTCTTGCCCAAGGACACTCGCTGGTGGCGTCTTTTGAGTGGGATCGTCTTTCCATGATTGTAGAGCAGCGACCTGGTGGTTAGGTTGAACCCGCTTCTCGTAAAGTCCACGGTCAAAGGGCAGAGACGTCACCACTGGACTCTACAGCTGATATCGTGTGGTAGGCAAGTATGTACCGTTAGGTGTCTTGCCCAAGGATACTTATTGGAGAGGTGCTCTGACTGGGATTCAAACCTGGGTCTCCACACTACAACAAACATGCAAAGTAGAGGTGTTACCCAGGTGTCATGTCCAGGGGGAATGACAGGGAATGCAGTTCCTCAACTTCTTTTACAGAGGGAAACAAGTTCCCATTGGCCTCACGCACTATACAGCTTGTATTCAAATGTTTTTAATAATATCTTTCTTGGTTACGTCACAATACATATAGGTTCTATCATATATATTTGCTAAAATCCATATATATTTTTATAAATATATCAGATTTGAGTGTGTGTTTGCGTTACTTGCAAGATGATAATTGCTAATCTGGGGACTGTAATCTTGGTGAGTTCTCACACTTATTTATTTTAGGACTTGACCCTGGTGCTACCTGGTCACGGTGAGCCCCGAGCCCCTTTCTCTCAGCTATATCAGGATATTCATGAAAAAGCAGCAAATCCCATCCATGATTACCGCTTTCTGTAAAATTTAATTAAAATTGACTAAGCTATAGTACTATATGATTAGTTGTGTTACATGGGCACACAGGAGAGGAAAGGGCAGCACATGTTCTCATTATTATTCTCTGCTTGATCGATTGAGCCCCCCCAAATGACTATATGGTTATAAACGCGCTGCTGAGTGGTGTGAGTCATTGAATGATTCACTGATCCCCAGAGTTATCTGGAGGTGTTTGATCTTATTCAAATACAGTTATTAGCAGTCTATGATGGATCGGGATTTTTTTTTTCTCTCTGCAACCTCTAAATGTTTCTTTTTTTTCTTTGCTTTCGTCACAATTTTCTTTTAAGATGCGTTTATTTAAAATGTCCCCGGCAGCATCGTATTGATTTTTCTCGGACTCGTGGGTCTGTTTTCAAAGCTCATGAATAAACTTTCACTGATGTCAAGTCCATGCTATCATCTTCCATTCATGAAAAATGGACCCCAGGGCCAGAGGTCATTGAAAGGGTTTCAAGCCAAGGAATCTGTATGACTGATCTTCTGAATGAGAACGGAGCGTCAAAATGTGAAGAATTACTTGGTATACAGTATGTACCGGTTGGATGGAGTAGAGGTAATATCGCTGCTCTATAACTGGAGACCCAGCTTCAAATCCCGGCCTGATCACCTCTCCAGTAAGTGTCCTGGGGCAAGACCCCTAACTGGACATGCCTACCACACAATATCGGCTGTGGAATCCAATGGGAACGTCTCTACCCTTCAACCGTGGAGAAGTCAAAATACCATTCAGCACATCCCTCCAATACAACTCTGGAGAAGTCTCGACTTTACGAGAAACGGGTTCAACCTAACCACCCGTAGGGATGAGCTGTTCGGTTCGATCTGTTCGCAGTTCGCATCGAACATCGGCCGTTCGGAATTTTTCGTTTTTATTCTTAACCTTTATTTCATGGAAAACGCACTGTTCCTTTAAAAACGTTTTTTTTTTTACTTTTTGTCCTTGTTTCCTGTCCCCCAGGGCACTACCCAGACCCCCATACACCTTTAATGGCAAATATCTTGCATATATGCCCTCTTGGAGGGCACTCTAAAAATCAAACTTTCGAGTCCCATTGACTTGCATTGAGTTCGTGTTCGAGTTCGAACTCGAACTTTTTAAATTGTTCGAATGCAAACCGAACACGACGGTGTTCGGCTCATCACTAACCACCAGGTCGCAACTCTACAATCATGGAAAGATGACCCCATCCCACCTAGAAGACGCCACCAGCAAGTGTCCTTGGGCAAGACACCCAACGATATGGATGCGCCTACCTCACAAGATACTTGTACATCTCATAGATTGTAAATTCCCTTGGGAACAGGTTCCCCCTGAATCAGGCCGTATCATCCATGTGTGGTATGTATCAACCCCTTGTACGCCGATCTTATAAAGTTCTGCTGAATTTGTGGCACTATATAAATAAAGGATAATAATAATAATATGTTTTCATGTCAGAGCACAGGAAAAAATCGTGGTGGCCCTATTCCGAATCTGAACCAGTGATAGAGAACCATAAATGGCATGTGTTGGTGCAAGCCTATAAGTGGCTTGCAAAAATCTCCAAACTCCAGATTTTAGCAGCTGTTATTTCTTTTTTCTCGGTCATTACCAGCTGCACGTGAGAATAATGAGCAACCTCGGAATCACTCGTTACTCTCCGGCTGCCTTAGTAGTTCAGGAACGGTTATATCAATACATATATATATATATATATATATATATATCCCCATCAGTTTGCCTCTTAGCTGATAAGCAGCATGGGGATATGTGGCTGCTTAGAAAAGCAGTTATTTGTTTCATTAGGCAGGACCCACCTGACCCAGAGGTGGCGGGTGGGTTTACACCTCAATGGCCATTCAAGTAAACCAAAACCTCTGATTGTGTTTTGTTTCACATGGGAGCTACAGTGTTAAGTGCAAAAGACAGTATGTAGACAAAGGGCATATTTTTGTTTTTCATCGAGGCGTTGCTCATTTTTACCCAGACATACTACTCATGTTTCACTCCGACCTTCAGCTCCATGTCCTGAGCTGCCAGGCACAGTGAGGCCGCGCAGATGGCACAGAGCAGGCACAGTGCCCAGCTGGATCATTGTGGCACAGCAGTGACCAATGGGGAGAATCTGAATGAAACCTTACATTATTTCTATATATGTCACTGTCATGGAAACTTTGTAACAACGCAATATTAATAATTAAACCTGCCTTCCAAGCTGTGGCACGTCCCACATAGGGAGAGGCCTCCTTCCGGGAGCCAGGTTTGAAATATAAAGAATATAAAGTCTCGAGTAGTGCTGGACCGAACACCCCCCGTGTTCGGTTCGCATTCGAACTAGAAACACAATGCAAACACCATGCAAGTCAATGGGGCTCGAACGTTCGAAAATGAAGGTCCCCTCCAGAGGGCATATATGCAAGATATTGGCCATAAAAGGTATATGGGGGTCCAGGTACTGCCTTGGGGGACAGGAAATAATGATTTTTTTTTTTTTTTTTAAAAAAACCTTTTTTTAACCCTTTCACTGCTGATTGCTGAGCCATTTCATCGCTGTGCGCTGAGCTAATTTTTACCACTTTTGCTCATCTTTAAACGCGATTTGAAGCCATGGAAATGTTTTATCACCAACAATGAGTGAGAAATGTTTGACCAGCAATGAGTGGGAAATGTTCCCGTTTTAATTCAATATCCAATAAACCGTTTATTATTATTTTCTGCAGTAAATAGTCTCTTTATTTTTAGATGTTTTTTAGGATCTTTTAAGCAAGTTTTGGAATTATTTTTTTTTCGAACTTTCCGCGAATGTCCCGAAAAGTTCGAAGTTCGCGAATTTTCAAACAGCCGATGTTCGAATCGAACTTCGAACCGGCAGCCCATCCCTAGTCTCGAGCGATGTATAAAATGTGCGAAATGCAAATGTTATGCACGAAGAAACAAAACTTACTGTATTTCCGTTAAATAAGGTTCCTTACAAGGTTAATTTTTCTATTTCTACAGCACAGATGGAAAGAGCTTTATGTGGACCAGATACGCGGGAACTCGGAGCAACCGCCTCGATAGCCTGGCCGTATACGAAGAAGGTGCGCACTAGTTCTTTTATGTGTGAGAAAAATGCATATTTCTGGTGGAATAATCATAAAGGATTCTAAGTTATCTTATGCCAAGAAGGGCTGAAAGACAAAAAGTGAGAGGAACGACCGTTCTATAACACCAAATAATTATTAAAAAATAAATGAAAAAAAATTTAAGCGACTCTCCGAGCTGCGTCATAGAAATGAGAAACCTGAAAGCGATACTCTTTTGAAAAATCGAGTTCCTTTTAATTTTTAGGTGATTTTACTCACCTTTTTTTCTGTTGCCGTACTCTGCTCCTCCTCTTCAGCTTAGGGACTCCCAAACCTCGAAGTCCCTAAAGCTTTTCTGCACAGTTTGCACTCCTACGCAGCTTGCGTAGCCTAGGAACCGCATATTGCGTACCACTATGGGACTTGCTCACTTTACGTACGCAAGTTCAATAGCACCTGCGTAGAGCAATGGATCGGCGCTGCATGCGCAGATCTGATCCGTCACTGCCTCTCTGAGATCGTTCTCTACAGCGATCGGTCTCAGAGGGTGACGTCGGCACACTCTGTGCGTCCTGACATCAATAGTGACCCATCTGGTGATGGGCAGCCGGGAAATTTGCGTTGCGTAGGAACTGCAAATTGTACACCACTATGGGACTTGCGCACTTCATGTACGCAAGTTCCATAGTGTCTGTGCAGAAAGATGGATAGGAGCTCTGCATATGTGCAGATCCGATCCATTGGCTGCCTCTGAGACCGATCACTAATGTGATCGGTCTCAGAGAGGGTGACGTCGCCAATATATGCACTAGACCCATTAATCCATGTATAGTGCTCTGTACACTGAGGAAGGGGTCTAGAACCCCAAAACATCTGTTCTTTACCTGTCGCTTCAGTAAATCACTCGTCATGCTAAAAGGCCACATTTAAAGCAGCACTGGAGATTTTTTTCCTTTTCTAAGTCTTGAGTTATTTGCCCCAGTCTGGAATGCACAGAGGGATCCTTCCACCGCAGCAGTAGCTGATACAGGGGGAGCACTCCTTACCCGGTTTGCTTGGGACCCAGAGCATTCCAGACTTTGAATTCTTCTGGATTTCAGAATCTGGTAGAATCCGATGTTTTAGAGGAAGGAGATTGCGGTGGGAGAGCTGTGAGCTCCTTCCTACTGCAGCTCCCAGAGTGTGTACACACACCGGGAGATGCTGCACGGAGACAGTGTGACTCTATACAGCATGTCACATGCTGGGGCTGCCCAGAGGCCCCAGAGTGGCCCATGGTCTGCTGCAGCACTTGGGAGCTGGGTTTCCGAGCAGTAGGACCTGTCTGGAGCTTCCATTAATCCAGAAATCCAGTCTTCAGAATTTTACAATTCCAGATTAGAAAGGGCCAAATGCAAGTTGGGCACTCCTAATCGGGGGTGCACAGGAGTGATCCTTCCACTACAGCATCAGATGATAGTACTTTTTTTGGAGGTGGCTGGCACCCAAGGCACCCTACCTTGGGGTCCCCCCACCCGATATACGTGGACATTTTTTTTTTTTTTTATTAGAACGTATTTTACCAGGAAGGATACATTGAGATTTCTCTAGTTTTCAAGTATGTCCTGGGTGGCGAGTATGTACCATTCGGTGTCTTGCCCAAGGATACTTACTGGAGAGGTGTTCTGGCCGGGATTCAAACCTGTGTCTCCACATTCTCCACAGTAATAGAGCAGTGATGTTACCTCTACTCCATCCAGCCGGTATAATGGGATAAGCTCAGTGCTGCTACATAAAGTGATATCCGTATCCTGGTTGTCCTTTCCAGCCAAAGTGGGTAAAGTTTGAGCTTTATTATGAACACGGACAAGTATTTATTTTACTTACATAGTTACACTGGCCGAAAAAAAAGACGCGTGTCCATTGAGTTCAGCCTTCCATACAAAACCTACTGCTGTTGTTCCAAACGAAGGCAAAAGGAAACGTCTATTAGTAATTTAATTGTTCGTTCTAAACATAAGATCTTAGAAATACTATATGCAATATTCCTCAATAGAAAGGGCTGAGCCCAATGAAAGTCTCGGCGGATATTCACCACGATGAAGCGTACCTGTGTTTCTTTTCCTTGGTCGTGTATAATGCAGAGCTAGCTTTTCTTTATGTACGAGCAGATCTATGTAACCTTTCCATGGCTTTTAAAATGACCTCAATCCAGGATTTATAGATATTGCTGGTAATAAACTGCCAGCTCCACCTCCTACTGTGGATAAGCCAGCTTAGCAACATGAGGAAAATTAATGTTGTGTGTCTGGGTAAACGTATAATGTGTATATATGTAATTATTAGATACACTGCTGTGCAACGTTCACATATCACTGGTCAATTAAAGAGAAGAAATATGTCTTGTACGGCAGCTCTTAATTGTTGAGCTTCTACACAAAGCTAAATAGATGGAGAGGTGTGTAATATATATATATACACATGCTACTATTTAGATGGACGCCTTTTGCTGTGATTGCGTCACGCATTCTCCGTGGTATCATTTCGATAAGCTCATGAGATGTCACAGCATTTATTTCCGTCCAGAGTGGCATTAATTCGTGGCCCAGGTCTTGTATTGATGATGGGAGAGTCGCAGCGCTGCGTAAAGTCTTCTCCAGCACATTATCCCAAAGATTCTCAATGGGGTTAAGGTCTGGACTGTGCGGTGGCCAATCCATGTGTGAAAATGATGTCTCATGCTCCCTCAACCACTCTTGCACAATTTGAGCCAGATGAATCCTGGCATTGCCATCTTGGAATATGCCCGCTGTGCCATCAGTGGAGAAAAACCCATTGATGGAAAAACCTGCTCATTCAGTATATTCAGGGAGTCACATGACATTTTTTCGGCACGTACTGTTGCTTAACCTAGACCTAACCAACTGAAGCTACTCCAGATCATAACAGGCTTGTGTGGTAGGCAGTGACATTTTTGGGGGGCCAGGCATATAGCACAAATTTTGGCTTGGCGCTGCTCTAGGCACTCAACGTTCTGTTGCCCCCTTCCGCATATAATATAAATAGGAGCATAAACCTGAAAATACAGAATATATTCACAGCCTATCAGGGTTATTGATGGCATAAAAAGGTAACTTAGAACTATTAAAAAAACAAATATGTCTTTTGTACGTATGTACTTCCTTCTTTTCTCTGTGTTGTGGCTCGTCGTGGAAACACACATACAAACTCCCACTCTTCAGTCTGTTACTTAATAAGAGTACAGCAGACGTCTTATAAAAATAATAAGATGGTTTATTATCAGGGGTTCACAAGAAATCCTTCCAAACGCAAAGCATCAAGTCAGGCTCGGAACAGCTGGTAAGATAGAGTCATACATGTAGTGAAATATATTATTATTATTGTCATCATTTACAGTCATGGCCGAAATTATTGGCACCCCAGACATTTTTCCAGAAAAATCAAGTATTTCTCACAGAAAAGTATTGCAGTACCACATGTTTTGCTATACATATGTTTATTCCCTTTGTGTGTATTGGAAAAAAAACAAAACGAGGAAAAAAAGCAAATTGGACATAATATCACACAAAACTCCAAAAATGGGCTGGACAAAATTCTTGGCACCCTTTCAAAATTGTGGATAAATAAGATTGTTTCAAGCATGTGATGCTCCTGTAAACTCACCTGGGACAAGTAACAAGTGTGGGCAACATAAAAATCACACCTGAAAGCAGATAAAAAGGAGAGAAGTTCACTTAGTCTTTGCATTGTGTGTCTGTGTGTGCCACACTAAGCATGGACAACAGAAAGAGGAGAAGAGACCGGTCTGAGGACTTTAGAACCAAAATTGTGGAAAAATATCAACAATCTCAAGGTTACAAGTCCATCTCCAGAGATCTAGATTTGCCTTTGTCCACAGTGCGCAACATTATCAAGAAGTTTGCAACCCATGGCACTGTAGCTAATCTCTCTGGGCGTGGACGGAAGAGAAAAATTGATGAAAGGTTGCAACGCAGGATAGTCTGAATGGTGGATAAGCAGCCCCAAACAAGTTCCAAAGAAATTCAAGCTGTCCTGCAGGCTCTGGGAGCATCAGTGTCAGTGCAAACTATCCATCGACATTTAAATTAACTGAAACGCTATGGCAGGAGACCCAGGAGGACCCCACTGCTGACACAGAGACATAAAAAAGCAAGACTGCAGTTTGCCAAAATGTACTCGAGTAAACCAAAATCCTTCTGGGAAAACGTCTTGTGGACAGATGAGACCAAGATAGAGCTTTTTGGTAAAGCACATCATTCTACTGTTTACCGAAAATGGAATGAGGCCTACAAAGAAAAGAACACAGTACCTACAGTGAAATATGGTGGAGGTTCAATGATGTTTTGGGGTTGTTTTGCTGCCTCTGGCACTGGGTGCCTTGAATGTGTGCAAGGCATCATGAAATCTGAGGATTACCAAAGGATTTTGGGTCTCACTGTAGAGTCCAATGTCAGAAAGCTGGGTTTGCGTCCGAGATCTTGGGTCTTCCAGCAGGACAATGACCCCAAACATACGTCAAAAAGCACCCAGAAATGGATGGCAACAAAGCGCTGGAGAGTTCTGAAGTGGCCAGCAATGAGTACAGATCTAAATCCCATTGAACACCTGTTGAGAGATCTTAAAATTGCTGTTGGGAAAAGGCGCCCTTCCAATAAGAGAGACCTGGAGCAGTTTGCAAAGGAAGAGTGGTCCAAAACTCCGGGTGAGAGGTGTAAGAAGCTTATTGATGGTTATAGGAAGCGGCTAATTTCAGTTATTTTTTCCAAAGGGTGTGCAACCAAATATTAAGTTAAGGGTGCCAAGAATTTTGTCCAGCCCATTTTTGGAGTTTTGTGTGACATTATGTCCAATTTGCTTTTTTCCTCCCTTTTTTTGTTTTGTTCTAATACACACAAAGGGAATAAACATGTGTATAGCAAAACATGTGGCACTGCAATACTTTTCTGTGAGAAATACTTGATTTTCTGGAAAAATGTCTGGAGTGCCAATAATTTCGGCCATGACTGTATATAGCGCCAACAGTTTCTGCAGCTCTTTACAATAACCAAAGGGAACGAGATAAACGGACATAGGATGGAAACGAGGTGTAGGGGCCCTGCTCATATATTTGACCCTTGTATCATGCTTGGCTTCAGGGAAGGTCATCCAGCCTATTACGTACAACCAGGAGGAGAAATACTTAAATACTACTCATAAGCGAAGATAGAATAGGTGGTATTTCTTTTATTCGGCAAAGCAGCTGTTTCACTTCTCCAAAAAGAGAAATGCAGCAGTAAGCGTTATAGAGACTTGTATTGGTCGCTTCATGTCCATATGTTTCATGACCGATACAGAAAGAGCAATGTCATTGCTCACCATCTGTTACATGTAGCAAGTCAGTCAAAACTCAAAAAAACCTCTCTCTCGCTATATATATATATATTGCCTGGCAGACAAAAAAAAGAATTCTCCACCTCCCATACCTATGATCTGGGGTTGCTTCAGTAGGTCAGGTCTAGGTTCACCAACGTTACGTGCCCCAAAAAATGAGGTCATGTGACTCCCTGAATATTATGAATGAGCAGATTTTTCCACCAATGGATTCATTTCTTCCCTCATGGCACAGCAGGCATATTCCAAGATGGCAATGCCAGGATTCATCGGGCTCAAATTGTGCAAGAGTGTCACGTCCATAATGATGTGGAACAGGATAAGAACCCAATATACGGAATCTTTAGGATGCAGGAGGCGCACTGGAAGTGCTGAGATAATATCAGAATAAAGGTTGAGGAACGCACTTTAGATTTAGAGGAATTGGGGAGCTATTGATTCAACCGAAGGAGAAACAATTGTGAAGCGATGCCAGAGAGCGTTCACCAGTCTTATATAGTGGACAAGGTGGAGGTGGACACGCCTCTACTTTGGGCACCGCCTCCACCATCTCCTGCTGGAGGCCAGATTGGAGACTCCCCCCTGTGGTCTCTGCAGAGTCCCGACTCCTCCCCCCTCTGACCATGAAGGTCTCGATCCGCCCCCGGGCGCCATCTTGGCTGACACCGTTCGGCTGGCGTCCCACGTGCCCGTTGACTGCCGACGGGGAGCGGCCATCCGGACAGGAGGACCCGCAGACCGAGGATCCCGACAATTCCGGGGAGAGGTGGCTCGGAAGCCCGCGGATCTCGAGGGGGTACTCGCGGCCATGCGAGGACAGGAACGGTGGCCGGTGAGACGTGACAAAGAGTGGTTCAGGGAGCATGAGACATCATTTTCACACATGGATTGGCCACCGCACAGTTCAGACCTTAACCCCATTGAGAATCTTTGGAATAATGTGCTGGAGAAGACTTTATGCAGTGCTGCGACTTTCCCATCATCAATACGAGATCTTTGTCACAAATTAATGAAACTCTGGACGAAAATAAATGTTGTGACATTGCATGAGCTTATCGAAACGATGCCGTGGCGAATGCGAGCCTTAAAGCAAGAGGCGGCACAACCAAATATTATATTCAGTCAGCCGATTTTACACCGTTTTAGCTCTTTGGGCTTTATGCTCACAGGTCTAAAACTTTGGTGGCATATTCTGCAGCCCAAAAACAAACGAATTTCAGTTGCTTTTGTCTGTCAGAACTGCAGATCGAGATAACTCTACATCGGGGCACTGGATGGGGCCTTTGAAGCCCGAGATATCTCGACTCGGTAGTGAAGAGGTTAAAAGTATCATAGCTTTTGCACTGTTCTCACATCAGTAAAATATACTAGTATGGTGCACAATGTCACCAGAAGATTCGAGCGCATGTTTTGCTGCCCCCCAATGTGAAATATGACTCTTTTACTTCATCTTAATGCAAGAAACTTTTATGATAAGAAACTCTTTCACAATGGTATTTCCAAATGTGACCACAAGGTGGCGACTTTCCCTTAGTTTTCTGCCCAGGTTGATTATGCAAAAATATACCCTTCTATTATGCGTGTGTGTATATGCATATATATAGATTAGGTAGGCCGTGTTAGTCCAGATGCCAGGAAAATACATATTGTACCCCAGTGGGACATAACTTCAATCTAACAGGCCATTCCATCCAAAACCTCAGAATTAAAATCCTCAAAGGACAGTTTAAAGACAACCATGAACGCAAAACATATGAAATGAAAATGATCACATATTTCAACACTATAAAACAAGGACTTAATGTAGATTTGGGTTTCTTAACCCATTATAATGTCACATAATATTCATAATTTTGCTTGGGGTTTGGTTTTCTTTTTTCAGTTTTTTTTTTTACTTCTGTGTTTTATTCAGACTCACAGGTTTTTTTTTTTTTTGCCATTTCTCTTTCCCTTTGAAGTGATCATGATCTTATCACCATTGTCTTATGTGCCTGAGACACCTTAATGGTTTTTTTTTGTTTTTTTTTGTTTTTTTTTCTTTTCCCTTTTTTTCTTTCCCCACTCTCTGACTATGCCATTTGGCGATTTACAGCATCTAGCACCCCCAACCGTGTGTCCGATTAATGTCCCAATGTTTAATTCTATTATTCTGCTCAGTATAGCTTCCAGACCTGACGAAGGGAGGAACGCTCTCAAAAGCTTCTATTTTAAATGTAACGTTAGTCCAAAATAAAAAAAGTATCACTACAGATATGTAAATACCCAGAATTCCTTGCTGCATATGGGCACAAGAGAATGTGGCACAAGAACTCTGGGATACAATTCTTTGAATTGCTATGATGTGCAGGTGGCTTCTGCAATATTAAACACACTATATATATATATATATATACCGTATTTTTTGCTCCATAAGACGCACTTTTCTCCCCCCAAAAAGTGGGGGGAAAAGTGGGTGCGTATTATGGGCGAATGCCCCATGATATGCCTCAGCTCACATGCCGCCGCCGCGTTCGGCTCCCTCTGAGCGTGCGTCCGGCGGCAAGGAGCTTGGGCACTCGCCTGGGGGAGCCACGTGACCGCGATCTCGCGAGATCGCGGTCACGTGGCTCCCCCAGGCGAGTGCCCAAGCTTCCTGCCTCCGGACGCACGCTCAGAGGGAGACGAATGCAGCGGCGGCAGGTGAGCTGAGGCATATCCATGAGCTATCCATGAGCTGCTGGGGCATATCCATGAGCTGCTGGGGCATATCCATGAGCTGCTGGGGCATATCCATGAGCTGCTGGGGCATATCCATGAGCTGGGGCAGTATATCCATGAGCTGGGGCAAATCCATGTGTGAGCTGGGGCAAATCCATGTGTGAGCTGGGGCATATCCATGTGTGAGCTGGGGCATATCCATGTGTGAGCTGGGGCATATCCATGAGCTGGGGCATTATCCATGTGTGAGCTGGGGCATTATCCATGTGTGAGCTGGGGCATATCCATGAGCTGGGGCATATCCATGTGTGAGCTGGGGCATATCCATGTGTGAGCTGGGGCATATCCATGTGTGAGCTGGGGCATATCCATGAGCTGGGGCAAATCAATGTGTGAGCTGGGGCAAATCAATGTGTGAGCTGGGGCAATATCCATTATTACACTATTTGATTCAGAATATTTATTTTCCTGTTTTCCTCCTCTAAAACCTAGGTGCGTCTTATGGTCAGGTGCGTCTTATGGAGCGAAAAATACGGTATATATAATTTCTGCTCTGGAGCATGTTGAAAAAAAGTCTGCGTTTCCTGATAGACATTTAAAGCTCTTGGCTTAGAGCAGGTATATCCAAACTCCAGCCTCCCCCAGATGTCCCTGAACTACAACTCCCATGCTTCTCCATCCATCTAATGCAGTCAGAGATTTCTGGGAGTTGTAGTTCAGGAACATCTGAGGGAACCGAGTTTGGACATCCCTGGCTTAGAGAGTGACTCATAAATAGTAGTTATATAGATACATAGAGTGAACCGTCTCCAAATATTAAAGCTGGCTTCTCTATAGATATTTTCCATAAGCTCCTCGCATGGACATTTGGTTGTCCTAGCCTCTTGCGCGGAAAGGCTCGGAGGCATCTATGGGAATAATGTTAAATTCGCTCTGATGAGCTGTTTCAGGCTCGGAGAACGACACCGTGGGTTAATTTCAGAGAGCGGTGGATGCCACCATGTATCTTTTCTGAAATAGACGACACCTCTGCGAGCAAACCCAGTATTCCGGCAGCAAGGCTGTGCGTTTTGCTTGCCTGCACTCGCTCAGCAGGGGAAGGGTTAATGGAGTGGAAGGATCAGTGCTAGCTGGGTGTACAGAGAGACAAGAAAAGCATTTGTGTTATTTATATCTATAGGCAGTTAAAGGTTTCAGCATTAACCGTGCGCCTCCTGGGGAACCAAGCGGACCTGAATGATGGGTAGGTTGGTGGTGGTGGTGGGGAGGGGTGTGTGTTGAGGTCACCGTTCCCTCATCTCATTTCGCCAAAGCACCTTTTTAGCTGATTGGGAGAGGCGAGCTGAAGCTAGTGATTGGGGATTAATGTGGATTCTTGGATTACATAACCAATGTTTGTCTCCGGCTCGATGTACACCAAAATAACAGTGTATCACGCAAGATAAAAAGTGGGTTACGGACAGAGGACTCATTGAGGCGACCCGTTTTCCTAAAATGAGTTCTGCGCATTACACACAACATTATTCTGCATTTATTAACCCCAACCTCTGAATGAGTGTCCGCTAAGCCGCTCCGCGTAGTCTAATTCCCTGAAGCATGGAATTTAGTGACGGCAATGTGTTTTTAAACTAGAGCAAAAGGTCATGATTCGAACATCTACAGCGGGATTCACGGCGGTAAAAGCTTCTGTAATGTGCCATTTAAACACCAGTAAATGTGTTTGTAAATTGGCTCGTGTAGATTAAATACGCCGATCTGTGAAGGGACTTGTTTAATTTAATAAATGGCCATCAGTAGGTCTGGAGATACGGCACGGTAAGGTAATGTCTTCTCTTATAAATCCACCCAACACGCCCCTTTGTTTTTATCTTAATATCAGCACATTAATCTCTTTTTATTTCTTTCCTTGCTTTCCTTCGTAATTTTTAGTACACACAAAAAAAAGCCCTTGGGATCTGCTAAAGACGATTCTGTAAACATAAGTAGCAAATTGAATGTTTAGATTAGTCAAGTTAATTGGTCGTTCGCCGTCTGAGTCACTCATGACTTTGTTTCTTTGTATCCAAAATAATTATAGTCAGATTCTCCAAAGCGTGCAAGTTGCATCAACTCATTGTTTACCTCGTTCGACTATCACAGTATTGTCTCCATGACAAATAACCGCTGGGATAAAACGGAGTACTCTATATAACAGCCTGCCAGAAACCCACTCCTACACTGTGCATCCCATAACACTGCCCTACCTGAAACCCACTCCTGTACTGTGCATCCCATAACACTGCCCTACCTGAAACCCGCTCCTGTACTGTGCATCCCATAACACTGCCCTACCTGAAACCCACTCCTGTACTGTGTATCCCATAACACTGCCCTACCTGAAACCCACTCCTACACTGTGTATCCCATAACACTGCCCTACCTGAAACCCACTCCTACACTGTGCATCCCATAACACTGCCCTACCTGAAACCCGCTCCTGTACTGTGCATCCCATAACACTGCCCTACCTGAAACCCACTCCTGTACTGTGTATCCCATAACACTGCCCTACCTGAAACCCCCTCCTACACTGTGTATCCCATAACACTGCCCTACCTGAAACCCACTCCTGTACTGTGCATCCAATAACACTGCCCTACCTGAAACCCACTCCTGTACTGTGTATCCCATAACACTGCCCTACCTGAAACCCACTCCAGTACTGTGCGTCTAGTAACACTGCTCTACCTGAAACCCACTCCTGTACTGTGCGTCCCCAGCACTGCCCTACTTGAACCTCACACTTGTACTGTACTTCCCCCCCAACACTTCTCTGACTGAAAACCACCCCTGTGCTGTGCGCCCGCGTCCGCTAACACTGCCCTATCTGAAACCAACTCCTGTACTCTGCATCCCCAAGCAGTGCCCTAACTGAAACCCATTCCTGTGTTGTGCGTCCCAAACTGCTGCTCCACATGAGAAACAAATTGCCGTTTCGCTTCTTAATATACAGCTTTTCTGGAAAATCACATTCTTCTGCAAAGCCGCTGTCACCGCTGTTACCACAATGACGTTTGAAGCATGTTTTATCATTTGTCTGTTCTGTAATAATGCTGTGCTTTAAACTTCCTTACAATGTGACACCTACACCCCTTTTCCTGAAAACTACATTAGAACCAGGGGACAAGTCCTAAAAAAATAAGTGTGGGAACTCGCCATGATTCCTGTCCCCCAAATAGCAATTATCATGTTAGACGTAACCCAAACACACGCTCAGATGTGATATAGTAACCGTTTTCCCTTGCGCGTAGTACCATGCCGTCCGCACGGCGGGTGGGCCTTAAAGACACGGGGTGTACTGGTATGCACCACTGACTTCAATGGGCCGCCTCGGTCCCTCACCGCAGCCGGCGCGCCATTGGTTGTATGGAGGTGTCCAGAAGTCAGGCTGTCCCTCTGCATCCAATGACACTCGTCAGCGGGCCCGCGGCGACGAGATGCACCCATACGCCTCGTCGGCATTAACCCCCTCCCATCGGGCGCCTCCCGCCCGTCGTAAAGGGGTTATTGGTTAATATAGTTGTATGTGGATTTTAGTGAAAATTTATGATAAATCTTAAACATTTTGTGACTTAACCTATGATTGAACTTATATGTATGGGAGCTTAGTTCCCCCTGCAAATATACAGGGTTAATCAAAGAGAATCGAAAAGTCACCGCACGTTCGGTGACTTTTCGTTCTCTTCAATTCGGTTCGATTTGGCGATCCCATTTCGGCGACCCTGCGGTGTATTCAGCAAGCACCACAGGGCCACTGAAATGCAGGGAAAAGTCACCTCAAACCCGCTGAAAACTCACCACAAAACGAGGGCGAACGCACACCGAAACCCGCAAAAACATCTGGATTAACCCGCCGAAGAAACCCGAGCAAGAGCCTATCACAGCGCAGAGCAGCCGCCGGAAAAACCCGACACCGCAGACGAAGGAGGTGAAATTTTTTTTTTGTACGCTTGAATGTTTGTTTGCAAACAGCGTTTCACTTTTCAAACTACTGAGTGAAAATGTCTGATATTTACATTTGAGATCCAATGAATGATAATAAAAAGGGCTGTTACAGAAAAAAGAAAAAACACGGAATAAAAATGTTTGCAAAAAAATGCCTAAAAGTTCCTAAAAAATCTATAAATAAAGAGACTCTTTACTGCAGAATATTATAATGAACGGTTTATTAGATATTGAATTAAAACGGGAATATTTTTAACATTGAAGCCTATGGGATTCGCCTGAATAAACCTGCCGAATTAAACCACTGAACAGCAGGGCAATTCGGACACTTTTCACTGTGGTTTTTGTTCTCTGACTAGACGAAGCATTGCTTCTCTGTGGGGGATTTCACTGCCCTCGAACAGGCACCGAACAGGCACCGTATGTGCAGGCAATTCGCCAGGATTTGGCAAATTGCCTGCCCTATGAATAGCCGAATGGCCAGGAAAGGTAACTGTACGCTGAATTTCAGCGTTCGGTTACCTTTC
This sequence comes from Leptobrachium leishanense, assembly GCA_009667805.1. NCBI lineage: Eukaryota > Metazoa > Chordata > Amphibia > Anura > Megophryidae > Leptobrachium > Leptobrachium leishanense. The sequence goes on along the minus strand of CM019074.1, from coordinate 35,471,490 downwards.
TCCAGCAATTCGGATCTCTTTGAATAACCCTGGTAGTGTAGAACTGCGTTCCCCCTCGACTAGAGAGAGTTCAGAGAAGGGCTACTAAAATGGTGTACGGCTTGAAGGAGAAAAGTTACCAGGAAAGGCTTAATGATCTTAACATGTACAGCTTGGAAAAAAGACGAGACAGAGGAGATATGATAGATTTAAATACGTAAAGGGAATCCACAAGGTAGAGGAAGAGAGTATATTTAAAAGGAAACAAAGTAGCAAAACAAGAGGACATAGTCTTAGATTAGAGGGGCAAAGGTTTAAAAGTAACATCAGGAAGCATTATTTTACTGAGAGGGTGGTGGATACATGGAACAGTCTTCCAGTTGAAGTGGTAGAGGCCAAAACAGTGATTGAATTTAAGCAGGCATGGGATAGGCATAAGGCTATCCTAAACAAAAGATAAATCCAGGTAAAGTATCCATGTAATTGGGCAGACTAGATGGGCCGAAAGGTTCTTATCTGCCGACAATTTCTATGTTTCTATGACTAGAAACCTGATTAGAACACATTACTCAGAACAACCGTTTTCGATGATGTTTTGTGATCTTTCTCTGGTTATTGATTCCCGAACTAAACTGAAATCTGACAGCAATCCTACTTAATCCCGTATTGCTCATTCCCACCCAATGCTCCGGATCTTCTTTCAACGCTTTGACGCCTTTATAGCAGACACCTGTCTTCAAGCCGTGTTTCTGGCTTAACACGTCAATCCGTTCAATAATCTTCATTTTCACCCATCCCGTCAAGTCAACAAAAGAGCCAATGGCAGCCGATCTTGGGGGTTTTAACACTTTATTGTTACAGAGTCCAAGGTGACTAGTAGGGTTAGCTAACAGATTATTGCCTTTACTGGGATATTTATTGCTCTTTTAAGGAACATATTGTCAATCCCATGCATTAGGTTACAGTAATACTGAGTCTACCCAAAGTCCCAACCACACCGGCAGCTTCTTCGCTGCCTTCAGATGATCCGGAACAGGTGATATAAGTAGTGCTACTCGGAAGTAGGGTTATAAAGGAAGACTGGACCGGGGTAAACATACTTGGTGCAGCAAAACAGTGCAGAATAAAATATACCATTAAAAAGCTGAACAGGCCCTGAGGACAAGACGGAGAAATGGAGCGGAATGAATATGAGCAGCAGAGCGGACGAAAGAGAGAGAACCGAAAAATGGAGGGAGAGAGAGGCGGATCAGCGAGAGAGGACACGAGTGGTGTGTGTGTACGGAGAGAGATGGAGACCGGCGCAAGATGTACCGAGACGAGAGAGAAGATACAGCCAGAGAAAGAGGAAGAGCGGAAAAAGGAATGAATGAATCTGCAGGGGAAGAAGGAAGAGAGACCAGGAGATGTGTAGGAGAAGAGAGATTTGCGAATGGGAGAATCGAAAGGAAAGGATAACCTGGATTTTTTTTTTGACGAGGAGGAGGCAAAGGCAGCGATCGGGAGGAAAAAAAATGGAAGACAGATGTAACTTGAGTTTAATGAGAAAGATAATGAAACAAGCAGGGAGGGTCTGACCCCTCTTGTGCCCCCCGAAAATAGACCCCCCCTCCACAGCGCCTGCCCACATGAAAGCACCATCCATATCGGTCAAGTCCTCTAAAAATAAGCGTGTGAACTTGACAACGTTTCTGCCCATCTCGGCCTTGAGGGTCACTGGGAGCCGCAGCAGCTGCAGCGCCTCTTTATGCGTGAAAATGCCATTCCTTCGGGCACACCCTGAGATATTGTCATTTCCGTGCCTTCCCAATGTAGTCGGGAAGGGAAAACTCTTATATATTGACATTTTTATAAAACCGTGTCTATAAAGAAAGATATCGTAGGATCCCGGTATGTCAGCCAAAAGGGAACGAAGTTCCTCCTGCTAAAATAGTGAGGGAACTGCGTTCCTGCAGGACCTGATCCATATGTACTTTGTTGAATTCTAAAATTTATCCAGCATTACAGCTATTTCCTTCATGATTTTTCTTTTTCCCCACTGAAAGGGCAGCCTGACCAAGACTTAGGGGTCCTCACGAGGCCCCCTCCTTGGCCAGGGCCCTCAGGCAGTGCCCTATTGGTCAGTCCACCCCTGGAAACATGAAAACAAGGAGCGGATTTGGGGAAGGGAACATGAGGAGACAGGGATAAGGCTGAATAGGGGGGATAGAATAACCCAGACCGTATCATTAGCCCATTAAGGACCAATGACGTAACGTTTACGTCATAATGCATTGACTTTAAAGACCCTTGGTCCTTAAGGGGTTAATAAGAAGGGGAAAGGGGTAAGGATCACAAAATGTGTGTCAGAAAGAAACTGTATCAAAATGGGAAGAGAATAAACTGTAAGCGAAAACCAGGTAAAAGAGAATGGGGAAAAAACACTAAACGTTAAAAGGAAATGTCTCATTACAAATATTTATAAAGCGACAACATATTCCACAGCGCTGTACAATGGGTAGGACAGAACAAGCATAAAATCAACAAAATAAGTCTGACGCACGAAGAACGATGGGAAAATAGGACCCTGCTCCAGTGAGCTTACAATCTAAGAGGAATGGGGTGACACACAGAGGTGTGAGGGGTAAATCGAGCGCAGAGCGAGAGAAGCAATAACCCATAACAGAGATACATTTGATACAATGATACAGTTTCCAATCTCTGTACTTGGCTGTTGAAAAATAAGTGACATTTCGTAAGTAACGTAATGTTAAACTAATCACAAGTGGCTGTCCCGTCCCCCCTCCAATGTTTCTGAACTACAACTCCCATGATTCTCTGGCTATATATTGCATTCAAAGAATTCTGGAGATTGTAGGCAATAAAGATGAGGGGGGGGGGAGTCAGAGTTTGAAACTGTGGTGGCATACCTTGGCACTCCTTAAGCTTCTGAACTACACGTCCTCCCATGATGCTTAGTCACAGATAAGGCTGGCTGAGCATCATGGAACTTGTAGTTCAGAAACTTCCTTGGTTCCAAGGTTCGCCATCACTGCCCTAGGTTAAACGGTCTCCCTGGTACAGACGTATGACTGCACTTTAGCAAGGAGGCTATAGAAATTCTCTACAGCAGCAGCAAATACAATGTTTGTGATTATGTATAAAACCCAGGGTACGCCATACTCTGACAACCAAGAATTAAAACACCCCGGTGCTGCCAGCAATGGAAACCGATCATTTGGACGAGACCGACGCTTAACAAAGACTTGATAAGAATATTGAGAGGATTCAAACATTGATGCATTAATAAATTACTTTTTTATGAAGTTGTCTTTGTGTTCTGGTCTCGTCCACTATATATATATATATTTATTTTTATTTTTTCCTTCAAATTAAGGAGAAAAAAAGTGAGACTAAGTTCCTCGTCTAAGCAAATCGCAAGAGAATCCCGCTGCAAGTCATTGCAGAAAACATTTACACATCTAAGCAATTCAGAGACTTGCTTTGATCACAGAGAGCCTCTGCTACATTCCCCGTATACAGCAAGGAATTCTGGGTAGCACATGCAGATGCGATCCTCATTTTCTCACTTTTTCGAGACGTTTGCTGTAGTACAGATATGTCTCATGCCAGTGCAATGCCATACTAGATGCTGGCTTCAATGATAGATCAGCGGACTCAACGACACAAAAAACCACTCGTGGACAGCCGTTTCAGGGACGGTAAGCCTCATCAGCAGGAGACAGGCTTGTGACTGTTGCAGAGTGATGCTGATTTCTGGCAAAAATCAACAACGATTAAAATTAAAGTGAAGTACAAAAGAAATGACATTAAAACCATTGCTATGCAAACTGCAATAGAGAATATGTCATGTGATATATATATATATATGAGTAGAGCAGTACGTAGTGATACCTTTTTTTATTGGACTAACGTTACATTTAAAAGACAAGCTTTGGAGAGTGTAACCTCTCTTCCTCAGATCTGGATGCTTAGTTCGTAAGACAGACGGAAATCGGAAGGAGAACGGCTTAAGAATGATCCATGGATTCTGCGAAAAAGAAAAATGGAGATGAGTTTCCTCGGTCTCTGGGGAGCAGGCATGCCAGGCATGGTTTCTTTGTTCTGAAGGAGCAAGCATGGGCTGTCCCTGATTGGTCGCCCTAGGACAGGGGTCAGCAACCTTGGCTCCCTGATGTTTTGGGAACTACATTTCCCATATGGCTCAGTAACCCATTAGGCTGACTGAGCCACATGGGAAATGTAGTTCCCAAAACATCAGGGAGCCAAGGTTGCTGACCCCTGCCCTAGGAGATAGGCAGGAAAGGGGGAGGGCGTAGGAAGTAGAAAAGGAGGTGTGCGGCAGTTTTTTGGGACAGAGCTAACTGTTTTCTTTCCCACCCTACCCACCCTGTTTTAGGTTTGACGCCTTGCCACAACATCAAAAAGGTCACGTCGAACAGAAGCGCCACGGATAGGGGCAAATGAAGTGGTGATTCAGCCACTCATTCAAGACCGCCCTTTGGATTCCTATATGGAGATATACCATGTCGCAAGAGCACGGTTGATGGTTTTTTAACGGCCACGCTGGAGGATTGTGTAGTTGGGGACGTGGTTAGCCTAACTAATACAGACATATAGTACACCATGGCACGTGAAGCTAGAATCTGGTTCTTTGTGCGCCCAGAGCTGGGGGATTGTGATTTTAAGTAGCATGGTCTAGTTTAACTATAACTGATCACATAGTAGCCCATGTTGGGGGGGGGGCGTGGAGCCAGTTGCCTAATGTCCCACGGATAAAGTTTGCCACGTGGCATGAAACCAGCCGGAGGGTTTTTTTGCGGCCCCGGGGGGCTGGTGGATTGCATTGGGCATGGCTAAGTGAGATATGAGCGGTGAAATAGGCGGCCTGGCACGTGGAGGGGCAATAGTGGGGGGAGGGTCCGTGGGTACGGGGGGGGCCGAGTGCTGGTTGTGGGCGGTCAGCCTCAGGGTGCCCTCCTAGTTTGCGATCCTCTCGGCCTGCTATTGTCCATAAAGATACCCTGAGCAGACGCATGGGCACGCTGCTTAGCCACGTGGGGCCGCTATTTCTGGGCAATGCTCTGGTGCATTGCATTTGCCAGTGTGATCTGGCCAAGTTATTTGCCAGTGTTATCTGGTGTAACGTATTTGGCATACGAGGATCGATAACAATAATTCTGCCTTAGAGGCAGAGAATCTTTTTGGCCTTAAATAATAAAAGACATGACCTTTTCAAACCGCCAATGCCTTGCTGTTGTGTGTTCATTTATGGGGACGGGAATGGAGTGGAGAGGGGGCAGCAGGGTTTTTTGTGTAAAGAGGTAACGTACACTGCGAAAGGATTGGAAAGATAGGGGTATAATTCTTACTGATCAGTTCCTAGAATTAAACATTAGGACATAAGGGTCACATGGGTTCGGGTATTGGATGTCGTAAAAAGTGAGAGTCAAATGGTATGTTCAAAATGGGAAAATAAACGCATGAGGGATCTTGGGCCCATAATAAAACAACAGAGATAAGATCATACAACGTAGAATGAAAAAAAACAAAAACACAAAACAGTGAAGGCTGAAAGAGACCAAGAAAAAACAAAACATCAGCCAGAATTTAGAATGTTATGTGACCTTATGTCACTTTTTACGGCATCCAATTCCCCCATCCATGTGACCCTTATGTCCTAAAGTTTAATTCTAGGAACTGATCAGTAAGCATCCAGACCTGAGCAAGAGAGGTATTCTCTAGAAAGCTTAAATGTAACGTTAGTCCAATAAAAAAAGGTATCACTACGTACTGCTATACTCGTGATTTTTTCATCTGGACTAACACGGGCTATCGAATTTATTTATATATATATATATATATATATATACATACACACACCCCTCTCCAGTGCAAAACCAGTTCTGAGCAGATATCACTGCAATCTAAAGCGACAGCTATCGGTATCTTTAAAGTGAGAAAATTTAAATACATGCGAAATGGGCCAGCATTTACTATTGCACCTTATATATAATGCTCTGTAAGACAAGGTGCATTGGTTAATAGTCTTTATATCATCCAGAGTTGTTTGCTGGCTGAAATGTGGGCGTAGACACATGCAAAGATATATACGTGAATATATATCTCACGCTCATCCAATACAGAAATTAACAATGTAGTGGGAAGAACGGGCAGCCGTAACACACAAGCACGTGCACCGCTTCACTCACATGCCTAATGCTTGTCATGGATCAGGGGTCGGCAACCTTGGCCTTCCAGATATTTCAGAACTACGTTTCCCTCGAGGCTCAGCCAATCTAATGAGTACCTGAGCATCATGGAAGATGTAGTTCCAAAGCATCTGGAGGGCCAAGGCTGCTGACCCTTGTCTTAGATGATTACAGTGGCGGAAGTACCAGGGTCGCAGCGGTCGCGGTTGCGACCGGGCCCTGGCATTCCGCCACTGGAGGGGGGCCCAGCGCCGCCGCCAGATTCCGGCAAAAAGCGCCGGAATCTGCGAGCAGCGCCGCTGGCTGTTCCCCTCCCTGCGAGCGGCCTGCTGGCTTGCAGCTTGGCCGCTCGCGTGGGATGGGAACTAGCTGACCAGCGCACGAGATCTCGCGAGAACTCGACTGCGCTGGTCAGGTGGTTTCCGGTGAGCGGCCAGGCTGCATGCTTTCAGCGGCCGCTCACCTCAGAGGAATATGTATCCATGAGCTGGGGCAGAGCTGGGGCAGTATATCCATAAGCTGGGGCAGAGCTGGGGCAGTATATCCATGAGCTGGGGCAGAGCTGGGGCAGTACCAGTATATCCATGAGCTGGGGCAGAGCTGGGGCAGTATATCTATGAGCTGGGGCAGTATATCCAAGAGCTGGGGCAGTATATCCATGAGCTGGGGCAGAGCTGGGGCAGTATATCCATGAGCTGGGGCAGAGCTGGGGCAGTATATCCATGAGCTGGGGCAGTACCAGTATATCCATGAGCTGGGGCAGTATATCCATGAGCTGGGGCAGAGCTGGGGCAGTATATCCATGAGCTGGGGCAGTATATCCATGAGCTGGGGCAGTATATCCATGAGCTGGGGCAGTATATCCATGAGCTGGAGCTGTATATCCATGAGCTGGGGCTGTATATCCATGAGCTGGGGCTGTATATCCATGAGCTGGGGCTGTATATCCATGAGCTGGGGCTGTATATCCATGAGCTGGGGCTGTATATCCATGAGCTGGGGCAGTACCAGTATATCCATGTGCTGGGGCAGTATATTCATGTGCTGGGGCAGTATATCCATGAGCTGGGGCAGTATATTCATGTGCTGGGGCAGTATATTCATGTGCTGGGGCAGTATCCATGTGTTGGGGCAGTATATCCATGTGTTGGGGCAGTATATCCATGAGCTGGGGGCAAAAATATCCATGTGTGAGCTGGGGCAATATATCCATGTGTGGTCTGGGGGCAATATATATGTCCATGTGAGCTGGGGGCAATATATATATGTCCATGTGAGCTGGGGGCAATACTATCTTTTTTATATTGCAGGAAAAAAAAAAGGTAAAAATATGGATCTTTTTGGGGGGGGGTTGGGGGGGCCCTTCATGGATTCTTGCACCGGGGCACTCAGGTTTCTAGTTACGCCACTGGATGATTATATGATGTGTAACATCCGTCATCGCTGAATCTTTTCATGCCATGCCGCTGATGCACCCTCGTCTGGAAAAGTTGCTATATATTCTCCTCTCGCTTGACCATAACATGTGTTCCTCTCGCTTGAGCATAACATGTGCTCCTCTCGCTTGACCATAACATGTGCTCATCTCGCTTGACCATTACATGTGCTCCTCTCGCTTGACCATAACATGTGCTCATCTCGCTTGACCATTACATGTGCTCCTCTCGCTTGACCATTACATGTGCTCCTCTCGCTTGACCATTACATGTGCTCCTCTCGCTTGACCATAACATGTGCTCCTCTCGCTTGACCATTACATATGCTCCTCTCGCTTGACCATAACATGTGCTCCTCTCGCTTGACCATTACATGTGCTCCTCTCGCTTGACCATTACATGTGCTCCTCTCGCTTGACCTTAACATGTGCTCCTCTCGCTTGACCTTAACATGTGCTCCTCTCGCTTGACCATTACATGTGCTCCTCTCACTTGATCATAACATGTGCTCCTCTCGCTTGACCATTACATGTGCTCCTCTCGCTTGATCATTTCATGTGCTCCAGTCGCTTGACCATTACATGTGCTCCTCTCGCTTGACCATTACATGTGCTCCAGTCGCTTGACCATTACATGTGCTCCTCTCGCTTGACCATAACATGTGCTCCTCTCGCTTGATCATAACATGTGCTCATCTCGCTTGACCATTTCCATTACATGTGCTCCTCTCGCTTGATCATAACATGTGCTCATCTCGCTTGACCATTACATGTGCTCCTCTCGCTTGACCATTACATGTGCTCCTCTCGCTTGATCATAACATGTGCTCATCTCGCTTGACCATTACATGTGCTCCTCTCGCTAGACCATTACATGTGCTCATCTCGCTTGGTTAACGCATGCTATCCTGTCAATTCACTACTACGCGTTGTACACTTGCACAGCAGCGGCTCTAGGGTTAGTGAGGCCTTAGGCCAGGCTTAACTCTGAGGCCCTTCTTACTGTGCACAAAATTTAGGACCTAACCCAATAAACTTGAAATATGAAGGATAATAATTCAGCTCTCTTGTTATACATTACTACATTCACATACACATATAGGGGTTATTCAGTGACATTTCGGTGCTCTCTCGTTTGGCGCACTTCAGCAAGTTCAATTTGCCGGCTTGAAGTGAATTAGGCATTCAATGCAGAGTCCCAGTGGTGCGCCGAATCGACTCGCCGAATGCATCAGAAAACCGCCAAATCGATTGGATAAATCGCTGAGAAACCCGCCGAGCGCAACCTCAAATCGCCCAAAAAAGCCGAATCGATCTGATAACCCGCTGAAAAACCACCGAATGCATCTGACGATCCACCGAACAGACCGGCAAATGTCTCTGAAAAAAGCCACCAGCCGCCGAACAGGGGCAAAAAAACCCCTGCAGCTTTTAAAAGGCGTTTTAAAAATAACAAATACATGAAAATGCCTGGAAATAATACTTAAGGTCCTATGAATAACAATGAAACGGTCTGTTACAGAATAAGAAAAAAACAGCATTTTAAAAAAAAAAAATCAGAATCAAATATTTTGCCGGAAAAATGCCTAAAAAATTTCTAAAACATAGAGACTTTTTGCTGCAAATGAAAAGAATAAACCGTTGAATAAATATTTAATAAAAGCAGAGACTTTTTTTTCTTTTTTTCACTGAAACTTATGGGATTCACCTGTTTAACCCTGACAATTGAAACCACCGAAAATCAGGGCATTTTGACAACTTTCACAGCTGTTCGGCGTTCTCTGAATAGATTAACCATTACTTCAGTTTATGCAGAATGCCATTATAATCGAAGGCCCCAGTGGAAGCGAAGCCTTTCGCAGCTGCCTATATTGCCTAATTATAGAGCCGCCTCTGCACTTGCATACTGAATGTCAACATGTAGGATCATGTGCTCATAATCCAATGATATACCTCACCGCCACATCCACCGACTAGGTTTTCCAAAGAAAACGCACCTTAGAGCAGGGGTCCGTAACACTGCCCCTCTAGTTATTTACTACATTCCCCATATGGCTCAACCAACCTAATGGCTGACTGAGAATCATGGGAGTTGTAGTATCAAAACAACTGGAAGACCAAGGTTGCTGATCCCTGCCTTACAACATATTAATGGTGTGCACAAGTCTTGAGAAATTCAATGTTTCAATTCAAAATGATCTTCATCGGGACTTGGGGTCCCATTCTAACCCTGGTGTAAACTTAACAACTCCATAGACCAGTGGTTCCCAACCGCGTTCCTCAAGTACCCCCAACCGGTCCTGTTTTCCAGATATTTGAAGCACAGCACAAGTGATATGATTTGCTGCTCAGCGATTGCAGGATTCAGTCTGCATTTCCCCAAGGTGATCCTTAAAACCTGGCCTGTTGGCGGGACTTGAGGACAGCGGTTGGGAACCACTGCCATAGACTCTAATGGCTCCGGTAAGTTTAAACCAAGGGTGGAACAGAGCCCTTGGTCTTTATCTTGGGGGGAAAAAAGTCCTGTTGAACATTTATTTAGCTTCTGTATATCTTCAACAGACTCCAGCGTATGCGATACCCCGGCAGGTTTACACCAAAGTTCAAGGTAGTCACATATAATTTTTTTTTTAAAAATGGTATAAAACAATTCCGATACATTCCCATGCATTCCACGTCAAAACACTTTATAGAGAGTTTCAAGAAACCTCAATATTGGTCTGTTCCCCACTTCTGTTGTCAGAACACCTTCTCCCAAAGTAGCCAGGTGTCCACTATAACAGGTGGATGCTTACAAAGAATTGTCCTCCTGGGCCACCGTATCCTGTCTGTAACAATACCGTACACTGTATTTAACCCCTCTGCGTCCCCTAAAGATAGATAACATATTTATATATACTTTTACCGAAGCCATGTTATTCTACAGGGCATACGGCATGATGGCGACTGTGACGGCTACCCAACTCCTGAGATGGGAAGGGTATGCTCACTATTACTACATGAGTTGGGTATTTTTGCAGGACAGGGATAATGGAGGGCTGACAATGTCTTCCCAGCCCTGGTGTGAGGTCACCGAGTGGCTTTCCCTGAAGAGTTGGCCCTGAGTGATAACGTCACAGACACCTGGTGGACAAACATAGTAAAATACACATTATTACACCTTTGTATATGTATGTACAGGGAAGAAGAGGCTTTGTGCAGCATTTGAAGGCGTCCCAAGAAGATGACTTTGCCTAGGGTACAAGGCGCACAGGACCGAGTTAAGTTCCCAGACGTTGCCACTGGTGGTGGTGTCCGTATAGCCTGAGTGCCATATTGCTTTTTATATATATATATATACAGTATATATATATATATATATATTTTTATTTCTTACATATGTTACGTATTTGTTTTTATTAGTCTCTGAGCGCAGTTAACCTCAGAGAGCCCGAGCGTCTCTTTGCCTGGAGAAGGAGAAGAAGGGGGTCACTCATCTCAAATCTCTACCAAATGGTCCTGGGGCACCAGTCCCTTCTTCTTTCCACTGGACACTTTAATGTATTCTTCAGCCTCTGGCTTCCAGACACCCACGCAGATCTGAGTAGGGAGAGGAGAAGAGAGAGGTTGAGACGTGGATCTGGAAGGGGGGAGGGCGAGAGAAACATAACTACGGAGGAAGATTAAATGAGGGGGCAGATGCATGCAGATATTGGAGGCCAGTAGACATGTCAAGATTGCCGCTCTGAATCAGAAAGACAACCATTGGCAGTAGGCGTCACTGAAACACAACTCTAACGATGCCCAGTCGGACGAAATTAAGCAAAATTTTTATATTCTTGGCAGAAGTGCGCTTAAATCAATCGGCTCGATTTAATTGGCCCGATGGCCGATACGAGACCCTTTTCACCCGGTTTTCGGCCATTTTTCCTATTCGGGAGATTCGAATGCGTGTCTACCAACATTTCGATTCTCGATATTAAAAATATGCATCAAATATTCTCTTTCACGGCTATACTTTCTAATAGAAATCTCAGCTTTAGTGATTCCAAATTAATCGGTATGCCGGTTTTCAAACGCAAAATGGTGTTGATAAATGGAGTTTCAGGCAGGAAAAAAGAGAATTAGACAGAAATATTGGTTGTTTGAAAAAGATTAAACAGTCATGTTTAAAGGCGTATAGCTCTATGATACTGGGTGAAAATATGCTTTTTCGGACATTTTACCGGACCGCTATTATTGGGACCAGCGACATTTATCGAATATTGGCTCTGGCTGAATTTTGTCAACTCAATCAGTTATTGTATTGAAAAATCAGCCAATACGATTAAATCAAGCCCTATGTAAGATGTTATTGGTTAATCGCTACGGAGAGTGATGGAAAACAAAAATAGTATTTTCAGTTAATTTTAGAATTCACTGCAACTGGCTTTGTAGTGAACATTGGTTACATGATAAACCACTTTTTTTGGAGCTCAGAGACATTGGGTTCAATATATATCAGCTGAAATTTAGTATATTTGCTGAAATTTTGTATATTTTCGGCTGCAATTCGGGCATTTTTCAGTTAAGAAGATTTAATTAATGGCATAACGGCATTTTGGTTCCAGATGAAAACCAAGTTTAATTATCGGCACTGACGGCTACACACGTAATGGAAATTTCAGCTAAAGTGGTTGATAAATGGGGTGCCGGACAAAATCCCTACAGCCAGGTTCCCTAATGCCAACATCCTGATGGCCAACATCCAGACAGAACAAGTGCCAGACATCCCAACTTCCCTACACGGCCAACTTCCAGACATCCATAATCCCAGCGGCTAACCCTAATACTAACACCCTAACCCTAGGTTTAGGGGGGGTTAGGGCTAGGTTTAGGGGGTTAGGGCTAGGTTTAAGGGGTTAGGGCTAGGGTTAGGTTTAGGGGGTTAGGGCTAGGTTTAGGGGGCTAGGGTTAGGGCTAGGTTTAGGTGGGTTAGGGCTAGATTTAGGGTGCTAGGGTTAAGGCTAGGTTTAGGGGGGTTAGGGCTAAGTTTAGGGGGTTATGGTTAGGGATAGATTTAGGGGGTTAGGGATAGATTTAGGGGGTTAGGGATAGATTTAGTGGGGTTAGGGCTAGATTTAGGGGGGTTAGGGTTAGGGCTAGGTTTAGGGGGTTAGGGAGTAGGGTTAGGGTTGGTGTTAGCCGCTGGGATTTTGGATGTCTGGAAGTTGGCCATCAGGGAGTTTTCTGTGTAGGGAAGTTGGCTGTTGGGATTTTGGCATTAGGGAACCTGGTTGTAGGGATTTCGACCCAAACCCTGATAAATGGCTGTTTGGGCAGGGAAACTGTGAAAACCTCAGTGAAATCACAATGAAACCCTCAATTTTAATATTGGTGTTAGTGTAGCAGTAAAAACCTAACCCTGACTCTAGCAGGAAGCCAAACTCTATAATGTTCTGGACTACAGAGTTTACGTCTTGGTTTTGGGTTATTTTTAGACTTGGGCTTACAGTTACTAACAGGGATTAATTAGAGACAATTTAGATCAGAAATTCAGATTTGTTTGCTTTTCTTTTGTCGAATAGGGGACACTTTTCGGAATTCGGTTGTGGCTGAATCTATTCTATCGAATTGGCCGATACTTGGAAAAAATTATCGGTCGAAGCCAGCTGATATTTTTTCTGAAATACCAGCCGATCTAATTAAATTGAGCACATGGTTTTGACGCAGGACACACCGTGCAGGAGACCACACCAGCCTAACACAGGAACGTCGGCCCCAAAGGAAGTCTATGGCAATATGGACCTAAAAACTTTTTCACTCACCTGACCCTCTTTCAGACCAAGCTGACCCTGCTCCTTGACTCCGTGAAAGGCCGTTGTGCACCTCCATATGGTCTCTCCTATTCGGACCCTCTGCACGAAGTTCGCGGGGAAGAAACCGGTCCGGTCTCCACATTTTCCCTGCGCAGAACAAATTTGATCATCTCACCACAACCTCCAATACTCTGAACCATTCATATATCACAAGTCTGTGTTGTCACTCGTCGATCTCTGGTTTTGGGTGGGACTCAACCCTTGTATGCGAAGAGCTGAATCGGCCCACTGAGACCCATTCCCCACCAGAGAAGAATGGGGAGAGGAGGACACTCTAGTCACATTTACCACTCAAGTTAGTGTTCTTTTAAGCTGTATAGACAGCAATTAATTCCTTTATAAAGGCACACCTGGCACACACCTCTTACATTGAAGGCCAATGCCGGTCTAAAGACATACATTGTCACAAACGATTCATTCGCAAGCAGGATCCATTCAAAGTGATTTCTTTTCTGTCGATCCGCTTCGATGTACTAATTTAATCTAGCAGTATTGTGCACTTTCTTTATAAATACGTTCGAACGGGCAGAGGACTAGGTCTTTCATCCCAACTCTTACGCGTCGTCTCTCCGGTTTGTACAAAACCCACCTCCTAAGTTACATTTTCTCTCCACCCCCCCCCCTCAAATCTCATCTTTTATATTTTTTTACCATCACACTTGTTAACAATAACATCTCATCCTTTGCTGACCTCCCTCTGTGCCTACTCATGCCCTCCTCTATGTGTGGGCAGATATGCAAGGCCTCGCTATGATAATCAGAGATAATGCCATGTGCATCCACGGGCTGGCAAGAAGAAGGATGCAGGGGGTGGAAGGTCACCCATACAGCACAATCAGTGAGTAATTACAGATAGAAAAAAGCATCTGAAACATCTTTCTCCCACCATCATTTTCTTTTTATTCTGTAACTCCCCATCATTTCCATACAGAGTCTATTCAGTATGTGGTTCCCCCCCCCCCACCTCCCGCTGGCCAGTGTAGGCAGCACTTTTATATGATTAAAAAAAAAAAAGAATAATTATGTATACGTATACCAGGGAAAAAGCAGAGTGCACATAAACCTAAAGAGATGCCAATAAAACCTTGTATTCCTCTTTCGCGTTACCCAACCTACACTCCCCTTCTCGGAAAATATCCCCCTCCTCTTTCTCCATCTACAGCCTTCACCTGGCAGCCTATACGTTGGGACTATAAAGTCTGATTTCTTACCTTCCACCAGTCCTCATTAGAATCATCCATCACCATAACTCTGTCACCAGGCCTGAGGGGAGGAAGAGGGGAAGGAAGGAAAGCCAGGGAGATGGGGAGGGTGTGGGAGAAGAGAGAAAGGGATTCAAATGAGGGAAACAGAATGAGAAGAATGAAGTGTCGGTTATAATTGGGATACATGGATGAAAAACGCATTGTTGTATGGATATATTTTACAAGCATGTGTATTTTTGTCATTCATTAATAAGACTATTTGGCATGAAGATACTGTTTGCACTGGTGTGTTGGTATGTGATAATTGTTGTGCTGGTATGTGAATTAATGGCACTACCCGTAGATACTCGAGTATAGCGCGACCCGAATATAACGTGATGGATAGAGATTTATTATGGAAATTAGAGAATACTCAAGACTCGAATATAACGCGAGGAGCAAAATTTTACTGTACCGGTAAACAATTAAAATCCTTCCAGGTTCTCGTAACAGTCTGGCTCCACCTCAAGCCAGGGTGTTCTGCTCTAGAATGATTGCAGTTGTTGCTAAGTTTGAAGTCGCTGGCCACCTGTCTTCTTTACTGGCCATTAAATGGCCATGGAGGCAGGCAATGAATGATTGGCTTAAAGCGAGAGTGATGGATCCCACCTCTCCCGAATCCGGGAGTTCCTGAAGTGTTTGCAAGCATCAGGGAGCCCGCATTCACTTCATTGAGACTATCCGAACTTCCAGGAGACTTGGGATCCAGAGCAAGGCAAGTTGTGTATTTTTTTAATTTAACTTTTTACACGCGATGCAGATGTCTCGAATATAATGCGACTCCTCCAATTTTAAGGTAAAATGTTGTCGCCAAAATCTAGCAGTATACTCGAGTATTTACAGTATTTCTTTCGTCTGCTATGGATTGCTTGACATGTGGCACAAATTTATGTGCTTAATAGCCCCGCAGGATAGCCGAATCACCCTACACTGAATCTCTGGATTCTGTCACGGTCATCTTAGAATACAGATACATTCAAATTGTGATTATTTTATACCCATCGCAGCTAAGGCAGTTGTTAAATTCATTACCTGTTAACTCCAGTGCAACCAATTCCTTATTGGTCACCCAGGTCAACAGCCATCCAACCTTGATGAATGCTTGGGCAAGGCTTACCTCTCCGATTTCCCACACCTCACCACTTTTTCGACAACTCCCCAATCTTTCGTCACCTCGACACTCTTCTTCGACACCTTACCAGTCTTTCTCGACACCTCACCACTCTTTCGTCACCTCACCACTGTTCCTCGATACCTCACCACACTTAGTACACAGTACCTCTCTTTCCATCCTACCATATCCTCTTTATGGTGTTTAGGATTTGATTTAAAATTCTAGTGGTCACCAGAGAAGACTTGTATACGTCCTCTTCTATATGCCCCCTTCTTTGCAAACACACACCTTCAAAATTTCCCGATGGTGGCACCATACTTACGGATTGTCCTTCCCTGGAGAGGAAGACTTTCCCGTAGTTTCCACTGCTTTTTGACATACCCGTAAAATGTTGTACTGTATTAACTAACCTGCCTACCCATGTCATGTTTCACCCATTCAACCCCCTCCCTTTGTATGCACAAAATGCTTGTCACCTTCTCTTCCAAGTCGTCCAATGATTTTTCCAAGTTCCTAACGTTTCACCTCAATCTCAGTAGATCGTTTGCTCATTTTTAAAGCACGGTCATCAGCATCTCTTGGTGTTAAATGTCAAACCTGCCATGTTGCACTTGCGTCACCCGATGTAGAGTGTAACAGGAAAAGATGGCATTTCAGAAATAATGAGAACAGCCAAAACACACAGGACATAACCAAACCAATACCTCTGTTACTAGTCTGCAGGAAAAGGAGAATAAGAGATGCAATATGCACCAATCTACTCGTTGTCTTTGTGAGAAAGAGCAAGTCTGAGGCATCGCTCTAAATATCAAACAGTCAACTGGGATAGCTTGTTGGTTTCCATAAGGACTGCTCAAATTTTGCGACCTTTACCATATTCCTTGGGGTCAGGTATGATCTACAGCTCGTTAGACACGGTTTCCACTCAGACTTTTCACTTCATCCAGACAACGATCACCGTAGATATTGCTGGCATCCATAAGATGTCTGCATAGTCAACATTCCTGTACAGTTGTGCATGAATACAATGCATTTAAAGCTTCTTACAGAACACTGAAGGTTATAGAGGGACTGTAAAGGAGCTTTTCTTTTACCGCCCTCATCTGTACCCATCGATGTTAATGAGTCTTTTTCTTTTTTTTTAAAGGCTTTACAGCCAGATTGATTGTTTTTTGTGGAAGGATATTGATGAGAAGGGAAGGAGCTGTTCTTCAAGGCAGAACCACCAAAGATTTTATATCTACAGTATGTTCCCTAAAGCCTTATTCATAAGAATAAATTCTAAATATCTAGATTTTTTTTACTCTGAAGAAGTAAAAATAAAAAGAATAAACTGTTCTATTCGGTATGTTGCAATTCAGGTGGGAATTTACCATAATTTAAAAGATTTAATACTATACCAAAGCCCTATTATCAGACCTCTCTCAGACGTTCCGGGTGCTGCAGACCCCGGCGCTCCTGATCCCCGACTCTGGAGCTGGCGTGCTCGCCCTGTGCCCACGAACTGCTGGCTGCAAGCACCTTTTATGCCGCTGACAGCCAGCCTTGTGCATGGCGTCTGACGTCATCGTGCACTCGCCAGCACCTCCTACCCCCCTGTAATGACGCCGACCAATCAGGTACAAGGATGCAATATTTAAACTCCCTAAATCCTTTTTTCATTGTCCTTTTCGTGGTTTGTTTATTTCTGACCCTTAAGTGCTACATTTGTTCTATTGACTGTCTATCGACTCACCCATAGTAGAACCTTTTCTCTTTTCCAGGTTTGCCACTTGGTTCTGTATCTTATCTCCTATTGGCATTTTCCTATCTTTTTCTGGTTTTGACTGCCAGCTACCCAAAGACTGGTGTTTCTAGGTCTACCGCTTTGGTAAGTCCAGCCACTATAAGGACTGGTACCAGATCTGGGTGAAGGGCTTCCTAGTCCTTCGAATCGGGACTTACCTGGAATGTACCCCAGAAATTCCCTTCTAGGTCTACCACTTTGGTAAGTCCAGACACTTTAAGGACTGGTACCGGATCTAGGTGAAGGACTTCCTAGTCCTTCGTACCGGGACTTACCAGAAATGTACCCCAGAAATTCCCTCATTCAGCGTTACACTTATTAGTAAAATAACCCCCTAAAAATGGATCTCTTTTCAGGTGGGTGTACATGTCGTCAAGCTATAACCAGCCAAAGCTGAAATACCAAGGGAGCTCCCTTGGCACAAGAGGAACTGCAGCACCCACTGACAGTGTTGGCCTTCTTAGGCATTGTCAGGCGGGCATTACAGATTCCTCTCTAGGCACCTCGATCAAAGGGTCCATATCTGGATTACCCTGCACATTAGCAGGTCTATTCACTAAAGGATGAAAATAAGAATAGAAGATTGGAAGACCTCAGCGTCTGAAATGGATCCCCGTTGGTCTATTAAACAGACCACGGGTACTGGACTCGCCAAAATTAACAAGAAGATGGGTATAGGATAAAAAACTTTTATTCCAAATAAATAAAATATAATTGCATATACAAGGCCCAACGCGTTTCGTCTATGAAATAGATTTTTTCAAGGGCGATAAAAATACATGAATTGTAAAGATCAAAATATAATATTATTTGATCTTTACAATTCATGTATTTTTATCGCCCTTGAAAAAGTCTATTTCATAGACGAAACGCATTGGGCCTTGTATATGCAATTATATTTTATTTATTTGGAATAAAAGTTTTTTATCCTATACCCATCTTCTTGTTAATTTTGGCGAGTCCAGTACCCGTGGTCTGTTTAATAGACCAACGGGGATCCATTTCAGACGCTGAGGTCTTCCAATCTTCTATTCTTATCTTTATGTGGAGCATCGGACCATCTCCAGGGAATCTCCTCAGCACTTCACCTTAAGATAAGTAATGTTTCTTCTCCCTATCACCAATTGCTTGTCACTAAAGGATGAAACCTGTAGAATTGTCAGGAGAAGAGAACAATCATTCTAGACCAAATAGCCGATTTGGAAAGTTAGAAAGTTAGATAATAGGGAGAATTTTTCTGGTTTGGCTATTTTGACCTAGAATTTTGACTTCTCCTGCCAATTCTCATGACCACCCTTTAGTGAATAGACTTATAGGACTGAGCAAGGAACTGGAAGGCGCGGAGTACAGGCAACATCAAAAGGTTTGGGAGGGTCCTGAGAGCGGGCAACCACTTAAGCGGCCTGCCTTATGGTGGGTCTCACAAGGGCTCCCAATTTACAGCTAGAAAAATTATCCAGGTCATCTGATTTATTCAATTCGCTATTTTATCTGAAATTCTTACAATTTCTTTTTCAGTTCTCTGAGAATCACTGAAGTGTAAATCCTCTACGTTCACCTCAATTTTGCTGACAAGATGTCGAGATGTATCCACAGTTGACTGGCCACCCTCTTACGTCGTCCCTTTTAATACTAGACGTTTTAACTAACCTGCTGGCTTCCCGTCCCACTACAAGTCAGTACATTTTTTTATTCTGTGATCTGAGAACCGCTGTCACGCTTGCGTTTTGCTTTTTGTCAGATCTCCGCGCTGTAGACCCGAGGAAGGCATATGCCGGATTCCGCAGCAGGAACATGAAAGCCAGAACGTCTGTTTCAAGTGAGCAGACACACGGCGTACTCAGCGCATCAATTATTCCAGCACTCATTTACGTTACCAAAACAATGGAAGCTAAATGGAAAAAGCCGAGACGGGATAAATCCCTTCGTTCCACTTTCCACTAAATCCTGCAGTGCTATAGAGCCTGATTATAAATACAAGAGGCTGAGTCGGCGCGCTCGGTACCTCCATAAGGACATCGGTTCAGCGGTATAACACTAATCTAAGATTCAAAGAGAACACCAGGCCAAGCCCCGAGGCTTAGAGGGGAATAGGGGTGAGACATTTTCCGTTCTACTCCATTAAATAAAACCGTACAATTAGCGAGCCTCATGAGAAATCGAGGATAAATGCCACGCTGCCAAACACCACTTGTTACATGTCTCCTATATTCTTCCAAATCAGTTTTCAAGCCCTCGGGGCAGACTTAATAAATGGCGAATGCTGAATATAATCTTCCTATTTCAATACGTTGATATTATTCGTTCCTATGAAGGTGTAGACGCACCGTCACCGAGAGCAATTACTCTTATTATTTACTGACAGCCATGACGAGGTGTCAAGGAAGTTACAGTCCAATAACTTAGAAGAGGGGGCCCTTTAACACGCCATGCTATAGGGTTTCCCATGTTGCTTCTGAATTGATACAACGCGGTAATTGAAGAGCCCAGTCATGTGTATCGCCATTTTTGTTTTCTGTAACTACTTTTGATTTACATTTTTTTCTTTTTTAAGCGTTTACATCTCTTTTCTCTCTTTTACATTTTTTATTATCATTACGGGACCTACATTTATATTTAAATAAGGAAATTTTAGAGGTCTAGTGATATGCTGAATCACAAAGATTACAGCAGCAAAGAGTAGAGTCAGCATTTTGTATTCCAGAATTGCTACGCATTTACAAGGTTTGCCAGTTCATCAAGCACCCCCCCCCAGAAAAGGCATAAAGCCTCCCTTTATGTTCTTGTTGTTAGTTGCGAAGTCTTGTCCGACCCGTCTCGACCCAATGGACAACGTTCCTCCAGGCTTTCCTGTCCTCTACCATCTTCAGGAGTCCGTTTAAGCTCACGCCTACTGCCTCAGTGACTCCATCCAGCCACCTCGTTCTCTGTTGTCCTCTTCTTTTGCCCTCAATCTTTCCCAACATTAGGCTCTTCTCCAGTGAGTCCTCCCTTTATACCTATCTATATAATTGGGAGTGTGGAATATTCCATCTAACATACGGGAGGATTGGCCTTGGAAGGTTGTGCCTAACCTGAAGCAACCTTTATACCCTATCTACAGAGAAAGCCGGTGGCTCATCGAAATGTGAGTACCAGCTAACCTTCAAGGTGTACTGTTATTGATGATATTGCACCATGTACAGTTTCTTCTTTTGAGGACCCGGAATTAATGACGATGACTGCCTCACATCTAAAGGCTGTTGGGTGAGCCTGTAAAGAACCCAGAGGCGCGTACCTTAGAGCCCTCTGTGGCTCCACAAAGTGTGAGTGAACTACTGTCTGCTTCTAAGCTGTGACACGAAAATAGTGGCTTCACTATATGTTCTCTTTTCTCTTTGTTTTATTCTTGGCTTATTGTTGCTCTATTGGTATAAGACTTGCTGAACAAGAAGTGTTGCTAATAAGAAATGCTGTGAAGTTGAAGCTTCCACTAGCGTAAACTGCACGTGATCTATTCCTCCCATATCACGGGTGCGCTTGACCACTTATTCTTCGTGTAGTGAATAGACAAATTGGAATAAAATTCAACGTCCGGTGGAATTCGGGGCCAATTTGGAGGTTAGTGAATGATCTCTAAAGTTTTACTTTTAAAGGCGGGTTTAGGAGAAACAACTACTCTACCAAACAGAGTTGTTTCTTCCTGTTCAAAATCTCAGCATGCATTTTTTGTAAGATAAATTGGCTGAGTGAATAAATTCCTTGGTCATACTAAGGGCTGGGACCTCTACTCTGATTGTCATAAATAAGAATCTCTTTGCCGTGAAAATGCATTTCATGTGCAAGTCTTCAAACCCATCACTCATCCCGACTGATTTCATCAAGGCAAGGCAGGATCATCCATTTCCTGTGCTATCTGTGGTTGTTTAGACTCTTAACTGGGTATCGGCTTTCCGTTTTTTGTGCCGTGGGTCCATCAAACATCTTGTGGGCCCGTTAGTCAGGGACAAATAAAATTCATGAGAATTCAAGTACAATTGCTCTTAAATTCCAACGTGTGTGTTTTGCAAGAACCAGTGCTGGATTAAGTGCCTGGAGCAGGATTTTAATGGGTCTCGGCCACATCCCAATCAGTTCCACGGTGCCTCAGCCCCATTCTTCTCCCCTTCTACTGTTCCTTGGTCCTATTCTTACCTACCATTGTTTCTCTGCCCTATTCTTCGTACCTCATATTGTTCCACGGGCCCATTTTTCTCTCCTTCCATCATTCCTTTGTCCTATAATTCTCACCCTGTATATTTCAGTTTGTACCATTCTTCTCACACACACCTCTCCATTGTTTTCCTTAAACCATCCTTCTTCAGCTGACTCCCTGAATATACTGAATGAGCAGGTTTTCCATCAATGGGTTTTTTCTCCCCTGATGGCACAGCGGGCATATTCCAAGGTGGCAATGCCAGGATTCATCGGGCCCAAATTGTGCACGAGTGGTTCAGGGAGCATGAGACATCATTTTCACAAATGGATTGGCCACCGCACAGTCCAGACCTTAACCCCATTTATAATCTTTGGGGTAATTGGCTGGAAAAGACTTTACGCAGCGCTGTGACTCTCCCATCATCAATACAAGATCTTGGTCACAAATTAACCGGCTGGGTGGAGTAGAGGTAACATCACTGCTCTGCGTGGAGAGAGCCTGTGGAGTCATGGGTTCGATCCCGACGAGCACCTCTCCAGTAAGTGTCCTTGGGCAAGACACCTAACGGTACATACTCGCCACCCAGGACATACTTGAAAACGAGAGAAATCTCAATGTATCCTTCCTGGTAAAATCCTTTCTCCAAAAAAAAAAAAAAAATGCCACTCTGGACGGGAATAAATGCTGTGACATTGCATGAGTTTATCCAAATGATGCCACGCCGAATGCGTGCCAGAATCGCAGCAAACTGCGGCACAACCAAATATTAGAGCGTGTGGATATTTTTGGCCAGACTGTGTATACACAACACAAATATACCTTGTAATATTTTAGATATTTACAGACTCTGAACGTATCCCAGACCAACACTGTAAAGCGGAAAAAGAGGTGAGAAATCCCTTGTCCATTGACATCTAATACTGTGCAGATAATCTATCCAATGTCTGAGCATGGGAAAATAAGAGATCACAGGGATAAAAGTAGAAAAGGAGGCACTAAACCTGTTTTTTCCCTCAGACCTAATACTTTAATCCATATTCCACTACTAAACACATTCTCCAACCCTCCTGAAATTCTGTATAATCCTAACGCACACTAATTAAGCCTTCCATACCCTCCAGGAATTATTTGATATTTATCAGATATCTGTGAAAAACAACAAACCGCACCAGATTGGCATCAGTGAATTCCACCGAACTGCAGGAAAAAAAAGGAACTCTCCTATTCTCCAAATAGGTATTTAAACCAACATAAATGTATTAAAATGTGTGAAAATAATAAAAAAGGTCCTTTAAACAATTTTTATGAAAAGGTCTGTTACAGAAAAAAAGAAAAAAACCTGTAAAAGTTTTTATCAAAAAACTGTTAAAATATTTTGTCAAAAAAAATACAAAAATGTGTTTTAAAAAATAAAGACTTTTTGATGGAAACGAAAAAAATAAACAGTCTTTTAAAAAAAAAAAAGTTTTTGGATATACATTGAATCCTATTGGATACGCCTGTTTAAACCTGTTGAACGGCATGTGATTTAGATGGACAAATGCGTACTACCTCTTTGGGCCATCACCTCCACATTTTCCCCCAGGATGAGAAATGAGCTGGTGAGGTAGTGCAGCATCATTGTCCACTTTATAATTGAAAAGTGAACAATAGTGCTGCATTAGAATAAAAAAAGGATATTTTTTGTTTTTATTTATATTGTTCCTTTTACATACAACCGGGTCTTGTTTGGTATCATTGGAAAGGCCATCTCTGGTCTTTCTAATGATACCTCACCTGACCATTTATATGCTACAGTTCTGGAGAAACAGGGGTCCAAATGACCCCTGTATCTACTCCATAGGGAATTCCCTGCCCAGCTGGAGGGTGGTCCCATTTCTGACATTATCGTGCCCATGCACGATGATGTCAGTGGGCAGGGGAGGTCCCAAGGTATGGTCTGACTTCCAGAAGTCAGACCACAGCTCGGATCCCCCCCCCCCCCGCAGCCACTGGGTTAGATTGTAAGTATTCCTACAGGGTGTCACCCGTAACCCTTTTGTGACACCACTGTCCCAGCACATTCCAAAGACTCTCAATGGGGTTAAGGTCTGGACTGTGTGGTGGCCAATCCATGTGTGAAAATTATGTGCCATGCTCCTGAACCACTTTTGCACAATTTGGCATTGCCATCTTGGACTTGCCTGCGCATTAGGGAAGATAAAATCAATTGATTGAAAATCCTGCTATTATTCTTCATTTGTTTACACAATCGCATGGCAGTTCTTGAATCGCCTTTCCAGGGCCAGATTAAAATAGGGGATATTGTAGCTGCAGCTCCAGGCCCAAGTACCAGTACAGTCCCACTGAAAAATTAGCACAATCTCTAACAAACAGAATTAGATCAAGAAGGATGGGAGAGGAAAACAATGGAGAAGTGTGTGAGAAGAATGGTACGAATTGAACGATACAGGCTGAGAATAAAAGGACAAAGGTATGTTGGAAGGGGAAAAGAATGGGGCCCTTGAAAATTGTGAGAAGAATAGGGTCAAGGAACAATGGGATTTGAGAAAAATGGTACAGAGGAATAATGGTAGGGGGAAAACCTTCTCATTCAGTATATTCAATGAGTCAATTCAATGAGCAAATTTTTTAATTTGACATATTAATTACTGCAGTAATTATCCAATGGAAGGTTCACACCTATTTGCTTAGTTAAATCAAGTGGTGACGTTTTATTTTGGCAAGTTAGTGCGTGTGTACTGTATATTTGTGTGTATATATAGGTATGTATGGTATGCTTGATTGGAGTAAGATGCAGCAAGATAAAACTATACTTTAACTACAAGTTGCTTCTTGGTATAATTTTACAGTTCCAACTTTCTTTACATGAGTAGAATAAAAGGTAGCACAGGTTACATTATTGATCTGATGCACATAGAAAAAACTCACTGTAATGGAAGGTCATTGATCTCTTGAGGAAGAAACTTGTAGAGTGCCACGTAACTATACATAGGGGAGTGTTCCTTCCTGCTTTTACATCCAGATGCTAAGCTCTATGGAGATGGAAAATTGATATAAGAGCGTGATCCTAAGAAACACAAGCCCTTCCCAAGAACATAATAACATATTGTGAACTTACCGACACACTGCGGGTATCTTCAGGTACCACAACCTCATTTTCTGGTAAGAACACTGTGACAAGAATAGAAAATAGAGATGTGCATTCGTTTTGGAAACATTCGGAATTTGGAACGAAATTTGATAATTGTAACGGGGAGCCCCCTATAGGGTGAGGGGGAACCCCCAATCTGCAGAGATGAAGCCTTAAGGACAGGTATACAGTTTCCAGGGAACAAACCAAGATATTAACAGAACTTAGAAAGATCCCTAAGCCCTGACTGAGATCCTTGAAAGATGGTCTCGAAATACTAGCTAGGCTAGGTTTGCAAGACAAACAAAACATATACCAGACAGACAATAAATGCAGGTATACAGGTTCCAGGGATCAAAGCAAGATATAAAACAGAAACTAGAAAGATCCCTAAGCCCTGACTGAGATCCTTGAAAGGTGGTCTCGAAATACTAGCTAGGCTAGGTTTGCAAGACAAACAAAACATATACCAGACAGACAATAAATGCAGGTATACAGGTTCCAGGGATCAAAGCAAGATATAAAACAGAAACTAGAAAGATCCCTAAGCCCTGACTGAGATCCTTGAAAGGTGGTCTCGAAATACTAGCTAGGCTAGATTTGCAAGACAAACAAAACATAAACCAGACAGACAATAAATGCAAACATACAAATTCCAAAGCACGGTACAGTACAGGGGACAGACAGAAGAGAGATCCAGATACAAGAGCCAAAGGTCATACACAGAATATCATACTAGAGGGGTCAGGCAAGAGAGGGATCCTAAATACATAAGCCAGAGGTCATACACAGCAAATCAAAGTACACCAGCATACAGGGACTAGGTATGAAAGACTATCCTGATCCAAGGATCAAGGGGAGTCCTGGTCGTACTTATAGGGCAGAACAGGTCACATGACCGCAGGCCAATAAGCCCAACAGATGCCTGCAGGCTGAAAACAAAAATAAACAGGAATCCCTGCTACCACCAGCAGGGGGCAAGGCCGAGACGTGACATAACCCCCCCCTTACGGGTGACCTCCTGGGCACCCAAGAAAGAAAACATGGACGGCGTGAAAACGGACAAGGCCAGTCACCAGTACCCATGGGAATCCCACTCAGACTCAGAGTAGTCAGCATGTGCCTGAGCAAGCAAAGCTCTTTCATAAACCTCCAGGTCCTCTCTGCAGATCACTGCACCATTAGAGGCCCGTACACAACCCTCGGCGACCGGGCTAGGGTCTCGTACCCGAGGATCCGACGGCATGAGTACCTTGGACTTTGAACGGAGTGAATCATCAGTCCCAGGTTGTTTAGTCCTCTTGCGTCTCCTGGACCGTGACCTAGGAGTTCCGTCCACACCATGGTACATAGAGGTATTAGAGGTACTGCCAGATCCAGTGACAGTAGTCGTGCCCCGAGATTGTATATTACAACCCACAGTGGAACCACTAGACACCGTGGACTTACTGTCTACCCCAGAGACAATGACCTTGCCATGAAACGTGGCCCCGACTGATACAGTACAGGGTGTGTGCATGACTGGTACACCCTCGGGATATGGGACATCACCAGGACATGGTACAGGTGGCGCCACAACAGTCTTACACCTCTCCCCAGGAGGAGTATATTGTTGATCATCTGAATCAGAGTCTTCCAACAGCCCTTTCAGAATGTCAGGGTGTCTCTGGAGCACTACCCAGTGCCTCTCACGCATCCAAAAGCCGGAAGGCGTCCGTATAATGTCCGTAGGAACACCATGTGGTTTAGGGATCTCAATATTCTTTAAACCACCAGCTTGCTGAATTTCCCTGATTACTGTGCAGAGTAAGGCAACCTCGGACTCAGAGGGTGTAGTATCAATGGAACCAGAACAAAGTGTGGCAGTTTCAGAACCAGATTGGCTAGGGTTGATCACCTTTTCTTGTCTACTCTTAGACTTTGTGACCACCTCACAAGGCTTGACAATGGTGGGGACAACACTGGACTCACTGTGGGGCAAGGGCACAGTGGTCTCATGTGCCAATCCAGGCACATCGGCCTCATAACAAAACGTGGTCACAGCTGTCTCGTCTAACCTGGGTACAGCTGTCATTGCTGACGTACAGCTTGTCCCGGACACCACTGGCAAGGTACCAGCCTCAGGCATCATGAATGACATATTGTCAGTACCCGACATGGCTGGCTTCGTGCCAGGGGAAGCAGACATGGCTGGCTTTTCATTGCCAGTGGGAACAGACATGGCTGGCTCCGTGCCAGGGGAAGCAGACATGGCTGGCTT
Organism: Leptobrachium leishanense; assembly: GCA_009667805.1. Taxonomy (NCBI): domain Eukaryota; kingdom Metazoa; phylum Chordata; class Amphibia; order Anura; family Megophryidae; genus Leptobrachium; species Leptobrachium leishanense. The sequence continues at coordinate 35,444,313 of CM019074.1, read as the reverse complement.
CGTGCCAGGGGAAGCAGACATGGCTGGCTTTTCATTGCCAGTGGATACAGACATGGCTGGCTTCGTGCCAGTGGATACAGACATGGCTGGCTTCGTGCCAGTGGATACAGACATGGCTGGCTTCGTGCCAGTGGATACAGACATGGCTGGCTTCGTGCCAGTGGATACAGACATGGCTGGCTTCGTGCCAGTGGATACAGACATGGCTGGCTTCGTGCCAGTGGATACAGACATGGCCGGCTTCGTGCCAGTGGATACAGACATGGCCGGCTTCGTGCCAGTGGATACAGACATGGCCGGCTTCGTGCCAGTGGATACAGACATGGCTGGCTTCGTGCCAGTGGATACAGACATGGCTGGCTTCGTGCCAGTGGATACAGACATGGCTGGCTTCGTGCCAGTGGATACAGACATGGCTGGCTTCGTGCCAGTGGATACAGACATGGCTGGCTTCGTGCCAGTGGATACAGACATGGCTGGCTTCGTGCCAGTGGATACAGACATGGCTGGCTTCGTGCCAGTGGATACAGACATGGCTGGCTTCGTGCCAGTGGATACAGACATGGCTGGCTTCGTGCCAGTGGATACAGACATGGCTGGCTTCGTGCCAGTGGATACAGACATGGCTGGCTTCGTGCCAGTAGATACAGACATGACTGGCATTTCATTGCCAGTGGGAACAGGCATGGCTGGCTTTTCATTACCAGTGAGAACAGGCATGGCTGGCTTTTCATTACCAGTGAGAACAGGCATGGCTGGCTTTTCATTACCAGTGAGAACAGGCATGGCTGGCTTTTCATTACCAGTGAGAACAGGCATGGCTGGCTTTTCATTACCAGTGAAAACAGGCATGGCTGGCTTTTCATTACCAGTGAGAACAGGCATGGCTGGCTTTTCATTACCAGTGAGAACAGGCATGGCTGGCTTTTCATTACCAGTGAGAACAGGCCTGGCTGGCTTTTCATTACCAGTGAGAACAGGCATGGCTGGCTTTTCATTACCAGTGAGAACAGGCATGACTGGCAGCGTGCCAGTGGATACAGACATGGCTGGCATCGTGCCAGTGGATACAGACATAGCTGGCATCGTGCCAGTAGATACAGACATAGCTGGCATCGTGCCAGTAGATACAGACATGGCTGGCATCGTGCCAGTGGATACAAACATGGCTGGCATCGTGCCAGTGGATACAGACATGGCTGGCATTTCATTGCCAGTGGGAACAGGCATGGCCGGCAGCGTGCCAGTGGCTACAGACATGGCCGGCATTGTGCCAGTGGATACAGACATGGCTGGCATCGTGCCAGTGGATACAGACATGGCTGGCATCGTGCCAGTGGATACAGACATGGCTGGCATCGTGCCAGTGGATACAGACATGGCTGGCCTCGTGCCAGTGGATACAGACATGGCTGGCATCGTGCCAGTGGATACAGACATGGCTGGCATCGTGCCAGTGGATACAGACATGGCTGGCATCGTGCCAATGGATACAGACATGGCTGGCATCGTGCCAATGGATACAGACATGGCTGGCATCGTGCCAGTAGATACAGACATGGCTGGCATAACATTCCTAACCGGAGACACTGCAACCTCACTGTGAGAAGAGGGCATCCCATGATTCAACAGATTTGAGATGGCTATTCTGCCAGTCTGAATGCCTATGGAGGACACACCAGTACCTCCATAGCGATACCTGGATACATGGTTTCCCTGCCATTGTTTAACAGGCTTTAATACACAATGTTCAATAGTGTGATTTGGATCTGCACAATAAAAACAGAGACCATACAACCTGCGTCTTTCCTTCTCCGATATGGGTTTGCAAGTAGTGCAGGGTGGTGCTGCATCGTTAGCTGCAGCAGGTGATAGGCTCAGAGCCTCTATTAACCTCTGCAGCTCTTTTAGCATAGCAAGCACCAAGTTCAATACAGCTTCATACATATGAGACATACCTGCCAGCTTCTGTTTTGGGATCAGGATAATGTAACGGGGAGCCCCCTATAGGGTGAGGGGGAACCCCCAATCTGCAGAGATGAAGCCTTAAGGACAGGTATACAGTTTCCAGGGAACAAACCAAGATATTAACAGAACTTAGAAAGATCCCTAAGCCCTGACTGAGATCCTTGAAAGATGGTCTCGAAATACTAGCTAGGCTAGGTTTGCAAGACAAACAAAACATATACCAGACAGACAATAAATGCAGGTATACAGGTTCCAGGGATCAAAGCAAGATATAAAACAGAAACTAGAAAGATCCCTAAGCCCTGACTGAGATCCTTGAAAGGTGGTCTCGAAATACTAGCTAGGCTAGGTTTGCAAGACAAACAAAACATATACCAGACAGACAATAAATGCAGGTATACAGGTTCCAGGGATCAAAGCAAGATATAAAACAGAAACTAGAAAGATCCCTAAGCCCTGACTGAGATCCTTGAAAGGTGGTCTCGAAATACTAGCTAGGCTAGATTTGCAAGACAAACAAAACATAAACCAGACAGACAATAAATGCAAACATACAAATTCCAAAGCACGGTACAGTACAGGGGACAGACAGAAGAGAGATCCAGATACAAGAGCCAAAGGTCATACACAGAATATCATACTAGAGGGGTCAGGCAAGAGAGGGATCCTAAATACATAAGCCAGAGGTCATACACAGCAAATCAAAGTACACCAGCATACAGGGACTAGGTATGAAAGACTATCCTGATCCAAGGATCAAGGGGAGTCCTGGTCGTACTTATAGGGCAGAACAGGTCACATGACCGCAGGCCAATAAGCCCAACAGATGCCTGCAGGCTGAAAACAAAAATAAACAGGAATCCCTGCTACCACCAGCAGGGGGCAAGGCCGAGACGTGACAATAATTCGTATTTCGGAAGTACTTCCGAATAACGAATCGATTCAAAACGAAATGGTATATAATTTATTTATTACCGTTTTACACTGTGTTATCATCATAAAATAAAAATTTGAATAATTGATATCAACTATCGAATTTGAAATGAACTATCAAATGGATATCAACAACTATCGAATTTGAAATCGATTTGAAATTTCAAATCAATCCAAAAACGAAATTAGTTACGAAATTCCGAAAACTAAATTATTTAAATACGTAGCGAAACAAAACTAAACAAAACAAATTTTTCAGCCATGCACATCCCTAAAAACAGAGGAGTGTTCCATAAGTTTATAGCGAAAATCCAGAATTCGGAAATGGTCTTGCAAAACAATGTCCAGAAAAACTATTGAGAAACTCTAGAATTTGGAAATGTTCATGAAAATGAAAATGTTCGCTCAATTCACCTGGAATTGTGGAACCATGACAAATGCCAAGATTGTAATGGGTGGCTGGAATTTGAAAACATGTTTCCAGTTACACTATTTTTGAAATTTTATTTTGTCAAGGTCTCCAAAATTTGTTCATTAATGAACGAGCGTCACTTGTCACAAGCAAGCCTGGTAGAGGACATTCCTTTGTGTTGTCTTTCTCACCTGGGTGGCTAGGACTGTCCTCGCAGCTTTGAATGCTGCCCTCGGGGTCTTCTGTTCTCTCTTCCTTCTCACTCTGTGTAACAAAATAAAAAAGTCATGACCGTTAAACACAATGTGTAATATGTCTGACGGTCCATTGTGTGTTAAATTGGTAAATTACACATGTTTTCATGTATGTTATGTGGCACTCTACTCACCAGACTGCGAGTGGGAGACTCCGACACACTGCTACAGGTGGAGCGGTTCAAGTACGCTAGTGAGGTCCCATATCGTAGAGTCTCATACACTGGGTCTACTACTTTACCTTTCGAACTCACTGTTTGGAGAGAAAGAACATAGTAGAGAGACCTTAGACAGACTGGAATACTGAGGTGACTCTATAGCTGGTGAGGTGTTGGACAAATCTCAAGTATGAGGCCCTTCTTCTTGCTTCCTTTAGATATGCATACAAAGTAGTTGTGGAGGATGGATCAACTCAAGTCCCACTATAACATAATGATGTTGCCAAACATGCAGGAACATCTCACCACCAACTCTCTGGTTCCTTAGGCATAGGCAATGTAAGGCATAACAAGGAAAAAAATTTCATCTGCGCTTATTCCCATTATATTCTGTGAAACAAATCGCAATTAGAGGCTTTGGTTTCTATTAATGGCCATTAAGTGTAAGCTCACCGCCACGTCAAGGCACCTCTAATGCTCATGCTGCTTGTCAGTCATTTGGTGGTTGCAGCCACCCCATTGGGGAATAGGCGCGACCCCACCCCTCCTGTACTATGTATGTTTTAATGTACCTCCAGCCAGGTCATCATTGCAGCTGTTCCGCTCCGTGTCTTTGTTTTTTGATCCCAAGGCGGATTTTGTTTCTGGGGGAGCTTAAATAAAAGCCCAACAATCTACCTCATGACTGACAAGCAGCATGAGCAAGTTATGGTTGGCTACACAGCAGCCTGTGGCTTCATTTTTGGATAGGACTCACCCTTAATAGAGGTGCCTTGACGTGGCGGTGAGCTTACACTCTTAATGGCCATTAATAGAAACCAAAGCCTCTAATTGCGATTTGTTTCACATGGTATAATGGGACTAAGCGCAGATGACATTTTTTTCCTTGTTATGTTTTACACATGTTGCTGGGCTGGATGCATTTTGTGGTTGCAGCTGCCCCATCGGGGAATAGGCGTGACCCCACCCCTCCTGTACAATGTAGGGCATAACACTGAATAAGGGTCCCACACCCAAAACATTTGTTTCTTTGATGCTCATCTTATGTATTTAACACAGGGGACACTAGTGCAACTCTTTGGCAAAATACAATGCTGTTTCAACTTTCTCCTTGTGGTTTCTTTTCAGATTTGTGGTTATAACCTATCTTCAACAGCGTATAACATAAACGTACCCATGTCTCCTATATGACAATAGAGCATGTTGTAGTTAAGAGCAGGGACGAGGAAGCTGAGGCGCTCTGCTATGTCTGTCCAAACCCTATAGCTTTTAACCTTCACCCATGCTATTAATGGGTGATCTGCAGCCCATTTTGTGGGTGAAGACCCCCCCACACACACAATGCCGTTTACACCCATACTAGAAGTCTCTCAATGGAATAAATGGAGTAAAATTAGGTTTTAGTAATATATATTTCCATTGCAATGCTACTGTAATGATGCTCATGCTTACAGACCATAAACGTCAAACATACTCTATATCTTACCAGGTATCACTGGGGTCTCCTTGGGGCTAGTCTGCACCTCGTTAATCAGGAGGGGAGAGCTGAAGTTGCGCCGAAAAGACGTGGACTTTAAAAGAAGAAAACAGTGTGCGGTAAGGAGAAGATGTGAGATGGGATCCTGGGCTAGTTTCCTGGTGCAGCTAAACAAAATTGTTTTCAGAGCTAACAACAATGAAAAACACCTTGTAAAAGGCAAATATTGTAAAGGAACTACAAGGGAATAAGACCTTAGAGCACATGGAACAAAGCAAGAGATGTAAAAGAGATACAGCGAAACAAAACGACGGAGAAGAAAGATGTGCCCAGACCCCAGAGAACATTCATGTGAGCAGAAAACCAATATGAGCAGCTGGGAAAAATGGTTAGTGAGATTGGCACTGAAAATCAAAATAGACCAAGACTCTACAGGGGTTATTCACAAAGCGCCAGGGTTTGCCGATCTTGCAGTGCCGATACATTTGGCAAAGCTAAATTCCAAGGAGCAACATTAGACGCTTCATATTACAGCTTCCCCTGTTGACCTTTGGATTTTAGTTTTGTGAAATGCTGGTGCTGCTGTGTTTGGCACTTGTTTCGAAGGTTCGGAAGAGACGTGTCTCAGTTACCATTTTCCCTAGACATTGCTGATGGGACACCTCTTCTGAACACCACAGGTGGACTCCAATTTTACACATCTTGCACCGCAGGCCTTGCTTGGAGTTTCCTGGAAAAAACAGAGACACAAGTAGGATTTCCAAAGCCACATATGAAAATGTTCTTTCCTTCAGTTTTAAGAATAATCTATAAAAACCATAACTGAGGAGGAAATTGACATATAAGGATGGAAATGGCATCTACACATCCATAAATTAAATCTTCCCAGTCAAGCTCCCTGAAATGTATCTCTGCCTCAGGAACTGTTAACTCTGATATAATCTTATTGAATTCATTGTTGATCATGCATGAAGACCTATGCCTGTATAAGCAATCTCATAATGACTGATCTGGGGAGTCGGAAAGTGAGGTAATGTGGCTAGCAAGACTCTCGGAGAAGGTAAGGATATTTTCTAATCCCAGCAGTTATCTACTTGGGGTTTTGTAATGTCTGTATTAAGTGTACCATGGGATTTCTCAACAGTTGTATCCCTTCTTTCCTTCTTGTTAGATGTTCTGCTGCCAACATCCCTTCAGGAATCGCTCCGGAATCATAAATTTTGCTATTGCCATGCCCCTATGCTGGCTAAGGCCTACTTTATTTGCAGTGTAAGCCAGTAATGGTGAACTCTGACACCACAGATGTTTTGAAACGACCTGTCCATGATGTTCTAGCACCCTTAAGCCTGGTTGGGCGTAATGGAACGTGTAGTTCTGAAACATCTGGAGTGCCGAATTTCACGATCGCTGGCCTAAGCATGAAAAAAAATCGAAACCATGGACTAGGCAGGCCACATTCCTTCAAAATAGCAAATCTCATACACATTGTTTTAGGTTCCACAGAGTCATTGTTGGGATTATAAGAAAAATCTCAAACTGACCACTTTGTCCATATCAAACTCTTTGATGCCGAGTGTTACGTTTCAGGTGTATCAAAGTTGAATGTAGGCTGTTGTATTTGTCTGGCAATTTTGGACTAGGATATATTTTTATGAAATCCACATTTTTATTCAAGATAGACCATTTTGATGCAGCCTGGCTTCGGGCTAGATTGTACAGTTCTGCATCTGTTGAGCGCTGTGCTTTATTGTGTTTACATTTTAATTTTAATGAATGTAGCCACAGGGCACCAACGACTCTCTTAAGTAACTCAGACAATGTCTACATACTTGAGGATCTGATGCAACATTGGCAAAAACAAGGTGTGTGAGGGCCCTGAAAATGGGCAACAACAGGTTTGTGAGGGTCTTGAGAATTTGTAACAGCATAAGTGGCCTGCCCTAGGGTTGGTCCCCCTCTCAGGTCTCGCAAGGCTTTAGCTTCATGTTGCCATTACAAAGAAGACTACTCCATATGAAAATCAGTCTGACATCACCGAGAAAGGGAAGCCAGTACTGAAATGCCATGGAAGTCATCTCTGCATGAAACATACAGCAACCCCCGATGATCGTTTTGGCCTTGTAAGGCCTCCTCAGAAGGGTTTAGATGATACCCCTCTAGGCACCTCAAGCAAGAGGCCCACGTCTACCAACCATAGGGCAGGCCATGGTGGCTGCTGTCCATTCTCATAACTTTCTTCTTGTTGTGTCCTCTGATGCAAGTTTGGTTTATGATGTGTAACACTTACCTACAATGATCTGGTGGCACAGATGACAAGGGCACTGTTTCTTGAAGACATGCTCGTGGAAGCTGTGAGTGCGGACAGGTTGTAAGAGGGACAGGGGCTTGTGGCAGTGGTGCGGGGATTGCTCTACTTGAGGGGTCACCTCATTGGGTAGAGGTGGAGGTGATGGTGGAGGCGGTGGCGCTGGAGGACTGAGAAGAACATCGGCATGGATCTTAGGTTCACTGTTTGGCCTTTGGAAGAAGTTCTCAACACTCTTGCTGCGAAGGATGGTCTTCAAAGAAATTGAGCGTCGAAACCGCTGTAGCTGTGTGAAAGGAGGGGAATAAAACCGATTGGAAGATGCCCAAAGAGTGAATTGTTGACGAAACCATGAAAAATGAAGAAGTGTCAAGAGAAGAGCAGGAAAGTGCTGCATTTGAGAGGTGTGACCAATGGAGGAAATGGGTTCATCTGCAATGTGGGAGGGTGCGGTCATGCAAGTAATTGTAGCATAGGATATGGAGGAATGTGTGGTGTTGGATAAAGACAGGACATATTCTTATGACATTGTGACAGAGAAGAACTGATTCCATCTGCCTCAAAGGGGGTCACAGGCCACCCAGACTCCGCAAATTGTTAGATGTGAAGTGACAGGCCCTCAGGAATGGTGCAGAGTAGTGGGGGATTGGTACAAAACTGTAAAAATGACCATTGCCCCAGGCAGATACATGACAGCAAGCTCTGGCAGCTGTAGAAGGATAAACTATGGGGTGAAATTATAATAGAAGCTGGGGGTGAGGGAGAAACAGAGGACAATAAAAAAAAAGTGATGCGAAGGGCATGGAGGACCGTGCGTACTTTTACGTTATACATAAACAGGATGCATTTAGTGAAATTGAAGAAAGGCCTGCGAAGAGGAAATATTAGGAAAATTTCTAAACAACTTATAAAATGAGGAATCTAATTTATTTATTTTGTATGGAGAAGTGGCGACTGGCGAGGAGGACCACACGAAAAATATGGGAAGGAATATCTGTTGAAATAAATAATTGAGATATTATAGTGGCGTATGGAGGACTTAATAAAAATAAATTCAAAGCGCGTTAAAAATGAAGTAGGGAGAATTTAATTTTTATTTATTTTTTTATTAAAAAAAAGGGTTTTCGATACTGTGATAGAAGTCCCTAATTATTGGAAATCGTAAATGACGCACACAGAGGAGATTTCATTGCCGTAAAGAAATAGAAAGCATCTTGCTTTACCAAATCCCACACATCCAGTAAGAGATTCTAGCTGTGGAGACGTTGGGATTGTGCCAAGTGTGACCTCAGGCTGAGTCGTCATTTATCTCCTGGTATGGAAAGCTGAACACGGCGCTACGTGGGAATAGGGGGAGGTTTGGATACATTGCAAGGTGCACGATTAATATGTCTGAGTGTGTATACACATATAGTCTAAAATATATATATACACACATCCAAACCCATATTTTTGTTGGCGTGTACATCGTCTATAATATATAATCTACATCCGTATGGTTCATATACACATGTATCATCCTCTGGAAGAAATTCTTTTGTGCACTTGCGTGACTGGCGTAATTTTTTATGTATAGCTCTGTTTAATTTAATGCCGTGCAACGGATGATTTTGTGACAGGCATTTAAACATCACTCCGAAATCCAGGAGAGCGCTACGCTAGGCGACAGACGAGCCTTAACTGGCCGCATGAAAATGCCTCTGTAACGGGGTGACGCATAAACCTGTCCGCTGCGATACTGCAGCTCACATCACACTCCGTCAAATGCCACTTGCCCGTCATTAATTGGAGCTGTTGCTCCGTTCAGGACGACCGCGTTGTCCATCTGTCAATCCAAACCTGGCCAAGAATGATCAGAGTTACAGCTAGTTCTCCCAGGATCACTTCTGGCATATTTTTGTACCTGCATGCAGGACAGTGACAATCCGCAGGTATTTACACTGCCGCGACGCGTTCCGTTCTAGCGTACACGAGCAAAACTAAAGAGCATTGGACACCGCGGGTGAAGTGGTGCATTTTTTGGGCTTTTTCACGCCGTCTTACCTTTTTCCCCAGCTCGGCAGGGGGGTTTATGTGCATGACAGAGCGTGGGCTTTCTCCGAGTAATTACATGTCACGGCGTGCGTTAATAAGCACGTTCTCATTGGCCCTCGCTACGTACTCTGTAATTACCACGACACAGCCTTGCAGAGCATCGCGCGGCTGTGACGCACCAACGCGCAGCTGCGGGGAAAAATGTGCAAAAGAGAAAAGGAAAAAAGCCTTTCACGGAGTTGGAAAAAAAAAATCTTTTTCTTTTCTGACTAATCCACTTTGGCCTGAACGTTACAAATCTGGCACCGGCTCGTCACATCTGACTGGTTTTTCTTTTCTTTTAGAGACTGAACCGCTTAATTAACGAAATGAGAGACACAAGTTGTATTTAGCGCATTACGGGGAATAGCAGGAAGCCTATTAATATTTTAATAAATACCATGCGATAGGCTCCACACACAGACCACGGGCCCTATTATTACATTCGTCGCGCGCAGAAACGCATCAACGCGAGGGGCAAAACCCTTTGCGCTGAACATCGTATTACGACGTTTGCGCACACAATGCGCGTTATCGTCTAACGTGAGTGACCCTGTGCGAACCCTTTGCGAGCGCAATTTAGTGCGCGCATCCTATACTTAACAATGTGAGCGCAAATGCGTTTGTGCGCTGGTGTGCGCATGGTATTACAATCATAGCGTAAAATTTAACGGACAACGTTTGCGCGCATAATTTTAACGTCTTTGAAAAGCTGGTGGTAATGGCAAATTGTAACAACCTGACCGTACCAAACTGCGGATTCACAACGGAGAACGTCAATGCGCAGGTTTTTTTTACTAGATCCGTCAAAAATGACGGCCACTACCTTGTCTTCCGTCAAAACGTACGTCTGTTGCGCTCAGTCCGCACAAAATGACGGACTCGTGTTAAAAATTACATTACGCTCACTGATTTCTGCGCGCAACGGTACTTTGCGCACATTTTTGCGCGTCGGTTTTACAAGCGCAATTTCCCGATGGATGAAAAAATGCGCGAGGAATGTAATTCCAGCGGTGATTTTCGTGCGTTAACGCTTCGCACAAAAAAACACGCGTTTAGGCGTTAAGAATGTAATAGGGCCCCACATTTTTCCATGGTAGGGGACTAGAAATTAGGGGTTTCTAGACAGATGAACATATTCGTACTATAAATGCATGCCAGAAAATCCAATAAGGCCTGGAGCTGCTGGCTTGTGTATTTAAAAGATGCCTACACACACACGTACCCTCCAACTGGACACCTATGTACCTTCTGCCAACCTCAATAACTGTGTTATGTTACGACACACTAGGGACCATTCCTAATAAGGTTTAAACAGCTGAACCCCCTCTGAATGGTTCGAAAGGGCAACTAGGACCCTGTTTAAGGTATTATAAAGAGCACCTTCAACAAAGTGTTTTTCCTGCCTCAATAAGGATCTGAAACCCTGTGTCGGCTTCTTCTATTAACGTACAGTATCGTACCCATGCATGCATGCTTTGCATTCTAGACTAGAAGTCCATCAGTTATAACGGTACCCAGAGCGTCTGCAGATATTCACTCCAGGACCGCACATACCACCCTCCCTGGCCAGAATCTCTTTTATTTGTTGAATCCTTTCTTCTTCGCCGAGACCTACGTAATACCCGTCCCAATATAGTTTTCGGTCGGCACATGCAAGCGTATAATAAATTGGCTGCATCTTCTTCTACCCTTACTCGCTGATAAACCTCTCCTTTTATGCCCTGGCTCCAGTCCTCACTTGTGACCCCATCTGGAGCTCATCCGCTCTCCCTCCTTCCGAAGGTTTGCTGACTGCACTGTCAGCAACCACACATGGTTTTTGAACACGGTTAGTCATTTATCATAGGTGACGTGATCTGATTAATCTGCAGCTATTCCTCCTTTCCTCCGTATCCCCCCCTTCCCCTCTCCCCCATCCATTTTATTTTCCTTCCATCCCGTAAATAAATGGTCTCTGAGCTTTAATTTTTCGGCAGGTATTTTTAAAAAAATGGGGCTCGGGATTCTGTCAAACAGTTTGCAAGACGGCCTCCTATTTAATGTCAGATTTCACTCCTGTTGGAAAAGACACAATGATATACGGAATTCCTAAGTGTCTGTTATTAAGCGAATTAACCACAGCTCTTCCCATTGGATCTCTGCCATGTTTCATCGAATCGTAGACTTGATGTTCTCAACTGCACTCCAGTGAAGCACCGGGAAAAATCTTAACGTATTTGGTGTTTCCCCAATCACCAAAAATCCAAAGGTAAAACCAATATACAATGTGGCGTGGCACAATCTTATTCAGATTGCATGTGAACATAATACATAAAAAGAACTATTTATACATACAGTGACATTGTACTTCTGCCTTCCTAGAGGTCACAGACTCAATCCAATGAATGAGCAAAACCAGAATGGCTGTATTTCATATAAATTAGGAGAGTCAGCCAATGCCAGAGGTCAAAGCCAAATCGGATAGTCAGCCAATACCAGAGGTCAATGCCAAATCGGATAGTCAGTCAATGCTTCGATCAATACCGAATCTGATAGCTAATGCCAGAGATCCATGCCAAATTGGATAGTCAGCCAATGCTTTGATCAATACCAAATTGGATAGTCAGCACCAAGGAATAATTTGCCAGTGGGGTTATCAAACAAGCCAGGGTCATACACTGAGGCGAAATAGCAAAGATACTCAAGGAACGCACTGAGGGGAAATTAACCACGTCAGGACAACGAGCGATATTCAGATGCCTGTGTTTAAATCTGGCGGGTGCCGCGTTATCACCCCGCGCCACACCTGGGTCAATGAACCGCAGCCATGATCAGGGGCTACTTCACTCGGAGACCGGCCACCGAGCAGCTAGGATGGTGCTGTTAGCCGCTGGAATACAGAGGACACCAGCGCGGTACAGTACAGTGATTATATAGTTTCTAACCGAGCAACACACAGTACAAGACATAGCCTAGCTGCTGGTCCCTAGAACGGCCAGTGGAATCTGTGAAACAGAACCAGAAAATAGACAAGGTCCAGAGAGTGAGCCAGGGGTTGAGCCTGTGATCGCTTGGGAGTTGGAAGTACCATGTAATTGTATGTATAAATATTTATTTTTAAGTATTATCTTCACATTAAATACATGTAAGATTGTGGTGAGCTGCATGATATAACAAAACCTGTCAAGGTAATATCAAAATATTAAAACAAATTCAGCAGTTACCCAGAGAAGTAAATAAAACCTATTTATTTGGTGCAGAAACCATATAATCCAGTTATCAAAGTGAAATCTGATATATCATTTCATCTCTATCATATTATGGCTTGTAATACCTTTTAGTCAGTGTATCAAATGCTGTGAAATGTATTGGGCCAGATATAAAATATATATTAATGATAATACAGTATGAATTTTCTTGATAATGTATTTGATACTGTGACAACTCAAGAGTAATTGTACTTTATAATAGGATCTGGGTCGGAAAACAAAAAAAATATATCTTTACACTCAACCGTAAAAGTTGATTTAGTTTTTGTAACAGATGAAAATGTAGGCCGACGCATTTCGATACTCATGGGTGCCTTCCTGTTCAAAGACGTATCATGGATTTATCATGCCTCTGTGACCTTTTCTTCAGTGAAACAGCTGAAAAAAGAGGCAGGGTGGCTGGACATTTAGATGTTTGTGTCACGGATACCTGGTGACTCAAGATCACGAGCCACAGAAACAAGGAAATGCTGCCTAGACTAGTGGTTCTTAAATGGCTGGGCTAGATATTACGACAGCGGAAAAAATATACCGAGGTCAAGGACAGGAGAGTTAGACAAGTAAACTAGCACAGATGAAGAGCAGGAGGAAGATGGAACAGCTATAAGCAGCCCAAGGGCAGCATCCCGAAAATCCAAGAGAGAAACAGTATGACTCGAGAAACCACAATAGGGCAATGATCAAGGGTAGGGAAAGTAGCTATAAATCCTGAATAGGATCCCCATTGGCCAGTAGTCTAGAGGTATGGATTAGGAACATCACTGGCAGGGCCGGCCCAAGCCACTGTGCTGCCTGGAGCGAAGGATGAATTGCTGCCCCCCCACCCCCAAAAAAACATGGTGTGTATGAGCATATCACAGAGCGCCACATGTCACGGCCCACTGTCCCACACATCCACATACCGTCACACACACACACTTCCACATACACACTTACATACTTCCACAGTCACACACATGCAGTCACACACACACATAACACAGCCGGTAACGGGGAGACGAGGAGGATTAATGACACAGATTTACTGTTGATTAGATTTCACAGGGTGTTCCTTTAAATAGGAAGCGCCTCACTGAAGGTATGAAAGAAATTAGGAAGATGCTAGTTTTTTCACCTTGATTTAATAATTCAGGGAATACGGGGGGGGGGTTAAAAGCCATAAAACGGCATTAAAACATGCGGCGTCCCAGTCATTTCTGTAATTCTCCCAGCAAACCCTGGCAGCTCCATACTAACCCCCCTTCCAGTTTAGAAAGTTAAAAATGTGATTTATTTGTTTTAGTAAAGTCACCCAGGCCTTGCCAGGCCAGGGAAAAGCAGATCCCCCAGCTATTAACAACTAACTACAGCTCCCATCATGTTGTGCGGGCTGTAAGGGAGCTGCAGATTGTCTTCAATCTGGGCCCCGTGCAGCCCCCAATCGGCAGCTCCCTCAGGACTCTGGGATAGGGTGTCTGTCCAGGCCTTACCTCAACCAGGACAGAGGAGCTGGCAGTGATTTAAGGGGCAGCAACATGTCCCTGTGAGGAGGGATGGGCGGGAGGGGAACCTCCATAATACACACGGAGGGCACAGAGTCTCCTGTATGAAATCAAGCCAGGCCTACCTACTCAGCAGCCTCATGGTTCCCCGGGATTCATTTAAAGGCACGCGCTTGCCTACGTCATCTGAGCAGTGCCGCGCATGTCACGTGACAGGCTCTAAACACTGCGTTCATCTCTCAGGCGCACTGCACTGCAGGAGAGACCACAGCCAGTCTGCATTGCTGGTAAAACTTAAGCTGATGGCCTCCATGCCTGCTGAAAGGGGCAGTCACGTGCTGGAGGGGCAGGCGGGACTTGGTTTTCAACGGAACATTGTCCTGCAGCCTTGTCCGGGCTGGCGGCCTTCGACAGAGCAGCAAAATGCTGCCCCTGACAAAGTGCTGCCTGGAGCGGCTGCTCCACCCCGCTCCATGGAAGGGCCGGCCCTGATCACTGGCCAGGAGATGATAGGGATGGGAGTTGGACCTTCTGGTCCTATCCATACCAAGAAGCTTGTGCTATAGTTGCCAGAACAGTGCACCTACAGTGATGCACCAGAACAGATGTGAAACAGGAGCACCCTAGTCACTGTAGAGTTAGGAGACCAGACCGGGTACAGAGAACTCTACCAAACACCAGAGGATGTAATAGTATGCAACTTTACATTTTTTATGTGATATGACCACTTTAACCTTTTAAACATAGTACTTGTTATGGACTTTGTGAGACCTTTTAAGAGCCACTGATCCATTTTTATGGTTCTTGGAGCTAAGGGTTCTGTGGTCAAAGATACAAGAACTATAAATTGAATTGAAATTCAGAAGTCCTCATCATTTGGCCAGCTGTTAATTCTGTATAGAGAAACAACTCTCCTCTGTAAAACATTACCTAGAATGCTTATTTTTTCAACGCATTGGAAAATTGTCCAGAACTTCCCCTTATTTTAGAAAAATGTTTCATGGCGCATTGAATGTTTCCCAAAATGGAAAAGTTCTACGAGATGTTGGGCATTAATTCAACGAGTAGTTACAATCTAATCGGGCAATTAGATGGGTGTCACCCTTCGGCAATTCCCATCTACACAAAGTGCACTCCATATACGATAGTTTTGCCTCAAACATCAAGATTTATGAATATGTTCTAGTCCACCATGCATGGTCTAGCATGTATTTTGAATATAACGAGACACATACCTCTAAGCATGCTCTACACATTTCAGTTATGTGTCAGAGTCTGAGTCAGAGACTCTGACTCTGACTGTGATGTGGTGGATGTTTTTGAAAGTCTGTGTTGGCTGGTACTGAAATCAGTTTGCGTAAAAAGAGAAAACTGTTCTAAATTAAATACGGTAACTTTGCTGTTACTTTAATTCTTTGGATCCCAACCCTGTCCTCCAGTCCCCCTTAACAGGCCAGGTTTACAGGATATCTGAAGCACAGCACAGGTGATATGATTTTCTGCTCAGTGATTGCAGGATTAAGTCTGCATTTGCCAAGGAGATTCTTAAAACCTGTCCTGTTAAGGGTACTTTTTGTTTTGTGAAAGGATTTTACCAGGAAGGATACATTGAGATTTCTCTCGTTTTCAAGTATGTCCTGGGTGGCGAGTATGTACAGTTAGGTGTCTTGCCAAGGACACTTACTGGAGAGGTTGCTCGCTGGGATCGAACCCATGACTCCACAGGCTCACTCCTTGCAGAGCAGTGACATTACCTCTACTCCACCCAGCCGGTACTTGAGGACAGGGTTGGGAACAAATGCTTTAAATGTGGTATTTACTGACAAAGTTGACTTCAGTAGGGTTGTGTTGCATATACTTAAGACTCCTCCACCACAAAACAACGTTTATGGTTGAAATATAAATGTGTACATTATTTAATAAGTGCATCTTAAACCTTTGAAAGTAACATGCAGGTCCGGGTGAGTCTCCCTCCGCGGCACTGTGCGATCTCGAAGCCTGGAAGCGCAACCCTCCTATGGACTCTAGGAGTAGATCCTCGTGACGTCACGGAAGCGCTACCGCAAGTATCCCAGCAGTTAGCGCTGCGTTATGGGGCGAGGTGCTCAGCTGGCACCTGCCCTGGAATACCACGTTAGCATGGGGACGCTACGGGAAAATCTGCAGGCACATGCCCATGTTTGCGTTAACCATGGACTAGGGCCTGTAGTGGAGCCACAAAATATCATCCAAATGTCATTGTTTCCTGTGAATCAAGTTTCCAACACGTAGATTCTTTGTGCCTGGAGCCAATAAACTGATTTCAAACCTTACAAATGGGATTTCCTGCAATTTATTGACTTCTGACAAGCATTTTTCAAATTCAGTACAATCACAATGCAGTCTGTGCCATTGGGCCTCCTGTATCATTTCTGTCAAGTCATGTGTGTTTCAAATGGATTTATGGTCTATTGTAATATCCTCTTGTCTACACATCTTGTTCAGTGCTGGACAAACTGTTACTGCTTTATAATAATTCATTCAGGGAACAAAAATGTTACATCAAATAGCCAAAAAAAACTCTCAGCACAGAGAACAACAATGGCAGCGATCATACTCCATCCAGGATTGCTAAAGAAAAGCCGCTGTGGGGAAAAATTTGACGCGGAAAAAAAAGCAGCTTCGTTAAAAACAAACAAAAAGAACCGCTCAAACTCAGCTGCAGATGACTAAGGATGTTCCAAATTCGGCCACAGATGAATTGGACAATCTAGCCTGAAATGTACCGGCTGGGTGGAGTAGAGGTAACATCACTGCTCTGAATGGAGAGAGCCGAGACATGGGTGCGATCCCAGCAAGAGCACTTCTCCAGTAAGTGTCCTTGGGCAAGACACCTAACGGTACATACTCGCCACCCAGGACATACTTGAAAACGAAAGAAATCTCAATGTGTTCTTCCTGGTAAAATACTTTCTCAAACAAAAATAAAAAACGGGTTAGACATTAGGGATAGTGTTAAGTTACTATTTATGCTTGTTTTAGGGTTAGGGTTATATTTAGGTTTAAGGTTAACACTAAATGTAAACCTTACCCTAAAACAAGTACAAAGAGTACCCTAACCCTATAACTAATTTCTAACCATAACCTTAGCTATAGAAAATTAAGCTTAATTTCGGCCCATATTGTCCAATTCAGGCAGGGGTCAGACGAGTGTTTTGCAGAGCGGAAGGAACGTCCATGAGAGTGGATGTTCCTTCCATGCTGACACCTGTCTGGCCACCTCGCTGAGCGCAGTTAGTGCATTCAGCGCAGCAAGGGTCGATCCACCTATGGAGGATCGCGCTTTGCAGTCCTGTTGAACGGGCCGCTGTAGCGCGGGTGATTGGGGCACGCGCTACAATGTGCAGCCGGCCCCGTCGAAGCGATGGACACCAGGAGGCACGTCAGTACGGGAGCACATAGTACGCTTGTCTGACCGCAGCCGCGACTGAAGTGAAAGCATCCAAATTCACCTGCATTTGAATAGGAGCATCTTTTTTAAACCCCACGACTTTACCGCACGTTTTTTTTTTCCTTATGTGTTTTTTTTCTCCTGTGTCTTTCTTTTGGGGGGGGGGGGTTCCTCCATCCAGTATCTCCTTGTTAAAATGAAAAATCACAAAATGTGAACATCCATTTCAATAACAAAAGCTTGCTGTTGTCTTTTGTTATTTTGGATGTTTATCTGTTTTTTGTTCATGAATAAACCTATACAGTGCTACAAATCCATCGTTAAACAACAAAGGCAACACCTCAAAGTTAATAGTACCATCAAACACCACAAGCCGGGCTGTAACTAATACATGTTAAACTCTAATTCAAGGACTAATTAACAATAAATTTAAACAAACGCACCGTGACAACACGATCAAAACATACACAACACCATTATTTCCATGCTAATGCGTGCAGATGTCCACATCATGGCAAATGGACCCTCCATATCCAGATTTAAAACCATAAACTGTAGCAACACCTACAGCTGATGAACTGGTTCCTTTAAAATCTGTGTCCCCTATACACACCATTGGACAATGATGGAAAAAACCCAAAAACGCAAAAAAATTTATTTTTGTGTCTAACAGGCATTGATTTCTAGAACAACTATGGAGGACAATTCTACTAAAACCAAATTTTAGACCCGATCCCATACTGGTCAATGATTATCAGGTTTTTATTTATTTATTTATTTTTTGGCAAGGAATGGTATCAACCCAATGAATAGAAATGTAATGCTTATTGTCATGCCTGCTGGTGCTCCTGCAGTGAAGCCTTCCCAACAGAGAGGGCGCCAGTCTCTGAATCAGGCCACTTTGAATGCCGCACCTGGTCAGGGATCTAGGCCTTTAAATATCAGTCACTGATTGTGCTCTGAGCCCTGACGTGGTTTATTCTAGCCCTCAGTGCGTGTCTTTAGCTTCTGCATATTGGTTTTCTGGTTTGACTTCTGGCTTGTATATTTGACTGTGTTTTCTGTGATTATCCCTTGGCTTATGTTTATCTCGTGTACCGACCTCTGGCTTGTTATTACTACGATATCTTTCCTGTCCCTGATCTGTACTTCTATATATTTTAGATTAGTACCTGGCCATTCTAAGGACCAGCTTCTCAGATTAGGGTTTTTTCTTGCCTTTCTGGGTTTTGTCTGCGTGCTGGGTGACTCTATATCCTTCACTTATGGTTATAGTGTTTTGAAATTGGCTTAGACCGTGACAATATAATGGACTTTGTGTGTTTTAAACTTTACCTCCATTTACATCCATTATTTATTTTTTACCACTAGTAGATTAATCCAATTTAAGAGTCTGCAGACTTCTCCCTCCTGACCCAAGCACATGAACGTTACTCACTGGTTAAGCCTCTGGGCAGGCTTCTGCTTTTGTTGCGCATTGCTGTGCGTTGTAGTAGATACTCATAGGCGTGCGCAGGAGGGTGGGCCCGCTCATTGAAATGCTCCTGCTTTCGACTTTTAGGTCCTCTTCTTCACTATCCGGGCCAAATTACATTCCTAACGCTAATGTTAGCACTCACCTGTTTGAGCGTTAACGTTAGCTCTGGTTGCCCTAGAGTGGGCGAACCATATTACAATCCGAACACTAACAGCCCGGGTTAAAAAACCTGTTTGCAATTTGGATCTTGCACTTTTCAGCGTGAACTTACTGTACTTTGCGCTCCCTATGCTTAGCATGGGGAGCGCAAAGTGTTAACTAGCATTAGGAATACAAAGTCCTAACGCTAATTACCATCCTGCTGCAGTTAACACGAAAGTTAAGGCAATCTATCTTCATGACTTCCTGGAGCTCTGACATACTCCTGATGACGCGAGCAATGGTGAAACGCGTTGAGTTGAACTAGTCACTGATGATGCCTTTTTGCTTTTGTTAAAACATCTCACTCTGAGTCTGCTTTATTGGAGTGCTCCCTGTTACTCGGTTTGGAATTTTTGGTATATTGTAGCTCTGAACAGTCTCTCATTGCTTCACTTCCATTCTAGACTATCCTGCTGTACTGTTTTTTTAAATCACGGACATTCTAAGTATCGTCGGTTTTCCTCTATTCAGCAGTTATTGTCTGTATGTAAACAAGTTAGTCTCAGAGTCTACCAGCTATCGGCCCTCTATTACTTCTAAAACTTCTGGGTGGAGTAGAAGTAACATCACTTCTCTATGACCGTAGAGACACAGGTTTGAATCCTGGCAAGAGCACCTCTCCAGTAAGTGTCCTTGGGCAAGACACCTAACGGTACATACTCGCCATCCACCAGGACATACTTGAAAACGAGAGAAATCACAACGTATCCTACCTGGTAAAATGCTTTCTGAAAAAAAAATTACACTTAATCCATAGGCGTCTGCCAGGTGTGCCTAAGCACACCCTAATGTTGGGTAAAGACTAGGGATGAGCTGTTCGTGTTCGGACAGTTCGGAGTTCGGCCGAACTTTGGCAGTTCGAAAGCTCGCAAACTTCGAACTTTTTGGGTGTGTTCGGTTCGAGTTAGAAAAAAAAAAAGAATTTTTGAAAAAAGTATAGAAAATGCTTAAAAAATACTAAAAAATCTAGAAATAAAGAGACCCTTTACTGCAGAATATTATAAGCAACGGTTTATTAGATATTGAATTAAAAACTAATGTGTACTTGGAAAGATTATCAACTCTAAATGACCTCTGTTCACAAACGGGCATAACACCAGGTGTTTTTAGTCTGGTAATAAATTTGATACATTGTACACTATACTGAGGGGGTGGGGTGGTGTCTGCTTCTGATTGAGATTTGAGAATTAATTTCCCTCCTAAAACATCCTAATATGCTGCATTTAACCCTTTCGCTGCTGAGGCTTTTCCCGCCCCTATGCTGAGGTCATTTTTACCTGTTTTGCGCATCATGTTTAAACGTGTTTTGAAGGCTTATTTTAGTATATGACCCAGACATATTATATATCGTTCTTTCCGTCAGACTCAGTAGATTCATAATATGTCATTATTATATGTATACGTTATGTCATGTCTGTATATTATAACAAAAAATGCAATAAAATATGTATTTTCAATAATTTACATTGTGTAAAGTGTTTTTTTCCACATTTTAACATGCGAGCAATTGCGGTTATATTTTGTATGGGGTGCGCTTGTTAAAAAAATTAGAGATGAGGTCTCGTTACATTTTTTTTTGGGGAAAATGACACTATTTTTAACAAACGCACCGCATACAAAAATCGTTAGTGCAGCATCATTGTTCACATTATAATTGAAATGGGAACAATATTGCTGCATTAACAAACCAAAAAAAAAAAAAAGTGATTTTTTTTTTTTATTTTTATTTTTCATTTTTTTTACAAAATTTTTCACTTTCATGTTTGGTATCGTTGGAACGGCCATGCTCTGGCCGATCCAACCATACCAAAATTTAACCCCTAGCTGCCACGGATCGGGAGATAGGGAGTTCATTGGAACTCCCTATCTCCACAGTTGGTGGCAGTTAGGCTAGGGTCAGACTGAGGCAGTGCGAACGCGCGTGCAGCCGCACTTAATCACGGCCGCACTAGCAGCAGATGCCGGGCAATGACGGCCAATATACGAAGTACGGTCGCACAAAAGTCCGGCTGCGCAACGCAAGTGGAAAATGAACGCATTTTTTCGAGAACGTGAAACCGCAGGTACTGACGTACAGAGTGCGCTGCGTCCGCTAGAGGCGTGTGTGTGTGATTAGGAGACGTCAGACGCTGCTAATGTCCGGCCAACATAACGTCCAGACACAAAAAGTGTTTTATTGATGATCCGTACAAAATCACGGACGAAAATGCGTATAGTATGACCACTATCACGTATTCTGTGAAAAAATGCGTCCATTCGTTCGAACGCACTTTTTCACAGACAACATAAAAATGCGTTCGTCTGACCCTAGCCTTAGGGGTTAAGTCTAGGACTGGCGTCATCGTGCTACGCACGATGACGCCAGTCCTCTGGGGGAGTTCCCGGAGGCTTGGCCGACATCCAAGATGTCGGCCAGCTCCGGGAAAGGATCGCGAACCGGCGCTTTTCAGCGCTGATTCGCGATCCAGCTCCCCAGGGGTTAATGCCAGGCATCATTTGGAAGGGCAGGCTGTGCCCTTCCAAATGATGCCTGGGTTAACCCCCTGTGCGCCGCCGATCGGGAGGGAGAGAGGTCCGAAGGACCTCCCCCCCTCCCTTTCAGGCGCCTCCTCCGCACATGCGGGGGGGGCGCCTGAATTAGGTGTCATCGCGCCCCCGCGATGACACCTAATTCTGGCGGCTGCTGGTCCGGATGCCGGGCTGACATCCAGGATGTCAGCCCGCACCGGAGGGGCCAGCGATCGGCCGGAACCCGGCCGAACGCTGACCCCGATGGGAGGACGCGCTCAGCGCGTCCTCCGCATACCAGCGGGACTGCTGAGGACGCGCTGAGCGCGTCCTCAGCAGCGAAGTGGTTAACTGGTGTTTGAAAAAAATTCAAATTAACATCTAAAGCAATGTTATTTTTCACCTCGGGATTAAACATTCACAAGGTTATTCAGAGAGCAGTGAAAAGTAGGAGAATAACTGGAGAAGTGAAAATTCTAGGTCAAAATAGCCAAACCAGAAAAATTCTCCCATTTAACTCACTTTCCAAATTGGCTATTTGGTCTAGATTGTTCTCTTCTCCTGCCAGTTCTCCTGGCTTTCACCTCTCTCTCAGGGTTGTTCAGAGAAAGGTGAAAACCAGGAGAATGGCAGGAAAAGAGAACAATCTGGACCAAATAGCTGATTTGAAAAGTGAGATAAGGCTAGGGTCAGACTAACGCATTTTTCACAGTGACCGAAAGTGCGTCCGAACGCATTGCCGTATTTTTTCACGGAATGCGTGAAAACGGTCATACGATGCGCAATTACGGACGTGATTTGTTACAGATCCAAACCAGGAAACTTTGGGTGCCTGGACGTTATGTTGGTCGGACATGAGCAGGGTCTGACGTCTCCAAATCACGCACACACACCGCTAGTGGGCGCAGCGCACTCTGTACGTCTGTACTAGCGGTTCTGCGTTCTCGAAAAAATGCGTTCATTTTCCACTTGCGTTGCGCAGCCGGACTTTCGTGCGACCGTACTTCGTATATTGGCCGTCATTTGCTGCTAGTGCGGCCATGATTAAGTGCGCCTAAGCGCACGTTAAAAATTCTCTAGTCTGACCCTAGCCTAAATGGGAGAATTTTTCTGGTTTGGCTATTTTGACCTAGAATTTTCCATTCTCCAGTCATTCTCCTGCTCTTCACCGCTCTCTGAATAACCCTGACAGGGTTATTCAGAGAAAGGTGAAACTCAGGAGAATGACTGAAGAGAAAATTCTAGGTCAAAATAGCCAAACCAGAAAAATTCTCCCATTTATCTCACTTTTCAAATCGGCTATTTGGTCTAGAATTTTCCATTCTCCAGTCATTCTCCTGCTTTTCACCGCTAAAAAAATCAGTAAACTTTTTCTGTGTGTCCGAAAATGTCTCCTCTTTTCATACAGACTGCCGCCCGAAGCAGTTGTTTATGGATAGATTAAAGGAAAAGCATTTACCGTCATTTGAAACGTCATTTTTTGGTTTTTACATATTTCTATACATCCTAGAAATCCGCCACTTCACGGGCAGGTTATGGGGACCTCCTAGGCACGATATTTGAAGGAATTTTTTGTTTTTATTTTTAACCCTTATTTCATGGAAAACTCACTGTCCCTTTAAAAAGTTTTTTTTTTTACTTTTTGTCCTTGTTTCCTGTCCCCCAGGGCACTACCCGGACCCCCATACACTTTTTATGGCAAATATCTAGCATATATGCCCTCTTGGAGGGCACTCTAAGGCTAGGGTCAGCCGAAAGCAGTTTTAACGTGCGTTTAGCCGCACAAAATCACGGCCGTGCTAGCAGCAAATGACGTCCAATGCCGGGGAACACATGAATAACGGCCGCACGAAAGTTCGTCCGCGCAACGCAAGTGGCAAACAAACGCATTTTGTCGAGAACGTGAAACCACTAGTACGGTCGTACAGAGTGCGCTGCGTCCGCTAGCGGCGTGTGTGCGTGATTTGAAGATGTCAGACACTGCTAATGTCTGACCAACATAACGTCCAGATGCAAAAAGTGTTTAATTGATGATCCGTACAAAAACACGAACGCAAATGCGCATGGTATGACCGCTATCGCGTACTCCGTGAAAAAATGCGTCCATTCGTTCGAACGCACTTTTTCACAGACAACGCGAAAATGCGTCCGTCTGACCCTAGCCTTAAAAACCGAATTTTCAGCCCCATTGACTTGCATTGAGTTCGAGTTCGGGTTCGGGTTCAGATCCGAACATTTGGAAAGTTCGGGTTCGGCTCCGAACCAAACTCGGGGAGTGTTCGGCTCATCCATAGTAAAGACTGGTCTTCTTTCCCTCCTACATTGATATTTTATGTGTCCCATATCTGGTTCATGATGAGTATCATGATGATGAGTATGATGAGTATCGAGCGAGTATCACCGTTGTTCCAACGACTATAAACTTTGACGTTTCCTTAACCTCCCTAGAATTTTTCCCGAGTGTGGCTCGGGGTTAAATTTCAATGCCGAAAGCAGTAACCCCAAGCCATACTCAGGGTGATACATACCTGTCCCTGCGTTCCCTTGATGTCCTCCCGCAGTCACCTCCGGCCAATCGTGGCGTCCTGCTTCCTGGTTCCCTTCTTGCAAGTAGTGTCCCTTTAAACTTATCATGATTTAATGGTCTGCCTATGCTTCTGTCTCGGTATGACAGGCCTCTTCCCAATTTGTTCTGATAACCAACACACCATCAGCATGGTAATGTCTGTCTCCGTGCATATCATTATGTATCCAACTACCAACATGTCTCGTATCAGAATAATACATTTATATCTCCAATCTCTTAAATTTATGTTGCAGCCACCAGTTTTAAACATAAGCCTCAGTGCCACCCATTGCAGGACGGTTGCCTTGCTGTGCCATTCTTCAATTTGCCATTAATTAGCACCACAACATAAGGACCATCGTGTAATTCTATTTTGACGGTGAGACCTTGGCTCTCTGTGATTTCAGACCTCTGCAAGTGAGACATCATGTTTCTCTTTGATAATGTTCCTAAGATTTCTACTTGTTCTGCTTTGTTCTCGTTCTCCATCATTTTCCATTTAATTGCTGCTAAATTACAGTAGATAATACTGATAAATGGTCAATGAGGTTCTGTAGCTCCGTCTTGGAGACACATTGATTTATGTGGTCTAAGTGTATAATAAAACCATTGGCGAGATGCAGTTATATTTACTTTTGATAGTGTTAGGAAGGTAAAGAGTTGTTGACTGAATGGGTTGTATTGATAAAAAGAGCTTAATAACCATGGATAATGACTGCTTATTGACCATGAGAGATTGATATGATGATAAAAGGTTTTAAAGTTGTAGAAGTAATTGTGGAAGAGTTAAAACGAAGGAACATTGAAGCAAAGTTGGGTAGAACTGAAGAGGTGTAAAATGAAAGATGACTGGGGCTATTGCTGGGGCAGTAGGGAAATTCTAGAAGACCAGAGTCTTGTTGGGTGGAAGAATGTGTCGATGGAACATGGTTTGGCGTGTTGATTTGCTTTCAGGAGTATTGGCAGGATAAGGAGCCTGGTTGTAGTTGGGGGTTTGTAAACTGAAAGCTGGATTGTTGATTGGTGGAGAAGAAACTGATAATGAGGTTAAAGGTTAGATTAGTAGGATACCTGGTAGGATGACTTGAGGTTGTAGGAAATTGTCTGAGGTAGACGTCTAGACGAGGTATGTAGTGTTGTTGGTGTGATAAGACTGGTAAAATAAAAGCACTTCAGTTCACTTTAAGCAAAGATGCAATGTTCTACCCTACCTGGCTGAGAATGAATGTTTCAACCCCCATCCTCTTACCCCAGGTTCCCCTTGACACTAGAACAGATGTAACCTAACCCCAAGGATACTAACTGTAACATAAGCCCCCCTAAAAAACTTCTCACTCCTCAATATCGTCACCCAACCCTAACCTTCCTCCTAATTGCCCATATCTACGATCTTCCTTGACCGCCTCCAACTATTAACGCACCTGTTGGCAATGTGCCATACACGTCATTCTTGGAAACTGGCAGGTTAATGCCGGTGAGTATTCACCTCGAGTCATTCTTATAAACGCAGCATCATTGCAGCGTAGACGAAATGCGTCTGGCATGTAAATATTCGGAAGGTAACTCTTTGAACGCATCCAGAATTCTATAGTAGGAAGTTTAGAATTTGTGTAGAATACAACAAAACCGAAATGGAATGTAGTGGAATGATCACACCGAGTGAACCAGACAGTTGCCCAAAAAATTATTTCAGCTTTGGGTTTTCAGGTGATATGATAAGATTTTGGTATGCTGGCATTTATAATGTAGATCAGGGTTCAGCAGCCTTGGCCTTCCAGATGCTATGGAACAACATTTAATGAGTACCTAAGCATCATGGGACATGTCATTTCAAAACATCTGGGGGTGCAAGGCAAGGTGCTGACCCGTGGTGTAGATGGTTGCAAGTGATTGTGATATCAATGAGATGAATTGGGATTGGTAATTATTGTCAAGTGAGAAAGTGAAGCTGACAGTATTGGTATGGTTGTTTGGTGAAACACAAAATCAAGAAAACTCTTAGTTGCGTTGGTGGCAAAAAAAATTGGGGGGAGGGGGTATGGTTGTTACTTTTTATAGATACCTTGCTTTCGGGAAGCCCACACCCTCCAGTGCTGATTGTCCCACGGTGCTCTGTGTTCTGTGGGTCGATCTCTGTTATTTCCGTCATGGTGACGAATGTTGACAACTCCTTTCAGTGATGGAGAACAATCTTTCCGAGGCGTCTCTCTGGTTAATATCACTGCAGTGATATGCCAAATTTTTTATGCAATATGACACATCTGTTGCCAACACAACGTCTGATATGTCGCCTTGTAATGCCACAGTTTGATATGCCAGGGATTTTTTTTTACGTATGTATTGTGTTCCGCATCTTTATCTAACACCGGATAAGATTTGTAATTTTGTGATTCCGTATTCCTTTGCCCGTGCTGTCAGAGAGTGGTACACATCACATGCCGCGATACGTTGCGTGTGGCTCTCATTCCACTTGACTCTGTTACTCTTCGTACGACTGGCTTTATAGTCCGAAAAGGGCAGAAGTGCTCTGTCAACACGAGTCCGTCCTCCTAGGGTTATGGCAATCGCGCCGTCCTCGGCATTTGTAGTCTTCTCTTGCTTAAATGTTGCTCTCTGGTTCCTTGAATTTTTTTTAGTCCGATCCTGCTCTTTGGTTTTAAAGACCGCAGATCCGGAACACCTTCTTGAACTACGTCCGTCTGTCTATTGTCATCATACCAAAGCTCTCTAGTCCTCGTCTGTCGAGTGCCTGTCAAGCTTTTTAGGAAGCAGTGTCTCGACGAAAGCAACGGCAGAGAATTTCCCACTGGACGCCAGTGTAGTGCCAGCCCCCTCTCTTTGTTGCCAGTCTCGCCGAATGCCCGTGCTCTTCTCAACGCAGTAGTATAGTGGAGAAGTATGACTGCAATCTCCGTCTTCAAATCCTGCCGCTGTCTTCTCTTGTACTCTTTCTTCTCCCTCCACTGCAATCGATCCCTCCCTCCCTTCTCTCTCCCTCCCTCCCTCTCTTTTGCTCTGCTGCAGCCTCTATCTTTCTCCTTCTCGGTCACTGCTGCAGTCTGTCTATCCTATTCTCTGTCATTGCTGCAAACCCCCTCCCCTTGCCTCCTCTGTGCCAGTCCAGTATTGTTCCCTTTTTTTCTATACATATATACATACACACTTATACATTCCTCCCTTTCTCCTGTACTGTAAACCTTATTCTGGTGTCTCACTCATTCTCTAATTATTTTTGTCCCACATCCATCACTGTGTCCTTACTGGAGGTCTTATGTCCTACACTGATGTCTGCACCAGTACACCCATCTCACGGGTTTCACCCTATTCATGTCATTATCTTTGACATTCCAGAAACAATACATTTTCCCCCCATATTTCACCCTTTGTTGTGCACTTGCCGTTCCCTTTTCCCACCCCATGAATTATTCTCCTACTTTCCATACGTTAATCCCTCAACACACCCTTTTCCGCATCTGGTTCTTTCTCTGAAGTACGTCTTTGTGCTGCCGTCATGAGCGTGTCGAACGTAAACGTAAAAACAAGAGTCAACTTTACCGTTCAATCCACGTCTGCCACCATTTCCATGCATACAATTCTCAGTTTCACAAAAGAAGGGGCACTTGGTAAAGACCATACGTGGAAATTGACCATTTCCACCTTAAAATGCCCAGAGACTGCAAAAAATTGTCTTATTTTTCTAGGATTGGCTTGTTAGGTTAAAAATTTTGAATTTTTTTGTTGCAGAGGTCAAGCCGAGCCAGAACGCTTGGAAGAGCAGTCACCTCACTAATTTTACAGAGGGGGACAGAGTTCCCATTTGACCAACATACGGTCACGCTTTTATTTTACTCGTTACATCATCTATAACCTTGATAAATCACAATATTTTTATGTTTTTATTATGATCATCCTAATTTTTCCATAAAATAAAGAGTGGGTATTTAAAACGAAAATGAATCAAGTTTCAGGGCACAATTCTGAGGACATAAATATTGGCATTCCCTCCCTAATATATATACACTTGTCCCCTGCTTGTCAGGTGCCTGCTGTTACCAATTTAATTCCATTTTTTTATTTAGGGATGGGCAAAAAATTGCCAACACAAAAGGTGAAACGGGAAGAATATGATTCTTCTCTTTCCGCGAGAGCTCGAGTGAAAAAAAAATGAATTTCTCCGCTAGAAATGCTGTAAATCAGGCAAATTAGCCGGCTCCGGCTTTGTGTGCATTTTTTTTCTTTCGATACAAAAACACAAGGTGAAGGTGAAAAAAAAAAAATTCTACAAGCAAAGCAAAAGCAGAGCTTCCCTCTGACCTTGCATGCAGAAAGATTTGACGTAAAACAAAAAAAACTGTAAATTTGCATATTAAGAAAAATGCACATAAATGCCTAAAGTGTTAAATTTTTGAGTCATGGTGAAATGCCGATTGACAAGTATGTGGAAGGTGACTTATTCCATCAAATTGTAATCCCTGGCTCTGTGTGTATTTTTTATCCTTCCTTTCCATATCACAGGTTATAGATGGAAGGGGTCAACGTATTTTTTGGTGGAACACTACCATGGTTGTATCGGCATTGAGTAGGTATGTCGGTTATGGAAGAAAGTGTTTGGTAAACCATAACCAAGGTTGGAGTCTTTTCAGTTACGCTTTCTATGCTGTTGATCTGCTGTAGGAGTAGTATCGTAATGGTTACAAAATATCCATGCTGACCTAAAAATGCCGCCCTACGTTAGCCTTCATGGTAGAACCCTTAATAATGTTGACCAGCATTACAGTGATACATTATACAGAATTTGGATTATGGGTGATAACGGAAGTGTTTGGTAAAGAATAACCAAAGCTGGAGTCTTTTCAGTTGCGCTTTCTATGCTGTTGATCTGCTGTAGGAGTAGTATTGTAATGGTTATAAAATATCCATGCTGACCTAAAAATGCCGCCCTACGTTAGCCTTCATGGTAGAACCCTTAATAATGTTGACCAGCATTACAGTGATACATTATACAGAATTTGGATTATGGGTGATACCGGAAGTGTTTGGTAAAGAATAACCAAAGCTGGAGTCATTTGCAGCTTCAGTTACTTTTCCTTTGCCGTTGATCTGTTGTAGGTGTCAAAATGGTGAGAAGAACCACTCTTCGAGATGCCGACCTAAAAATACCACCCTACATTAGGCCTCCTGGTAGAACCCCTAATAATGTTGATCCGCATTCCAGTTAAGAGTATCCAGAATGTGAATTATGGGTTATAAAGCCCCTGAACGGAAACTCTAACCCTAAATAACCCATTATCTCTTAGACTTGGCCCAACAGATATTTTGGAACTACATTTCCCATGATACTCAGCCAGTCTAATGAGTCCTGGAGTATCCTAGGGCATGTAGTTATAATCCTAAACCCCAAAATGTAGTACCTTTTAAACCTAGGTGTGTGCACAGGGTGCGCCTGGTTTGCCCAGGCACACCCAAATGTTGGGTGAAGGGTTCATCTTTGACCCCTTACATAGATATTTTGGATGCTCCTTATCTGGTTCATGATAAATTAAATAAATACTGACTGTATCACTTTATAAACATTGGTTATTCCTAACTAGAAATAACTGTTCTGCATAGACGTGCGCACAGGGTGTGCCTGGTGTGCCCAGGCACACCCTAATGTTGGGTGAAGAGTTCATCATTGACCCCCTACATCGCTATATTGGATGTTCCTTATCTGGTTCATGATAAATTACATAAATATTGACTGTATCGCTGCAGAAACATAGATTATTCCTTTAAAAAAATAACGGTTCTGTACAAAATTATCCAAAAATAGATATGTAATTAATAAATATTCCATCGGTGCACACCCTTATAAAATGGGCTGTGCATGCCATCGCTTTTAAGAGTACCAAAAGCCTGAACCAGAGTCCCCAAAAGCTACGTTCCTTGTACCCCCTAAACCTACTCCCATTTACCCTTATCTTTTCCCCTTCCCAAGATCTATCCTCACTCCCTAGCTGTAATCTTATAGCGATCTTCCATGCATAGCACCACCATGGAATTCATCAATCCCACGCCATCCATTCAAACAGACGGCAAGTTAAAAATGTATAGATAAAAACTGCACAAACGTCATTACAGCAAGAGATTCTATTAAATTTAACATCAAGGCAGGGGAAGGGAAATTGTAAAGGCTGGAGAAAAAAAAAACTGCTGGCTATGATACAAAGAGAATCCAAAACAACAAACAAACGGAAAATGTGTCAGGCAGACACTGATCAAAGCCATTTTCAATAGATACAATGAAAAAGGGGAGTGCGACTTCTCCAATCTCGCTAAATTGGCAAAAAAAAAGGGGGAAAGAAGATGCTATTTGAGGCTGCTCGGTACTCAATAAGAAATGTTCAAAAAGGAGCATCTACACTAACTGTATCTTAAGCTGTGGTTAAGTAATGTTATATTTATGGTTTTAGTAATAATGCGACCCAGATTCACGTATCGAATTGGATTCTGGGATGAACACGGGAGCCAGGCTTGCCCTTTGGGTGGAGCAAGCAGGTCGCATGCCCTGGGCCCCGACCACTGCTAACACCATATGTGTCATAAATTGTCAGCGACCGCAATCTCTCTACTTGGCCGAGAGGGGTTGTATTTCTATGGAATGGTGTTGAGATGTCAATCTGGGGCTGAGATGGGTCAGGGGTGTCTATCTGGGGGGAGGTGGAAAGATGGCGGTCACTGTGTGTCTGTGTGTGAAATGGTTGGAGTAGGAGGAGGTGTGGCGTTTAAAGAGGTGCCAACCAAATGTTTCTTGCCCCAGGCCCCTCAAATGTTGGAGGTGATCCTGACTGGAGCACTTGATTGGGGATATTTTGGGACCTCTTCCAATTGAGTAATTAGATTAGCAGTGCAAGCTGAAGCTTTGCTTGTGGTCAGATGTTGCAGCTGCTTACGGTACATTAACAGCTCCTATGCTTTGTATAGGAACCGTTAACAATGGCTCAGTGCGAGAATAGCGAGCTATTCCAATTTAGCTTGCTATTTTCGGCTGAAGACTGTGTTCTGCAAAGGATACCGGCTCTTAGACCCTCGTTAAGTGATTCCGCTTGGAAAAATCACTTAGCACTTTTAACGCATCAAGAAAAATAATAATTTTGCCTCTTGTCCAACAGTGCACAGGGCAGCGCGTTTCACTGCATCCTCTGGAGACAAGCAGCAGATCGTTGAGAAGCACCATCTGCGGCTCTGGCGTGAGCAAGCCCGCTCACGTGAGCTCGCGCAAGGTAAGGCTTCTCTCTGGAGTCCTATGGACTACAGAAGCCGATGTCAGTGGTGGTGTGCTGTGTCGCTGCCAGTATTGTTAGACTAAGACAGCTTGGTCGATATAGAGCCGTTAATAGTGAGCCGCTAATTGATAATGGCTTCAATGGAATAGAGCGCTATGTCAGAGCTTAATAAAACCAAAGACCCTCCTCAGTATATTGCAA
This sequence comes from Leptobrachium leishanense, assembly GCA_009667805.1. NCBI lineage: Eukaryota > Metazoa > Chordata > Amphibia > Anura > Megophryidae > Leptobrachium > Leptobrachium leishanense. The sequence goes on along the minus strand of CM019074.1, from coordinate 35,412,353 downwards.
ACACTCTGACCTTTTTAAAGGGCCACTACCACCAAAAAATGCAATGTCCTTATTGTGTTTATTTGTTGTTGCTGATATCTTACATGTGATTTGTTTTTCTCTTGTTTGTTTAGTTAACAAAATATTTTACTCTGTCACTGGGTGCATCTATTGTGTGATCTTTTGTGTTGCAAACCCCCCCCCACAATACCTTTACCTCAGCTGCTTCTCACAGGATTTGGCCATAGAATGGCGTGAATGTGTCAGTCACCAACTTACATCATTGTATTTTGTGGGATGTATTCAAAGGACGTCACCAGGGGGGTAGGTAAAACAGTGAGCTTAAAAGACTTCTTATCTCATTCAGCTGCCTTCTTGGGTAGCCTGAATAACAATATCCTCCTGTAGCCTTATCTAAACATTCCCCTCCATCTCGTTAGACAGTAAAATACTGTAGATTAGATAAACTACACAAGTAAAGAATAACCTGTGGAAAATGTTGCCTGGTAGGAAAAATCATCAAAATGGTAGGGAGATAAAAAAAATCTAACTTTTTACATGCAATTACTTCAAAGAAAAACAAAACAGCAGCATGTGGTTTTATTTGTAATGCACAAGTATTCTAGTTACAGCTTCTGTAAGTGGTCGTGTCCCTTTAAACAGCAGACAGTGCACAAATTACTCTCTTTATCAAAATACAGTTAGCCAGACTAGTAGCTTAAAAAATGAAGTAGGACAACATATGGCCACAAAGCAGCCAACTCTGACACCACGTCAGGAAAAAGGTTATGGGTATTGTAATCCCAAAATAACTGCACCTCTCTTCAGGCTTCTTGCTTCTGCGATAGGCTGTTGATAAATCCTCCATTGACTTTATTATTCCTCGGAATCTCATTTTCAGAGATTTAATGTATTCTCTGGGAGGTTGGAGTGTGGATTGTAAATCGTAACTTTCATGCACTGCGACAGAAGTAGACATATAATTACATTAAGCTACGATGTATGGCAGCAGCAATACACGCTTTCAGTATATTTGGGCCCCAAGATCCTTAGACTAAGGATGTGGATTTAACTTTTCCAGTGACGACTACAATGATGACCTTTTTGATGCATCGCCCACCTTAAAGGGCCACTACCACCAAAAAATGACATGTCCTTATTGTGTTTATTTTATGTTGCTGATATCTTACATGTGCTTTGTTTTTCTCTTGTATGTTTAGTTAATGTTAGGGATGAGCCAAACGCCCCCGTGTTCGGTTCGACTTAGAACTCAAACAATTTCAAAAGTTCGAGTTTGAACTCGAACACGAACCGAAATCAGTGTAAGTCAATGGGATCCGAACGTTCGATTTGCCAAGAGGGCATATATGCAAGATATTTGCCATAAAAGTGTATGGGGGTCCGGGTAGTGCCCGGGGGGACAGGAAACAAGGACAAAAAGTTTAAAAAAAATAAAAAATTTTAAAGGAACAGTGAGTTTTCCATGAAATAAAGGTTAAGAATAAAAATGAAAAATTCCTTCTAATATCGTGCCTAGGAGGTCCCCATAACCTGCCCGTGAAGTGGCAGATTTGTAGGATGTATAGAAACATTTAAAAACAAAAAAATGACATTTCAAATGACGGTAAATGGTTTTCCTTTAATCTATTCATAAACAACTGCTTGGGGCGGCAGCCTGTATGAAAAGAGGAGACGTTTTAGGACACGCAGAACAAGTTTAGTGATTTTTTTGGCTAAATTATGGTGAAACTTATGCAGGCTTTGGCTGAAAGTAACAATAGGTGCTTTAAAATTGGGTCTTTAGTGTCGGCAACAATGCCGTCACACCGTAACCCCTCTGTGGTATTGTGGAAGAGTGCAGGGTTGGACCCTGCGGTCAAATATTAAAATGATATGAATCTGGTACAGGCGTCAGTGCACCCAAATATTTTGCCTTTGGCAGCAAGTGCCTTCACACTGTAACCCCTCTGTGGTATTGTGGAAGAGTGCAGTGGTGGACCCTGCGGTCAAATATTTAAATGATATGAATCTGTCAGTGCTCCCAAATATTTTGCCTTTGGTGGCAGCAAGTGCCTTCACACCGTAACCCCTCTGAGGTATTGTGGAAGAGTGCAGTGGTGGAGGTTTTGGTAATGCAGAAGAGATCCCCGATCTATTCAGTTTTTTTGTTTTTTTAATGAAAGGATTTTACCAGGAAGGATACATTGAGATTTCTCTCGTTTTCAAGTATGTCCTGGGTGGCGAGTATGTACCGTTAGGTGTCTTGCCAAGGACACTTACTGGAGAGGTTGCTTGCTGGGATCGAACCCATGACTCCACAGGCTCTCTCCATGAGCAGTGACATTACCTCTACTCCACCCAGCCGATATACATCAGCAGATCTAACAAAACCGGGTCAGCAATGTTTAGGCACTTGCACTGCGCTACTGTATATGGTGAGAATCGGCGCACACCAGTAGCAACAGGAAGCAAACAGAACAGACAGGGAATACACAAAGAGAATAGTCAAATGGCAGGCAAAGTCGGCAACAGATCGGGTCCTCAGAACAAGCAGGGTCAGTAACAAGTATACAAACTGTTTCGGTAAGCTAGCGATGCGGGAATAAAGGCTGAGACACAATGAGCATGTAGCGACGCACAGCGTAGCGAAGTGAAGAGAAGCAAACAATTTGCAGACCTCAACCCGATTGAAATGCTGTGGCATGATCTTAAGAGAGCGATTCACACCAGACATCCTAAGAATATTGCTACACTGAAACAGTTTTGTGAAGAGGAGTGGTCCAAAATTACTCCAGATCATTGTGCAGGTCTGATCTGCAACTACAGGAAACGTTTGGTTGAGGTTATTGCTGCCAAAGGAGCGTCAACCAGTTATTAAGTCCAAAGGTTCACATACTTTTTCCACCCTGCACTGTGAATGTTTACATGTTATGTTCAATAAACACATGAAAACATATAATGTTTGTGTTGTATTATTTTAAGCAGACTGTGTTTTTCAAATTGTTGTGACTTAGATGAAGATCAGAGCACATTTTATGACCAATTCATGCAAAACTCCACATAATCCCAAAGGGTTCACATACTTTTTCTTGCCACTGTATATTATAGGGACCTGGAGCCCTGTGTATAGAGTAGGGATGTATTGATACCACACACAGACATATACGTATATATCAACACGCAGGCCTATATATACGTATATATCAACACGCAGATATATATACACCCACCCACAGACCTCAGACCATATATACACATACGCACATGGGGGGTGGCATGTGGACAATCTCAACTAAATGAGCCCCCCCCATTTGGCTGATCCCTCCAGAAGAAATGTTGAACCCAACAGAGCAGAGAATATATATATTATTCTCTGCTCTATCGGGTTCAACATTTCTTCTGGAGGGATCAGCCAAATGGGGGGGGGACAATTAGTTGCCAAAAAGTGTGTGTAATACAAGTCTGGATATATATATTTATAAGAATATAGAGATATATATATATATACTGTATATATATATATATATATATATATATGATACCTGCCCTTACCTTCCTCTATAAATTTGCTAAAAAATGTACACACAAAAAACCAAACCACTGCCTGAGACCCCGCGCAGTCCACATGCCACCCCCCTCTACCTGGCTTAATGTATCTAATATATATAATTAAATACATTCAGCAAGGTAGAGAAAGAAAAAAAAAGTTTTATTTTATGTTCCCGGGGACATTTAAAAATGTCCTCGAATTTAATTTTTTTTTAGAAATGTGTCGCCTTACCTTAGCCTGGTGGTCAGTGGGGGCTCCCTGGATCCTGGTTGTGGGGGGTCTGCAGTGGCCGCAGGTGCAGTGGCTCCCTCCCTGTGCCGCCTGTCTCTGCCACCTGCACCCGGGCGGCTAGCCCGCACAGTCGCACCTCTGTCATCCGGCGGCCGCATGCTCCTCAAGGGGATCCTTGGGAGGCCCTGGCAGGCTGCCCTCTACAGTGCCTAATTAGAGGGCCGTGTCTGCCTGATGTTTTAGTAACAAGAATGTTTTATCCCATAGGCTTCAATGTTAAAAATATTCCCGTTTTAATTCAATATCTAATAAACCGTTGCTTATAATATTCTGCAGTAAAGAGTCTCTCTATTTCTAGATTTTTTAGTATTTTTTTATACTTTTTAAAAAAAAAATTTTTTAGAGCTTTTGGCGAACGTCCCAAAAAAGTTCGAAGTTCGCGAACTTTTGAACAGCTGATGTTCGATTTGAACTCTGAACAGATCCGAATCGAACGCTCATCCCTAGTTAATATAATATTTTACTCTATATGCGTCACTGGGTGCATCATTTTGTTATAGTTTGTGTTGTACACTGCCCCCCTCCCAGTATCTTTATAGCACTTGCTCTTCGCTATGTGACATTGGGCATAGAATGGAGTCTATGGGTCAGGCAGCTGACTCACATCACTGTATTGTTTGGGTTATGTCCAAAGGACATTACCAGGGGGTAGATTAAAGTGTTGGAAACATTCTATCAGATCTCATTCAGCTGTGTCATTTCTCATCTGCCTAGACAACACAATAGGAGTAGCCTTATCTAAACATTCCCTCCTCCACGCCATTGTCTCCTCACTGCTGAAGGAGCTCTACCACAGCCGTAAAGTGAGGCTAGTGCTAAAATTTTGGCAAATAGTGCATCATGGGAAAAGTCCTTTGTTGCGTCTGGGTGCACCTTCTGCGTAAGAAAAGTAAATTATGGGATTTTACTTTTTTCTCCCCCTTTTCCTGTCCAAAAGCACTATTTTGCCTTTTATAAATTGGGAAATCAAACGTTTTGGATGGTACCATTACTTTTACTTTTTTTCTTTTTCGTAAACAATAGGCAAATGCCACTTAACTGAAGACACGTGCATGGGTAAAAATTCAGAAATTTCATATTCCATATAGTTCGGATCCATAAAGATTTCATATTTGGAAATTTTCAATTCGGACTGAGCTTAAAATTTCGAATCGATCCATTTGTCGGATCCGTTAGGAAAATTCAGTGGTGTTCATTGTTTTCCTTCCATACTCCAATCTGTACCCCCACCCATGTCTATGATCCCCTCTAATGACCTCTTATATCCCTGCCCCATATAGAGGGTTGTAGTTATTTTTAAGATTACGGTTACTATTAGAGTTTGGGTTATGTTTAGGGTTAAGGTTACTGTTAGGATTAGGCTTACTTTTAGGGTTTGGGTTATGTTTAGGGTTAAGGTTACTGTTAGGATTAGGGTTACTTTTAGGGTTTGGGTTATGTTTAGGGTTAAGGTTACTGTTAGGAATAGGGTTACTTTTAGGCCGGGGTCAGACGAGCACACTACATGTGCCCATACTGACGTGCCTCCTGCCGTCCGCGGCAGTGATGTGACTCTTGGACAGGGCCGGCCACACTCTGTAGCGTGCACATGAATTGAGGATTGAGCCTTGCAGTCCTGAGCGCACTAACTGCACACAGCGAGGTGGCCGGACGGGCGTCAGAGTGGAAGGAACGTCTGGTCCACTCTCACAGACGTTCCTTCCACTCTGCAAAACGCTCGTTTGACCCCGGCTTTAGGGATGGGGTTGCTTTCAAGGTTAGGTTCATTTGAGAGTTAGGTTTATGGTTACTTTAAGGTTAGGATTACTGATGGTTTTAAGATTAGGGTTAGGGATTTTGCATTGCGTAGTGAGTGCAGGGGTATATATACATATATATTTATATATTTTTTTTCGACATCCAGATGTATCCGAATCAGTCCATATATACTTATTGTCTTGGAAAATTTATTTTGAAAGCGATTTGGATCGGGAGATATGTAATTCAGATGGTTTCACTTCACCAATATTTGGGCAAATATCCACTACACAACCTGAACTGCACAAGTCCAGGTACCCTGTTTTCCTGCTGGAAGGCTTACAGGAGATCTCACAGTCAATGATGCTCCCAGGCATTGGTTCCTTGGTTGGGTTACATGAAAACTCCATCTGCTATTGAGATTTTGGAACCTTACGAAAACGAAGGCTGGAAGGTTCCATGGCTGACCACAGGTCTCCAGCAACTGGCCTCCTTTCTACTAGTCGTCGAAAGTGTTTAAAATTTTTATCGGCTTCCTAAATTCTTTCAGTTCCAAGAAAACGAAGAAGCTAAGCGGCTTCAGAAATGACATTCCCATCGGTCTAATACACAGTCGGAATTCTGAAGGTTCGGTCGCAATTATCCCACTTCATTTATCAATTTTATGAACCGTAGCAGTGGAAAACGTAAACCCACTTTGCTCTTTTATTTCTGGTTCACGTTAAACGCTGGCTTGCTTTTCAGAAATAGAAATGTTAATTTTAGCTCTTCTGCCAAGTGGGCTAGAAAAAAATAAAATAACTACACTGTCAGTCGATGAAAAAAAAAAAAAGATGGTTCAAGAAACCATAATATTAAATCATCCAGTATTTTTATTATATACGGTATTTCCAACCACAATAACTATGAAAAATACAATGTATCAATAAATCCATGAAATACAAGTCTGATATCGACCAGATACATTTCATTCATCCGTGAAAAAGTAATAAAATGCCCAATCTCATAAAAAAGAAATTAACGAAAACCCAAATAATAATATACATTTTTTAAACATGATATACATTGACCAACGCTATCAATTCCATAGATTCCATTTATTCCCCTCCTCGTTAATCAACCGTTGCATAATCGATATTGAGATCATTAGGGCTCCTCCAGTATTAACAGTCCAGTCCAATGGCAAAACTTGAACCGATCTTTTGAAGCTCTCGAAACTAGTAGTCACCAACCCCAGTCCTCAGGTCCCCCTAACAGGACAGGTTTGCAGATATCTGAAGCACAGCACAGGTGATATGTTTTGCTCCTCAGTGATTGCAGGATTCAGTCTTCATTTCCCCAAGGTGATCCTTAAAATCTGGCCTGTTAGTGAGACCTGAGGTGAGGACCAGGGTTGGGAACTATAACAGATCTCTGTGTCCGGACAGGGTCAAATGCTACTTCCTCGCATGGACACCCAGGTACTCTTCGTGACTCTCACACCTTTCTCTAGTACCTTAGCCGCAGCTTAAGGCCCGGTGCATATAGAGAGCCTGGCTAACACCCCCAGAAATAAGCCAAAGCTGTAGACCTGGAGCCTTTCCTTGGCACAGCAGGCAGAAGATTCCTGGTTTCCCAAATCATGAGTTGTGACTTCAAGCTTGGTCAGAATAGAACTGACTGTTTATTACACAGTGACAGAGATACACAGGCAAGAACAACCCCTTTCATGCTTACACCCAACAGATAACATCACAGATACAGTCACCCACCAACTCTATTTGCATACAATCATGCAGATAACTGCACAGGACCTTTAAACAATGGACAATGGGATTTCCTAGGAGGAGAAGGGGGGGGGAAGGCAGGTAAAACAAAAGGAATTTCTTATAGAGAGACCTTACACAGTAGCGAGAGCAGGTACTAATACAGAGATCTACACTATACAGGGAAGGGTTGGATAATTGAGGGAATGTACGCAAAATACACAACAAGAGACTATACAATAAATACACAAGGGAATTACACACAGACATCAGAAATCTTTAGTTAACTGGCACATATATAAAACAGCGAAAATCAAATATATTTAAAAGGTCCACCAGTTCCCCCAATAGTCTCTTTCACGGTCCATAGTCGCTGGGCAGGAGGCTAGCGCACAGCCCCCTCCAAGTCGCACAGTGAGAGCGTGTTCTGTCATAGGACCCAATGCTCTAAACCAGTGGTTCTTAAACTTGTCCTCGGCGCCCCAACCAGGCCAGGTTTTCCAGATATGTGAAGCACAGCACAGGTGATATGATTTGCTGCTCAGTGATTGCAGGATTCAATTTGCATTTCCCCCAAGGTAATCCTTAAAAACTGGCCTGCTAGGGGGACTTGAGGACAAGGGCTGGGAACCAGTGCTCTAAACGACCTGTCAGAACAATGTCTAGACCAGGGATGTCAAAGTCGGGCTCCCCAGATGTTTATGTCTTCCAACTCCCAAAAGTCTTTCAAGGATATTATATGACCAAAGAATAATGGAAGCTGTAGTTCAGCAATATCTGGGGGGGCGCAAAGTGTAACAGCCTTGGTCGAGGTGGTCACATGCATCCACAACTATTCCTTCTATTTGTCCAAAGGACACAAAATCCATCTTTTCCCTCGTATCTCCTTCCGTGTTTCTCTTCTTTACCCCAGTGCTTATTTTACATAGTTAATTAGGTTGAAAAAAAATAGAAATACACATTACATTAAATATTCATTATTTGTTGACTCAAAAGATGAAACCCAGAGGGGTTAAAATGTTCCGCTTGACTATAGACCCATGGGATTTTTCCCTTGATGAACATTTGCTGCCTGGCTTCCTACTGCGACAGCGCAGTCATTCCGTGTTTCGCTCAATGTATACGCTCTCCTATGCGTGTCGCAGCCGGTTACATGCGCCTAAATTTAGACACTCCACGGAAAAGCCAACCAAAAACAGTAAAGACGGTGAATTGGAGTGGCACCTGGTCCCATGGGACATTATTATCAGCGGAAACTGTCTTTAATGCTTTACACCGGCTAATGATCCAGCTAAGGAATCTGGTAGCGCATACCTTTTCTTTTTTCTCCTTTATGGGTGCCGTGGCCCACGTTTGAAGTAGCATGAGATTCTTGGAATGTTTTTGTTCGGTGTTCTTCACATTTGATAATGCTAATTGCTACATGTTCAAGATTGTACAACGCAGGCTAAAGACATGATTGAATGACAACTGATCACAATCTGTAAGGATACGGCTCGACTCCCCGACTGTGGAATAAATATAGAATTGCACTTATCCATATACAATATTCAAAGGAATATTGTTTTATATCTCATTTTTAGTGTAAACATAGCATATAAAGTGTGTCTTTCATTCCCAGTTAGAGATAATATTCTTTATTTAGTACAGGAGGAACGGGGTCGCGCCTATTCCCCAATGGGGCGGCTACAACCACCAAACTGTATCCAGCCCAGCAACATGCTTTGGTTTCTTTTAATGGCCATTTAGAGTGTAAGCTCACCTGCAACGTCAAGGCACCTCTAGTGAAGGTGAATCCTATCCAAAAACTGAAACCACAGGCTGCTATGTAGCAAACCATCACTGCTCACGCTGTTTTTCAGTCATGAGGTAGACTGGTGGGCCTTTATTTAATGCCCTCCCAGAAACAAAATCCACCTTGGGATCAAAAAACAAAGACACGGAACAACTGCAATGATGACCTGGCTGGAGGTACAAACAAGCATACATAGTACAGGAGGAACGGGGTCGCGCCTATTCCCTGATGGGGCGGCTGCAACCACCGAATTGTATCCAGCCCAGCAACATGTATAAAACATAACAAGAAGAAAAATGTCATCTGCGCTTATTCCTATTACACCATGAGAAACAAAACACAATTAGAGGCTTTGGTTTCTTTTAATGGCCATTAAGAGTGTAAGCTCACCGCCACGTCAAGGCACCTCTAGTGAAGGTGAGTCCTGTCCAAAAGCCAAACATTTGCATTGTCAGTTAACTTCATTTGATTAAAACGGCATTGTTTGCCAGAGTTGAAAACATCGGTGATAAATTATCATTGTTGTAACACTGACACGCGTAGTCATGTCACTAAGATAAAATCCATACAGTGGCAGGAGAAGATTCAAATTGAAGCATCCCCCGTGGTTGTCTGGATTTTTCTCGTGTTAAACCCTTAATGTCGTACCGCGGCGGTTGGGCCTGAAGGCCGAGGTATGGCATAGCATGCCCACGACTCTTCGTCTACTCCCCCGTCCCGCCTCTCTTGCTCATCACTGCCATTGGCTGCCTGCATTCACGCAGTCCCGCCTGCAACCAATTGCGGTGATCGGCAGCAGGGAAGGGAGGCAGGTCGAGGGAGTTTCCGGAGAGCCACGTGGCATGTTATGTCACCCAGCTGTGTTCAGGCCGCACCTTCTTCGCTCGCAGACCCTGGCGTTAAGGGGATGAACTCTGACATTACGAGAATACAATTTTTTTTCCTCTTTCCCCCAAAGTTGGCAAAACACCAGCACTTATTGAATAACCCCTCAGCGGAATAAAAGCTGCAGTCGCTGTCAGTCTCAATAGAGAGAACGAGGGTTTACCAACGCTTAATAACTAATGGACTCCAGTGTGGACCAGGACAGCACAGCACAGTCCAGTACAGGAGGGAGGTCAGGCACTCAGGTCACAAAGGAGCATTTTTATTGGAGGTCATCCAGACAACCTTGTGGCTGAAACGTAAGCTTTTGTCCAGCCCCTTGACAAAGAATGACGTTTCGGCCGTAATGTTGTCTGGATGACCTCCAATAGTATTGCTACTTTTTGTCCTGTTTGATTCTCAAGCGGTTTGCGGGTTTGAAAAAGATTCTCTTTCCAGCTTTGTATTTGATCTTCAGATATTTCCAGATTTCTGAATGTTAACCCTTGATGTCATTCTCAAGTAGGCTCTGACTTTAATTTATCATATTCCAAGCCAGAGCATATAACCTTCTTCTCATGTTTCTTACCAAGATGCATCTATAGGGCCCTGTTCTGAACAAGCCATTATTTATAACCTTTCCTTTGTCCTACTGTAAATTTAAAGCCTCCTACGCTTTGTATAGGAAATACTATGGAGCAGGCAGGTGGAGAATAACAATTGATTCCAAGGTTGCTAGTTATTTTCACCTGCAGTCAGAATTGACAGAGTAACTGCCGGCTGAAAGAAACTGGTGTAAAATGCATCGAAAAATTCTGTACTTGTCTCTAATCCCATGGTGCAGAGGACAATGTTATCTGCTACTTCAGCTTCCATACCTGTTTCAGGTACCCCTAACAGCAGGGTTCAGGTCTAGGGGAACACGTGGAGACTCAGTTCCTCCACTTTATTTGCAGAAGGAACGGAGTTCCCATTGGTCCCACACACTATAACGCTTGTATTCTGGTGTCCAGTCATATCTTTCCATGTTGTGTCACAATAAATAAAGGATTTATTGTATATATTTTGCTAAAATCCACAAGTAAATAAATGTATCAGATTGAGTGTGTTTGGTACACGTGAGATAATTGCTAATGGAGAGACAAAACTTTGTGAGTTCCCTCACTCCTTTTTAGGACTTTACCCTTGTCTAACAGGACAGGATTTAAGGATTACCTGGGGAAAAGTAGACCAAATCCTGCAATTACTGAGCAGCAAATCATATCACCTGTGCTGTGCTTCAGATATCTGGCAAACACAGTCTAGTAGGAACTCCTGAGGACCAGGGATGGGTAACACTGCACTACCTCCTCTGCCTGCAAGCCGAAGGACACTGAGAACAAATAGTTCCCAGTGTCCTTCTACTAACCTAGCGAGATCATGTACATGCAATCTCCTGCAAGCCTCCATGGAGCCGTTCAGACTTCAGATGATACCAGCAACTATGCAAGGCACCATCGTAAGCACGTTGGCAACTCCCGGTTGTTACAAGTCGAATTGCTAACATAGCAGCTTCCCGTTACCCTGCTTATTCATGAATATTGCAGTCTGGTTGATCATCTGACGTGAATCCACATTCACAAGGATAAATTTGATTGTGCGCCAGTATACGCTGAATCTCGTCGGCTTGGATTCCCTCCTGAATCCCGTGTCTCACTCCAGACCTGATTTTCACTCCGTGCACATAAATTATTCCTGCAGGTTTCCATCGCGGCCCCCGGTTTGGATTTGCTCCCGCAATTCTCTGGCTCATTCCCCCCACCCCACCCCACCTCACTCTGGATTATCTCTGCGGTTTGACTCCAGCCATTTGAGACTCAGATAAGGTTCCCTATATCTTGCTGGGAATGTGCCACAATGCTCAGCCTGTCTGAGTGCTTATAGTCTGGGAGGGCAGTGACAATCTGACAAAGGATTGAGAAGACGAGCCGTCGACACACACGTCTGAAGGCAAATAGAGGATGGAATCCGAGATTAAAGGCAGCGTAGAAACGTGCAGATGTTTCCGCGGTCTTGAACGTGTTTTAGGGAGGAATGTGTCTTCCACTGAATTTCAGGTGAAATAAATTAAATATTTAGCACTTTCTCATCAAAAAATAATAAACACGTCTTTGCAAACATCCTCAGAAAAATGTAATACCCTCTTTGACTATAGCCTCTTCATAAATATAGAATGTTACACAAATCTGCTCCACATTCCTGGAAAAGGGAAGACTCTGCTGCGATGGCTGTCCGTGACGGACAGTTGTTGGACAGAAGAAAGAGCGCACTTCTGCTTTATCTTTGGGTGCGAGGTTCCCAGGTCACCACTCAAGGACCAGTAATAATGCAATAAAGATCACCGGTACAGCGATGATTGACAGCATCTTACTTACAATACTACAATACAAAAAGAAAGTGGCTCGATCCTCATTTTCCTACAAAGCACCGCAACTATGGAATAACCTCCCAGACGCCATCAAATCTTTCCCCAGTCTAAAGTCACTCGAGAGCTCCCTATTAACATACAGTTGTGTTCAAAATTATTCAACCCCCATTGCTGTAAAGGGTTTTAGGGAATTTAGTGTACATTTGTAATTGTATTCAGAATGAAATCCTACAAGGACTTTTTAAAGAACCATATGCAACTAAAATGACATCAATTGGTTTTGTAATACAGTAGTAAATGTTTCTTTTGTGAATTCTTCATTGACACAATTCTTCAACCCCTTAAAGACTACCACTCTGAAGAACAGAGGTTCATTCAAGTGTTTTCAATCAGGTATTGAAAACACCTGTGGATGTCACGGAGCAGCAATAAAGCATAATAAGCACCAATTAGGCAGCTTTAAAATGACTGTGATACTCAGCTCCTTCTAGACATTTACTGGTGTGGTTACAAACATGGTGAAGTCAAGAGAATGGTCCAGGAAGACAAGAGAAGAGGTGATTACTCTTCACAGGAAGGGCAATGGCTATAAGAAGATTGCAAAGATGTTAAACATACCAAGAGAGACCGTAGGAAGCATCATTCGCAAATTCAAGGCAAAGGGCACTGTTGAAACGCTACCTGGTCGTGGCAGAAAGAAGATGCTGACTTCGACTGCTGTGCGCTACCTGAAGCGTAGAGTGGAGAAAAGTCCCCGTGTGACTACTGAGGAACTGAGAAAAGATTTGTCAGATGTGGGTACTGAAGTTTCAGCTCAGACAATACGGCGCACACTTCGTAATGAAGGCCTCCATGCCAGAACTCCCAGGCGCACCCCCTTGCTGTCTCCAAAGAATAAGAAGAGTCGACTGCAGTATGCCAAAAGTCATGTGGACAAACCACAGAAGTTTTGGGATAGTGTTCTGTGGACTGATGAAACAAAATTAGAACTGTTTGGGCCCATGGATCAACGCTATGTTTGGAGGAGGAAGAACAAGGCCTATGAAGAAAAGAACACCTTGCCTACTGTGAAGCATGACGGGGGGTCAATCATGCTTTGGGGCTGTTTTGCTTCTGCAGGTACAGGGAAGCTTCAGCGTGTGCAAGGTACCATGAATTCTCTTCAGTACCAGGAGATATTGGATGACAATGTGATGCAGTCCGTCACAAACCTGAGGCTTGGGAGATGTTGGACCTTTCAACAGGACAATGATCCCAAGCATACCTCCAAGTCCACTAGAGCATGGTTGCAGATTAAAGGCTGGAACATTTTGGAGTGGCCATCGCAGTCACCAGACTTAAATCCGATTGAGAACCTCTGGTGGGACTTAAAGAAAGCAGTTGCAGTGCGCAAGCCTAAGAATGTGACTGAACTGGAGGCTTTTGCCCATGACGAATGGGCGAAGATATCCGTAGATCGCTGCAAGACACTTGTGTCAAGCTATGCTTCACGTTTAAATGCTGTTATAACTGTAAAAGGATGTTGTACTAAGTACTAAGATTGAATGTCACTTGGGGGTTGAATAAAACTGATAATGATGTGAGCACAGAAAAGACATTTGTGGTTATTTCATTATAAATGTTATGTTATATTTGTCTGACCTACACGTGCCTCTTTGATTTAATTGTAAGCAAGATGACTGAATGATCAAAATCAATGTCAAACTGGCCAAAACACTCAATTTCAGTGGGGGTTGAATAATTTTGAACACAACTGTACCTCAATACAGAATGCACCTGTAAACATGTAACATAGTGACTATATACAGAATGCACCTGTAAACATGTAACATAGTGACTATATACATAATGCACCTGTAAACATGTAACACAGTGACTATATACAGAATGCACCTGTAAACATGTAACATAGTGACTATATACAGAATGCACCTGTAAACATGTAACATAGTGACTATATACATAATGCACCTGTAAACATGTAACATAGTGACTATATACAAAATGCACCTGTAAACATGTAACACAGTGACTATATACAGAATGCACCTGTAAACATGTAACATAGTGACTATGTACAGAATGCACCTGTAAACATGAAACAGTGACTATATACAGAATGCACCTGTAAACATGTAACACTGTGACTATATACAGAATGCACCTGTAAACATGTAACACAGTGACTATATACAGAATGCACCTGTAAACATGTAACATAGTGACTATATACAGAATGCACCTGTAAACATGTAACACTGTGACTATATACAGAATGCACCTGTAAACATGTAACACAGTGACTATATACAGAATGCACCTGTGAACATGTAACATAGTGACTATATTTCCTACATGTTTATTTTCTGTGTTATTCTGTATATTCTTGTTTTTAATATCTTGCATTTTATTACTTCGTATTTCTGTACCAACTGTAAAATTTCAATGTTCTTGAACCCAGGACATACTTGAAATCGAGAGAAATCTCAATGTATCCTTCCTGGTAATTACTTTGTAAATAAATAAATAAACATTGAGATTTATCTCATTTTCAAGTATGTCCTGGGTGGCGAGTTAGGTGATTTGCCCAAGGACACTTACTGGACAGGTGCTCTTGCTGGGATTCGAACCTGTGTCTCCATGGTCTCCAAGGTTATAGAGCAGCGATACTTCTACTCCACTCAGCCGGTGTTATACATATTGAATCACTTTGTTTTACTATTTTTAAAAACCACTTTTGAGTTTTGAATACAAGCAACTCAATTCTGCCTGAAAGTATAGTGGAGGAACTGCTTTGAAACGCATTCCCCCACCACTTGACCCCCGTTGACAGCTAATTTCACTTAAAATTGTGAAAACTGAAAGAT
This sequence comes from Leptobrachium leishanense, assembly GCA_009667805.1. Taxonomy (NCBI): domain Eukaryota; kingdom Metazoa; phylum Chordata; class Amphibia; order Anura; family Megophryidae; genus Leptobrachium; species Leptobrachium leishanense. Next base: position 35,397,118 of record CM019074.1, on the reverse strand, counting down.
TCTTTTTTTTATTGAAAAAAATGCAATTGTGTCACTTTGTTTTACTGTGTTTGAAAATATAACAATTTGTAAGAGTAGCAGATCAGAGGATAATTTGCTGATCTCCCGTGCACTCCCTGCATTACCCATGTACCTCCACCCCGGCGGATGCACTCCTAAGGTTATAGTAATATGTGATGTCAAAAATCTAAAGTGATGCTTCCGTTATATGTGACGTAAAGAACAGCAGATACCAGATATGTTAGTCAATTTTTACTCGGTTCAGAGAAAATCCTGCCTTTTCTAATCACACTATTGGTACTGATACTTTCAGCCACATCTGTTTGTTAATTTTTTGTGTAATATAACATATGGAGGTTATACGAAGAGCACCTGTGTTTACCAAAGTTGCTAACCTGAAGCTGCTTCTTCTTTCTGCCACTATTTGGACTTTTCTTTTGTAAAACACGGCGGTCCTTGGATAACCCCATACTTTGTTCATGTTCAAAGAATGCATGTTGGGATTTTTATTTTTTTTGGGGGGGGGGTTGTGTGTGTAAATGGTTTTGTTTATATTTATCTCATATTGTGCCCTACAGTAAAATTGTGGGAACATTACTAACGTTTTTCACTTCTTGGTAGGACCGTACGCAAATGCTGTCCCGTCGACCTACTCTTTAGTGTAGTGTTTCTCAAACCTGTCCTTAGGACCTACTGCCAGGCCAGGTTTTCCAGATATCTGAAACCCAGCACCAGTGGCGACTCTAGGAACAATATTTAGGGGGGGCACAGAAGATACCGCAGTCAAAACTGGGGGGCACTAATAATTTTCACCACTAAATCATACCACTGAATAAAAGTAAGGGCCCTATCACCTGGTGTGAGCTAAAACACCATCACTAAAGGAAAAATTTAGTGTGAGTCGCTAAAACGTACAGGGTTATTCAGAGAGAGGTGAAAAGCAGGAGAATGACTGGAGAATGGAAAATTCTTGGTCAAAGAATCGGTTATTTTGACCTAGAATTTTCCATTCTCCAGTCATTCTCCTGCTTTTCACCGCTTTCTGAATAACACTGTTAGTGCCTGATGACCTACTAACAGATCACCTTGTCTGCAGTAGTCCATGAACAAGGTCGTTTGGCGCACGCTAGGGAAACTCTAAGACCCAAGTTGAGACCCAGCGCTAATGCGGTTGTGTACAGGATAGAACGTTTTTTCTTTTCCATACCTATCCCCCACCCTCACAAGCTTGAATATGAACACATCCAGTGAATAACCTCTCACCCCTGCATTATTAAAATCCTCCACGGTGGCCGTATCATCCATGTTTTGATGCACACATATATTAAGGCTGATGGGCATTGCATGATAAATGCCACCCAGCAGCATGTAGAATCATTACACTGCATTTAATAGATCCAAAAGGAAGGCCAGGTGAGCGACAAAAATTTCCCTGCTACAGCATATAAACAATACATGTTTCAGGGCAAGACTTATCCATGTGTTCCTTTAAACATGGTCCACACAGTCACCCTAATAATCAACTGCTTACATACTATGAATATCCCCAGCATAAAATGTTTAAAATTAGGCAATATATTAGAATTAGGATATATGTGGATAAAGGATACATTTATAATAGAGCCGACTGCAACAGCAGCGACATTGCTAACCATATCCATTACTATGGTGTATGGGGCCAAGAGAACACCTGTGTTGCATTCCTTTCAATTGCCTGTTAATTTTGGACAAGGACCTGTTTTTTCTGTTTTTTTGGAGTTAGCACCAGGGCTGAGCAGTAGGTAAAATGTTGCAATTAGTGCACCTCAACAAAATTTACTGCTGGCACCAAGTGATCTGTAAAGATCTCTAGCACTCCCCGTGTTAAGTATAGGACGCGGAAAGTACAGTAAGCTCGCGATACAAATCGCTAATAGCAACGCGCTAAGTGATTTTTCCCATTTGTAGCGGGAGGCAAACGATCTGTTGGTCCGGCGCTAGACTCAATTAACCTGGCGCTAACGCAAAATCCCGCCGATGCAAGGGTTAGCTCACACCAGGTAATAGTGCCCTAAATAAATATATATATAAATAAGATTACAAAACCCCAGAGTAATGTGATGCAATGATGCCTTTTTGTTGTACTAACCTGATACTTAAATTCAATATTTTATTTGCCGCAATTCGGCAGTTTCCGCTGAATGTCTGATTGCTGCTTCAGCGACTCCACCTTTAGCAAATTACAGTGACCATTCGCTAAATAGGGAATTCACTATACTTTCTGCAAAATAAATTCCCCGAAATGTGACGGAAAGCAGAGGATCTACAGATCATTAGACCCTTTAGATTCTAACTTCCATAATAACCCCTATAATGCCTTAAACCCAGAGAAATGCAATAAAAATAATAAACAATGTGGCATTTAGCTACCCCTTAACCCCTAAAATGCCATTCATCAAGGGAAAACATGAAATGAATACACTGAGGCATGTAGCCAACTCATTAACCCCTAAAATGCCATTAATCAAGGAAAAAACAAATGTATACTGTGAGGGATGAAGCCTGCCCAACTAAACCAAGGCAAAAACTAACATAATACACAATGTAATGTATAGTCTGAACATTAACCATTTCACTGCTGAGCCATTTCAACCCTGTGAAAATGTTTACGTTTAAGTGCACGTTTTTATTTGATGTTTTATGACTTTTACTTCACACTGAATATGATCATGTGGGGTATCATTGGAAAGGCCAGCATCTGCCCTTGCAAATGACACCTAGTTCATCCATATACGATGCATAGCTACGGAGATACGTTGGTCCAAAGAAGTGTGGGAAGCTGGATGCTGATTTTTGGTGGGGGGGCACATGGGGGGGAGAGGAATAACCTAGGGGGGGCAATTGCCCCCCCTGTAGAGTCGCCTATGCCCAGCACAGGTGATATGATTTTCTGCTCTGTGATTGAAGGATTCAGTCTGCATTTCCCCAATGGAATCCTAAATCTGGCCTGAAGATCAGGTTTGGGGAACACGGTCTGAAATTGCAAAGAGACGTTCTTTTGATGATGCATAAAATCAATACAAAATATTACCAGATCGGGATATTATTATTATTATACTTTATTTATAAAGCGCCAGCATATTCCGAAGCGCTGTACAATGGGCACAATATAGACAGTGTTACAATACATTGAACAATGTTTTGACAAACCAGTACAGGAGGAAACGAGGGCGCTATTCCCGTGGGAATTTACAATCTAGAATGGTTGGTGCTAGAAATAGGAGGAGAGAACTGCAAGGTGAGAGTGATGGACTGCAAGGTGAGAGTGATGGACTGCAAGGTGAGAGTGACGGACTGCAAGGTGGGAGTAGCGGACTGCAAGATGGGAGTGACGGACTGCAAGGTGGGAGTGACGGACTGCAAGGTGGGAGTGACGGACTGCAAGGTGAGAGTGAAGGACTGCAAGGTGAGAGTGACGGACTGCAAGGTGAGAGTGAACGACTGCAAGGTGAGAGTGACGGACTGCAAGGTGAGAGTGACGGACTGCAAGGTGAGAGTGACAGACTGCAAGGTTGGAGTGACGGACTGCAAGGTGGGAGTGATGGACTGGTTGTGTCAGAGTCGGGTTTTATTCTTCCCTAAATAAGAATGTCTTAAGGGAGCGTTTGAAGGAAGGGAAACTAGGGGAAAGTCTGACCGTACGAGGGAGAGTGCTCCAGGGGATGGTGGCTGCGTGTGAGAAATCCTGTAGTCTATCATGGGAAGCGGTGATGCGGGGAGAAGCTAGGCGCAGGTCACTGTTTGATCTTAGGGAGCGGGCTGGGGTGTTTTTTTGGTGATTAGTGAGGACAGGTAGAGGGGAGCTGAGTTAGTGAGAGCTTTGTAGGTCAGGGTAAGGATTTTGAATTTAATTCTGCAGTGGATGGGGAGCCAGTGAAGGGACTCGCAGAGAGGAATGGCAGAGACAGAGCGGCAGGTGAGGTGGATGAGCGTGGCAGAGGCATTTAGAATGGACATGTACCTTTTGCACCCTATTCTCAGAAAGAAAAATGAATGGAATAATAGCAGGGACATGTCCTATCATGCATTCCAATATCTTACATGATACAGACTCCCAGAGAGAGGGGGGTGCACCGTCGCCATCGACAATGGATTTATTATCCGTCTTCGCAGCACCTATATGACTCTGTTATACAGTGCTATGATTAACACTTGGTCTCGGTGGATTATTTTGCTTTCAGTGTGGAGCTCTGCTTTGGCACTGCGTGCTTACATGGCATGCTATAAAGTATTCATGAACTTCAGGAAACAATGGCGCAGACATAGATAAAAGGATGAGGGTAGAGCAGTGAGAGCGAGGGAAAGGAGGCAGTGGCTTGGAACTGACAGGAGAACCGGTGCCAGCGCAGAAACGGAGGGGCCAAAGGGAGGCTGAGCGAGGGGGCATACCGGTAACTAAAGAGGCTTGTCGATGGAAGGGTAGGGTGAAAGGTGGCGACGAGTGGAAAGCAGACAAATGCGCTACAGTGAGAGGACTTTCAGTGCCAAGAAACTGAGGAGAAAAAATGATACGGCAAGAACAATGTAGCAATGGCAGCCAAAGCGAGGAAGAGATGTACCAGCATGCAGTCCAGAGATAAGGCAGCCCGACACAGGACTTGAAGGGTGAGGGGCAAATGAGCCGAGGGTAATCAGCGACTGACCTTCTCATAGGGCAGCGAGGACGTTGAGTGGCACGTGATTAATAGTGAGTTGTGAACGTCCGATACAGGGTGGAGGATACGTAACAGATACAAGTGCAGGATAGAGTTTGAGTAACTCCAGTAACCGTAACACACCAAGGGGATAAGGGGGGGTAGAAGGGCAGCCGTCTCAAGCGACACATCAGAAGGGGCGTCAGTGGTCAGAGTCAAACTACAGTGCAGTGTCCATCTTCCTGTAATTGGTGCAATTGAAGCACTGCACCGGAGCGGCGACGATGCTACATATGATGCGGTGCACATACACAATGTTATCCCCGTTAGGCATGTGCGATTCACTTCAGACCAATTCGGAATTCTGCTGAATTGTCGGGAATTCGGATTTGTCTGAATTCCGAATCGTCTTTTTCCAAACCAGATCGGTTTCTCGATAAAAAAATTCTTATTCATCAGAATTTTTATATTTGGTCAGATCCTAATTTAATTTATTCAGATTTAATTGTAAAAGTTAAAAAAAAAATCCAAATTAATCTGCCGTGGAGGGAGACTAGGAACTATTTGTTCCAGGGGGGGAAAGGAAGCGCGACCCTTTCCTCCTTGGGACAAGAGGCGAGTATGGTAATTTTAGGGGTGGCTATGCCAGTATATTAAGCGATTAACACCAGTTTTGAGGAGACGTTATTTCTCAGTGATGGAAGTGTAATAACTTGCACTTCCATTCATAGCGGCAAATTAGCGTCTCTTATACTAAGTACAGGAGATGTTAATTTCAATAACGATGCACAAGGAGTGGAATTGCGATAAGGAACGGCGATAAGATAACTACTGGATATGTTATGTATAATGTTATGTATAACGTCTCCTGTAGTTATCATTTTGACAAGTGTGGAATAGAGCCCGGAATCTGCAGTGGCAGGATCAGTAAATTAAAGCTGATATGGTGTCAGGAGAGTCCATTTAATTACAGTTATGTTTAACTGCATCCAAGCATCTTTCTGTGTAATAAATACAACATCACCAATAAACGCGTCAGTACGATTGCTCTTTACCAAACACACAGCTCAGACAAATTAAGAATCATAATAATGTATAAAATGCTGAGTAAGACGGCTGAAAAACAAATCTACAATTGCATAGCTCGGCATTGGACACCTGACCCATGTCTTTCTCTTTAATTCCTCATGGACCTAATTCTATCTCCTTCCAATGCCCACCTGACCCATCACTTTCCTTTTCCATGCTGCTCGAACCCATCCCCACACACTTCTATTGCCCACTAACCCATCCCATTTCATGCACCACAGAGCATCCGCCATACCCTTCCAATGCCCAACTAACCTCCCTTTCATACCCCTCTAACCCAATCTCAAGCCCTTCCAATGTCCACCTAACCTCCCTTTCATGTCCCTCCAACCCAATCCCATACCCTTCCATTGCCCACCTAACGACACCCTTTCATGCCCCTTGGACCATCCCTATACCCTTCCAATGCCCACCTAACCACCCTTTCATACCCCTCTAACCCAATCCCAAACCATCCAATGCCCACCTAACCGACACCCATTCATGCCCCTTGGACCATTTGTATACCCTTCCAATGCCCAGCTAACCTCCCTTTCATGTCCCTCTAACCTAATCCCAAACCCTTCCAATGCCCACCTAACCGACACCCTTTCATGTCCCTTGGACCATCCCTATACCCTTCCAATGTCCACCTAACCACCCTTTCATGCCCTCTAACCCAATCCCAAACCTTCCAATGCCCACCTAACCGATTGCCATTTATGCCCCTTGGACCATCCGTATACACTTCCAATGCCCACCTAACCTTCCTTTCATGTCCCTCTAACCCAATCCCAAACCCTTCCAATGCCCACCTAACCGACACCCTTTTATGTCCCTTGGACCATCCCTATACCCTTCCAATGCTCATCTAATGCATCTCCTTCCTTCTCCTTCGAACTCATACTCTTCCGATGCCCATCTAACCTCCCTTTCATGCTTCCAATGCCCACCTATCCTCCCCAATATGCAAACTTCCCCCCCACCCCCAGCAGCTGGCATTCAGTTCAGTTTACATGCAGGGTGGCATGTGACAAATGTCTCTATAAATCGTGACTTTTTTTCTCCGGTGTCGAATTGCTCCAGAGGAAATGTGTGCGTTTTTTAGCCGGTCCCTGGAAATGCCTCCAAATTGACTGAATAAATATCAGAACCAAAATCTGCACAGGGAACGGATATTTTTAGATACACATTTGATGCTCAGAAAATAATCCTCTGCCTTTTTCTCTCTGTTCTCCCCATTCTCCTCCTCTCGCTTACTCATAGCACTTTAATTACCCGCTACCTGGCCGTCTGCAAAAAAACTCATCTTGCTCTATCTTCTCGCGCTGCACTATAGCCATCCTGGCTGCTCTTCTTACAATCCTTTATAAGGATATATTTTTTTGCATTTGTTAACTAATTTGCGTGTCAGTGTATCGCTCACTGTGCGGCCATTGATGCAGATCACCAGACATGCCGAATTCCCAGAGACGCTTGCGTCTTAGAGAATGGCGCTGGAGGAGTGACTGCACTGGGGAAAAAATCATATTAAAGTGACTCTCTGCACCAAAGCCTCCTAGGGACACTAATACATTCAGAACGCTAACGTTAGCACTCACCTGAGTGAGGGTTAATGTTAGCCCTGGTGGCCCTAGCGCGGGTGGACCATTTTACAATCCGAACACTAATGGGTTAAAAAAAAACGTTAGCGATTCGGATCTTGCGCTTTTCAGCATGTGGTTACTGTACTTTGCGCTCCCTATGCTTAACATGGGGAGTGCAAACAGTTAATCAGCGTTAGGATTAAGTCCTAACGCAAATTACCGTCCCGCTGCGGTTCACTGAAAAGTTAACCACAGTTAGGACTTCGTGTTTACGGATTCCACTTCTGCGGAATCAGTCAGCATCGGCTGAAACCCCCCTCCCAAAAAAAAAATCGCATACTCACCTCCCATCTCACGGCGAGAACGGCCACTCCATCCGCCTCCTCTGGCCGCCGGGAGCAGAGAGAGACTGGGGAAAAGGTCCCCCAGTCTCCCTCTGCGAATCACTACGCCGACCTGCCGGATCTCTGCGAATCACTGCGCCGACCTGCCGGATCTCGCGAGAGGCGAGATCCTGCAGGTCATGTGAATGGCAGCGGAAGCCTCAGTGGAGTCCTATGGACTCCATGGTCCATGGAGGGGATGTTTGCGGCGACGCTTAGCGCTACCATTAGCATCCTGATGCTTAGCGCCGTGTTACAGTGCAGGCTGTTGGATTGGCGCCTGCACTGTAATATCACGCTAAAACGGGGACGCTAAGGAGAAACCTGCAGCGCGATGATCGTAATAGTGCCCTAGATGTTGACAGCCAGGGAACCATGTGAGTTGTAGTTCAGAAACACCTGGGGGCTGGAGTTTGACAGCCCTGCTCTACACAACCTGACCACTTTAGCATTTCAAAGTGGTCAGCCTGTGTGGAGTGCACCCCTCCCTCCAATTTCATTTGGAGATAACATTGTGTGAAGCAGAGGATTTTCCTCCACCCACACACACCTCCCCAGGCAGTCAGGATTTAAAAATTTCCCGGCTGCCAGTCACCAGATCGGTCCCTGATGATGTGAGCAGCACACACTGCGTGCTGAAGTCATCCTCAGGCCACTCACAATAGCACGCTCCTGAGAGAGGCAGTCAATGGATTGCTGCTGTGCATGCGCATACAGCTCTGATCCATCGTTCTGTGCAGGCGCTACAGAACTTACGTACAAAGAGTGTGCAAGTTCCGAGCGTAGGTACACAAATTCCATAAAATAGCTACAGGGACTTCTGCATTTCAGAAGCCCTGAGCTTTCATAGACTAACAGAATGTGCCAAGAGAGAAAAGGTGAGTATTTACTGCTATGAGAAAAAAAATAATTGGGCAGGTGCTGTCAGTAATATCTGCCCAATTAGATAATAGGGGGGAAAGGGGAGGTTTTTTTTTTTTTTTTTAGCGTGTCCCTTTAAAGACATCAAGGGCTCTATTACATTCTTCGCGCAAACGTTAACGCGTGCGCAAAAAAAAGCATTAATGCGAGGGGCAAACCCTTTGCGCTGAACGTCGTATTACAATGTCCGCACAAAAAATGCGCATTAACGTCTACCGCGGGTGAACCTGCACGAACGTACTGTACTGCGCGCGTCCTATACTTAACATTGTGAGCGCAAATGCATTTGTGCGCTGGTACGTGGATGGTATTACAATCTATGCGCAAAATTTAATGCACAGCGTTTGCGCGCATAATTTTAACGTCTTTGAAAAGCTGGTGGTAACGGCAAATCTGAAGGTCCTGGCCGAACCGAAAAACACCAGCCCAAAAAAAAAATACGCAGCAACGTATAGTTATACATTCTACACATACCCAAACAATAAAATTGAGAAGGTGTGCGTGTTTTTATTATTGCTGCAGCATAAATACTCAGATTGATTTTGACAGGCGCAAAAACTTAACGGGAGACAATTGTGGTTCTTAATTCTGATTGGCTGAATCGTGTGAAAAAAGAGTCCGCACACCGATTTCTGCGCGCAACGTTGCTGTGCGTGCGTTTTTTGCGTGTCCGTTTTACACGCGTTCTTTTTTTGACGGATGAAAAAATGCACGAGAATTGTAATACCAGCGTTATTTTACGCGCGTTAACGTTTAACGCTGCGCGCAAAAATTCACGTGTTCTGCGTGCGTTTTTTGCGTGAAAAATGTAATAGAGCCCTACGTAATCTCTAGCAACATGTATTATAGTACAGTAGTATGGAGTCTCATTAGCAGGGGTCAAGCCAATGGGGAACATGTGGGAACACAGCCCCTCTACTATTTTTGCAGAGAGAACAGAGTTCCCATTGGCACCCCACGTGTTTCTGAACTACATGTCCAATGATGCTCAGCCAGTCTCAAGTGTGACTAAGCATCATGGGACCTGTAGTTCTGAAACATCTGGGGTACCAAGGTTGACCATCACTGCTCTATATCTACCCTCCTTTTCGCTGCTCTTTCTAATGTCTTGTCTGTCTGGCTCGCCCGCTCCCAGATGCCCGCGCGTCCTCTCCTCTAATGTGACATGGGATAATGCTGCCCGGGCGCTGGTTAAGCAGTTTATTTCCCGGTGCTGACTGTGTAAGCGGCTTCTGCGTAATCTGTGTATCCGCCTCGCTGCTCATTCCCAACATCTGCACACAAGCAAAGTGATCAGCAGGAACCTCTTTAACGAGCAGTAACATGGTCTGGCAGTTTATACCCTTAAAGGGAAAAGATATCCTGGTTTAATTTTTTATTTATTTTTTTGTCTGGCGGAGCAGATGGCTGGCCATCGATTCGCTATTACATACACGGGTCACCCAGAGATACGAAGTGTTAAAAAAAAAAAAAAACCTCAGTGCCAGCTGAGACCTTTCTCTTTTAATAACAAGATTTTTTTATACTTTATGGAGTAAATCCTGCATTAAAATATGCTGATTTCTGTTCTGGAGCCAGACAGACAGACGAGTTTGCATCACGGGTTGTTGTGATTTTATAATATATGGGTCACTGTTTATTTTTTTTTTTTTATTTTTTTTTTATTTGCTTGCAATTCTAAATATGACCACAAGGGGAAATTATCAAAATTAGGTTCATAATATCTTAAATTGGTGTTTAAGTGTATACAGTGTCCAAAATTGGCATAGAGCTCCCATCCTGGTGATTGCGTCATCCTAACAGGACAGGTTTAAGGCCCCGTTCACACTGTGCGATTTGAAAGTCGCGCGATTTTCATATTCGCGACATGGTGCGATAATGTCGCGCGACATCGCTGTTTTGTGCGATTTTTGCAAAGCACCACCAATACAAATCGCAAAATCGCAGATAGCAAATCGCAAAAAAAGGGTCATGTACCAGCGACATGCTTCTGCGACGCGCGACATGGCGCAGCAAGATGTGAACAGCTCCATTGAAATGCATTGGAGAAGCTAAATAGTGCGACGTCGTGTGGATTTTGCTGCGACGTCGCGGCAAAATCCGCGTGATAAATCGCACAGTGTGAACAGGCCCTTAAGGATTACCTTGGGGAAATGCAGACTGAATCCTGCAATCACTGAGCAGCAAATCATATCACCTGTGCTGTGCATCAGTTATCCTGCAAACCTGAGGCGCGTTCAATACCTCAGTCGCTGCAAGTGCTAAGGCCGGGTGCACACGGGACTTTTTTTGCGCGCTGTAACGCCCGTTAAAAATGACGCGCGCGTGCGTTAAAAATGATGGAATACACCAGTAGAGGCCAGACGATGCGTTATTTTTGACGCACGTCGTATAAACGGACTTTTGAGTAGGGGAAAAAAAAGCTGGTCTAGAAGAGTTGAATAATAATTTCAATAAAGTTGAAACAAAAACAGAAAAAAACTAAAAAACGAGGGGGACCTATATTCCATACCTACCTAGTGTACGGACGACAACAAATTCGGTACCGAACTTGACACACACGATGCCGGGTGCACACGGGACGGTGCCTGACACTTGCCACACACACACCAAGGCTCACAGAGACTCCGCATCAGCTCCCTCACCGGACTCTACCAAAATGCAGCCAGAGGGGAGGCAATATTTCTAATACCCTCCTACTGCAAAATGAAACAGCGCAGAGCGGCTTTTACACAGTGAAAACGAGCAAATGTCCTATTCATATTCAGTACGAGCATCAAACGCTTTCACGTTCACTACATTTCTTGCTGGAATTATACAGACACCCAGTTTCCCTGTATGGTCTCTCCCGGCCTTTGACACGTCCCGCCTCCCGGAATAGAAACACGCAGGCCGTTCAAGTCCACATGCGCGACGCCAGACGTTGCGTCAAACCTAGTGTAGCGCTCACTCCCGCAGGAGCCGCTGAAAATGAACCACGGGTCAGTCTCCCCGCACTAGGGAATAAATATACTCCAGCACCGTTGTGGATTTTATAAATTATATTGTTTACTAAAGAAAAAGACATATAATGAGACACGGTGTTCGTAGATATATTTACAGTATTTCGTATCGCGGTAAACGCGCACCGGAAAAAGAAATGCGAGACTTCGTATTTCTGAAAAATGCGCGACCGAACAGAAAAATACAATGCTTCGCAATTCGGGAAACACGCAGCGGAAAACAAAATAAGATGCAAATCTTTTCCCCTTCTTTAGATACTAGGGAGTGAGTCCCGAACAGGTTAAGTCCCGAACTGTGAGTGTATGTGTGTGGTACCCGGGTACTATTCAACTGGCCAGTGAATCTTTTAAACGATGTCTTCGACTAGTCAAGTTGGGGCCCTGTGGTTTCAGAAATAAACAACAGCGCACTTTCTTGACTTTGTAAAACCGGCCTTGGAGGCCTCTCACCCATCCGCTGGATCACCAAGGTTCCGCTGACCCAGGACGTCCCTCCGCTCAATGCCTTGCTAGGATAATGGCTACTGGATCTGTTGTCGGGTTCTCTTTGCTCCGACCGTGGCTTGTCCAGCTACCGCCTGCTCTCCCATCCAATGGACCTGCGGTACTCCTAACTCAGGGGTCCTCCGCTTCCTTGACAGCAGCTTGGGGGATGCCTGTGGATCACTGGGTCTCCTTCTTACAAGGCTGGGTAACCCCTCTTGGAATCCTGGTAGGCTGCACCTGCGCTCCGGCCTAGTCACTGTTCCAATCTGCAACACTGCATCCTCTCTCATGCACTCCCTGGCGCGCTCTCACAGCTATCTCCACGAGGCTCAGGATGTACAGCGTCTGTGTCCCACCCACTTCCTGTGTCCGTTTGCAAAGCATGCCAGGAAACGTAGTCCCAATATCTTCTGTGTTGGTCCAGCATGCTTACCATGGTCTCTGTCTCCCTCTGGTGACCATTTCAAATAAATGCAGCAGAACAGTCTTTTTAAACACAGCGCTACACTAGTGCAACAGGCATTATGTTTTGAGGACGGTAGTCTGCAGCGCGCGTTATGAGTAACGCGCGTTATTCTTGTGGTTATGTGCACCCGGCCTAATTATACGCAGTAACGCTCGTTAGTAACGCGCGTTACAGCGCACAAAAAAACGTCCCGTGTGCACCCGGCCTAAATTAGCAACGTGCCATTGAACGCCGTTGAGCCGCTCAGCACTGCTAACTTAGCACTTGCAGCGACCCGAGGAGATGCTGCGAGTAGCTGAGTGTGACGTAATAAAGATGGCCGCCGCCATTAAGCAAGTAACAATTCCGTACAGCAAGATGGCCGCCGTCATGAAGCAAGTAACAATTCCGTACAGCAATGTTAATTTTGAGGTTTTTCTTCACCAAAACACAAAATATTTATTTATTATTTACCCCTGCACATAGACATATATTACAGTTCAATTATATTTTGTTTCAGAAGTAAACATAACGTTTATTCAATAAAAACTATCATTTGTGGTGTGTGCGTACAAAACGGATTGTGCTGACTGCTTTTCTTTATCATATATAACTCAACTGATGTCCGAGTCATGCAAAAAACAATCTGAATATTTCATTAAGAAATCGTCGGCCATTTTACTTCGAAATTCGCATCCAAAGCGTTCAATGACACTGCTGTAGCAAACTGAATTGCTGCGCTGCAGCAATTCAGCAGCCGCTGAGCGTATTGAACAGGGCTCTGGCCTGTTAGGGAGACCTGAGGATCAGTGATGAGAACCTCTGTCTTAGATAATCCAGTTTCATCTCTCTATAAATTTATGGCTAACACATTTTGTTTCTCCGTAGATCTTTCACCTATTTTACATTCAACTATTGTTGCTGGTGGTAAAGTACCTGCTACAACTATGACTCACGTTCCCCCCCCCCCCCAAAAGAAAAGTGAGGAACTGGTGTTTGTTTGGAAAAAATAATAATTATACAGTAAGAAATATTTAAGTATATTCCTAATGTATTCCTTACTGTAATAACCTGTTTGGCAGTAAGAGGTCACCACCATCTGCTGGCCAAATGGAGTTACTACAGTTTTGAGCTCTGTGCATGATCAGCTGGAGAAAAGTTCGATAGTGACATTCCCCAGCTGGCGATAAAAAGTGTTGGCACCTCGGGCATCATGCCCACAGTGCTAAGACTCCGGGTGCACCTTCTAGAGCCCAAATGCAAACTAAATTAAAATGCAACAAACAAAATTTATTTACAATGATACTGCGTACGCCAGATTTTGTTACCATTCTGTCTGCTACTGCTGATCTTTTATAAACAATCACTGTAGTGAAGGAGTTAAGTTAATGACTCCCGATGCTACTCCTTCTGCGCCAGTAGCGTGAACCCTCATACACAAGCTCTCACAGGGTTGCATTTGCCTCTCTTCCTCTTCTATACGGAAGATGATCTCGATCTGCCTCCACCTCAATGGAAGACTGTGTGGTGGCCATTTGTGAAAATGATGTCTCATGCTCCCTGAGCCCCACTTGCACAATTTGAGACCAATGAATCGTGGCATCAGAGCAGGAATTGGGGGGTGACAGCCCATGATGTGTACAGGGGCCCAGTGGCTCCAGGAGGCCCTGGCCAAACCCTGTTCAGCTTGTATTAGTCAAACACATTTAAGGATCCCTTCATGCCACCCAGGACTGGCCCACCAAGATACCAACAAATTTCCCGGTTGGCCGTGGCATCTGGAGCCTGTAAGAGCACTCTAACCAGATAAGCAGATGGGGAGCCAATTTTTTTTATTATTAATTGGTCCTCTTTAATGGGCTGCATAGGAAAGGGGAACCCGACCAGTGGTGCAGTATGCAGCCCCAAGATTTCTGAAGGCAGCCCTTCTTAGCATTGTCCGAGCTGAAAACTGAGGTCCTTGGGCCACTGCTACCTTCTCAATAAATAGGATTGTAGTTGGAAATTTAGTAATATCAGTTCAAATGTTAAGATGCTGCTTACGCCAGGCTGGATTTATTAGTGTTTACTTTAAAAACCACAAGGACAACCCTTGAAGAGAATCTACGATAGCACCATAGCTGGGTCTTTACAGGCTCCTGCTGCTTTTCATGGCTCCTGTACCAGCAAAAAAAAATCCTTGCAGTAGTATTGGTTTATATTTTCAAGCACCGGGCAGTTTCAGTCCATTGTTGCAGAATCGGTAAATGTATGAAACAAGGGGCAGACATTAAAATTTTATACGGGCATAAGGTTTCCCGGTGTCTGGTAACTGGCCGACCGGTCTGGTATTTCACACAATCGTCTGATCCATTGTCTTGACACAAATGGCTGTTTAGACAGCAAAGACCAACAAAATATCAGATATCTAAACACTGAGCTCCGCACCCGAGGTGAAGCTTTTTATCCTAGGAATGGAGACTTTAATAGCCTGGTCACTTCATTGAGTTTCAGAGTAGGTGATCTCCATAATCTGGTCGACTGGGATGTGGAGTCTTGACGACGTATCCGTCCCTTGATTCCCATTGTGCAAGGTCTACCACTGGTCAGAACATCTTGGAGTTGAGCTCATTCTCACTTGGCCTTGCTACAGAGATGGGAAAGATGCACCATAATGGGGTGAGTATAGAGACACTTGGGTGTGAAGAAATTCAAATTGAGCCGCACCAGAAGATGACAGACTTCTATTGGTTGAGGTTCTCTGGCACCCTTGCCTTCAGATATTAATAGTTTATGATTTACTTAAGTATTTGTAACAGTGTAATAGAGTGAAGTACCAATGCAACCAATATTTGGGCCAAATCAAAATTTAAGAAAGCTTTAAAGCAGGGATGTCAAACTCCGGCCACCCAGATGTTGGTGACCTACTTTTTCCAGAAATCTTTCCATGCAATATGTGGCCAAAGAATCATGGCAGTTGTCGTTCTGCAATATCTGTGGGGCCAGAGTTTGTCAGTCCTGGTGTAAAGGGTTATACATTTACAGGTTACGAGTCAGATGGGTGCTCCACGAACCATGAGGAGGCCAGACAAAACTCCACATGGGAACGGTTGTTGTATCAGTCGAAAACGTTGCTGGAAGCTCAACAAACAGATATTTTTACAGATTGGACTGCTGGGATCCTTCATCTTCTATTTAACAAAAAGATCTACATTTAAAAGATAAAAACGGTATTTTGCATGTATTGGTATTTCCGTTTGATTGCAGTACCGCCCTACAATCCAAGGTGCCCTTCGCTCCTGTAGAATGCCTAATGGGAAAAAGTGTTAAATTGTCCCGATCGCTTGCCTATGAACTTCCAGATGAGGTCATGCTTATGGTACTGAATCATGGATAATTACATATTCACAAGAGGTTGAGAAGGTTCCTTGCACAATGGTAGAAGACGCAAACTATGTTCCTGCCCGGACAACGTGAAAAAGAACGTACTGCTTTATTTCTTTTTAGAACAAATCCCTATTTCTTATGATTTGAATATTCCAACAAAATATCTCAAGTTTCAGAGTTCAATACCCAGAAAGTACAAGGTCCTCTTCTACACAGACTTTTTATTTTCATAAATCGGATAGTCTTAGGTTTAAGCCAAAAGATAAATGAGTGCTCGTCTAAGTTTATCCTTCTTGCAACCTTCCATGAATACCCCAATCCATCCTCGCTCTCACCAGGGGGCCAGAATCTAAAGATATCCCAATGTATACATAAATGTGTCTATGGTGGTCCCTTGACAGCAGAAGTGTGGAGAGTTGAAATGGGCACTGAGTAGCATGTGTGTGACTAAATCATTAACCCCTTTACAACCAAGAGGCTTTAAAAAAACAGAACATTGGGGCTCTATTTCCTAGAGCACAGTAACTGTAGCGTTCGGATGTGCGAGCATTAGCGCCAGGATAAATTACTTTAACGCATGCTCCCGCTATTACATCCCTATCGATAAACCTGTGAAAAATCCATTAGCTCATCGGTGATTGCGCTAGCTTGCACGAGCTTACTGTACTTTGCGCATCCTATACTTAACACGCAGAGCACAATCGTTAACCCCATAGAGACCAGGCGGTTTTACCATTGTCTGTCCGAAAGTACCCACTGCTGTTTTCACATTTCTGCTGTTTGTGTTTAGCTCTACTTCACCTCTAAGGCTAGGGTCAGACGAACGCATTTTTTGCATCGTCCGTAAAAAAGTGCATCAGAACGCATGGACGTACTTTTTCATGGAATACGCGATAGCGGTCATACGATGCGCAATTACGGCCGTGATTTGTTACAGATCCAAACCAGGAAACTTTGGGTGTCTGGACGTTATGTTGGCCGGACATGAGCAGCGTCTGACGTCTCCTAATCACGCACACACGCCGCTATGCAGACGCAGCGCACTCTGTACGTCAGTACTAGCGGTTCGACGTTCTTGCAAAAATGCGTTCATTTGCCGCTTGCGTTGTGCGGCCGAACTTTCGTGCAGCCGTACTTCGTGTGTGGTCCTGCGTTGGATGTCATTTGCTGCTACCACGGCCGTAATAAAGTGCGGCTAAACGCACGTTCGCACTGCATTCGTCTGACCCCAGCCTTACTCGTTTATGGAACCCACACATATTATATGCGGTTTTTTTTGCCATTAAATGGACTTTCTAAAGATACCATTATTTCCATCATATCCTGTAATTTCCTGTGAAAAAATGGAAAACACACACTTTTTTTCAAACTTTAATCCCCAAAATCTACAACCGCCAAACAGACCCCGGCTAAATAGTTTAAAAATGTTGTGCTGAAATTAGAAATATCTAATTTTTACATATTTTATCTTTTTAACCCCTTCACTGCTGAGTTATTTCACCTGCTGAGCTAATTTTGTCCATTTTATGCTCATCGTGTTTAAACGTGATTTGAAGTCCAATTTTATTATCCCCCAATTTATTTTTTAAAACAAACACCTTTTAATTTTTTTAATTTTACACCAAACCTGGTATTTGTGGAAAGGCCATTATCAGTTCTTTCCAATGATACCAAACACGACCCTCTACCTGCCATGGATCGGATGATATGGGTGTCGAAGGGACACTCCTAGCTCTACTTGGCAGCTAGGGGGTTAACTGGCCAACAGAAATCATCGTACATATGACGACGATGTCAGTGGGTGGGGGTTGACACGGAGGCTTGGCTGACATCTAAGATGTCAGCCACTTCCGGGAGCCGATCACAATTTGGTGCCGAATTGCGATCCGGCACCTAAGGGGTTAAATAGAGGCACTGCTGGAAAGGGCAGACTCTGTCCTCTCCATTGGTGTCTCTCTTTTTTTCTACGTTTAGCCGCACATTTTCAGGCACTCGTGTTTTTTTAAAAGCACATTTAAAAAGTTGTGGGTTTTTTTGTTTTTATTTACCCCTGTTAAGTGGCTGGTCAGCTTCCTCTGGTGGTTGGTCGGCGATCTGTCCAGCGGGTTGTCGACTGTTTTTCGAATTGATTTGGCAGTTTTGCGACGTTTTTTTCGAATGCATTCGGAGGGATGATTCAGCGCACTTCAGGGACCCTATGGCGAATGCTGAATTCACTGCAGGGTCGGCAAATTTAAATTTGCGGAAGTGCGGCAAACAAGAGGGCACCGAAATGTCGGTGACATTTCGTTGCTCTCTGAATAACCCCTAAGTGAGGTTAATAGTATAAGCATCACTTATATAAAATGAGTCCTCCGTGATGGGGATGCCTAAATATGGAAATCTTGTGATGCATGCCAGCGAAAACATTAACCCCTTCTGACCCCCTTCCACTGATTTTAACCCTATTTTTTCCTTTAGGTAATATTAACGCTAAGGCTATAGAATCTCATAGTTTGAAGGCATGTGGAAACATAAGAGAATAGCAAAAAAAAGCAATAATAAAACATCAACAGTTGCTACAAGAGTAATGCATTGAATCCGCGTGAGCGGGTGAAGAGCCTCGATTAATTCTGGAATCAGCCCCGTTTTACAGGGGAAATTACATTGTCTCAGGCATATTCCTCACGCTGACAACGCAGGACTCGGGATGACGGGTTATGCTTTTTTCGGCACGCTGATTTCCACATTTCTCACGAAAGTGGAAGCGTAGAAGATGAGGAAGAAAGGATTTCTTATATGTCATCCTTCTCCTGCGAGGGCATATCAAATCAATGTAAGAAGAGACAGCTCACCGTGGCAGAGTATTATTTATTTATACGGTGTAACCAGGAGACATACGTCGAGACTACTCTTGTTCTCTGACATGTTTTAGAGCGCATGCACAAACGCAATCTAGCACGTGGGCCATTTCTAATGCAATTAAACCAGGACTATAATTACAGATGATTTTTTTTTATTTTTTTTTAGTGGAGAGGCTGCACAGGTACCTGAATTCACTATTCACCATAGAGTCGCCGAAGATGGAGTCGCCGAAGCCTCATGAAATACTGGGCAAAAGACGTTGAAGAGCAGCAAACCGACCTTGGTGAAATCCACTGAACCGAATTTTAAAAAAAAACACGAAACCGCTCTTTTCTCTTAATAGGTGTTTAATTGCTTCACTGCTATGGGCGAGCTCAGTGCGGCCTCTCGAATGGGCTTTCTATGTGGAGGACGCGCTGAGTGCGTCCTGTCTTAGCAGCGGCGATCGGCCGCTATTTCGGCTGATCGCTCTGGTCTCCCAGTGCGAGCTGACATCTTGGATGTCAACCCAGCCTCCGGGTGCCTGGCCACCGTAATGGTTTCATCATGCTGGGCGCGATGATGTCTATTTCAGGCACCCCCCACCAGAGCAGGGAAAGTGCCTAAAGGGGAGGGGGTTAGGTTCTTTTGGACCTATCTCCCTACCCATCGGTAAGGGCCACAGGCCAAAGGCAGGCACCGCTTGGAATGGCACAGTCTTCCCTTCCTGGCGATGCCTGCCTTTAACCCTCAGGGGATGGATCGCGCTTCAGTGCCAATCGGTGCCGGATCATGGTCCTCTCCTGGAGGTGGCCGACATCATGGATGACCGCCAAGCCTCCGGGATCTCCCCTCGCCCACTGACGTCATCACGCAAGAACACAATGACATCAGTTCTGGAGTTAACCCTAGCTGCCACCTATGGTTGAGATTGGGAGATACAGGAGTCATTAGACCACCTATCTGTGGCAGCTAGGGGTTAATGTTTGGGACCATTGGAAAGGCCAGAGCATGCAAACATGTTGAGAGCCGTTGGCGAGACCTTGGTCCTGAAAATATTCTCAGTTCCAGAAATCCATCAAATCCTGAGATGAGCGCTCCCATTAGCTCCACCTTGAAGCTGAGATCAAATGATCTCTGAATCAGCTCTCAGAGAACCCCACAGGAGAGAGTTGATTGCACTCAGGGCACTGTGACCACTTTTGAGACCACTTTGAATAGTCACAGTGCATAGAGTGGCCTTTTGTCAATGCTCTACAAATGATACTGAAGAACAGAACATAAACAATTAACCTCTTCACTACTGTAATTGTGTTTATGCGATCAGCAGTGGCAGACACAGGAGCCCAAGATCGTGTTAAAACGTTCTGGAGCTATGCTGCATTATTGCACATTAAATTAGTTTGTTGCAAATAATTTATGTTTGCATTTAGGCCCCAGAACATGCCCCTAAAGTTTTAGCACATGATGCCAGAGGTGCTAACACGTTTTAAAACCAGCTGGGGAATGTCTTCAACTGACAGTGTCCAAGCTGATCCTGCACATAGCACAGAACTGTACTAACTCCTTTTAGCCAGCAGATGGTGACATATGTTTACTTGTTAAATCACAACAGAGGGTATATCACTCTTTCTTCCCTACCCTTGTTATCTCGATCTCAGAAGTGAAGAGGATAAGTGCAAGATGGCAATAGTTAATTGGGGTATGAATCTTGGGGAGTTCTCAGACTTTTGACGAACTTGACACCTGCTTCATCTGTATATCCACACAGAGGTGCTTCCACGGCACATTGATCTATCCATGTAGAGATGCAGAGAGATCACACTGGGCCAGGGACATCCAATATCTGAGGCTGCAAAATTCCTTTTAAGAAAAACTAGAAGAGAGGTTCCATACATAGACATGACATGAAATCCTGTTCCAAGATATACAAGGACAAAGAGTAACAGGTCTATTCACTTAAGGGTGAAATTCAGGAGAACTGGCAGGAGAAGTGTAATTCTAGGTC
Organism: Leptobrachium leishanense; assembly: GCA_009667805.1. Lineage (NCBI taxonomy): Eukaryota > Metazoa > Chordata > Amphibia > Anura > Megophryidae > Leptobrachium > Leptobrachium leishanense. Next base: position 35,376,357 of record CM019074.1, on the reverse strand, counting down.
AAAATAGCCAAACCAGAAAAAAATCTCCCATTTATCTCACTTTCCAAATCAGCTATTTGGTCTAGATTGTTCTCTTCTCCTGCCAGTTCTCCAGACTTCACCCTTTAGTGAATAGATCTGTAAGATGTTGGAGCTTAAAAATTGGGACAGTATTCTTTGGTGCTGTTTTATTCTTCTACTATTTTTAATGAATTGCTGTCAGAATTAATTAACCTCTTCTCTAACATTGTTGACTATACTTGATGTTCAAAAGCTCCTGCAGGAGCCAAACATCAACTGAAACCCGATCTAGTCATATTCTTCAGCAAGGCAGAGAAATTTAATTTACTGCAAAAGAAATTCATTCCAAAAGGTGCCTTTTAAATTTTCAGCACCTCTGATATGTTGCCCAAGATGCTGAAGCTGTTTGAACCACTTGGAGATCTGTTTTTCTTTTACAGAAACCTGGAGCTCCGGCTTCATTATTGCACATGCAGTAGCACTATTCGGCCAGCAGGGGGAGCCCTCTGCCTTTCAAATAAGCTTAATGTCTCTAAAATGTATTTTATGACGGTTACGTTAATCTTTACGCGGTCTGCAGCGGAAATCTGTTTTCCATAACTCCACTGGGTCCTGGCAGTGGTTTAATGGAAAACAACTTAGTAGTGAAGGGGTTAAATAAAGGCAGCCAGCTCAGGCCTGATGTAAAAAATTTGGTTTTATTCCTAGTTATTAATTTTAGGGATGTGCATGGCTGAAAATTTTGTTTTGTTTAGTTTCGTTTCGTTACGTTTTTAAATCAGTTCGTTTTCAGAAATTGTAACTAATTTCGTTTTGTATTTCGTTTTGATCATTTCGAATCGATTTGAAATTTCGTATCGATTCGAATTTAATATATCAATTTCGATAGTTGATATCAATTTGAATTTTGGATCACTAGATAAAACCCCAATCAAATTTTGCTGTTAAAAGAAAAGCTAGGGTTAAATTTTAAGCTGTGTCACAGATTTAGTATTTGAGTCAAATTAAACAGTGAAACAAAATGAATTTGTTTCATAAAGTCCTTTGCTGACTATTACTTGTATTGTAAGTTAAGATCAATTCGATGGTTCATTTCAAATTCATTAGTTGATATCAGTTATTCAAATTTTTCTTTTATGATGATGACACAGTGTAAAACGAAATAAATTCGTTATATACCGTTTCGTTTCCAATTCATATCGTATCGATTCGTTATTCGGAAGTACTTCCGAATACGAATTATCAAATTTCGTTCCAAATTCAGAATTTTTCCGAAACGAATGCACATCTCTAGTTATTATTATTCCTTCCTTACATAAAAAATAGTCTACAAGAGAACATATTTAGCATAAAGCAAGCTCAGGTTATCAGTTCAAAGAACCCCAACACGTTTCGGGTTTAATTTTACGTTTCACCACCTTCTAGTCTTTAATTTTTATATTTGGCATACGTGATGGATTTCACACCTACAAAGTAAACAATACAATCTGCATTGTTGCAGGATTCCGAGCTCTGCGGCTACAGAGAAGTACGCAGAGCCCTGGATTCAGCACAATTTGTTCCCACCACCACAGGGATTAAATACCCCCAGGGATTTCCAGTATATTCTTCACCGGACGCTTGGAGCTCCTGGAGTAGATCATAAAGGAATCAGAACGAACATCTGCTCAGACTCACTTTTCAGCGGAATCCCTTCCTTCGGAACTCCAGTCCGGGGATTAAAAATTCCCAAATTAATTAGTTTACCTGTGCCTCGTTAAGCAGATGTTTCTGCTGCAGAGCTCACCCAGGGCGTTCATTAGAATCCAGGAAGAACAAGGTTGTCAGATCAATAACGTAATCGGTGATGCTGAGACAAATCCCAAAAAAAGAAATGCATTTTTCATGACATCGCGTGATAAAATGTTGCATGGAATACTTCAATCCATATCTTATCTGATGCTGGTCTGCAGCATGTAATTATTTTGAATGTGCCCCTGATTAAAGTGCTGATCCGGCAACCCTAACTAGTGGATTTATTACACGCTATTAAACCTGGCAGGGTAATAAAGTATCGCTGTTGATCAATCACTTCCCTTTATTTATTTATTTCTTGATTGAGTGGTTGCTTATCGTTAGATGACTCCACTCGCTGGTTCATTAGCAGGAGATGACTACGTATAACGTACGTGCCTGACGGGTTGTCGTTAGGCAATGAGACGTTTTATTCTCAGAAAACCATGACATCTCTGAGCCATCACCTGCCAACACTCTCCCATCGTCATAGGATGAAAGAATAAAACTGGAGCCTCTTCAGGCAGTCCATGTAATCATCAGGAACTCATCATTGCCCACCTCTCGACAAGGTACATCAAACCCTTAAAGCAAGGCTGTCAAGCTAAGAGCCCCCCAGATGTTACATAGGCTGAAAAAAAGATGTGCATCCATCGAGTTCAGCCTTTCCCACATCAGCTACTGCTGTTGATCCAAAATAAGGCAAAAAACCCACTTACTGAATATGCAACATACTAGGAAAAAATTCTTCTTGAGCCCAGATGGCGCCAGATTTCTTCTTGGATCAAGCAGCTGGTAGCCACATATTAGCATAACACTATCAGGGTTAATCAAAGAGAATCGAAAAGTCACCGCACGTTCGGTGACTTTTCGTTCTCTTCAATTCGGTTCCTTTTGCCGATCCCATTTCGGCGACCCTGCGGTGTATTCAGCAACCACCACAGGGTCCCCGAATTGCAGGGAAAGGTCGCCGCAAACCCGCCGAAAACTCACCGCAAAACGAGGATGAACGCACACCGAAACCCGCAAAAACATCTGGATTAACACGCCGGAAAAACCCGAGCAGGAGCCGATGACGCGCAGCGCAGCCGCCAGAAAAAGCCGACACTGCAGACGAATGCAGTGAATAAATTAAAAAAACTGTTCGCTTGAATTTTTGAAAAGTGAAACGCTGTTTGCAAAGAAACTACTGAGTGAAAATGTCTGAAATTTGCATATGAGATCCAATGAATGATAATAAAAAGGGCTGTTACTGAAAAAATAAGTAAAGTTAAAAAAAATTTAAAAAATCGGAATTGTTTCAAAGATTTTTTTTAAAAAAATGCTTCAAATATCCTAAAAAATCTATAAATAAAGAGACTCTTTACTACAGAATATTATAATCAATGGTTTATCAGATATTGAATTAAAACGGGAATATTTTTAACATTGAAGCCTATGGGATTCGCCTGAATAAACCTGCCGAATGAAACCACCGAATGACAGGGCATTTCAAAAACCTTTCACTGCTGGTTTTTGTTCTCTGAATAGCCGAAGCATTGCTTCTCTATGGGGATTTCACTGCCCTGGAACAGGCACCGAACAGACACCATATGTGCAGGCAATTCGCCAAGATTTGGCAAATTGCCTGCTCTCTGGATAGCCGAATTGCCTTTCGGCAGCCATTCGGATCTCTTTGAATAACCCTGTAGATATATTCTGCTTTTGCAGGAAGTCATCCAGCCGTTGTTTAAAAGTCTGTACAGTCTCTGACCCAACCACCTCAACAGGCAGAGAATTCCACAACTTTATTGTTCTCACCGTAAAATAACCCTTCCTATGCTTTAGGCTGAATTTCCTTTCATCCAGTTGATGCCTACAGTTCCTCAAACTCTTCCATTGCAACAGATGGCCAGGGAATCATGGGAGCTTTAGTTCAGAAACATCTGGAGGGGGCCGGAGTTTGAGATCCCTGACTTAAAGGGACACTCTATGCGCTCTGACCACTTTAGCTAATGAAAGAAGACAGGCTGAGTCGAGTGCCAGCACCGTTTTGCAAATATATCGCTGCGTAACGCAGAAGCGACATCCTAGGATTGGTGCAGCTCATGCGCATGTAGCACAGGTCCATTGTTCCGCACAGGCGCTGAGTAATTTGCAAAGGAAATTGTGCAAGTTCCATGTAATATGCAATTTGCAAACCATGCATTATGCAAACTGCATAAAAAGCTGCAGGGACTTCTGCATTTTGAAAGCCCTGAGTCAAAGAGGAGTAGCAGCCCAATGCCTCGCCCTGTGACCAGGAAGAGAGATACAAGGTAGAAACATACTAGTATTTGTGTGATTTCCAAAATCCTTTTAGTTTGGGGTTCGGGGATGAAGCTATGTAGATTGTAAGCTCATTAGGGAGCAGGGCCCTCTCTGCCTCATTTCTCTGTCCATCTAGGTCTTGCCCAGGAGGTCACGTCCTAAAATAATTAAGTGTGGGACACATAAAGATCTCTGCCCCCCCCCCGCCCCCCAATTAACCAATGATAGCAAAAAGTCTTCAGTCTCCCTCCACTATCACTACATGGACCTGCAGGATCTCGCGAGAGGCTGGAGAAGCTTCATGTGGCAGGAGAAGCTTCCATGGACTCCAGGAGGGGATGCTCGCGATGGCACATTAGTGCTGTTCCGAGCTTCCTGGAGCCTAGCGGCCGCTATGGGCTGGCTGTTGGATTCAACACCTGCCCCGTGATCCACTGGTAAAACGGGGATGCTAAGGGGAGATTTGTGAGCGCTAATTTTTCCCCTTAGCATCCTTTTAGCTGCAGGCACATGATAGTGCCCCAAATGTCCCTAATTCTACGTACAGTAATTCTTAATTCTAATTCTAGCCTTAAAGAGACCTACAGGTATATTCACAAAAAGGTGAATCTCAGGAGATTTGGCAGGAGAAGAGAACAATCTAGGCCAAATAGCTGATTTGGAAAGTGAAATAAATGGGAGAATTTTTCTGGTTTGGCTATTTTGACCTGAATTTTTCCCTTCCGCTAATTCTCCTGAGTTTCACCATTAAAGCTGGGGTCAGACTAATGCATTTTTAACGTGCATTTAGGCGCACTTAATCACGGCCGTAGTAGCAGCATATGACGGCCAATGACGGGCAATATACGAAGTACGGCCGCACGATCGTCCAGCAGCGCAACGCAAGCGGCAAACGAACCCATTTTTTCCAGAATGTAGAACCACTAGTACTGACGTACAGACAGGGCCGGATTAACATAGGGGCAGATGGAGCAGCAGCTCCAGGCCCATGCCTCAGAATAGGCCCAGAGAAAGGATAACTATGTCTGCATTTGGACCCCCGTATCTCCACCTCCATAGCAGCTACAGGGTCAAATGAGGCATCACTGGAAAGGCCAGAGCATGGTCTTTCCAATGATACCAAACATGACCAGGTTAAGTAAACAAAATAAAATAATAAATATTTACATTTTCTTTCAAACACTAATATTTTTCACTTTCCAATTCTAAAGTAAACAGTGATGCTGCACTAATTCACCATCACATTTCTCATGTCACCAACAAGTGTGGAGGTGATGGGTGATGGTTCAATCCATTGTTACGAATTGTTACATCAAAAACCTGAACCGCCGCACTGCAGCGAAGAGCACAGAGGGAAACTTTGGACCCCTGCATCACTAAACATTACACCTCACAAGGTCAAGTGAGGCGTCATTGGACAGGTCAGAGTCTGGCCTTTGCATGAATACCAAACCTGACCATGTAAAATCTAAAAGAAAAGAAAACATTTATTTATTTATTTATTTTTAGTTCCAAAGCGATGGCATTGTCCGCTTGTCTCGTATAAAATGAGCAATACCACTGCCATTACTCCCCTTCTCATTTCCCACGCTGGGAGCAAGGTCAGTGTTTTATACATGGTCATATTATTCTAAAAAAACATGTTCCAAAACACAAGGGAAATATTTCCTTTTTTTTTTCATTTTTTGTTTAAAATTGTATATTTTATCAGAAAAATGCAGTAACAGGTTCCCATTATTTTTAACAAGAATGCCCTATAGAATATACTGTATAACCACAAAGCTTTGGATGATAAAATGGGGAATTTTTTTTTACACTCTTTAAATGATTGAAATCTGAATTTAAAAATTAATCACAAAGTATCTGCCTGGTTAGATATACCCATATCTGCACTATTAAATAACCTAAAATATGTTTTCATTTCACTACATTCCAAAATAAAGCCACCAAAATATTCAGCTCCAGGCCCATAGAGATCTTAATCCGGGCCTGCGTACAGAGTGCGCTGCGCCCGCATAGCGGCGTGTGTGCGTGATTAGGAGACGTCAGACGCTGCTAATGGCCGGCCAACATAACGTCCAGACTCAAAAAGTGTTTTATTGACGATCTGTAAAAAAACACGCACGAAAACGCACATCGTTTGACCGCTTTTGCGTCCACTGTAAAAAAAATAGGTCAATGCGTTCAGACGCACTTTTTGACAGTCGATGTGAAAAATGCCTTCGTTTGACCCTAGCCTTAGTGAGTAGACTTGCTGATCTTAACTAGGGAGCGTGATTGTGATTTCGCAGTCCAGTAGTGCCATCTACATATCATTATGTTTCATTTTGTATCAGAATATTATAATTGAGATGAAAACGTCCTATTAAATGAAGCAGTGGTGTGTTCAGGAACTCAGCCACCAGCTACAGTCACTAAACAATACACATGAAACAATGTTTCTGGGCATTAATGACTGTGGAGTTGCATGGACCCCCAATCATAGAAGCATGTGCTGTGCTAAAGAGAAGCATCTCTTACGCCGAGACTTTGTTCCTGATGATACACAGAGTTTTGTCCCAGTTACATAATATCAGATTTCAAAAAAATATCGTTTACGCCGAATATCCAGTAATAGTTTTGTGAAAATAATAGGTTCTGACGGCTTTTATCTTTTCCTACTGCTTTGGGGATTAAATAACTTTTATATATACAGTATATATATATATATATATAATCTCCTGGGTTTAAAGGAAACCATCAGCAGTGCTGGGGTTTTAGCATCAGGTAGGTCAGGGGTGAGGAACCTTGTCCCTCTAGAAAGGGTTGCCAGATCCGCCATGTTTCCTTGTACACATATAATTTATTCATGCTGACAGTTCATGAATAATGCCACCCGCTGTACATATAATCCATACGCTACAGGTAAGAAATCAAAAAGGAATCCCAGGTCACCTGACTTGATTTCCTTCCTGCAGCATATGAATTATACATGTTGCAGGGCAGCACTTTTCCCTGTGCTCCCCTCTGCATGAAATAGGATTATGTGTCCAGGAAAACCTGCCTGATTTGGCAACAATGCCTGTAGAAGGGTTATTCAATAAGCGCCGAACTTGCCACCGAATTGCACCGAACGGTGAATTTCACCATATGATACAATTTCATGGCAGTTCAATTGTCAATTCGCCAAAATACTGGCGAAATACGGTGCAGTTTGCAGCAATTCGGCGATCTTCAGCAGCAGCTAAATTGTCCCATAGAGAAGTAATGGACAATCTATGCAGAGAATGCCGAACCGCACCGAAATATCAGTGAAATGCCCGGTTTTCGGTGATTCAGTTCAACAGGTTTAAACAGGAGAATCCTGTAGGATTCAATGTAATAAAAATATTATGTTTTTTTGTTACTCAACCATTTATTCTTTTCATTTTCGGCAGAAAGCCTTTTTATTTATTTTTTGCAATTTGGATTTTTTTTAGGCCACATTTTTGATTCCCAATTTTTATTTAAAGTCGTTTTTTTTATATATTCCGTAACAGACCTATATATTCTTTTTTTAGGACCTTTTTTATTAATTCCACACATTTTCATGCATTTTTATTGTTTTAAACCCCTTGCGTTCGATCGGTCAGTTCGACGGTCTTCAGTGGCATTCTGTGGGCTGATTGGCTGTCTTTGGCGGCATTCGGCGGCACCACGTTCGGTGTACTTCAGGGACCCTGCGGTGAATAGTGAATTCCCCGGCAGGGTTGGTGAACTGGAATCGTCGAAGTGCCCCGAAAGAGAAAGCGCTTAAATTTTGGTGCTTTCTAAATAACCCTTGAATTGTTTCTACGTAAGATCGATGGAGATGTAGAATAAGGGCCTGGAGGTATTAAATGGCTTTGATCCATCTTGTGTTAGTCTCCACTCTTCTCCTATTTTAAGATTATGCACCTGTATCATTTATTTAACCATCGAGATCACGGAAGGACTCAGCGATATATAGTAATTAAAACAATCAGATCTTTTTTTTATCTCTATTGGCTGCTATACAGTCATGTTGTACAATGCGCGGATACAACGTGACGTGTAAAATTAAGCAACGCAATCATTCTACAGCTCGTCGTTAGAAAATGATACTGTGTAATAATTTTGGGCTGACAGGTACAGGTTATTATACTCAATGTATTAGCCCTGAATCATACCATAAACTGTGTATGGAAAGCGTGGTTTTCCTGCGCCCTCTGGTGGCCACGTGTAGTTTTCACAGTATTTTTAAATTTTTTGGAAAAAGGATTTTACCAGGAAGGATACATTGAGATTTCTCTCGTTTTCAAGTATGTCCTGGGTGGCGAGTATGTACCGTTAGGTGTCTTGCCCAAGGACGCTTGCTGAAGAGGTGCTCTTGCCGGGATTTGAACCTGTGTCTCCACGGACTCCACAGTATTGGTTGACGGATAGAGTCAATCAGGTGAAAACTCTGCCAATGTCCTAGTGGGTAGTTGTGCAAACCAAGGGCTCTATTACATTCTTGCGCAAAAACGCATTATCGCGAGGGTAAAAACCCTTTGCGCTGACCGTCAAATTACAACGTTTGCGCAAACGATGCGCGTTAACGTCTAACGCGAGTTACCCTGCGCGAGCGAAAGTTCATGCGCGCATACCATACTTAACATTGTGAGCGCAAATGAGTTTGTGCGCTGGTACGCAGCTGGTATTACAATCGATGCGCAACTTTTTACGAATGACGTTTGCGCGCAGAATTTTAACGTCTTTTAAAAGCTGGTGGTAACTGCAAATCTGAACGTCCTGGCCGAAACGTAAAACACTAGCACGAAAAAAAAATACAGCAAAGTACAGTTACACATTCTACACATACCCAAACAATAAAATAGAGAGGTTGTGTGTGTTTCTATTATTGCTGCAGCATATATACTCAGATTGATTTTGGCAGGCGCAAAAACTGAACGGGAGACCATTGTGGTTCTTAATTCAGATTGGCTGAATCGTGTGAAAAAAACAGTCCGCCCACCGATTTCTGCGCGCAACGTCAATTTGCGCTCGTTTTTGCGCGTCTTGTTTACTCGCGATATTTTCGGACGGATGAAAAAATGCGCTCGGATCGTAATACCTGTGTTAATTTACGCGCGTTAACGTTTAACGCTGCGCACAAAAAAAATTGCGCTGCGTGTATGAATTTGCGCGGAGAATGTAATAGAGCCCCAAGGTTGCAGGGCGCTTCACCCCATCTTGTTCCCTAGTGGTCCAGTGAGATGGAGCTTCCAGAGATGGAAAGTGTATCCTCCAGTGTAGAAACCTTTTCAAGAGGTGTGCACCCAAGGGAAGACCACAAGACCACCAGGCAGACTATACACTTGTAAGGGATTATTTTCCCCATTATGGGACCATCAAGGGAGGGGGGTCTTGGGTAAATACATAATATAACAAATAATGGCAAAAATTCCCAGATTCTTCATTAACGCATCCTCACAGGTGCCGGCACATATCCACGAAAACGAGGGCACGTCTTGTTGATGAGACAGATGCATCGCCTGTGAATCTAATACACGAAGACGATCTGGTTCGCCAGGCTTCTCAATTAGGGCAAATTTATTGAAGTCTCGTCACAAAACGGGACAACGTTTTGACTCGCCAAGAGTCATTATAAAGTCACGCTACACCGTGTGGCCCTCCCCGTCGAGCCGTCACAAAGCTGTGACGGACGAAGGGAGGTACGGTCACACGGACGCTCTCAGTGTGACCGTAGACTAAGGCTGGCGTCAGACGAGCGCAGGATTAACGTCCGTGTTGGCGCAGTTAAACGTCCGTCATAGCATAGAATCATGAGCAATAGAGACCCACACACTAAGTACGTGCGCACCGACCTGCGCAGGCACAACGCACGTGGCATACGGACGCTTTTAGGTAAGAACGTAAAACCCCTTGGACGGACGTGCAGAGTGCGCCACGTCCGCGTAGCGTTACATAGTTACATAGTTACATAGTTATATAGGCTGAAAAAAGACATGCGTCCATCGGGTTCAGCCTCGGGTTCATGCGTCCATCAGCGTTCTGTGTGAGTGATGACACAAAGTCAGACGCAGCGCATTTGCGATGTCCAGCACCTTGACGCACAAAATGGCTTTTCATATCCTGTATCAATTTTTATCATTTTTCATATTCATTTTGTTTCCCATAATTTCCTTTCTTTTTCTACGTCCGTCAAGAAAAACGGACCGTGTGGCGTCTACAGTATCTTCCGTCAGTACGTCTGTCCGTTGTGCACGCACGCAGAGTGCGCTCAGACTGCGTTCATCTGACATTAGCCTTAGACCCCCTGGAATGAGATTCTGTACCCTCCATGATGTCTTCCTATCACACTGGATTCCTTCAGCTCTGTTGGTGTGAAACCTCACTAATACTGAAGCTGTGTCTCTCCCAGCATAATCCTGTTCTTATCAACTAACTGCTCCCCTCAGTGCCAGCTCCTTCTATGAATAAACAGAGTTCCTCTTACATCACAGCTCCTGGAGCCCTTGATTTGTTATGCATCGCTACACCAGAATCTACCCACGTAAGGAAAGTCCTACTCCTATCAATCAAAGCCAGGCAAACAAATGAGTGAAGACAAGATCTCCATTCCCCCAGGCTAGAGGACCCACAGAGGAACGTGTATCGCCAAAACTTGTTTTAGCTGCCTGTGCGGCGGGATGAACCAGTTCCATATTACTTACTAAATACACTAGAACTAACCATAAACATTTGCAGTATAAAACGTACATAAACAAATAAAACCATATCTGTCTTTCCATTTTATTCATAAGCAGTATATTTGCTTTCGGTTGGCACCATTCCATTTTCGCATTCCTTTCTCATTTCCACCAGGCGTCCATTCTTTTATGGAAATTAGGTGGGGGGGGGGGTTAGGTTTAATGCTGATGTAGGCAATCCAAATTAAGCTGCCCCCTACCCCTTATCAAATAAACCTAAACATAAATATAAAATATCAACATAACATAAACATCGGCTTACTTCTGTAAGTAAAATGTAATTTTCAATATATATTGTATCTCAAGGCTCCAAATTTTCACTCGCCTGCTCACATTTGGCGAGTGGACATTAAGTGAAAGTGAGTGGGAATGCACACGCAGGCAGCACAATAAATTATTTTGTGCTGCCTGCACTGCGCATTCCGGCAGCGGCCGTGCATTTTTTTTCTTTAGGCCGCTGCCGCTTGCCTTATAATCAAAGATGGCGGCCAGCTGACAGCCCCCTCTGGTGAGGTCAGAGAGGGCATGCTGGATGTCTGCCGCCCATGCTTGCCCTTCCTGGCAGTTCTCAGGTACCGACTGCACCCTGCCTGCCTGATGTCTGGGTATACATGTATCTGGGGCTTTGGGTATACATGTATCTGGGGGTTTGGGTATACATGTATCTGGGGTCTGGGTATACATGTATCTGGGGTCTGATATATCTGAATATACATGTATCTGGGGTCTGTGTCTGGGTATACATATGTCTGGGGTCTGATGTGTCTGGGTATACATGTATCTGGGGTCTGATGTGTCTGGGTATACATATATCTTGGTGTCTGGGTATACATATATCTTGGGGTCTGATGTGTCTGGGTATACATATATTTGGGGTCTGATGTGTCTGGGTATACATATATTTGGGCTCTGATGTGTCTGGGTATACCTGTATCTGGAGTGATTGTGGAGATGAAAAAAAATGCACTAAGTTTATTAAAAGTTGAGCAGTTACACTTAATATTTTGTTTGCATCCCCATTGATGTAAAGCACTTATTTTCCTTTATGTTAATATTGGTGCTATTTATATGTGTAACTTTATTCTGAATAAATCATCTAGCAGTGCCATTTCATAACGTAATTAAAGAGGGTGTGTTTAGGGGCGGAGTTAAGGCCAGGGTAGGGGCTAGGTGTCGCACCTGGTGTTGAGCAACTCTTAAGGCCTGGCTAGTAGCTCGTGACTTGAAATTTTGAGCCCTGTAGTATCTTATTTACACAAAATAAATTCTGAGGACATTTGTTATGTTGTAGAACTTGAATATCTCAAACTTTTTATTCTCCAGTTGCTACTGAACTACAAATCTCATCATTCTTTCTGCCCAACTACAGCATTTTAGGTTTTCTAGGACTTGTAGGCCATCAGCTTCTGGTGGGCCGGAGTTTGACATCCCTGTTTTAGAGACTTGTTGCTTTGTGATTCTATTATACATTATTTAGATATCTAAGGCTAGGTCAGACGAACGCATTTTTCACGTCTACCGTCAAAAAGTGCGTTGATGCGTCCAAACGCATTTTTTCACGGCAGACGCGATAGCGGTCATACGATGCGCAATTTCGACCCTGATTTTTACGGATCCAAACCAGGAAACTTTGGGCGTCTGGACGTTATGTTGGCCGGACATGTGCAGCGTCTGACGTCTCCTAATCACGCACATACGCCGTTATGCGGACGCAGGGCACTCTGTACGTCAGTACTAGCGGTTCGATGTTCTGGCAAAAATGTGTTTGTTTGCCGCTTGGGTTGCGCGGCCAAATTTTCGTGTCGCCGTACTTCATCTGTGGGCCTGCCTTGGACGTCATTTGCTGCTACCACGGCCGTAATAAAATGCGCAAAAACGCACATTCGCACTGCGTTCGTCTGACCCCATCCTAAAAGATAGGTCTTTGGGGGGGATGTTCCCCCCCCCTCCAATCTGCTGCCCTAGACAAAAGCCTATTTGGCCCATACAAGATTAGGCCCCTTTTACAAAAGTACATTTCGAAAACAAACTACAGAATTTGCCTTAAATCTAGATTGAAGTCCTCTTAACCCTAAACTGAAGTCTCCCGATACATTAAACCACTGATGTGTGTGTACACCATTGTCACAGCTTTGAGTAAACATTGCTGTAAAGGTGCTCACAGATGTGAGCTTAAACGTTTGCTTTGTTTCATTTTGTTTTGGCAAATTACGGAATCCAAAATTTTCGGATTGTGAAAATGTTTCCATTTGCCAATTCGGATTCATCCAAAATTTCAGATAAAATTAGAATTTTCGGAAAAGTCTGAAATTTTGCAGGCATGTATTTTTAGCCTCTATACTTTCCTCTGTACCCCTACCCCCCTTTAAACAATCTACATTCTCCAAACCTCCCTTCCTTTATACTACCTCCTAGACCCCCTCTCTACACTCTGAAATGTTACTTAGGGTGTAGTGCCCCACTCCACGGCCCGCTCCCTGCCCGGACCGCCATGCTGGGACACACACCATACTCACCCTAGGTCCCTCGTGGTGTGCTGCTCTGCACTCTCGGCCTGCAAGATGGAGGAAGGAGCTCGAGGTACGCCCCACGCCGCCGACAGGATCCGAATGCCGGGAAATGAAGCGTGCACGCGCGATCGCATGCCTCCCTAAGAAACTAAACTCCTGGTACTCTGGCGCCCTCTGCTGGTTCTGGACTTTTGTATTTCGTTTCTATATCACTAAACCTTGGTGTTACAGCATATACGTGATCTCCTGGTCTCCTTTCTTCGACGGCTTGCCATTGGGTTTTATATGTGCATCGCTAGACAGGGGTTCCAACTCCTGCATCACATAGGGTTAGCATTAGTTTTAAAGTTAGGGCTAGTGTTGAGGGTACGTCTAGATTTGGGTTACTGGTAGAATTACTTGTTCTGTTTATGTTAGGATTACAGTTGATATTACTGTTTGCGTTAGGGCTAGGGTTAGAGTTATTTCTAGGGTTGGGTTATGTTTAAGGTTACTTTTGGCTTTACTTGTTCCGATTGAGTTAGGTTACCATAAGGGTCACAGTTACTGTTTATGATTGTGATTGAGGTACTGTTATTCTTACTGGTTCTGTTTGTGTTTGGGTTACAGTTACTTTTTATGTTTGTATTAGGGTTACTTTTATGGTTGGGTTACTGTCAGACTTACTGGTTCTGTTTATGTTAGGGTTACTATTTATGTTCTTATTAGGGTTAGGGTTACTTTTAGGGTTGCGTTACTGTCAGACTTGCTGGTTCTGTTTGTGTTAGGGTTACTGTTCATGTTTGTATTAGGTTACTTTTAGGGCTGGGTTACTGTCAGATTTATTGGTTCTGTTATTGTTCAGGTTAGGATTACTTTTTATGTTCATATTAGATTAGGGTTAGGGTTATTTTTAGGGTTGGGTTACTGTTAGACTTGCTGGTTCTGTTTATGTCAGGGTTACTGTTTATCTTTGTATTAGGTTAGGGTTACTTTTAGGGTTGGGTTACTGTCAGACTTACTGGTTATGTTTGGGTTACAGTTACTGTTTATATTAGGGTTACTTTTAGGGTTGGGTTACTGTTAGACTTGCTGGTTCTGTTTATGTTAGGGTTACAATTTCTGTTTATGTTTGTATTAGGACTACTTTTAGGGTTGGGTTACTGTTAGACTTGCTGGTTCTGTTTCTGGTAGGGTTACTGTTTATGTTTGTATTAGGTTAGGGTTTATGTTTAGGGCTAGGTTACTGTCAGACTTACTGGTTCTGTTTATGTTTGGCTTACAGTCACTGTTTATATTAGGGTTACTTTTAGGGTTGGGTTACTGTCAGACTTACTGGTTCTGTTTATGTTTGGGTTACAGTTACTGTTTATATTAGGGTTACTTTTATGGTTGAGTTACTGTTAGACTTGCTGGTTCTGTTTATGTTAGGGTTACAATTACTGTTTATGTTTGCGTTAGGGTTACTTTTAGGGTTGGGTTACTGTCAGACATATTGGTTCTGTTTGTGTTAGGGTTACAGTTACTGTTTATGTTTGTATTGGGGTAGGGTTACTGTTAGGGTTGGGTAACTGTCAGACAATTACTTACAATTACAATTAGGGTCACAATTACTGTTTGTTTTAAGGTTACTTTTACGGTTCGGTTACTGTTAGACTTGCTGGTTCTGTTTATCTTAGGGTTACAGTTACTGTTTATGATTGTATTAGGGCTAGGGTTGGGTTATTGTCAGACTTACTGGTTCTATTTTATGTTAGGGTTACAGTTACTATTTATGTTTGTATTAGGTTAGGGTTACTTTTAGGGTTGGGTAACTGTTCGGCTTACTGGTTCTGTTTGTGTTTGGTTACTTTTAGGGTTGGGTAACTGTTCGGTTTACTGGATCTGTTTGTGTTTGGTTACTTTTAGGGATGGGTAACTGTCAGGGGCGGACTGACCCATTGGGCACTCAGGCACTGCCCGAGGGCCCGCGGGGTCATAGGGCCCGGTTTTCACCAGCACAGTGGGCCCCCTATTTTCCATCAGCTCCGGAGACCGGAGCTGTGATCTTGTCACGGTGTCAGTGAGTGCGGCGGCGCTGCAGCGTGCCTGCCTGTTGCACGTCTTAAACAGGAACAGGCACGCTGCAGTCATTGGCGCCACCCTCTCACGTGATGATGCTCTCAGAGCACGCACCACTAGCGGCAGAAGTAGAACAGACGAGTCAAGTGGAGCCAGCCCGCCGCCTGCCTCCATAGAAGATTCTACAGTCAGTAGCGCATGGTGGGTGAGCGGGGGGGGGGGTGAGCTGACTAATTAAATGCTGGGGGGGTGAGCCGACTAATTAAATGCTGGGGGGTGAGCTTACTAATTAAATGCTGGGGGGATCGGTGAGCTGACTAATTAAATGCTGGGGGTGAGCTGACTAATTAAATGCTGGGGGGTGAGCCGACTAATTAAATGCTGGGGGTTGAGCTTACTAATTAAATGCTGGGGGATCGGTGAGCTGACTAATTAAATGCTGGGGAGGTGAGCTGACTAATTAAATGCTGGGGGTGGGTGAGCTGACTAATTAAATGTTGGGGGGTGAGCTGACTAATTAAAGGGGTGAGCTGACTAATTAAATGCTGGGGGTGAGCTGACTAAATGCTGGGGGGTGAGCTGACTAATTAAATGCTGGGGGTGGTGAGCTGACTAATTAAATGCTGGGGGTGAGCTGACTAAATGCTGGGGGGTGAGCTGACTAATTAAATGCTAGGGGGTGGGTGAGCTGACTAATTAAATGCTGGGGGGATGGGTGAGCTGACTAATTAAATGCTGGGGGGTGAGCTGACTAATTAAATGCTGGGGGGATCGGTGAGCTGACTAATTAAATGGGGGAGGTGAGCTGACTAATTAAATGCTGGGGGTGGGTGAGCTGACTAAAATAAATGCTGGGGGTGAGCTGACTAATTAAATGGGGGGTGAGCTGACTAATTAAATGCTGGGGGTGAGCTGACTAAATGCTGGGGGGGTGGGTGAGCTGACTAATTAAATGCTGGGGGGTGAGCTGACTAAATGCTGGGGTGAGCTGACTAATTAAATGCTAGGGGGTGGGTGAGCTGACTAATTAAATGCTGGGGGTGGGTGAGCTGACTAAATGCTGGGGGGGTGAACTGACTAATTAAATGCTGGGGGGGTGGGTTAGCTGACTAATTAAATGCTGGGGGTGAGCCGACTAATTAAATGGGGGGTGAGCTGACTAATTAAATGCTGGGGGGTGAGCTGACTAAATAAATGCTGGGGGGTGAGCTGACTAATTAAATGCTGGGGGGTGAGCTGACTAATTAAATGCTGGGGGTGAACTGACTAAATGCTGGGGGATGAGCTGACTAATTAAATGCTAGGGGGTGGGTGAGCTGACTAATTAAATGCTGGGGGTGGGTGAGCTGACTAAATGCTGGGGGGGTGAACTGACTAATTAAATGCTGGGGGGATGGGTGAGCTGACTAATTAAATGTTGGGGGGTGAGCTGACTAATTAAATGCTGGGGGTGAGCTGACTAATTAAATGTTGGGGGGTGAGCTGACTAATTAAATGCTGGGGGGTGAGCTGACTAAATAAATGGGGGGGTGAGCCGACTAATTAAATGCTGGGGGTGAGCTGACTAAATAAATGGGGGGGTGAGCCGACTAATTAAATGCTGGGGGTGAGCTGACTAATTAAATGCTGGGGGGTGGGTGAGCTGACTAATTAAATGCTGGGGGGGTGAGCTGACTAAATGCTGGGTGGGGTGAGCTGACTAATTAAATTCTGGGGGTGGGTGAGCTGACTAAATGCTGGGGAGGTGAGCTGACTAATTAAATGCTGGGGGGTGGGTGAGCTGACTAATTAAATGCTGGGGGTGAGCTGACTAAATGGGGGGTGAGCTGACTAATTAAATGCTGGGGGGTGGGTGAGCTGACTAATTAAATGCTGGGGGTGAGCTGACTAAATGCTGGGGGGTGGGTGAGCTGACAAATTAAATGCTGGGGTGAGCTGACTAAATGGGGGGTGAGCTGACTAATTACATGCTGGGGTGAGCTGACTAATTAAATGCTGGGGGGTGAGCTGACTAATTAAATGCGGGGGGTGGGTGAGCTGACTATTTAAATGCTGGGGGGGTGGGTGAGCTGACTAAATGCTGGGGGGGTGAGCTGACTAATTAAATGCTAGGGGGTGGGTGAGCTGACTAATTAAATGCTGGGGGGGTGGGTGAGCTGACTAAATGCTGGAGGGTGGGTGAGCTGACTAATTGCTGGGGGGTGGGTGAGCTGACTAATTAAATGCTGGGGGTGAGCTGGCTAAATGCTGGGGGGTGAGCTGACTAAATGCCGGGGGGGGTGAGCTGACTAATTAAATGATGGGGGGTGGGTGAGCTGACTAATTAAATGCTGGGGGGATTTGAGATATAATTAATTGGAGAATTAAATGCTGGGGGGATTTGGAGGATTATTAATTGGCAAATTAAATGATGGGGGTTATAAAATTATAAATGCTGGGGTATTATAAAAACAAATTAAATGATGGGGTTATAAAATTATAAATGCTGGAGGTATTATAAAAAACAAATTAAATGCTGGGGGTTATAAAAAAACAAATTAAATGCTGGGGGTTATAAAAAACAAATTAAATCCTGGGGGTTATAAAAAACAAATTAAATCCTGGGGGGGTTATAAAAAAACAAATTAAATACGGGGGGTTATAAAAAAATGAATTAAATGCTGTGGGGTAATAAGATGACAAATGTTATGCTGGGGTGGTTGAATAAATCTGTACGTTACTGTGAGTTTTATTGCTGTGGAGCTCTGTGATACAGTAATGTGCAGTGTGTATGAGTGTATCACAGAGCTCCACAGCAATAAAACTCAGTAATGTGCAGTGTGTATGAGTGTATCACAGAGCTGCACAGCAAAAAACTCACATTAATGTGTGGTGTGTATAAGTGTGAGTTTTATTGCTGTGGAGATATGCGATACGCTCATACACACTGCACATTTCTGAGTTTTATTACTGTGCAGCTCTGTGATACTCATACACATCGGCCATTACTATAAGATATATTGCTGTGGATTCTGTGCCTGCTCATACATAGCAGCCATTGCTGTGAGTTATATTGCTGTGGATCCTGTGTATGCTCATAGGCACTGCCTATTACTGTGAGAGTTTATTAGGGTGGATTCTGTGTTTGCTTATATGCACTGCCCATTACCATGAGTTTTATTGCTTTGATGCTCTATGATACGCTCATACACAATGCACATTACTGTGAGTGTTATTGATGTGGAGTGTGTGCAAGTGTATCAGTTATGTACAGTATCTTCTAATCCTGAAAGATGTTCGGCAGTTTCCCACGTGTGCCACAGGAACCTTCTGTGCCTCGGTTCTAGATGCCATGAGTGTGTGATGTCTACTGTAGCAGAGCAGTGGCAGTTTGTAAGTCTGGAAGGGGTGCAATGGATTCCCCAATATCGCTGGGGGCCTGAGTGGATTTTGTTAAGTTGTTAAAATTCTTATTTTGAAAATTGTGTGTAGAAATAAATTCTTTAACAAAACAATGTGCATGTAGGTTGTGCATTGCATGGGAGGGATTTGTATGGGTGTGGCCTACTGTGGGCGTGGCATAAGGGACCCCACAAACTCCTATTGCCCGGGGGCCCCATTGGTTGTCAGTCCGCCCCTGGTAACTGTTCGGCTTACTGGTTCTGTTTGTGTTGGGGATACATTTACTATTTGAGCAATTTTTTCAAATTGATCCAAAACGTTTTGATTAGATTTGATAGCATTTTATCATCAGTTGATTCAGAATTTTGAATGCTCCCAAACTGCCAAAATGTAAATTTTATTTTATTTTGTCAAATTTTCAAATATTTAAATCCAGATGGAAACGAATGCACCTGTCTATTTATTTGTGTTAATGAAACGATGCTTCGATATTTGTAATTTGCTGACGTTATCTCATCCTTGCAATCTTGGCCAATGTTTCTATTGTTAATTATTAGTACTATGATTATTATTATTTTTTTTGTAAACTTGTGCTTGTTATTGGAAACCATTTGCACATCAATAACATCAATACAGGACAAAGCCTGTGGACAGGTAGCTAAAGGCTCCGACTCTTATCTGAATTGTTTTTTTAAACAAATCTGTATGCTCTTAGCTACTATTGTTACCGTTGTGTTTGGTAGCATTTTCACACAACCCTGTGATTTACCAACATCTTGAGGTTTAGACGCAATGATATAAGTATCAAGAAGAAATGTGTCTGTTAAAAATTTGCCATAGTCCAGGTAATCCGATTTCCTACATAAACCTTTCTCATAACAAGGAAAAAGAGTGTCATCTGCGCTCGTTTCTATGTGTTCCATGTACAACAAAAATGAGGTTTTTGTTTGTTTCAATGGCCATTGCAACGTAAGCCCACTCGCCACTTCAAGGCACCTCTTTAGAGTGGGTACCTAACAATTGTAACCAAAAGGCCGCTCTACTGAGCAGCTCCAAGCCCCTCCAGCTGCCTTTCAGCCAAGGAGAGGCAAAGATGGTGGCTTTTATTTATACACGCACCAAACACTTCCCATTTGGGATCAAAAACAAAAACATGGAAAGAGGAACAGCTGCAGAACGACGGACTGGTGTTACAAGCATGATATACATAAATACAGAAAAAATGGCGTCGCGCCCATACTCACCGGAGCGGCGGCAACTGCCAGGAGTAACAGTCCAGTCAATGTATAAAACATAACAAGGAAAAAGAGTGTCATCTGCGCTCGTTTCTATGTGTTCCATGTACAACAAAAATGAGGTTTTTGTTTGTTTCAATGGCCATATCATGCTTGTAACACCAGTCCGTCGTTCTGCAGCTGTTCCTCTTTCCATGTTTTTGTTTTTGATCCCAAATGGGAAGTGTTTGGTGCGTGTATAAATAAAAGCCACCATCTTTACCTCTCCTTGGCTGAAAAGCAGCTGGAGGGGCTTGGAGCTGCTCAGTAGAGCGGCCTTTTGGTTACAATTGTTAGGTACCCACTCTAAAGAGGTGCCTTGAAGTGGCGAGTGAGCTTACGTTGCAATGGCCATTGAAACAAACAATAACCTCATTTTTGTTGTACATGGAACACATAGAAACGAGCGCAGATGACACTCTTTTTCCTTGTTATGTTTTATACATTGACTGGGCTGTTACTCCTGGCAGTTGCCGCCGCTCCGGTGAGTATGGGCGCGATGCCATTTTTTCTGTATTTATATAAACCTTTCTCAGTTCATTAACAGAGGTCAAGTCCTAAAATATGTGTGAGAATCCACCAATATTTCTTTAACCCAAATAATCTATTGCAGCTCTTGTATAACCAACCACCAACCACCAATTACTCAAATTGCTAAAAAATTAAACCTGAACAATATGTGCTGCAATAATAAATCAAAGAAAAATATACATTATTATTTTTATTAGGGATGTGCGTTTCGGGTTTCGGAATTTCGGAATTTTCACGAAATTTCCCGATCCGGATTCGACCGATTTTCCGAAAATTTTTGGATCCGAAAACGGCAGATCCGAACAAATTTCCGAGGCGAAACGAAAACTTTTCGGAATTTTCGAATGGACTAGAAAAGTGTAAAATCGAAAATCATTTTCGTTCCATTCGTGATTTCGGCTCCATTCCTGATTTCGGTTCCATTTCAGTAATTTCGTACATCGTATTTTTCAGTTATATCGCTTATTCTGTAATTTTGTATCATTCCCATCTCAATGTATCCTTCCCAGGAAACCAGAGAAATCTCAATGTATCCTTCCCGGGAAACCAGAGAAATATCAATGTATCCTTCCCGGGAAACCAGAGAAATCTCAATGTATCCTTCTTGTAAAACATGAGAAAACTCAATGTATCCTTCTTCTAAAACATGAGAAATCTCAATGTATCCTTCTTGTAAAACATGAGAAATATCAATGTATCCTTCTTGTAAAACATGAGAAATCTCAATGTATCCTTCCCGGGAAACCAGAAAAATCTCAATGTATCCTTCTTGTAAAACCAGAGAAATCTCAATGTATCCTTCTTGTTAAACATAAGAAATCTCAATGGCAGAATTATTGTATCGGCAGAATTATCGTATCGACAGAAATATCAGATCCGAAAAAACATTAGTTTACGTCAAAACGAAAAGACACTTTGAAACGAGGAGAACAGATATTCCGAAAAACACGAAAATTTCCGAAATCATGAAAAAAAGTCGATACGAAAAACGAACCGAAATGAACCGAACCAAAACGGAAATCGGCCGAAATGAAAATTTACAAAAAAACGAACGAACCGAATCGAACCGAAAAAAAAATCGGTGCACAAGTCTAATTTTTATTTATTTTTTATTTTTATTTATTTTCTCTCCTAACACACATGCTTTGGCCTTTCCAATGATCTCAAATATGGTCCTCTAGCTGTCACCGATCGGTAGATACAGAGGTCCAAAAGACCCTCCCTATCTCCACCATAAGGATTAACTCTGTAACTGACGTCCTCGCGCCATGCGCACACAGGAGTGAAACCTTCACGCTCAACTGGTTAAACCTGTATCTCCAGTGTTTCAGAATGACCTGTCTAGCTGTGATCCCTCTTATTACCTGTCAGCCACCCCGTATGCTTTAATTATATACTGCGAGGTCACGGTCAGAGGCTGGAGTCATAAAGAATACCTTAGAGAACGAGCACAAATAGGATGTCTCGATCAATCATGGCTGAGTTCACCAATGGAGGTCAAGGCAGAATGAACGAAAATCTACGTACCTAGTTATCACGGATTTGTTTTGGGGGGGGAATCCTATTGCTAGACTGTTTGTTCTTACAAATCTTTTATTTATATTTATTTATTTATTTGTAAAGGATTTTAGCAGGAAGGATACATTGAGATTTCTCTCGTTTTGAAGTATGTCCTGGGTTAAAGAACATTGAATTGTTACAGTTACAGAAATACAAAGTAATACAATGCAAGATATAAAAAAAAAAACAACAACACAAATATACAGATTAACAGAAAATAAATATGTAGGAAATATAGTCACAATGTTACATGTTTACAGGTGCATTCTGTATATAGTCACTAGGTTACATGTTTACAGGTGCATTCTGTATTGAGGCATGTTAGAGATCTCTTGAGTGACTTTAGACTGGGGGAAGATTTGATGGCGTCTGGGAGGTTATTCCATAATTGTGGTGCTCCGTAGGAAAATGAGGACCAAGTCACTTTCTTTTTGTATTGTGGTATTGCTAGTAAGGTGCTGGTCCTGGATCAGAGGTTATAGGATGAGGGAGCTGCTGGAGGAAGCAGCCTATTCAGGTAGGGTGGTAGCTTCCCAGAAAAGCTCTTAAACACCAGGCTGGAAAGGTGAAGAGTGCGTCTAGACTCCAGCGATGGCCAGTTTAGCTCTTTTAACATGTCTGTCGTATTGTCAAAATACTCTAGCTAGAAAAAGACTCTGCAGACTGACCGGAAAACCAACACTGATAATAATTTTGATTAAACAAACCTTCCATGATGTTTCTCTGCAATGATCTCCCCTGACTTCGTCATTCTGTGATCATTAAATCTGAAATAATTTGCACATGTGGTGCCGGAGCTATTCTGCATGGCCCTCTGGGTAACCTCTTCACTACCGTGATTGTGTATACACGATCAGCGGTAGCAGACACAGCAGCCCAAGATCGAGTTAACACGATCTGGGCCTATTCTGTATGACTGCAAATTGAATATGTTTGTTGCAAACGAATCTTGTTTGCTTTTTGGGCTCCAGAAGTTTCCCTCAAAATGCCCTGCGGGAATAATGCTCAGGGTGCTGAAACTGTTTAAAATCGGTTGGGGGATGTCCTGACACATCGGGCTTTCCCCCATTTGATGCACGGACACGGGCTGCGGTTCTACCTGCAGTAACACTGTTTTACCCATAGATGACGACATCTGCACATTTGGTAATGAAGGTGTTAAAAAGACGTTAAAAGTTCATAGTGTTAAATTCTGATGTGATGCGATGTGATTATCCAAAATCCCAAACAACTTTGTATTGAATAAGGATGTTTTCTGATATAAACATAATTTAATAGAACGAAACACACGCGTCTAAGTGTATATTTATTTATTTATAACGTATTTTACCAGGAAGGATACATTGAGATTTCTCTCGTTTTCAAGTATGTCCTGGGTATATATATATATATATCTATACATCAGCATTCAGCAACTCCTACATTCTCATGGGGTACAAAAGCATTTGCTTTCATCGACAACAGTGTAATATACAAGTAAATGGAGCAGCACTCCATTCACTGAATATTTGTCAACGTTTACGGTTCAGTATAACTTTCTCCCATAATGATTATGTCCTGAAGAAACTTATACTAATATCTTCAATGTAAAAGTTGACATTTATTCAGTAAGATGACACCGGTGTGCTGGTCCTTCTACTTGTACAATATTTATTATTATTTTATTATTATTCTTTATATAGCGCCACATATTCCGCAGCGCTTTACAAGATCTGTGTATAAGGGGTTGATACATTCGATTATCACACATGGATGATACAGTCTGATTCAGGGGGATGCTGTTCCCAAGGGAACTTACAATCAATGAGATGTACAAGTGTTTTGTGAAGTAGGCGCATCCATATCGTTAGATGTCTTGCCCAAGGACGCTCGCTGGTGGCATCTTCTGAGTGGGATCGGGTCGTCTTTCTATAATTGGAGAGCAGCGACCTGGTGGTTAGGTTGAACCCACTAGATTGTAATTGCTTCTCCACAGGTGTATTGGAGGGATGTGCTGAACGGGATTTGAGTTGCTTCTCCACGGTCGAAGAGTAGAGACGTCACCACTGGACTCCACAGCCGTTATTGTGTGGTAGGCAAGTATGTACCGTTAGGTGTCTTGGCCAAGGACACTTACTGGAGAGGTGCTCTGGCCAAGGACACTTACTGGAGAGGTGCTCTGGCCAAGATTCGAACCTGGGTTTCCACAGTTTTAGAGCAGTGATGTTACCTCTACTCCATCCAGCCGATAATTTCAAGTGTTTTAAAGTGGTCAGGATGTAAGCAGTGCTCTCTCTCCTGCCCTCATCTGGTTAAAACGCTGGGTGAAGTGGAGGAGTTTCCACCCAGTGTCACCAGCAGCCGGTATTTTGAATATCCCGGCAGCCATTCACCGGATCGGAAACTAGTGATGTCAGAACAAAGAGCGCCTGCTGATGTCACCCACTCTGAGACCGCCCGTGATCGCAATCTGCCTCTGAGAGGCAGCCGATAGATTGGATCTGCACAGCTCCGATCCATCATTCTGCGCAGGCACTTGCGTACATAAAGTGCGCAAATCCATAGTGCTATAAAATTTGTCGTTCCTGTTATGGATTGATTATGCATAAACTTCCTGTTTCCTGTTCTGACCTCTGACCTGGATGCAGTTCTATAATCCAACAAGATTCCTCACACAAGCAGCTTGCAGTGTCCTCATTTCTGCACATGAAACAGTTCCTACACTACACAAGTTGTGTAATAGCGCACATTGTGCAGAAAAGCTTCAGGGACTTCCAAGTTCGGGAGTAGGGTTGCCACCTGTCCAGTTTTCACCCAAACAGGTCGGGTTTTGAATCATGTGTTCGGGTTTCAGACCCCAACCCACCCGGACACCTGTTTCAGAGAGCTGTGTGGGAACACTGGCCTTTGGGAGGGACAGATACCTCCCAGTACTGTAAGTGGGGGGTATATATTATCAAAACCCCAAGTTTTGCACGTGCACTTGTTTTTTTGCTGCCACTGATGGCAGGCTACCTGCAAGTGCATGTGTGTGTATGAGTGTGGGTTCCCACAAGCAGAAGTCTGTGAGGTTTAAATTGGTTGAAAGCTCCCTGGCCTATACCCCCCAATCAGCAGTTGTGTGAAACAGTAGGGGATGCAGATAGGGGACGATCTCTATTAGAATCACTAGAATAATAAAGTGTCAGGAAAAAGAGAGGAAGGATGTGAATGCCTGTGTCTCCTCGCTGCTAATCTATGGCTCCATGAACCAGCAGTGAGCAGAAGAGAATTCCAAAGGACCCACTGTGACAGTAGGCAGGTTGTCACTGAGCTGCCTGGCACTTGGTGAGGTGCTACATGCAGAGGACCAGGCTATATTAAAACTCTGCCAACACAGTCGCGCAAGCGCCATCAGTGTGGGGCCTCAGTCATCCTTCATACACATCGTGTATATGCTACATAAAAAAAAGTACCACGCCAAAGTGTTCGGGTTTGGCTTGAAGGAAAGATGGCAACCCTATTCGGGAGTCCCTGAGCTGCAGATGAGGAGCAGCGCGCGGAGTGGGGGGAAAAAAATCACCTTTTAAATAAATCGAGAATAATAAAAAATTATTTAGTAGAGGCTGTCAGCAACATCTGCATAATTAATTCAGGACAAACAAAGGGAACTCGCTCTATTTTTAATAGCGTACCCCTTTAATTCATCCCTGGCATTTATCAAAATTGTACTTGATCTTCTCGGGTTAATTATTAAATTTGCAGCTGAATTATCTGTTGTTAATAGTCAAGCGGCGTGTCAAAGCCAACAGTAATTATCCTGGGTTTTAGGTTGTGTTTTTGCATTTTGCAGGACTATTTAGAGCGCAACCTGTGAATTATTTCATAGCGGTCCTCCGCGTTCCAGATAAATGTACTGAGCCGGCTCCTGCCTTGTTGTCATCACAGGGTGTCCTTTCCCTATAATTTTATTTCCTGATTTATACAGGTTTAACTTGCTGCACTGATCCACCTTGGTAGATTGCTAGACAATCATTTATCATTGCTGCTGGATTGCCTGTACTTGGCTCAAGCGATTTGTAAACTCAGACATCCCGTGTGGGTCAGGCAGCATTTCGTCTAGTATTTCCACCCACTGACTACAAGCAGGCGTCTTGTAAACAAAAGCTGAAAACTATTGGATCCAAGAAGTACTCCTCTCACTAGTGATACAATGATGCAGGACTGAACTCGGGTGTCTAGTCCTGAAGAGATTAATGCAGGAATTCTCCAAGTAACCATTGACATGTGGCACGTAACCCACCACTCCACGTGCAATCTTGATTATGTTATTATCATTTAGTTGGGGTAGAGTAAGATGAGAGGAGTTTATAAATTGGCGGGATCACTAGCACTGGTGTTACAGAAACGGTGGGATAAGGATGGGGCCTCTATCCATTGTAGGCTTTTGCACCGATTTTTTTTTCGGTTCGATTCGGTTTGATTTGTTCGGATGTTTAAAATTTTCGATTCGGCTCGTTTCGACCGATTTCTGTTTCGATTCGGTTCGGTTCGGCTCGTTTTTCGTGTACATTTTTTTTCGGAATATCGACCATTTTCGTGTTTTCGGGTCACTTTGCTCATTTTTTGTATCGACTTTTCGGAAATTTCAGAATTTTCGTTTTTTCGGAACGTCTGTTCTCCTCGTTTCAAAGTGTCTACGATAATTCTGGCGATTCTATCGTGTTTTTTTTTATTAAATAAAGATCCTTTTTTTCTTATGAATAATTGAATATACATTTCACAACTTTATTTAATCATATTAAAATGGTATGAAAGCCAAGGAACAAAAAAAATGAACAAAACGATTTAAAAAACGCTAAACTGACCCGAATGCCACAAGAAACAAGTGATACGCATTTACAAATCCAAAATTTACAGAATCAGCGATATAACCGATAATAGTTAAATATACGATTTCCAGAATTACCGAAATGGAACCGAAATCACGAATGGAACCGAAATCATGAATAGAGCGAAAATAAATTTCGATTTGACACATTTCAAGTCCATTCGAAAAATCCAAAATTTTTTCGTTTTGGCTCGGAAAACTTTTCGGATCTATCGGTTTTCGGGTCTGACCCGATTCGGAAATTCGGCCGAATCTGAAGACACGAATCGGGAAATTTCGTGAAAATTCCGAAATTCCGAAACCCGAAACGCACATCCCTAATCTATTGTTGTGGGAGTAGCTAAAGAGAGGGATGGGTAGGCATCAGTATTGTGATGGGATAATCTGAAGAGATGGGATTTCTTGAAGGCCCTAAGATTAGGGGAGAACCTGATAGGGCAAGGTAAGCCATTCCACAGAACCGGAGCTGCACTCTTGGAGTCTTGGAGTCGAGAGTTGGCAGGGCGGGTGTAGATAGACGGAGGGCATGCAGAGGTCGTCTGCTGACCGGAGTGATCTAGAAGGGACGTGCTTGTAGAGTATCAAAGACATTTAAGCAGGGGTCGCGTTGTTGAGGGCTTTGAATGGGAGCATCAGAATTTTAAATCCGATCCTGAAGGGTACATGAAGCCAATGGAGGGACCGGCAGAGGGGGGAGGTACGCGAGGTGCGTCGGATGAGAAGTACAAGTTTGCATTCATTACAGATTACAAGGGGGCAATACGGGTGCTGGGGAGGCCAAGAAGGAGCGAGTTACAGTATCAAGTCATGATATAAAGAACACATGGACATCAATGTTTAAACATAAAGATAGGCTGGGTTTTGGGTAATACTTAATTGTAATATCATATTTCTTACTATGTAGTATAGGAACACATGGATTTGGAACCTAATAAAAGCTTCTCTGGGTGGGTGGGGACCAAAAAGGAACTTTGTTCCCTCTGAAAAATTAGTGGAGGAACTGCGTTCCTACGTGTCCCTGCTCGACTGGACTCCTGACGGTACTTATGAGAATGCATTCAGCCCATAGAATTCTATCACAGGAACTTCCAAAAGCAGCAGATAGGTGAAGGGCAATTATGAATGGATTATAATCCACACAACTTTTTAATTTATATAGTATATGTGCTAATTCTGTATTGGCTCTATTGTGTTTCCTACGTCCAGACTGAAATATGCTGTAACAGCAACTGGGGTGTACTGGGCTCCAGCTTGTGGACCAGACCCAAAGCTGCTACAGCGTCCGTCCCTTCTCTTCAGCCAAGCTGATTTGCGGCAGGTTCTCTTCTCACAACCCTCAGCCAGAACTTGAGGGAGTGCAATAGATTCAGATGTATCTCTCCGCAAACACCAGACACACGCTTAGTGCAGGGGAAATGAATGAATATCTTTAATGAAAATGAGAGAAGTTTTATGGACAACAAACAGAGAGAGGTAACATGACACAATCAACCGAATACATTGTCTACATGAGGGGGAGTTGAATTCTTAAAGAAGACACTGAAATTTAATTAGTTACAAAATAGATGGATTAACAAACACAGAACATCAGATTAATCTAAGAACATACAGATAGAGAACAATATGTCTGCATTGTATCTCTAAAACAAACTAACTCCTAAAATACAGTTTCATGATAAATGTATTTCTAACTCATTAACCGTTAGGTGACCCTTATGTCTATTGTCCTTGAAAACTAGCTTTGCCAACTGGGTCCACGATTTCTTGGCAGGATGCCAGCATTCACACCCCTCCAACAGGCACAGGGGCCATGTAAAGTGTGGGCAAGGGTGCCAAGGTGGGTTAGGGCACCAAGGCAGAGGGAGCTTCGGTTACATGCTGACAGCCAGGTCTCACATCATGGTGCAATGCGCCATCAGGGAAGAAAAAAATCCATTGATGGAAAAACCTGCTCATTCAGTGAGTCACATGACCTAATTTTTTGGTCACATAACGTTGCTGAACAGCGACCTTACCAACCGTAGCAACCCCAGATCATAACAGGCTTGTATGGTAGGTGGTGGCTTTTTTTTGCTAGTGAGTGTATATCACTCTATGGCTGTGATGGTGAACCTTGACACATTTAAGGCAGTCTGACTGAGAATCATGGGACATGTAGTTCAGAAACACCTAGGGTGTCAACATTCACCATCATTGCCCTAGGGAGTTTTATTTCAATCCATGTTTCGCAAACCTGTTCTCAGTCCCACTAACAGGCCAGGTTTGAAGGAATACCTGGGGGAAATGCAGACTGTATCACTGAGCAGCAAATTATATCACCTGTGCTGTGCTTCAGATATCTTGCAAACCTGGCCTGTCAGCGGGTCCTGAGGACAGGTTTTGGAAACATTTAGATGGTTGCATGTCTTTTGGCGTCATGCTGTTGTGCTTTACATGGTCCTCTCTTCTCGGCCGCCCACGTGACTTACTTTAGAAATAAAGAACATA
This sequence comes from Leptobrachium leishanense, assembly GCA_009667805.1. NCBI lineage: Eukaryota > Metazoa > Chordata > Amphibia > Anura > Megophryidae > Leptobrachium > Leptobrachium leishanense. The sequence goes on along the minus strand of CM019074.1, from coordinate 35,346,932 downwards.
CAGCTTTGTGCAAACTTTTCCTCGTGCTTGCATTGTCCTCAGGCAAAGTACCTGTGCTGTCAAAACTTTTCCTTTTATAACAGACTTCGCCGTCACCTCTGGCCTTCTGAAAACGTGTTGATATATAACACGAAAGAAGGCATCGCTGCACAAACTCTCATCAAAGACAATCCCGCCCTGCGGTACCAGGTTTAATGAGCAGCTCTTATTAAATTAAACGCATTTCAACCTCATCAACAGAGGTTGAGCTTTTCCCTTCGAGACGGGCTACGTCAAGCCGATCTCCTGCACAAAGCCGTAGCTCCATCCTCTTGCCGCTGCACAGCGTGCCCCCTGTCTAACTGTGCCAAAACTGAATTATCCAGCCTTGGCACCAAGCTCTCAGGATTTGACCTTGATGTCCATGGTTCTTATTCCACGGCTGCACCGTCTGAAGTCGACTGCATTTACATTCCACACCGATATAGAGATATCTGAGCTCAGCGCGTATTGATTTTCTTGTAGTGAGTCTGATAAAACCCTTCGTCTAATTGCATCTCTATGATATTTTTCTCTCTCTCTCTGTCTCACATGCCCCATTATCAAATTATCGAAATCGTGGAAGTGTAGAGATTATTTTAAGTCACAGGGTATTGCCCATCTGAGATAAAATGAGCAGTGGAAAACGTACACGTTTCAAAAATTAACCCTCTTTTGCCCCTTCCCATCTCAGGAATGGTGAACCTTGGCATCCCAGATGTTTCTCATCTACATGTTCTATGAGGCTCAGCCAGCCTTATGTAAGACTAAGCAGTTACAGTTACAAGTATTTATAAAGTGCTAAAAAAGCTCTGTAGCATTATGACAGAATAACAAATATACATACAAGCTAAACACACAGAACAGTAGGAGAGAGAACCCTGCTCAAGAGCTTACAATCTAAGAGGAGATGGGTGGCACATTAGGTGAGGGTAAATAGAGAACCTGAAGTAGCGGGGTGCATGTGGACTGGGTGGGAAGATGGCACAAGAATGTGCAGTGGGGAAACATGGAGTGAGCTGATAGGCTTCTCTGAAGTATTGTGTTTCAGAGAGTTCTTGAAGTACTGGAGAAACGGGGTGTGTCTAATGTTGCAGGAGAGGGAGTTCCATAGAAAGAGGGCAGCTCGGAAGAAGTCTTGAAGGTGAGAGTTGGGGGTTCGGGTACGAAGAGATGATAGCATCAGATCATTGGCAGAGCGAAGTGGTCGGGACGGAATGTATCTGCAAATAAGGCAGGAGATGTAGGCAGGAGCGTGGTTATGGAGAGCTTTGTACGTGGGCACCATTATTTTATATTGGATTCTAAAGAAAACAGGGAGCCAGTGTAGAGATTGACAAAGGGGCGAGGGTGAGGTGGATGAGCCTAGCACAAGCATTCATAACAGACTGCAGAGGGAGAATCTGGGATCTCTTAAGGCCAGAGAGAAGGAGGTTACAGTAGTCAAGGCGGGAGATAATAAGAGCTTGGATGAGCCTTTCAGTAGAGTCCTGATTAAGGGATGGATACGTGCAATGCTTTTTACGTGTAAGTAGCAAGATTTGGTTAGTGTCTGAATGTGAGGAGTGAACTAGAGATCAGAGTCTAAGAGGATCCTGAGGCAGCGAGCCTGAGAGGTAGAGGTAATAGTGGCTCCATTCACCTGAAGGGAAATGGGTGCAGGAATGTTAGTTTTAGAGGGATGAAAGATGAGAAGTTAAGTTTTGGAGAGGTCAAGCTTTAGGAAACTAGAGGTCATCCAGTCGGAGATAGCCGATAGGCAAGCGGTAACACGATCCAACACAGGAGGAGAGAGATCGGGGGAGGAAAGGTATATTTGGGTGTCGTCAGCATAGAGATGATATTGGAATCCATGAGAAGAAATGAGTTTGCCCAGAGAGGCAGTATAGATTGAGAAGAGTAAGGGACCCAGAAGAGAGCCTTGAGGTACCCCAACTGAAAGAGGAACTGGGGTGAAGAGGCACCAGCGAAGGAGACACTGAAGGAGCAAATAGGAAGAGATTCAGGAGAGAGCGGTGCCACAGAGACCGAGTTGACGCAGCGTGAGGATTAGGAATGTGTGATTCCATAGCTTGTAGGGTGCCAAGCAGGGCTCGAGTCCTGCGGGAACGGTGTTCCTGCACTTCTCCTGCTGCGGGAACGCAGGTTCCCGCTGTGGCCCGAGCCCAAAACGATTGAGCAGGCCGCTGCACATTGCCGGCGGCCGTGTGCTTCCTGCTAGAACGGCCGCTGACAGGAAGTGCAGCCGCTCGCCTGGGATCGATGAAACAGCCTGCCGTGATCTCGTGAGATCGCGGCAGGCTGTTTCATCGATCCCAGGTGAGCGGCTGCACTTCCTGTCAGCGGCCGTTCTAGCAGGAAGCACACGGCCGCCGGCAATGTGCGGCGGCGGCCAGCTCAATCGTTTCGGGTGCACAGAGAGGTGAGCTGGCTGCTGGGGGCAATAATATCCATGATAGCTGGGGGCATTATCCATGAGATCTGGGGCATTATCCATGAGAGCTGGGGGGCATTATCCATGAGATCTGGGGCATTATCCATGAGAGCTGGGGGGCATTATCCACGAGACATGGGGCATTATCCATGAGAGATGGGGCATTATCCATGGAACCTGGGGCATTATCCATGAGAGATGGGGCATTATCCATGGGACCTGGGGCATTATCCATGAGACCTGGGGCATTTTCCATGAGAGCTGGGGGCATATCCATGAGAGTTGGGTGCAATATCCATGAGAGCTAGGGGGCATTATCCATGAGACCTGGGGCATTATCCATGAGAGCTGGGGGGATATCCATGAGAGCTGGAGGGCATATCCATGAGACCTGGGGCATTATCCATGAGAGCTGGGGGGCATTATCCATGAGACCTGGGGCATTATCCATGACAGCTGGAGGGCATATCCATGAGAGCTGGGGGCAATATCCATGAGACCTGGGGCATTATCTATGAGAGCTGGAGGCATATCCATGAGATCTGGGGGGCATTATCTATGAGACCTGGGGCATTATCCATGAGAGCTGGGGGGCATATGCATGAGAGCTGGGGCATTATCCATGAGAGCTGGGGCATATCCATGAGAGCTGGGGGCATATCCATGAGACCTGGGGCATATCCATGAGAGCTGGGGCATTATCCATGAGACCTGTGGCATTATCCATGAGACCTGGGGCATATCCATGAAACCTGGGGCGTTATCCATGAGAGCTGGGGCATATCCATGAGACCTGGGGCATTATCCATGAGATCTGGGGCATTATCCATGAGATCTGGGGCATTATCCATGAGAGCTGGGGGCATTATCCACGAGACATGGGGCATTATCCATGAGAGATGGGGCATTATCCATGGGACCTGGGGCATTATCCATGAGACCTGGGGCATTTTCCATGAGAGCTGGGGGCATATCCATCAGAGTTGGGGGCAATATCCATGAGAGCTAGGGGGCATTATCCATGAGACCTGGGGCATTATCCATGAGAGCTGGGGGGCATATCCATGAGAGCTGGAGGGCATATCCATGAGACCTGGGGCATTATCCATGAGAGCTGGGGGGGCATTATCCATGAGACCTGGGGCATTATCCATGAGAGCTGGAGGGCATATCCATGAGACCTGGGGCATTATCCATGAGAGCTGGGGGCAATATCCATGAGACCTGGGGCATTATCTATGAGAGCTGGGGGCATATCCATGAGATCTGGGGGCCATTATCTATGAGAGCTGGGGCATTATCCATGAGAGCTGGGGGGCATATCCATGAGATCTGGGGCATTATCCATGAGAGCTGGGGGCAATATCCATGAGACCTGGGGCATTATCCATGAGAGCTGGGGGCATATCCATGAGACCTGTGGCATATTCATGAGAGCTGTGGGGCATATCCATGAGAGCTGGGGGCATATCCATGAGAGCTGGGGCATTATCCATGAGACCTGGGGCATTATCCATGAGACCTGGGGCATTATCCATGAGAGCTGGGGGCATATCCATGAGAGCTGGGGCATATCCATGAGACCTGGGGCATTATCCATGAGAGCTGTGGCATATCCATGAGACCTGGGGCATATGCATGAGAGCTGGGGCATTATCCATGAGAGCTGGGGCATATCCATGAGAGCTGGGGGGGCATATCCATGAGAGCTGGGGGGCATATCCATGAGACCTGGGGCATATCCATGAGAGCTGGGGCATTATCCATGAGACCTGTGGCATTATCCATGAGACCTGGGGCATATCCATGAAACCAGGGGCATTATCCATGAGAGCTGGGGCATATCCATGAGACCTGGGGCATTATCCATGAGACCTGGGGCATATCCATGAGACCTGGGGCATTATCCATGAGAGTTGGGGCATATCCATGAGAGCTGGGGCTTTATCCATGATAGCTGTGGCATTATCCATGAGAGCTGGGGCATTATCCATGAGAGCTGGGGCATATCCATGAGAACTGGGTCATTATCCATGAGAGCTGGGGGGCATATCTATGAGACTTGGGGCATTATCCATTAGACCTGGGGCATTATCCATGAGGCCTGGGGCATTATCCATGAGAGCTGGGGCATATCCATGAGAGCTGGAGCATTATCCATGAGAGCTGGGGCATATCCATGAGAGCTGGGGCATTATCCATGAGAGCTGGGGCAATATCCATGAGAGCTGGGGGGCATATACATGAGCTGGGGCATATCCATGTGAACTGGGGCAATATATACCCATATGAGAGCTGGGGCATATCCATGAGACCTGGGACATTATCCATGAGAGCTGGGGGGGCATATCCATGAGACCTGGGGCATATCCATGAGACCTGGGACATTATCCATGAGACCTGGGGCATATCCATGAGAGCTGGGGCATTATCCATGATAGCTGGGGCATTATCCATGAGAGCTGGGGCACTATCCATGAGAGCTGGGGCATATCCATGAGAACTGGGGCATTATCCATGAGAGCTGGGGGGGTATATCCATGAGACTTGGGGCATTATCCATGAGAGCTGGGGCATTATCCATGATAGCTGGGGCATATCCATGATAGCTGGGGCATTATCCGTGAGAGCTGGGGCAATATCCATGAGACCTGGGCGGCATATACATGAGCTGGGGCATATCCATGTGAACTGGGGCATATCCATGTGAACTGTGGCAATATATACCCATATGAGCTGGGGTCAAAAATATCCATGTGAACTAGGGGCAATTATATCCATGTGAACTGGGGAAAATATATCCATGTGAATTGGGGGAAATATATCCATGTGAGCTGGGGCAATATATACTCATATGAGCTGGGGCAAATATATCTATGTGAGCTAGGGGCAAATATATCCATATAACCAGTGCTGTGCATATTATTCTTGTGGCTCAGCTCTGTGTATATTATTCTGGGGGCTCAGTGCTGGGTTTATTATTCTTCGGTCTCAGTGCTGTGTATACTATTCTGAAGGCTCAGTGCTGTGCATATTATTCTTGGGGCTCAGTGCTGTGTATATTATTCTGGAGCTCAGTGCTGTGTATATTATTCTGGGGGCTCAGTGCTGGGTATATTATTCTTGGGGCTCAGTGCTGTGTATATTATTCTGGAGCTCAATGCTGTGTATATTATTCTGGGGGTTCAGTGCTGTGCATATTATTCTGGAGGTCCAGTGCCTGTGTATGTAATTCTGGGGGGTCTGTGCCTGTGTAAATAATTCTGAGGGGTCTGTGCCTGGATAGATATATATATGTATGTGATATATATATTATATATAAAACGCGTTAGTCCAGTTGCCAAAATCACGAGTATACCTGTACGGAGTGATACCTTTCACTGATCAGTATAGTTTCCAGACCTGAAGAGGAGAGGTTACACTCTTGAAAGCTTGTCTTTTAAATGTAAAGTTAACCCAATAAAAATGGTATCACCACATACTGCTATACTTGTGATATATATTTTTTTTCTTCAGGTAATAGGGGTTGTGGAATTCGTGGGTGAGTTCCCTCACTTTTTTTCCCAGGACTTGACCCCTGGTGCCAAGGTTCACCGAATCACCATTACTGTCCTAAAGGGACCCACCAAGCACCATAATTATGCTTACTCCTAGCATTGACAATGGCCTAGCCCTTTTTTTGCTGACGACATGGGAGACGCATCCTCCACTTCCTTTCATGTCCTCTACGTCACATGTGCCACCAGCAGGAGAACAGGTTAAAAGTATGTTTTAATGGGTTTTGAACCTTTCCCAAATCAAGTCAATACAAAGTTTTTCTCACTTTACATCCATTATTTATGTCCTACTTTTAACTCCTTCTTACCGCCGGGTGGGTTGTGCCCGGCGGGGAGTCGTTAACGCTAGCGGGGAGTACTGTAGAACTGAACATCATATTTCTGGCAAGAAGCTTTAGCCCAGGGTTCAGAAACCTTGGCCCTCCAAATGATCTGGAACTACATTTCCCATGAGTGGCTGAGCATCATGGGAGATGGATTTCCAAATCATCTGGGTGGCCAAAATTGCTGAACCCTGGTTTAGCCCATAAGGACTAGGAAGCCGCCGATGACCTTTCTCCTTTTCAGCAGTTGTTTTATGATATGAGTCATATGACGCAATCTCTCCACTTCCATTCATTAAATTCATCAATGAAGAGAGATCGAGTAGAGATTCCGAACCATGATCTCTGTCCAGCAAGGCTGCTCTTTATTGCCTGTGGGATTGTGAAGAGAGTAGAGCTTTGTCCGTAACTTGTTGTTTGATGATTGCAAATATATAGCTGACAGAGCTGTAAAATTAACCTCGTTAAGCATTTTAACTGTATCCATAAAGTACTTGTATCCTTATTCGTAAGTAACACAGATGTCACCGTGACCTTCATGCAAGCACTTTGCCCCTTCCTCATGTAATATGTTAAGTGGGTTGGTTTCTTATTTGCACTACAAACACAGGTAATCCATTTTTATGTATGAAGTTGAAACAAATGTATACAAAGTGTAAAGGAAACACAAACACAAACCCTTATATATAGTATTCAACTGCCCTAAACTGGTCTGTATTAATCTGCCTCGTAGCCAGTTGACCTTTCATTGCTCTAGTTCCCCCCTGATATTATATACTTAATTCCCTGGCGGTGAAATTTTTGCTAAATTTTGTGTCTAAAAGCATTTCAATTTTTTTGGAAAGCAAATGTGTTGTTTAGGCTTGTGCACCGATTTTTTTTTTCGGTTCGATTCAATTCGATTTTTCGGATTTTTAAACTTTTCGATTCGGCTCGTTTCGACCGATTTCTGTTTCGATTCGGTTCGGCTCGACTCGTTTTTCGTGTACATTTTTTTCGGAATTTCGACCATTTTTCGTATTTTCATGTCACTTAGCTCGTTTTTTGTATCGACTTTTCGTATTTTCGGAAATTTTCGTTTTCCGGAATTGTAAATGGGTAAGCCTGTATTCTGTAGGAATAACTCACTGAAATCCATGCACGCAAGAGTCTAGTAAACACACGGAGTCAGAGAAGGTTTGAAACATGAAATAATAATTTATTATCCCACAAATAATTATCCAAAATAATGGAAATAAATAATATTCAATAAAATAATCAAGCTAAAAACATGCCTCTTTAGGGGGGCGGAGCTAACTGCCGACGAGGAAGGTCACGTTCTGAGGAGCTCCTCGACCATAGACGCTTATGTGACATATTTTGGTGATTCCCTCGTGGGTTTTAAACGTACTGGACGGTGACAGGAGGTCCCTACGGCCCTCTGACTCGGACCGGGATCTTGCTGAGTCGTGCTAGGTGGAGATCTTGGAGTGCGGTGACTTTGGGCCTACCTCGGCTATCTGCGTGCGGCGGCCATCTTGGGCCTATTCATCCCTGCTCCGGCCGTGCTGAGTGACATTCTCCCTTCTGATACAGCGGGTGATGTCTCCCTAGACCTGTCGCGGCGCTTTGGATTGTGGTGCGATATTTATCTAGCCCGGACGGAGGTGATACAGCAGGGAGAGGCTTACTGCGGAAACACACGCCTGGCGGCCATTCTGGTGGATTCTCCCCCGGCAGAGATACTCCCGGTGGATTAGTGACCCAGACTGCCGCATCTCCATGGGTAAGAAGTCGGGTAAGAAGCCCTTCCCATTGGAAGGCCCACGACAGCTGGACATCCGAGATGCGCTGGGAGAGGGCAGGCGTAAGAGGCAGGGAGAACCCCATACATACCGATCTCCCACGATGAGCTCGTCCGAGGAGGAGGACCCATACTGGTCGGAGGCCTCGGTGGTGGCGCGGCACTTACCCCGGGCACCGGAGGCAGGCAGACGGTCAGCTGCGGAACCCAATGGTCGGAGGACCCCAGTGGCGCGCCGACTCGAGTCTTCTGGTCCCCCTGTACCTGCGGAGGTTACTCCGACGGCTCCTGGGAGGCGGAGAGACGCGGACCACGTGTCCTTCACTAGGGGCGATATACGTGGCCTACTGGGAGAAGCACTTGAGGAGATGAGAGCGGTGTGGCGCGCGGACTTTGCAGCCTTAACAACAGAATTGACGGATGTCAAAGGGAGGCTGAAGACAGTAGAGGCCCAGGTTGAAGAGATAGTAGCGACCCAGACGCTCCTCGCGCCACAGGTGGATTCGCTGCAGTCGCAGGTGGCGGCGCTTACGGGAGCCGTGGAGGCGGCTGAAAACCGTCATCGCCGGAGAAACGTTCGTATCCGGGGGATCCCGGAGACGATAGCCGATGATGCCCTGCTACTGCTTATTAACAAGTTGGCGTTGCACGTGACGTCCGGGACTGTTTTTCACAACGTTTTCCGACTACGTAAGGCGACTACAGCTCCGGTGGACTCCCCCCGCGATGTGCTAGCGGTGGCGGGAAATGAGACAGATAAACGGCGCCTGATGTCGACTCCCGCAGCTCGATCCCCAATTGTTTTTGAAGAGATGGTTTTGTCACTGTTTAACGATTTTCCTTTTGTGACCTTGATAGCTCGCCGGCAATTCCGAGAAGTCTCGGCGTTCCTGAGGAACCGTGGGGTCAGATATAGATGGGGGGTTGCAGGTTCTATGTACATAAATTATGACAACCTGTCTCACCTGGTGTCCTCCCCTGAGGCCGCGTGGTCCCTGCTTCACCCCCTGGACCTCTCCCCTGCCCCGGTGTCCCCCAGCCTTGTCCCTGGGGGTTCCTCACCTCCGATGCTAGATCCGGGACAGAATCGGACGTGGAATAGCACAGCCTGGTGCTTTAACCCTTTCGCTGCTGAGGCTTTTCCCGCCCCTATGCTGAGGTCATTTTTACCTGTTTTGCGCATCATGTTTAAACGTGTTTTGAAGGCTTATTTTAGTATATGACCCAGACATATTATATATCGTTCTTTCCGTCAGACTCGGTAGATTCATAATATGTCATTATTATATGTATACGTTATGTCATGTCTGTATATTATAACAAAAAATGCAATAAAATATGTATTTTCAATAATTTACAATGTGTAAAGTGTTTTTTTCCACATTTTAACATGCGAGCAATTGCGGTTATATTTTGTATGGGGTGCGCTTGTTAAAAAAATTAGAGATGGGGTCTCGTTACATTTTTTTTTGGGGAAAATGACACTATTTTTAACAAACGCACCGCATACAAAAATCGTTAGTGCAGCATCATTGTTCACATTATAATTGAAATGGGAACAATATTGCTGCATTAACAAACCCAAAAAAATAAAAAAAAAAGTGTTTAATTTTTTTTTTTAATTTCTTTTTTAATTTTTTTTATTTTTATTTTTTCATTTTTTTTTTTTACAAAACTTTTCACTGTAGTGTTTGGTATCGTTGGAACGGCCATGCTCTGGCCGATCCAACGATACCAAAATTTAACCCCTAGCTGCCACGGATCGGGAGATAGGGAGTTCATTGGAACTCCCTATCTCCACAGTTGGTGGCAGTTAGGGGTTAACTCTAGGACTGGCGTCATCGTGCTACGCACGATGACGCCAGTCCTCTGGGGGAGTTCCCGGAGGCTTGGCCGACATCCAAGATGTCGGCCAGCTCCGGGAAAGGATCGCGAACCGGCGCTTTTCAGCGCCGATTCGCGATCCAGCTCCCCAGGGGTTAATGCCAGGCATCATTTGGAAGGGCAGGCTGTGCCCTTCCAAATGATGCCTGGGTTAACCCCCTGTGCGCCGCCGATCGGGAGGGAGAGAGGTCCGAAGGACCTCCCCCCCCTCCCTTTCAGGCGCCTCCTCCGCACATGCGGGGGGGGCGCCTGAATTAGGTGTCATCGCGCCCCCGCGATGACACCTAATTCTGGCGGCTGCTGGTCCGGATGCCGGGCTGACATCCAGGATGTCAGCCCGCACCGGAGGGGCCAGCGATCGGCCGGAACCCGCCGAACGCTGACCCCAATGTGAGGACGCGCTCAGCGCGTCCTCAGCACACCAGCGGAACTGCTGAGGACGCGCTGAGCGCGTCCTCAGCAGCGAAGTGGTTAAACTAACAGGATTCTGCTCTCATTCCGCTTTCTCCCCTCTTTGTGATACTGACCGTTCTGCTTCTCGCTGATATTTGCTATTTTTCTTTTTGATGCCGTCTATTGCCTTCATGAAAGTCGGAGACTTTTCTAACTACATGGGGTATATTTCACTTATAGCGAACTCTGTTGGGGGTTTTTCTTTCTCTCCTATATTTTTACAAACTAGATGCCTTTCGCAGCCTTTTCATATCTTTCTGTTTTTTGGTATTACGCAGAGGATATTTTTATTTGCAGAAGACCTGTTTTTGGTTTTCTCATATCTATGGATGTATATTAATGGTCTTATGGCTTTTGTCTGACATATTCGATGACTTATGGAGGCCCTGCAAGGCCTTCATTTTATATTTGTTCTATACCTATTGTTGCAGCATCCGTAAATAATTCTCTTTTTTCCCCTTTTTTTTTTCTTCTCTCTCCATTTACCTGCGGAACATTTTTATTTTTATTTTTATTATTATTATTATTGCCCACTTGTTTTCTACTCATACGCTGCTCCTTTATGACGACAATCCCCCCCCCCTTTAAGTTTTATGTGCTTTTGAGATTGTAATATCTGGCCCTGCGAGGCCGATCCTGTTGGTCAGTCTGTGACCCTTTGATTACAAAATAAAAATTAAAAAAAAAAAAAAAAACATGCCTCTTTCCTCTGGGTGCTGGGATTCCTGCCCAGATGTACACTCCTTTACCAATGAAATATACAGGACACAGGGTACCAAAAAAAGAGTATTTATTCTCAAAGCAGCTTTACAGAAATAAAAGGTGAATAAAAATAATTTCTAAAATGTAATAAGGCTTTCCAATACAAGTTTAGCTAGTGCATCTGGGCAAGCACCAGCGAAACTTGTATTGCAAAGCCGTATTACATTTTACAAATGATTTTTATTCGCCTTTTATTTCTGTAAAGCTGCGTTGAAAATACTCTTTTTTTGGTACCCCGTGTCCTGTATTACTTCGGCAAAGGAGTCCACATCTGTACAGTAATGCACAGCAAAGTTTATTGAATTTTTTTTTTTTACTGTAATATTTTTTTTCATTTTTGAATTTGCCTCCTGGTCCCGCCCCCCTGCGTCGTGTGACTCGCAGGGAGCGGAACCAGGAAGCAAAGTCGCGGGCTGCCGCGACCACAATGCGGTGACTGCGGAGACGGCGAGGGAGCGAAGGATGCAGTGAGTATATACAGCCCGAGTGTGGCTCGGGGTTACCAATCGCGGTAGCGAAATTAACCCAGAGTCACACTCGGGAATACCGCCAGGCAGGTTAATTCCCTGTAATGTGTGTATATATATATATATATATATAATATATATTTTGACACGCCTGGAACAGCGCAATCCATCCAATGATAGTCTCACAGATTTTAAACTCCCGAACTAGGATTAAAAAGACGGCGGTTTGGTCACAATATATATGCTGCCAAGCCTTCTACCAGTGTCAATGTACCCCATCTTTTAGCAAGTCCTAAACTGTGCAAACTCAATGACTGTCCTTATGGGGTAAACCCACTTACATGAGATACATATAAAGGGTTATTCAATAAAAACCGAACTTGTCACTGAATTGCACCGAACCGTGAATTTCACCGCACGGAGCAATTTCGTGGTAGTTCAGCTATTTGGAAAGCTGTCAATTCACCAAATATTGGTGAAGTGCCAGCGAAATATGGTGCAGATCGCTGCAATACGCCGCCCTTCGGCAGCAGTGAAATTGTCCCTGGGAGAAGCAATGATTAATCTATTCACAGATCGCCAAACTGCACCGAAATGTTGACGAAATGCCCTGATTTCCGGTGTTTCGGTTCGACCGGTTTAAACAGGCGAATCCCATGGGATTCAATGTTAAAAATATATTAGTGTTTCTACAAAAAAAAATTCCAACTGTTTCTTTTCATTTGCAGCAAAGAGCCTGTTTTTTTATAAAAAATTTAGGTATTTTTCTGGATATTTTAGGCAAAATATTTGACTCCCATTTTTTGTTTATGTCGGTTTAATTTTTTTCTGTTACAGACCGTTTTATTATTTTTATAGGACCTTTTTTATTATTTCCATGCATTTTCATTGTTTTAAACACCTATTTTAAAATAGCAGAGTTTGGGGGTGTTTACCAGATCGGTGACGTTCGTTGGCTGGTTGGCTTTTTTCGGCGGCAATTGGCAAATCAACAGCTGTCTTCGGCGTGCGGCGGAGAGTTTGGCGGCTATTTTTAGCAGGCTTTGGTGTATCCCTTTTCGGTGCACATCGAGGACCCTGCAGTGAATTCACCGCAGGGTCTGCGAACTGAAATCGCCAACGCGCACCGAAGTGTGCCAAATGAGAGGTGATCTCTGAATAACGCCTATATCCTCCTGGGGCTCCCTGAGTTTGCATAGTTTAGGCCATGTTAAAAGATGGGGTACATTGACGCTGTTAGCAGGTGTAGCGATTTAAGATTATATTTTGTCACCAAAACCCCATCATTTGAATCCTTGTTCAGGAATTAGAATCTGTGAGACTATTATGGTGTGCTTTGACTCGTTTCTTTACAAATGCTTGTAAAGGTCGAGTGCTACCTTCCCTGGTTTTGTGTGTTACATGACCCACCCCATTGGTAAGAACCCATGGTGTTCCATGTAGGGCAGGGCTCAAAATTTCCACTCGCCTATTAGCATTTGGCGAGTGGAAATTAAGTGAGGGCGAGTAGAAATGCACTCGCAGGCAGCACAATAAATTATTTTGTGCTGCGTATTCTGGCAATGCCACCGTGCAGCCCCCTCTTCCCCAGGCTGCACGGTGGCAGGGATCAGCTGCCTAACCTGACCGAGCTCATCTCTGTCACTGGCAGGGGGGTGGAGAGGAGCTTCCCTGCCTCCTCGCTCTGCTCACGTTGGGGTCTGATGACTGGGTATACATGTATCTGGGGGTCTGATGTCTGGGTATTAATGTTATTTTTGTAACTTTATTCTAAATATAAACTTTAACGGTGTAATTTCATAAGATAATTTAAGGGGGTGTGTTTAAGGGCAGCGTTAAGGGCTGGGTATGAGTTAGGTGGAGCAATTGGTGGCGAATAACTCTTGTGGCCAGGTTAGTAGATTGGGACTTGAAATTTTGAGCCCTGATCTAGGGTTACCAGATCGGCCATGTTTTTCTGGACACATGTTGCTATTTCACACATAGGGGAATGTAGATAAAAGTGCTGACCTGCAACATGTATAATTAATTTTCTGCAGGAAGGAAACCAAAGCAGGTCACCTGGGATTCCTGTTTGATTTCTTTCCTGCAGCATATGAATTCTACATGGTGCAGGGTTGCATTTTTACATGCAATACCCATCAGTATGAATAACTTATACGTGTCCAGGAAAACCTGGCCGATCTGGCAACCCTAGATCCATCGCAGGATTCTACTTGACCCTTGAATTGCAGGGAGCCGTTCGCACCTGGTTTCACCACTACTGTTGTCTCTCGGAAAGTAAATACTCAATATTTACACTGTTACATTTTATTTGTTTTGACATAACTTTTCTTCACGTAAATTCCATAGTTTTTGTAACATAGTTGCACTGTGGCCATGAATATAACTTCTTTCTAAGGATATAATTCAGCCGGCCTTGTTTCCGAGATGCGTTGCCTGTGAAATGAGATGGTGATGGTCAATCGATAAGAGTAATTGTCCTTCTAACACTACATTTCACTCGCCACAGATAAGACATTAATGAAACCCACGTACACGCTCAATACTAGAAGAGTCCTTTGTCCGTCCTGGTTTTCTTGTGTTGTTTAATGCAGTTTGTTGCTAATGTTATTGGTCCTGCTCATTGTATATAATGATGATCACTCGATGTATTAACATGTCACCTGTAGTAATTGCTTTCAGAGAATTGCTGTATTAGTATTCCCCGCATAGTAGGTTCCTGATTGCAGCTGGAAGTCTTTAGGATCTTGTCTGCAGTGTAGACTAATATGGTTCCACCCTTGCCCTGCATATTCAGAGGAAGAAAATGAACAGAAATAGGGCCATTGCTCATCATCTTTGACCACATCATGACCAGCTTTGATAGACATAGCAACCCGAGATCCTGTTAAAATGATATGGGACTATGTTGTATCATTGCAAATTCATTTGCATTTGGGCTCCGGAATATGCCCCAAAGTTTTAGCACTGTAACCATGATGCCCAAGGTGCTAACACTTTTTAAAACCAGCTGGGGAATGTCTCTATCGGACTTTTCTCCAGCTGGCAATGCACACAGCTCACAACTGCAGTAACTCCTTTTGGCCAGCAGATGAGGACATCTGCCTGTCAAATAGGTTATACACTCACTGGCCACTTTATTAGGTACACCTTGCTAGTCTCGAGTTAGACCCCCTTTTGCCTTCAGAACTGCCTTAATTCTTCATGGCATTGATTCAACAAGGTGTTGGAAACATTCCTGAGAGATTTTGGTCCATATATCACGCAGTTGCTGCAGATTTGTGGGCTGCACATCCAAGATGGGAATCTCCTGTTCCACCACATCCCAAAGGTGCTCTATTGGATTGAGATCTGGTGACTGTGGAGGCCATTGGAGTAGGGATGAGCCGAACACCCCCGAGTTCGGTTCGCATTCGAACTCGAACTTTCAAAAGTTTGAACTCGAACTCGAACTCAATACAAGTCAATGGGAGTCAAAATTCGAGTTTTAGAGTGCCCTCCAAGAGGGCATATATGCTAGATATTTGCCATAAAAGGTGTATGGGGGTCCGGGTAGTGCCCTGGGGGACAGGAAACAAGGACAAAAAGTAAAAAAAAAAGTTTTTAAAGGATCAGTGAGTTTTCCATGAAATAAGGGTTAAAAATAAAAACGAAAAATTCCTTCAAATATCGTGCCTAGGAGGTCCCCATAACCTGCCGTGAAGTGGCGGATTTCTAGGATGTATAGAAACATTTAAAAACGATGTCCGGGTCCGGGTAGTGGCCTGGGGGACAGGAAACAAGGAAAAAAAGTTTTAAAAAAATAAGAAATGCCGGGAGATCGCCTAGAAGGGAGGGGGGGATCCGTTTGGATCCCTATCCCTCCCAATCGGGAGGTCCCACAAAACAAAGCCAGGCACCGCTTAAAAGAGAAGAGTCTCCCCTTTTAAGCGGTGCCTGGCTTTAACCCCTTAGGCACCGGGTCGCACTTCGGCGCCTTGCGACGCCGAAGTGCGGCCTAGCTCTGGTGGGAGCCGCCATCTTGGATTGCGGCTCCACCCCCGGGTCCCCCTTACTCTCTTAATGGCCATTAATAGAAACCAAAGCCTCTAATTGTGTTTTGTTTCACACGGTATAATGAGAATAAGTGCATATGACATCTTTTTTGTTATGTATTACACCACCACCACCAGCATGAACCGTTGATACAAGCCAGAATGGATCCATGCTTTCATGTTGTTTACGCCAAATTCTGACCCTACCAACTGAATGTCGCAGCTGAAATCGAGACTCATCAGAGTAGGCAATGTTTTTCCAGTCTTCTATTGTCCAACTTTGGTGAGCCTGCACGAATTGTAGCCTCAGTTTCCTGTTCTTAGCTGACAGGAGTGGCACATAATGTGGTCTCTGCTGCTGCTGTAGCCCATCTGCTTCAAGGTTCGACGTGTTGTGTTTTCAGAGATAGTATTCGGCATACCTTGGTTGTAGCGTTGTGGTTATTTGAGTTAATATTGCCTCTCTATCCTCTCGTATCAGTCTGCCCATTCTCCTCTGACATCAACTAGGCATTTATTGCAATGCAATAAAAATGAAAATGCCAGCAAAGCTAGGGTTGATTAAAATTCTTCAGATAAATCTCTACCCGCATTTGCCAAGAAAAACACTATAGGTCTCAATCCTCATCGGATGACAACCTAAACCTACAATACAATGTTAAAATGTCACTGTACTGATGCTGCTGTGTTTCACACTAGGGATGGGCTGGCGGGTAAATCCGAACATGAGTTCGATTCGAACATTGCCGTTCGGCGAACATCGAACATTTCCGCGTGTTCGCCCACAATGCACCACAATGGACCACAATGCACTTTTCCACTGGCCTGAAGCTTGTAATTGGCTACAGTATGGCCAACCACAGGTCAGGTGCAAGACAGGTGCAAGACTATGCCAAGACTATGCCAATCAGGGCTCAGAGCCCTGATTGGGCAAATTTTGCCCAATCATGGGCTCACAGAGCTAATACCCGCAGCACACTATATAAGGGTTCCCTGCAGCTCCAGCATGTGTTTTTTTTGCAGGAGAGAGAGGAGATTGTTCTTTTATGTGTGTCTCACTGACATCTAGCATATTTCTGTGGATTGTAATCTGTGTCTTCTCACTGCCAGCTATTGAGGTGTCACTTTCTTCTAGCAGATATCTGGGAATTGTAATCTGTGTTTTCTCACTGCCAGCTATCAGGGGGTCCCACATACTTCTAGCAGATATCTGGGAATTGTAATCTGTGTCTTCTCACTGCCAGCTATCAGGGGGTCCCACATACTTCTAGCACAGGGATCTCAAACTCTGGCCCCCCAGATGTTTCTGAACTACACCTCCCATTAATCTCTGGCCATTTATTGCATTCAAAGAATTCTGGGATTTGTAGGCAATATACATCTGTGGGGCCAGAGTTTGAGATCCCTGTTCTAGCAGATATCTGGGAATTGTAATCTGTGTCTTCTCACTGCCAGCTATTGGGGTCTCACAGACTTCTAGCAGATATCTGGGAATTGTAATCTGTGTCTTCTCACTGCCAGCTATTGGGGTCTCACAGACTTCTATCAGATATCTGGGAATTGTAATCAGTGTCTTCTCACTGCCTGCTATCAGGGGGTCCTACATACTTCTAGCAGGTATCTGGGAATTGTAATCTGTGTCTGCTCACTGCCAGCTATCAGGGGGTCCCACATACTTCTAGCAAATATCTGGGAATTGTAATCTGTGTCTTCTCGCTGCCAGCTAACAGGGGGTCCCACATACTTCTAGCAGATATCTGTGAATTGTAATCTGTGTCTTCTCACTGCCAGCTATTGGGGTCTCACAGACTTCTAGCAGATATCTGGGAATTGTAATCTGTGTCTTCTCACTGCCAGCTATCAGGGGGTCCCACATACTTCTAGCAGATATCTGTGAATTGTAATCTGTGTCTTCTCACTGCCAGCTATTGGGGTCTCACAGACTTCTAGCAGATATCTGGGAATTGTAATCTGTGTCTGCTCACTGCCAGCTGCTGCCAGGCTATCAGGGTGTATCACTGACTTATACCAGAGTTGTGTGAATTTGAATCTGTGTGTTGCCACTGCAAAGGCTATCAGGCTGTATCACTGACTTATAGCATTGTTCTGGAAAATCTGTATATCTTTAATCTATATATCACTCACCATGTCAGAAAGACCAAAAAGGACAGGCAGACACTCCCAGACACAGATAAGAGGGCAAGCAGCCTCTGTGTCGGAAGGCTGTGCACCTGGTAGTCGTGGACGTGGTGCATCCTCTGCAGGGGCACGCTGGTCCTTTCTAACTGGTGCTGGTCGTCTTCTTAAGCAGCAGCAACATACAGAGGATTTGCAGGATTGGCTAACCAGGCCATCCTCATCCTCCGAGTCCTCTGCCAGCCAGGCTTGTAGTGGTTTACAGTCCACCTCAGCTGCCAGAACATCTAATTCAGCCTCCATGTCCACAGCTACTCCTGCCGTAGCCTCACTATCACACACGGAGGAGTCAGCTGTATTGTTTGACTACAGTGACAGTGACCTGCTGCTTGAGGATGTGCAGCAACTCCCGTGCCCTGATTCAAACTCTGAGGTTGAGGAAGGGAGTATAATCGGCCTAGAGGGAGGGGGTGCCAGTGACACACAAAGAACTGGCACTCATGTTCCCCCAGCAGCTGCAGCATATTGCGAGGTTGGCTCCAGTGACGAAGAGATAGGGGGCGATGACAATGATGATGAGGTCACTGACTCCACCTGGGTGCCTGATCAAACAGAGGAGTCAAGGGAGGAGGAGGAGGAGGCACAACAAAAACGAAGCAGAACATCCTCTATGAGCAACCGTAGTCAGTCCAAGGCATCAGATGTCAGAGCTCCTCAGGTGCAGAGCGCTGTTGTCTCGCAGCACACGTCCAGGATCTCTGCTGTCTGGGAGTTCTTCACGACATGTGCAGCAGACTGCAGCATTGCTATTTGTAAGCTATGCCGGAAGAGGATCAAGCGTGGGAAAGACCTCAGACACTTGGATACCACGTGCTTGAGGCGACATATGACCACCTACCATGCATCCTGTTGGCACAACACTTTGCATAGGTCCTCCTCCTCCTCATCTGTCTCTACCCCCACTATATGTCCTGCCATGTCATTGCCTACAACCTCCACTGACAGGGATGATGCTACAGACTGCAGCATTGCTATTTGTAAGCTATGCCGGAAGAGGATCAAGCGTGGGAAAGACCTCAGACACTTGGGTACCACGTGCTTGAGGCGACATATGACCACCTACCATGCATCCTGTTGGCACAACACTTTGCATAGGTCCTCCTCCTCCTCATCTGTCTCTACCCCCACTATATGTCCTGCCATGTCATTGCCTACAACCTCCACTGACAGGGATGATGCTACAGTAATGGGTGTACCAGGTCCTTCCTCAGAATGTGACAGCATCCCATCAGCTGCAGATTTACGCAGTCAGATTACATTGCCCCAGCTGCTGCAGCATAAGAAAAAATATAGTCCCAATCACCCCCAAGCACAGCGTCTAAATGCCAGCTTAGCAAAATTACTCGCATTACAGCTGCTGCCTTTCCAGCTGGTGGACTCTGCTTCCTTCCATGAATTTGCTGAATGTGCTGTACCACAGTGGCAGGTTCCAAAACGCCATTTCTTTTCATGGAAGGCCATTCCAGCACTATACCAGCACGTGGAAGACAATGTTATGGAGTCATTGGGAAAGGCAGTCAGCAGCAAGGTGCACATTACTTTAGACACGTGTCCAGCAAGCATGGACAGGGCCGTTACATTTCCTTCATGGCACACTGGGTAACTGCTTGCAGCTGGGAGGGATCAAGGATGGGGCTCTGTGCAGGAGCTTGCTCATCCACCACCCCTCCAGAAAGCTGCTTATATGAGGTCTGTCTGCTCCACCACCTCTTCCTCCTCCTTCAATGTCTCTGGCGAAGTGGCAGTTAAACCGACGCATGGCAGGGGCTATGCAATGGCTCAATCAAAAAGATGCCATACTGTGCTTGAGCTTGGTTTGTTTAGGGGACAGGAGCCACACCGAGCCATAAATTCTGTCAGCTCTACAGGGGCAGGCGCAGAGATGGTTAACACCACGCCAGCTTGAGCTGGGAATGGTCATCTGTGATAATGGCAGCAACCTTCTCTCCGCCCTACGCCTGGGTAAGTTTTAGGCATGTACCATGCCTAGCACACGTCCTAAATCTGGTGGTACAGCGTTTCCTAACCAGGTACCCAGGGCTGGCAGAGCTTCCCAGCCAGACCATTAAAGTCTGCAGCCACTTCAGATGGTCATTCCCAGCAAGTGTTCGCCTGGCAGAAATTCAAAGAGAATTCCACCTTCCCACAAACCGCCTGGTCTGTGACATGCCCACCAGGTGGAACTCGACATTGGCAATGCTGCAGCGTCTGCACAAGCAGCAGAGGGCCATCAATGAGTACCTGTGTGAGTATGGCACAAGGACAGGTTCAGGTCAACTTGGTTCCCCCCCCACAGTGGCTGATTATCAAGGATGCATGCACTGTACTGTCACCATTTGAGGAGGCAACGAGGATGGTGAGCAGGGACAATGCATGCATCAGTGACACAATTCCTTTAGTTTTCCTGCTGGAGCACACTCTGCCGGGAATTATAGATGTGGCACTAGAGGCAGAGCAGCGGGAGGAAGAGGAGGACTTCCCTAGCTCTCAAGGCCCCAGTCTTTACCCCGACAGCATTCCTGCGGGTCCTCATATCAGACATGAGGAGGATGAGGAGGATGAGGAGGAGGAATATTTAAGTTGTGGGGTCACTGAAGGTGGGGATTCCTCAAGGGAGGGTTTTGTGTCCCCAGAAACCCAAGGACTAGTACGTGGCTGGGAGGAGGTAGTGCACGATACGGTCATCCTCAGCGACCAGGAACACTCTGAAGCTAATGCCACCTCCAACGTACGATGCATGGGCTCCCTTATCCTGCAAAGCCTCCTAAAGGACCCCAGGATTCGGGCTATCAAGGAGAGGGATCATTACTGGTTGGCAACCCTTCTTGTTCCACGATACAAGGGTAAGGTTGCAGAGCTCATCCTGCCCTCACAGAGGGAGCACAGGATGAAACAACTTGAGGACGCTCTAAAGCAACACTTGTGTAACACCTTTCCAGGCACTGGTAGCTTACCAAGTGATGACACAGGTGCTTCTGAGGATGCGGATGATCAGAGGAAGAGCGATGAAGGCCTGGGCCGCTTGACTGATGCCTTTTTAAAAAATTTTAGTCCACGACGCCCAGGGACGTCAAATGTAGGCACCCATTGCCAGCGTCTTCACCGTATGGTGCAGGGCAGACCTGGATACCTTTACAGCAGATGATCCACTGACTTACTGGGTGTTGAGATTGGATCACTGGCCAGAACTTAGCCGATATGCTATGCAGCTACTAGGTTGCCCTTCATCCAGTGTGTTTTCTGAAAGGACGTTCAGTGCTGCTGGAGGTTTTTGACATACAAAAGAGTGCGTCTGTCCACCGACTCTGTAGACCGGCTGACATTTATAAAAATGAATCAGTCCTGGATCAACAGCTATCACTCCCCTGATGCTGATGTAACTGAATAGATTGGGGATCTCTTCTGCATTCCCAAAACCTCCACCACTGCACTCTTCCACAATACCTCAGAGGGGTTACAGTGTAAAGGCACTTGCTGCCACCAAAGGCAGAATATTTGGGTGCATTGATGCCTGTACCAGATTCCAATCATTTTAATATTTGAATGCATGCACAGTCCACCCCTGCACTCTTCCACAATACCTCAGAGGGGTTACGGTGTGAAGGCACTAGCTGGCATCAAAGGCACAATATTTGGAAGCACTGACGCGTGTACCAGAATCCAATCATTTTAATATTTGAATGCAGAGTCCACCCCTGCACTCTTCCACAATACCTCAGAGGGGTTACGGTGTGAAGGCACTTGCTGCCACCAAAGGCACAATATTTGGGTGCACTGCCACTGACGCCTATACCAGATTCATCTAATTTTAATATTGGACTGCAGGGTCCACCACTGTACTCTTCCACAATACCACAGAGGTGCTTACTGATCAGTTCCTAGAATTGGACAATAAGGGTCACATGGGTGGGGGGATTTAGAGGTCGTAAAAAGTTACAGGGTTATTCAAAGAGCTCCGAATTGCTTGAGAAAGGTAACCGAACGCTGAAAATCAGCGTACGGTTACCTTTCCTGGCCATTCGGCTATCCAGAGAGCAGGCAATTCGCCAATTCCTGACGAGTTGCCTGAACATACGGTGCCTGTTCGGTGCCTGTTTGAGGGCAGTGAAATCCCCATAGAGAAGCGATGCTTCGGCTATTCAGAGAACACAAACCAGCAGTGAAAGGTTCCCGAAATGCCCTGCCATTCGGTGGTTTAATTCGGCAAGTTTATTCAGGAGAATCCCATAGGCTTCAAGGTTAAGAATATTCCCGTTTTAATTCAATTTCTAATAAACCGATCATTATAAAATTCTGCAGTACAGAGTCTCTTCATTTATAGGTTTTTTCGGATATTTTAAGCATTTTTCTGAATTTTTTTCTGAAAGTCCGATTTTTTTTTTTTTTTTTAAAGTTTTCTTCTTTTTTCTGTAACAGCCCTCTTTATTATCATTCCCTGGACCTCATATGTAAATTTCAGACATTTTCGCTCAGTAGTTTCTTTGCAAACAGCGTTTCACTTTCACACATTCATACAAACTGTTTTGCTAATTTATTCACTGCCTCTTCTGCTGTGTTGCGATCGGCTCCTGTTCGGGTTTTTCTGTGGTTTTCGGCAGGTTAATCCAGATGTATTTGCGGGTTTTCGGCGTGCATTCGCTGGGTTTTGCGGTGAGTTTTCGTCGGGTTTGCGGCAGTTTTTCCCTGCAAATCGGGGACCCTGTGGTGCTCGCTGAATACACCGCAGGGTCACTGAAATGGGATCGGCAAAACAAACCGAATTGAAGAGAACGAAAAGTCACCGAACGTGCGGTGACTTTTCGAATCTCTTTGAATAACCCTGATAATAACCCTGATAGTGTCAAATGTTATGTTCAAAATGGGAAAATTTACACATGAGCGATCTTGGGCCCATAATAAAACCACAGTGATAAGATCATACAACTTGAAAGAGAGAGAAAAAAAGGGGGAGGACACAAAACAGTAAAGGCTGAAAGAGACATACACAAAAAAAAAAGAGAAACCAAGAAGAAACAAAACATCAGGCCAGAATATAGAATGTTATGTGACGTTATGATGATGGATTTAATATCCACATTGAGTCCTTCTTTTATAGTGTTAAAATATGTGATCATTTTCATTTCATATGTTTTGTGTTCACGGTGGTCTTTAAAATGTCCTTTGAGGATTTTAATTCTGAGGTTTTGGATGGAATGGCCTGTTAGATTGAGGTGATGTTCCACCGGAGTAGAATATGTATTTTCCTGGTGGTTCTTGTTGGAGTGTCTGTGCAGGTTCTACCTGAGATTTAGTTTAAGGCTAGTTTCACCAGTATAGCAGAGCTTTTCACACGCCGTGCACTGGATCATGTACACTACATTGGCAGACGTGCAGAGGTACGAACCCTTGATGTTGTATGTGGCATTATTGTGCCGACAGTGCTGCTGTCACATATACACTATGGGCAGTATTACAATGTTTGTGCTAAACTTTGTAAACTTAAAACCTCTATAGGCTATAATGGCTCTGGGAAGTTTACAACGGCTCTGGTTAAGTTAGCACCAACTATGTAATATGGCCCTATAATTGCCAAAACTATTCGCTCACCTGCCTTCACTCGCATATTTATTTATTTATTTATTTATAAAGGATTTTACCAGGAAGGATACATTGAGATTTCTCTCGTTTTCAAGTATGTCCTGGGTTCAGGAACATTGAAGTGTTACAGTTACAGAAATACAAAGTAATACAATGCAAGATATTAAAAAAAAAAACACAAATATACAGATTAACAGAAAATAAATATGTAGGAAATATAGTCACTAGGTTACATGTTTACAGGTGCATTCTGTATTGAGGTATGTTAGTAAGGAGCTCTTGAGTGACTTAAGACTGGGGGAAGATTTGATGGTGTCTGTGAGGTTATTCCATAATTGTGGTGCTCTGTAGGAAAAGGAGGACCGAGTCACTGTCTTTTTGTATTGTGGTATTGCTAGTAAGGTGCTGGTCCTGGATCGGAGGTTATAGGATGAGGGAACTGCTGAGGGAAGCAGTCTATTCAGGTAGGGTGGCAGCTTCCCAGAAATGCTCTTAAACACCAGGCTGGAAAGGTGAAGGGTGCGTTTAGACTCCAGCGATGGCCAGTTTAGCTCTTTTAACATGTCACAATGGTGGGTCATGTAGTTACATTGCAATGCAAAGCGGCAGAAGGAGTTATACAATGTAGTAAGTTTCCCATTCCTAATCCATAGGGTTCAATATGACGTTGGCCCACCCTTTGCAGCTATAACAGCTTCAACTCTTCTGGGAAGGCTGTCCACAAGGTTTAGGAGTGTGTTTATGGGAATTTTTGACCATTCTTCGAGAAGCGGATTTGCGAGGTCACACACTGATGTTGGACGAGAAAGCCTGGCTCTCAGTCTCCACTCTAATTCATCCCAAAGGTGTTCTATCGGGTTGAGGTCAGGACTCTGTGCAGGCCAGTCAAGTTCATCCACACCAGACTCTGTCATCCATGTCTTTATGGACCTTGCCTTGTGCATTGGTGCACAGTCATGTTGGAAGGGGCCAGCTCCAAACTGTTCCCACAAAGTTGGGAGCATGGAATTGTTCAAAATGTCTTGGTATGCTGAAGCATTCAGAGTTCCATTCACTGTAACTAAGGGGCCAAGCCCAGCTCCTGAAAAACAACCCCACACCATAATCCCCCATCCACCAAACTTTACGCTTGGCACAATGCAGTCAAACAAGTACTGTTCTCCTGGCAACCGCCAAACCCAGACTCGTCCATCAGATTGCCAGATGGAGAAGCGCGATTCGTCACTCCAGAGAACATGTCTCCACTGCTCTAGAGTCCAGTGGCGGCGTGCTTTACACCACTGCATCCGACGCTTTGCATTGCACTTGGTGATGTATGGCTTGGATGCAGCTGCTCGGCCATGGAAACCCATTCCATGAAGCTCTCTGCGCACTGTTCTTGAGCTAATCTGAAGGCCACATGAAGTTTGGAGCTCTGTAGCGATTGACTCTGCAGAAAGTTGGCAACCTCTTCGCACTATGCGCCTCAGCATCCGCTGACCCCGCTCCGTCAGTTTACGTGGCCTACCACTTCGTGGCTGAGTTGCAAGACTTTCTTGAGGAAAGTCCATTTTTATTTTTGGACTGAAACGTCGACTTCAAAGAATTTTTTTTTCTTTTAACAAGTCTCGGTGTTGTGGAACGTCAGAAGATTCTAGTTTTTAATAAAGTAGGTAGGAAAATAACACTATTTAAAAAATAAAAGAATAACAACAATAATAAATATTTATCTTTACATTTATTTTACGTCAGAGTCTAATTGGTAGATGAGTCTATCCTAAATGAGGGTTAGTGAGAAGTAGGATAATGTTATTGTGGCATCATTATTTGATTACTGTAATAACAGCACAATGAGGTCACATTATCATATTAAATTAATTTGAAATAGAACCCTACCTATTACATTGCATAACCGCCTATTACACACCGGGCCTTTTTCAGTAAAACAATAGGGGTTGTTGAGAAAGCACCGAAATTTCAGCACGCTTCGGGATCCACTATTCACCGTAGAGTCGCCGAAGTGACCGCTGAACACTGCCGAGCTGCAGGAAAAAGAAAACTCTGCTATTCTTCTATTAGGGGCTTAAACCTATAAAATTGCATTCAAATTTATGTAAATAATAAAAAAAGGTTCTTTAAAAAAAAATTAAAAGGTCTGTTACAGAGTTTTAAAAAAAAGAAAGCCTTTAAAAAAAAATGGGAATCCCAAATTTTGTCTAAAAAAATAAATTGATAAATAAAAAAATACCAAAAAGGTCTTCTAAAAAATAAATAAATAAATAGGCTTTTTTGCTGACGATAAAAATGGTTAATGATTGAATGAATACATTTTTTTTTTTGCATTGAATCCTTTGGGATTCGCCTGTTTAAACCTGTCAAACTGAATCGCTGAAAATCAGGGCAATTCACTGCCATTCCGGTGCAGTTCGGCGCCTTTAATGATTATTTTGTTGGATGTGCCACCACTTTGATTGCCAAGCTAGGAAATGACATGCAATCAGAGAGGCCTCATGCAGGTCAGGTCCCCCCAACTGTGCAAAGTCCCTGTATCAGAGAGGAATTCAGTTTTAGACCAGTGCCTGTCAGTGTCGTTACTAAACTTCTCCGTAAGCAAAAAATGAAATACCAGTCTGGACCTGATCAAATACCAGCAATGCTGCTGAAAATCAGTGCGCCTGCAATTGCAAATCCTGTTGCAACCCTAATAAATGAATCACTGGCGACTGGATACATACCCAAGCTCTGGAAGACTGCGAGAGTGGTACCTATCCATAAAATGTGGTGACAGTACTTTGGTATCCAACTACCGTCCGATATCGTTGCTCCCTGTAATGTCAAAAGTCTTGGAAAAATGTGTCTACACACAATTACGTGATTATTATCAATATTGGAACTACTTAACCCCGGATCAATCAGGCTTTCGTCCAAATCATTCAACTACAACCGCCCTTCTAAAAGTCTGCAATGATATCCAGGCTGGGATGGAACAAGGAAACCTAACTGGAGCCATCTTCCTTGATTTTGCCAAGGCCTTTGACACGGTAGACCATGGCATCTTGTTAGAAAAACTTAAAAACTCTGGCATTGGTGATCGCACGCTAACCTGGTTTCAATCATATGTATCCGACCGATCACAATATGTGTCAATTTCTGGCAGCTCCTCCCTCCCGCTCCCAGTCACTTGCGGTGTACCCCAAGGCTCAATACTAGGCCCCCTGCTGTTCACAATGTTCATAAATGATCTGCCCAACGTCTGCAAAGCCTCAACTGTACATATGTACGCAGACGACACTGTGATCTATACCAGCAAACCAAATCTCCCGCAGCTGGAGGCCGTGCTGCAAGAACAATTCACAGAGGTAGAAAAGTGGATCAAAAACAACAAACGTTTTTTAAATACTGACAAAACTGTAACAATGCTCTTTGGAACCGCACCTAAACTACACAAATTGCAAAATCCCCATCTATGTGTTGGGACAAAATCAAATGGCACGCTGACCACAGTCACTTCTCTCAAATATCTAGGTATGTGGTTGGACCCTAATCTATCCTTTGGCCCCCACATCGAAAAACTCTCATCCAAACTTTACCCCAAACTAGGTGCCCTGTACAGAAACAAATCCTGCCTGAGTCCCGCGGTAAGAAAGCAGATTGTACAGCAAATGCTTATGCCGGCTATTGATTACGGAGATGTAGTGTATGCAGCCGCCCCGCAAACACACCTTCATAAACTTACTACATTGTATAACTCATTCTGCCGCTTTGCGCTACAATGTAACTACATGACCCACCATTGTGACATGTTAAAAGAGCTAAACTGGCCATCGCTGGAATCCAGACGCACCCTTCACCTTTCCAGCCTGGTGTTTAAGAGCATCTCTGGGAAGCTGCCACCCTACCTGAATAGACTGCTTCCCCAGCAGCTCCCTCATCCTATAACCTCCGATCCAGGACCAGCACCTTACTTGCTATACCACAATACAAAAAGACAGTGGCTCGGTCCTCATTTTCCTACAGAGCACCACAATTATGGAATAACCTCCCAGACACCATCAAATCTTCCCCCAGTCTTAAGTCACTCAAGAGCTCCTTACTAACATACCTCAATACAGAATGCACCTGTAAACATGTAACCTAGTGACTATATTTCCTACATATTTTTCTGTTAATCTGTATATTTGTGTTGTTTTTTAATATCTTGCATTGTATTACTTTGTATTTCTGTAACTGTAACACTTCAATGTTCTTGAACCCAGGACATACTTGAAAACGAGAGAAATCTCAATGTATCCTTCCTGGTAAAATCCTTTATAAATAAATAAATTCTCTGAATAGATTAACCATTACTTCTGTGGAAAAATTTCACTGCCGATGAAGATGGCCGAATTGAGGTGAACTGCACCGGATATATGACTAGATGAACTGTCTCGAAATTACCCTGTACGGTGGCAAGTTCGTTCCTTCCTGTATAACCCTTAATATACACTGTTTGTACCCTCCCCCCTTATCTACCGGGCTAGTATTTATATTGTGCAATATGCCCCGGCCTCCGTTATACAGAGCTGGTTTTTATATGGAGTTATGGACACTTTCCCCCACGCAGTACAGAACACTTATTTCTATTAAAAGATAAACATGGCTCCGCTTCTATTTTTACCTCACAATATACAGTGCGAGCCACGCTATACACGCACACACATTCCACCATTAATGCAGAGCCTTTATTTATATTGCACACAGCCCCGCTGACAGGCGCACAGAGCGCTAGTGTCTGTGAGGAATTGCACAATGCCTGCTCTCTCCAACCACAGGTACATGTTTACACTGTAAGCAGGACAAACTGTGCGTTTTTGTGGACACTACATACAGGAAAGCAGGGCGTGGTGTGCCAGGCCTCCATATGCCCTCTATTTATCCACAAACAATGCGTACAGGCTGGGGAACGAAACCACGACTCCCTGCTCCGAGGCCTGTGGCCACTCTCGGAACAATATATAGGGGGGCACATAAGATACCACAGTAAATATTGGGGGGCACTAATAATTTTCGCCTCTAAATCATACCACTGAAAAAACCTAAATAAGCTTCCTAAATCCCAGTGTAATGTGGTGCAATGATACCTTCCTCTTTTACTAACCTGATACTTAAATTCAATATTTCAGGCTAGGGTCAGACGAACGCATTTTTCGCGTTGTCTGTGAAAAAGTGCGTTCGAACGAATGGACGCATTTTTCACGGAGTACGCGATAGCGGTCATACGATGCGCCTTTTCGTCCGTGATTTTGTACGGATCATCAATAAAACACTTTTGCATCTGGACGTCTGACCCTAGCCTTATTTGGCGCTTTTTGCCGATGTCTGGGAACAAATAGTTTCTAGTCTCCCTCCGCCAACACGTTGACTCGCGGCCGGGATTTGTAAAGCTCCACGAGTTTATACTAGCGGCGGCGCCGCTGTTAGTGTCTGGCAACATTGCGCTGCGTTCCAGGGAGAGGTGCTAAGAATGCGCCTACCCCAGAATACGATGGTAAAAAGGAGACAGTAAGGAAAAATGTGCAGGCGCAGATTTTCCTGCTTAACCTCCCTGGCGGTCTAATTTTTTTGAAAAACCGCGTCTAAAAGCGGTCTATTTTTTTTTAGTTTTGCCCCCCCCCCCCAGTGGTATCCCGAGTGTGGCTCGGGGTTAAATTCCTATGTTGGAAGCGGTAACCCCGAGCAACACTCAGGATGCCGCTGGATACATCACCTCTCCCTCAATGTCCCCAGAGGCCTGTTCAATACCTCAGCCGCTGCAAGTGCTAAGTTAGCAACTTGCCATTGAACGCCGTTCAACCGCTCAGCGCTCAGCAGTGCTAACCTAGCACTTGCAGCGACCCGAGGATATGCTGAGTGTGACGTTTTAAAGATGGCCGTTGCCATAAAGCAAGTAACAATGCCGTACAGCAAGATGGCCGCCGCCTCGAAGCAAGTAATAATTCCGTACAGCAATGTTAATTTTGAGGTTTTTGTTCACCAAAGCACAAAATATTTATTTATTATTTCCCCCTGCACATAGACATATATTACAGTTCAATTTATATATTGTTTCAGAAGTAAACATAACGTTTATTCATTAAAAACTATCATTTTGTGGTGTGTGCGTACAAAACGGAATTGTGCTGACTGCTTCTCTTTATTATATTTTGTCCGAGTGATCCGAAAAACAATCTGAATTTTTCATTAAGAAATCGTCGGCCATTTTGGATTCAAAATTCGCATCCAAAGGGTTCAACGACACTGCTGCAGCAAACTGAATTGCTGCGCTGCAGCAATTCAGCAGCTGCTGAGGTATTGAACAGGCCTCAGCTGTCTCCTCCGGCGACCGCGACCTTATACTTCCTGGTTCCTTCCTCGTGAGAAGGAATCCAGGAAGTAAAACGCCGAATTAGACTGCAGAGATCATCGAGGGAGCGCAGAGAGAGGTGATGTATGCAGCTCGAGTGTGTCTCGGGGTTACCGCTCTCAGCGGTGAAGTTTAACACCCAGACACACTCGGGATAACTGTCAGGGAGGTTAACCCTTTCGCTGCTGAGGCATTTCCCGCCTGTGTGCTGAGGTCATTTTTACCGGGTTCGCTCATCATGTTTAACCGCGTTTTGAAGCCTTATTTTATTATATGACCCAGACATATTATATATCGTTCTTTCCGTCAGACTCGGCAGATTCATAATATGTCATTATTATATGTATACATACAGGGTTATCCAAAGAGATTCGAAAAGTCACCGCACGTTCGGTGACTTTTCGTTCTCTTCAATTCGGTTCCTTTTGCCGATTGCATTTCGGTGACCCTGCGGTGTATTCAGCAAACACCACAGGGTCCCCGAATTGCAGGGAAAAGCTGCCGAAAACCTGACGAAAACTCACCGAATGCACGCTGAAAACAAGCAAAAACATCTGGATTAACCTTCGAAGAGGAGCCGAACAGGAGCCGAACAGGAGCCGAATCACACAGAGCCGAAGCAGCTGTGACGCAGAGGAGGCAGTGAATAAATTAGAAAAACCATTTGTATGAATCTGGGAAAAAGAAACGCTGTTTGCAAAGAAACTACTGAGCGAAAATGTCTGAAATTTTCACAGGAGGTCCAGGGAATGATAATAAAGAGGGCTGTTACAAAAAAAATAAGCAAACTGAAAAAAAAAAAAAAAATTCAGAAAAATGCTTAAAGTATCCTAAAAAATCTATAAGTAAAGAGACTTTTTGCTGCAGAATTTTATAATGAACGGTTTATTAGATATTGAATTAATACGGGAATATTTTTAACATTGAAGTCTATGGGATTCTCCTGAATAAATTTGCCGAATTAAACCACCGAATGGCAGAGCATTAGGGGAACCTTTCACTGCTGGTTTGTGTTCTCTGAATAGCCGAAGCATTGCTTTTTGATGGGGTTTTCACTGCCCTCGAACAGGGACCGAACAGGCACCGTATGTTCAGGCAATTCGACAGGATTTGGCGAATTGCCTGCTCTCTGAATAGCCGAATGGCCAGGAAAGGTAACCGAACGATGATTTTCAGCGTTCGGTTACCTTTCTCAAGCAATTCGAATCTCTTTGGATAACCCTGATAATGTCCTGTCTGTATATTATAACAAAATATGCAATAAAATTAGAATTTTCAAAAATTTACAACGTGTAAAGTGTGTTTTTTTCACATTTTAACATGCGAGCAATTGCGGTTATATTTTCTATGTGGAGCGCTTGTTAAAAAAATTAGAAATGGGGTCTCGTTACATTTTTTTTGGGGGAAAATTTCACTATTTTTAACAAACGCACCCAATACAAAAATCGTTAGTGCAGCATCATTGTTCACATTATAAATTAAATGGGAACAATATTGCTGCATTAACAAAACAAATAAAAAATAAAACCCTCTTTTTTTTTTTTTAACCCTTTCGCTGCTGAGGCATCCCGCCTCTGTGCTGAGGTCATTTTTACCGATTTTGCTCATGATGTTTAAATGCGTTTTGAAGGCTTATTTTAGTATATGACCCAGACATGTTATATATCGTTCTTTCCGTCAGACTCGGCAGATTCATAATATGTCATTATTATATGTCTACGTCATGTCCGGGTTGTATATTATAACAAAAAATGCAATAAAATATGAATTTTCAATAATTTACAACGTGTAAAGTGTTTTCTTTTCACATTTTAACATGCGAGCAATTGAGGTTATATTTTGTATGGGGTGCGCTTGTTAAAAAAATTAGAAATGGGGTCTCGTTACATTTTTTTTGGGGAAAATTACGTGATTTTTAACAAACGCACCGCATACAAAAATCGTTAGTGCAGCATAATTGTTCACATTATAATTTAAATGGGAACAATATTGCTGCATTAACGAACCAAAAAAAAGAAAAAAAAACTTGTTTATTTTTTTTATAATTTATATATATATATATATATATATATATATTTTAACAACTTTTTTCATACTCATGTTTGGTATCGTTGGAACGGCCATGCTCTGGCCGATCCCAACAATATCAAACATTAACCCCTAACTGCCACAGATCGGGAGATAGGGGGTTCCAATGAACCACCTATCTCCTCCATTGGTGGCAGTTAGGGGTTAACTCCAGGACTGGCGTCATCGTGCTATGCACGATGACGCCAGTCCTCAGGGGGCATTCCCAGAAGCTTGGCCGACATCCAAGATGTCGGCCAGCTCCGGGAAAGCTTTTCGGCGCCGATTCGTGATCTAGCCCCCATGGGGTTAATTCCAGGTACCGTTAGTAAGGGCAGGCTGTGCCCTTCCAAACGGTGCCTGGATTAACCCCCGCAACGCCGGCGATCGGGAGGGAGAGAGGTCCGAAGGACCTCCCCCCTCCCTTTCAGGCGCCTCCTCCGCGCATGCGGGGGGGCGCATGAATTAGATGTCATCGCGCCGCCGCGATGACATCTAATTCGGCTGCCGGCGGTTCCGGGTGCTGGGCTGACATCGAGGATGTCAGCCCGCACCGGGGGGCACAGCGATCGGCCGGAACCCGGCCGATCGCTGGCCGCAAACGGAGGACGCGCTCAGCACGTCCTCCGCAAGGAACGCTACCTGCGGGTGGACGCGCCGAGCGCGTCCTCCGCAGCGAAGGGGTTAAAGAACTTTTTTCATGGTCATGTTTGATATCGTTGGAAAGGCCATGCTCTGGTCGATCCAACGATATCAAACATTAACCCCTAGCTGCCACGGATCTGGAGATAGGGGGTTCATTGGAACCCCCTATCTCCACCATTGGTGGCAGCTAGGGGTTAACTCCAGGACTGGCGTCATCGTGCTATGCACGATGACGCCAGTCCTCAGGGGGAGTTCCCGGAGGCTTGGCCGACATCCAAGATGTCGGCCAGCTCCGGGAAAGGATCACGAACCGGCGCTTTTCGGCGCCGATTCGTGATCCGGCCCCCATGGGGTTAATGCCAGGTACCGTTTGGAAGGGCAGGCAGTGCCCTTCCAAACGGTGCCTGGCATTAAGCTCAGGACCCGGGCGATCGGGAGGGAGAGAGTTCCGAAGGACCTCCCCCCCTCCCTTTCAGGCGCCTCCTCCGCACACGCGGGGGGGCACCTGAAATAGATGTCATCGCGGCGCCTCGATGACATCTATTGTGCCCGCGGCGGTCCCGGAGTGATGGGCTGACATCCAAGATGTCAGCCCGCACCGGGGGGCACAGCGATCGGCTGGAATCCGGCCAATCGCTGGCTGCTTTGAGAGGACGCGCTCAGCGCGTCTTCCGCAGCCAACCCTTCCTGCGGCAGGACGCGCTGAGCGCGTCCTCCGCAGCGAAGTGGTTAAGGCCCGTGTCAGACGAACGCAGTCATCACATCCGTGTTGCCGCACAGTTTAACGTCCGTCGTAGCATTGATTTGCGATCTATAGAGACCAACATACGAAGTATGTGCGCACGCAACACGCAGGTGGCAACGGACGCTATTTAGGCATCGACTTAAAAGCGCGATGACGGATGCCCAGAGTGCACCGAGTCCACGTAGCGACCTGTGTATGTGATGACACAACGTCAGACGCAGCGCATTTGCAACGTCCATCACGTTGACGCTGAGAAGTTTTTTTTTGTGTGGCTGACTGTACCTATCTTTTAATTAATTTTGTTTCCCATATTTCCCTTTTTTTTCTACGTCCGTCAAGAAAAACGGATCGTGTGGTGTCTACAGTATCTTCCGTCAGTACGTCCGTCCGTTATGCACGCACGCAGAGTGCGCTCAGACTGCGTTCATCTGACATTAGCCTAAGCCGGAGATACACTGAATGCGATGCAACGCACAGCGCGTCGCGACAGGCTCAGTGTATACAGCCCCATCTTCTCTGCACACTCAGCCAGCATCAGGTCGCGTGGCCAGAGTTGAAAATACCCAGCTTTGGCAGCCATGCGACGCGGTCAAGCAACTGCATCGCGGTCAGTCTATCACCGGCTTTACCGTTGGCTACATAATAGGGCCCAACGTGCTTTATGCATTAAGGCTAGTGTCAGACGTGCATCTTTGGAGAGCGGAAGGAATGTCCGTGAGAGTGGACATTTCTTCCACCCGACGCCCGTCTGGCCACCTCGCTGAGCGCACTCAGCGCTGCAAGGCTCGATCCTCCTATGGAGAATCGCGCTTTGCAGCTCCTTCAACATCCATCCTAGCGCTTTGCCAGAGAGGCTTGGTTAACGGACGCTTGTTGCGCGTGCACAAGCGTGTGACCAGCCCCGTTACAGCGTCAAAACGCTGCGACAGATGCCGGTAAGCACGTCAGTACGGTCACACATAGCACGCTCGTCTGACGCTGGCCTTAGCAGGTTTCTCACTTTCTGAGGAATGTAACAAGGTAACCAGGCCACAGAACACTTAAAATGTCAGATTTGGCCATGGAAGCGGTACCGGCCAGCCAGATGCTGCTCCGCCCGGTCTCTCGGGACACACACACACACAGTGACTTGAGGAAGGCCTCTCATAGTCAAACATGTGAGAGAGCGAGCTTGAAGTTTATCCTAAAACAATTCTTGTAAAACTGGTTAATACCGGCTTGCTCTGTGTCAACTTGACACTTTTCTCTCTGGATTAACCGTATAAATCATTATTAAGAGCTAAAAGATTTAATATGTGGGTAAAAGCCGCTTGATCCAGAAATCTGACGCTATGTAGAAGGAATTTTTTCCCAGTTAATCGATATTTGCGAGCGCTTCAGACTGGGTTTTTTGCCTTGTTTTGGATCAACAGCAGTAGGTGATGTGTGAAAGGTTGAACTCAATGGATTTTTTTCAGCCCATGTATCTCTTCTTACGATTTCACCAGAAAGTAACAGAATTCCCTGTCTCTTTCGGTAACTTCTATTTAACCATTTGGTGCCATTCCAGACCGTCACTTATTTAACATTTCAAGCCATGTACTATTTTTTTCTTCTTTCCTTTTTTTCTCTGCGGTACATGACAATCTTTAATAATTATATCCAATCTATAAAAGCTTTGTTATGATGGAATTATTCACTCAATATGGGACGTCTATGTATATTTCTAATCAACGGCTATAGGGGGTTATTCAGAGAGCACCGAACAGTGAATTTCCCCGTACGGTGCAATATCGTGGCCATTCGGCTATTCAAAAAGCTGGCGATTCGCCAAATATTGGCGAATTGCCTGTGAAATACAGCGACCATCGGTGGCAGGGAAATTCCCCATAGAGAACAGTTAATCTATTCAGAGAACGCCGAATAGCACCAAAAAGTTGTCGAAATGCCCTGATTTTTGGTGATTCAGTTCGACAGGTTTAGGCTAGGGTCAGACTGAGGCAGTGCGAACGCGCGTGCAGCCGCACTTAATCACGGCCGCACTAGCAGCAGATGCCGGGCAATGACAGCCAATATACGAAGTACAGTCGCACAAAAGTCCGGCTGCGCAACGCAAGTGGAAAATGAACGCATTTTTTCGAGAACGTGAAACCGCAGGTACTGACGTACAGAGTGCGCTGCGTCCGCTAGCGGCGTGTGTGTGTGATTAGGAGACGTCAGACGCTGCTAATGTCCGGCCAACATAACGTCCAGACACAAAAAGAGTTTTATTGATGATCCGTACAAAATCACGGACGAAAATGCGCATAGTATGACCACTATCACGTATTCTGTGAAAAAATGCGTCCATTCGTTCGAACGCACTTTTTCACAGACAACATAAAAATGCGTTCGTCTGACCCTAGCCTTAAACAGCCGAATTCCATAGGTTTCAATGTAAAAAAAACATTTTACACTGAAATAAATGTTTATTCAACCGTTTATTCTTTTCATTTGCAGCAAAAAGTCTCTTTGTCTATTTCTTTGGATTCTTTAGTTATTTTTCAGCAAAAAATTTTATTCCTATTTTTACATTTTTTTTCCTGTAACAAACTTTTTTATTGTTATTCATAGGAACTTATATATTATTTCCATGAACTAGTTCTTTTTAAGGCACCTTTTAAAAGTTGTGGGGTTTTTGTTTACCCCTGTTCGGCGGCTGGTCAGCTTTTTTGCATGCATTTGATGGTTTGTTCGGCGGCTGGTCAGCTTTTTTGAATGCATTCAATGGTTTGTTTGGCGGCTGGTTGGATTTTTTGGATGCATTCGGCGGCTTGTCAGATCAATTCGTTGCTTTTTCAACGGGTTATCGTATCAATTCGGCATTTTTTGGTGTTTTTTCGGATCAACTCAGCGTTTTTTCAATTCAATGGTGTTTTTTTGGCAGTTTGCAGCTGCATTCGGTGCATCGATTCGGTGCACTTTGGGGACCCTGCGGTGAATGCTGAATTCACCGCAGGGTCGGCAAATTAAGGGTGCCGAGGTGCGCCGAAGGCGAAAACACCGAAATTTCGCTACTCTCTTCAGGACTTCATACATATAAAAAGGTTATTCAAACACTTTACTAATGGTGCAAGGCAGGGGGCAGCAACCTTAGCCCTCCAGATGTTTTGCAACTATATCTCCCATGATGCTCAGCCACTCATTAGGGTGACTGAGCATCATGGGAAATCCAGTTCTAAAAACCTCTGGAGAGCCAAGGATGCTGACTCGGATGTAAGGAGAATGTTAAGAATAATAACAGTGTCAAGATGGAACGTGTGGGAATGAAGTTCCTCCACTATGTTTGCAGCGGAAACAGAGTTCCCATTAGTCCCACACACTATAAAGCTTGTATTCAGGTGTTCGATCATATCTTTCCCTATAAAGTCAGAATAAAGATGGGATTTATCACATATTTTTCCTAAAATTAACATATATACATAAATTATTATTATTTATTAAGCGCCAACACATTTCGCAGCGCTGTACAAAGGTTCAGTGGGTAAAGACAGGACAATTCTACAATACAGGAGGCAGGTCAGTATTCCTGCCAGCAGATACAGGAGGATCGGAGTATTTTTATTTATTTATTTTATTTAAAGGATTTTACCAGGAAGGATACATTGAGATTTCTCTCGTTTTCAAGTATGACCTGGGTTCAAGAACATCGAGTGGTTACAGAAATACAAAAGTAGTAAAATGCAAGAAATTAACACAAAACAAATATACAGATTAACAGAAAATAAATATGTAGGAAATATACAGGGTTATCCAAAGAGATTCGAATTGCTTGAGAAAGGTAACCGAACGCTGAAAATCAGCGTTCGGTTACCTTTCCTGGCCATTCGGCTATCCAGAGAGCAGGCAATTCGCCAAATCCTGTCGAATTGCCTGCACATACGGTGACTGTTCGGTCCCTGTTCGAGGGCAGTGAAATCCCCATGAAAAAGCATTGCTTCGGCTATTCAGAGAACACAAACCAGCAGTGAAAGGTTCCCCTAATGCCCTGCCATTCGGTGGTTTAATTCGGCAAATTTATTCAGGAGAATCCCATAGACTTCAATGTTAAAAATATTCCCGTTTTAATTCAATATCTAATAAACCGTTCATTATAAAATTCTGCAGCAAAAAGTCTCTTTATTTATAGATTTTTTAGGATACTTTAAGCATTTTTCTGAATTTTTTAAAAAAAAATTAAAAGTCCGATTTTTTTTTTTTTTTTTTTCAGTTTGCTTATTTTTTTTGTAACAGCCCTCTTTATTATCATTCCCTGGAACTCCTGTGAAAATTTCAGACATTTTCGCTCAGTAGTTTCTTTGCAAACAGCGTTTCATTTTCCCAGATTCATACAAATGGTTTTTCTAATTTATTCACTGCCTCCTCTACGTCACAGCTGCTTCGGCTCTGTGTGATTCGGCTCCTTTTCGGCTCCTTTTCGGCTCCTGTTCGGCTCCTGTTCGGGTTTTTCAAAGGTTAATCCAGATGTTTTTGCTTGTTTTCAGCATGCATTCGGTTAGTTTTCGTCGGGTTTGCGGCAGCTTTTCCCTGCAATTCGGGGACCCTGTGGTGTTTGCTGAATACACCGCAGGGTCACCGAAATGCAATCGGCAAAAGGAACCGAATTGAAGAGAACGAAAAGTCACCGAACGTGCGGTGACTTTTCGAATCTCTTTGGATAACCCTGATAGTCATTATGTCACATGTTTACAGGTGCATTCCGTATTGAGGTATGTTAATAGGGAACTCTTAAGTGACTTTAGACTGGGGGAAGATTTGACGGCGTCTGGGAGGTTATTCCATATTTGCGGTGCTCTGTAGGAAAATGAGGATCGAGACATTTTCTTTTTGTATTGTGGTATTGCAAGCAAGGTGCTGGTCCTGGATCTGAGGTTATAGGATGAGGGAACTGCTGGGGGAAGCAGTCTATTCAGGTAGGGTGGTAGCTTCCCAGAAAAGCTCTTAAACCCCAGGTTGGAAAGGTGAAGGGTGCGTCTAGATTCCAGCGATGGCCAGTTTAGTTCTTTTAACATGTCACAATGGTGGGTCATGTAGTTACATTGTAGCACAAAGCGACAGAATGAGTTATACAATGTAGTAAGTTTCTGTAGGTGCGTTTGCGGGGCGGCTGCATACACTACATCTCCGTATTAGTATGTGTGTGTTATGTGCGAGACGAAAATTGGGGGACACAAAAAGTTCCCACACTTCTTTATTTTTTTTTTGGACTTGACCCCTGGATATTAGAATAAGAAAAATCGATACTTTAAATTCCTTTTATTCCTAAGTATGGAACAAAAACGAGGGACTAGATATTGTTGCAAATATTCTGGAATCGATAAGCCATTATTTTGTGAATAAAGCTAAATATGGACACGTGTAAGGATAGAAATTTAAACAAATGCATTTACTGTATGGCACACGAGATATGTTATTATATCTTTAGGAATTTTAATGTATGCTGTACACTAGCAGGTCTATTCAAAGAAAGGTAAAACTCAGGAGAATGACTGGAGAAGTGAAAAATCCAGGTCAAAATAGCTAAAGCAGAAAAATTCTCCCATTTATTTCACTTTCCAAATCGGCTATTTGGTCTAGATTGTTCACTTCTCCAGTCATTCTCCTGGTTTTCACCTTTCTCTGAATAACCCTGTACAAAAATGGATAAAATTAAAACCAGAGAAAGAAGCAGATGACAGGCAGGCTTGGGCACAATATAAGGACTGTCTAAGGACTAGGGGCACGAGGGAAGGGGTGCGGCGCAGATTTTGTAATAGTATTAGATGTGGTGCAGGTGCCTGGAGCTGATGGGGTTAAATAATCACTGTTTCATGTATTGTGTGTATACAGAATGTGCGCCGTGTGATTGCGGGCTTGCCCCTGTAAGTGTGTGTTTGTTTACATGTAAACACGCTCCTCTGTGTGATGTCTCTACCTCTGTGTGTGTACACACACCCTGACACATTTAAACACACAATCTCACACTCTGAGCCCAAGGCAAAGCCCACCAGCCAATCGTACAAGGAGGAATTGCTATCAAAGGCGGATTCCATCCAATCACATGAAATCTTATGTCTGTCCTCAGGTGTATAAGAAGAGTTCTGGAGTCTAGACAGCACTTAATCACTGCCAGGATTATTTTCATCATCATCATCACCATTATTACACGGCTGCGGCCGGGCTTCCCAGGGCATCATTTAAAAAAAGGAATATTTAAAGTACCGCGCTAGGATTTGACCAGTCACCATGCTGTTCTGGCACAGCCAACCGGACCATTACTGGCCATCACCTGGAGAGCACTACCAGGCCCCCTCCAGCTCTATATACAGGTAGGATGCCCACCGTGAAGCATGCGCAACACATGCCATTAGTGTCTGCCGCTATATTTATATTATTTATTTATAAAGGATTTTAGCAGGAAGGATACATTGAGATTTCTCTCGTTTTCAAGTAAGTCCTGGGTTCAGCAACATTGAATTGTTACAGTCGTTACAGAAATACAAAAGTAATAAATGCAAGATATTAAAACCAAAACACGAATATACGGATTAACACAGAAAATAAATATGCAGGAAATATATTTATACATACGTACAAATTGTTTTTTTATGTATATATATATATATATATATCCCCACAGCTGTGAAGTGGATGCACTACAGGATTTAGAAAAACAAAAAACATTTGTAGTTAATAATTAAAAATATCCATAAGCAAGTCCGATGTTTCGGCCCGTACTGAGCCTTTTTCGAGATTTTTTTTCCAAGCCCTTGAAAAAGGCTCCGTACGAACTGAAACTTTGGACTTGCATATAGATATTTTTAATTATTAGTAATGAATGTTTTTGATTTTAAAGTCCTGGAGTGCGTGTTTGCGTGCGTGTGTGCACTTTATGGCTGTGGATGTATAATTAGTTTGGACTATTGCACCTGGGCATTTTTTATATAAGAGATTAATAAATCGCTTGTGTGTATATATATATATATATATATATATATATATAGTAATTTAAAAAAAAAATATTGCATTTACCAAGTCCTGATTTGGACACGGATATATTTTAATGTAACTACTTAATAAAATTTTATTGTTTTTACGAAGACCCCAAGTGCCTCCACCAAAGGATTTGTGTATACACTATATTGCCAAAACTATTCGCTCACCCATCCATAAGCGAGTCAAGGCAGGTGAGCGAATACTTTTGGCAATATAGTGTATATGGGCCATTTTTCTGTATATATCCATTCATATAGTATTCAAGGGAGTGCTGGATTTTTGTGCAAATATATATATATATATAAAGGTAAACATATATATATATTATGTGTGTGTGTTTACCAATTCATTGGAATGCGGTATAAATGGTGTGTGCAATATAAGTGGAGCACCGTATGGAAGGCTGTTTGGGGGATATAATGAACAATATCTATATTTTATATAGGCCACTTAGGCTGGGGTCAGACCAGCGCACGTTTAACGTGCGTTCTGGCGCACATAATTACGGCCGCACTAGCAGCAGATGACGGGCAATGACGGCCAATATACGATGTACGGCCGCACAAAAGTCCGGCCGTGCAACGCAAGTGGAATTTGAACGCATTTTTCTGAGAACGCTGAACCGCTAGTACTGACGTACTGAGTGCGCAGCTGCGGCATAGCGGCGTGTGTGCGTGATTAGGAGATGTCAGACGCTGCTAATGTCCAGCCTACATAACGTCCAGACGCAAAAAGAGTTTTATTGACGATCCGTACAAAATCACGACCGACAATGCGCGTCGTCTGACCGTTTTTGCGCATTCCATGAAAAAATACGTCAATGCGTTCGGACGCACTTTTTCACGTTCGCGGGGAAAAATGCTTTCGTCTGACCCTAGCCTTAGGGCTATTTAAACATTTATAACCAAAAAATGACTGACCTTTTGCAGTTTTAAATTGGAAATATTTTGAAACATACCTATTTCGGCTCATAAGACTAACAGGTCTATTCACTAAAAGGTGAAACTCAGGAGAAGAGAACAATCTAGACCAAATAGCCGATTGAAAAGTGAAATAAATAAGAGGATTTTTTCAGGTTTGGCTATTTTGCCCCAGAATTTTCATTTCTCCAGTCATTCTCCTGAGTTTCACCTTTACAGGGTTATTCAGAGAAAGGTGAAACTCTGGAGAACTGTTGAAATGTGAAAATTCTAGGTCAAAATAGTCAAACCAGAAAAATTCTCCCATTTATCTCTCTTTCCAAATCGGCTATTTTGACCTAGAATTTTCACTTCTCCAAAAGTTCACTTGAGTTTCACCTTTCTCTGAATAACCCTTTGAGAATACAGAATATTTACTAAAACGGCTACAGATATAAGGAACTTTTCTTTATTATTCTCAGCTGTGAGAGCAGTTCTGCCTCTACCTTGGCGTTTATCCTTTATTGATTTTATTGTGAATGACGTTTGTGAGTTTTAAAGAATAGTTTGTTACCGTGGAATAATTCTATCATTAACCCTTTATGTGGATAATTACGATATTTTACTTCATTGAATCAGAGATTATACTGTTTGAAAACATGGAGATTGTGCCACTCCTCTCCTTCCCCCAGATGTTTATGAACTACAACTCTCATGATCCTCTGGCCAAGATCCTCTGGCTATGACACGCAAAGGATTCTAGGAGTTGTAGGCCGTAGACATCTTGGAGGGGGCAGAGTTTGACACACCGGGTGTAAAGCCTTTCGGGGGAAAAAGAGAAATAACTGATGTGATAACGGGAGCTCTGAAGTGCTGAGCACATTCTGCTGGA
The DNA here is from genome assembly GCA_009667805.1 of Leptobrachium leishanense. Lineage (NCBI taxonomy): Eukaryota > Metazoa > Chordata > Amphibia > Anura > Megophryidae > Leptobrachium > Leptobrachium leishanense. The sequence continues at coordinate 35,304,839 of CM019074.1, read as the reverse complement.
TGGGTAGTGGGTGCGTTGACTAGACTTCCAGCAGAAGTGGTTTTTGGAACAGGTTAGGTACTTGCCTTGAATACTTTGGTGATATGTGACAATATATTACACCTTTATAGAGTTAATAACCATACCAGATTAATCAATTAGTCTTTCTCTGACTCTGTGTGTCTTTGTTTTAATACAGCAGCAAACATTGGGGTCTAATCAGTAAATAGAATGCTGGATCTGATACATTTATGCCACAAAGAAACCATGAAAACAAAGACTCCAATTCAGCTTCTATACACAGGCTGGTGACTGGGGCTTAAACTGCTGGAATTTCACTTTTAATTCTGAAACTATTCTATAGAGGTTATTTACCAAGCACCGAATGGTGAATTGCACCGTGCGGTGCAATTTCGTTGCAGTTCCTCTATTCACTAAACCAGTGGTTCCCAACCGCGGTCCTCAAGTACCCACTGACAGGTCAGGTTTTCCAGATATGTGAAGCTCAGCACAGGTGATATGATTTGCTGCTCAGTGATTGCAGGATTCAGCCTGCATTTCCCCAAGGTGATCCTTAAAATCTGGCCTGTAAGGCCCCGTTCACACTGTGCGATTTGAAAGTCGCGCGACTTTCCGCGAGATTTTCATATTCGCGACATGGTGCGATAATGTCGCGCGACATCGCTGTTTTGTGCGATTTTTGCAAAGCACCACCAATACAAATCGCAAAATTGCAGATAGCAAATCGCAAAAAAAGGGTCATGTATACCAGCGACATGCTTCTGCGACGCGCGACATGCGACATCGCGCGGCAAGATGTGAACAGCTCCATTTAAATGCATTGGAGAAGCTACATAGTGCGACGTCGCGCGGATTTTGCTGCAACGTCGCGGCAAAATCCTCGCGATAAATCGCACAGTGTGAACGGGGCCTTAGGGGGACCTGAGGACCGAGGTTGGAAACCACTGCACTAAACTGTCATTTCGCCAAATACGCGCAAATTGACAGTGAAAATCGGTGCAATTCCGCGCTCTTCAGCGACAGCAAAATTGTCCCATAGAGAAGTAATGGTTAATCTATTCATAGAACACCGAACTGCACCGAAGTGACGGCAAACGACTTGATTTCGGTGTTTCAGTTCGACAGGTTTAAACGGGCGAATCCCATAGGATTCAATGTAAAAGAGTAATATAATTTTTAATTTTTTAAAAAACAACTTCAATTTTTTTATTTTCAGCAAAAATGCCTTCGATTTTTTTAAAATATTTTTTTAGAACACCTTTTTGTATTTTGGAATATTTATTTTTAGACTAAATATTTGTTCCCCAATTTTTTTTAAAGGCGTTTTTTTTCTTCTATTCTGTAACAGACCTTTTTATTATTTTTTAAAGGACCTTTCTTATTATTTGGATATATTTTAACACATTTCTACTGGTTTAAACATCTATTAGGAGAATAGGAGAGTTCGGTTTATTTTCTTTTTTTCTTTTTGCGCAGTTCGGTGGATTTCGGCAAGGCCGCTTCGTCGCTCTTCGGTGATGTTCTCCAACTTTTCCATGATGCTTAAGCGCTACTCCATCTTCGGTGCACTACGGTGACCATCCAGTGAATTAACCGTACTGTCAGCAAAATGGAATCACCGAACTGCGCCGAAGTAAAAAGCGCTGAAATTTCAGTGCTTATTGAATAGACCCTTATGTGGTGAAAGGGCCCTTTTGTTGTTTTTTTTTTCTCCTCCATTTATCCCTGTCAGGTTCCTTGGGGGTGATATCACACTGTCTCTCTGCCTGAGACATTTGCCTTTTTTTCTTCTTCTTTGCATACTGATTTGTGTGTTTTTTGTTACAGGGAACCTCTCCAGATCCCATTCTTGAAGCAGGAGGACCAGCAACCGCCAGCCCCTCTGTGCCCACCTTTCCAGTGTGTCCTGTGTGCCCCCAGCTCCCCGGCTGTTAAAATACACGAAGAGACCCTCACTTACCTCAACCAAGGTAACGTCAAGAATTCCTTTAGTGCTGGTGTCAGCATCCTTAGCCCACCAAATTTTTTTAGAACTACATTTCCCATGAGTCTCCAGCAATCTACATCTAATAGGAGACGTAGTTTCAAGGCATCTGACAGGCCTGGTCTAGCTTTTGCCAACACATACCGGGAGAGGCCAGATTGTACTTATCACAAGGAAGGCACCAACGCGCCACAGCTTCATGAATAGAATAGCGTAAATTTATTGAAAGATTATAAATACAGAGACAACGTTTCGGCCACATCAGAGTCTTTCTCAGGTCTTGAGACTGTGCCTTCCACGTGAGAAGTGCAGCTTCTCCTGATGCTTTTTTAGATTTAGGCCCGTGTCAGAAGAACGCAGCGATCACGTCCGTGTTGAGGCACAATTTAACGTTCGTCGTAGCATAGAATCATGAGCAATAGAGAACCACACACGAAGTACGTGCGCAACGAACTGCGCACACACAACGCACGTGGCAAACGGACGCAAGTTAGGCAAGAACGTAAAACCGCTACTACGGACGAGCAGAGTGCGCCACGTCCGCGTAGCGTTCTGTGTGAGTGATGAGATGTCAGACGCAGCGCATTTGCGACGTCCAGCACCTTGACGCACAAAATGGGTTTTCATATCCTTTTCAATTTTTTTTAATCATTTTTCACATTAATTTTATTTCTCATAGTTCCCTTTTTTTTCCTGCGTCCGTCAAAGAAAAACCAGACTGTGTGGTGTCTACAGTATCTTCCGTCAGTACGTCTGTCCGTTATGCACGCACGCAGAGTGCGTTCGTCTGACATTGGTTTTAACAGAGTATCCCTTTAAGGCTAGAGTTCCCATTTTTTTGCCCTTAAATAATTGGGCAGATGCTGCTGTCACCCTGTGCCCAATTATTTTATTTTTTTTTATTCAGGGTGATTTACTTACCCTTTTGTCACTTGCTGCATGCAACTCCTCCTCTTCAGCTCAGGGCCGTCTGAATCTGGAAATCCCTGAAGCTTTTCTACGCAATTTGCACTCCTACTCAACCCCCGTAGCGTAGGAACCGCATATTGCAAAGGGCTACGGACTTGCCCACTTTACGTACGCAAATTCCGTAGCACTTCCGGAGACTTGATGGATCGGAGATGCTCACATACGCAGATCCGATCCATCGGCTGCCTATCTGAGAATGCTCACTATCACAGGCAGTCTCGGAGGGTGGCGGCGATGCCACTCTATCTACATGTTGACGTCACTAGTGACTAATCTGACCAGCAGTCAGAAAATTCCAAATCCCGGTTGCTGCTAGGTGTGGTGGCGGAAACTCTTCCACTTCACCCAGCGTTTTCTCCAGATCGGGGCAGCAGGGAGGAGAGGCATGTGAATAACCCCCATAGGTTTTATGTGTGGCTGTAATTAATGAGATAACGATGCTCCAGAACGATACTATCATTTAAAAATATTCTGTTTTCTGTTTGTGGTAGGAAGAATTTATTGTAACATTTCAATGATCCATCTTGCTTTGCTGTGATTGGCTGCAGGTCAGTCTTATGAGATCCGCATGTTGAGTAACTGGAAGGGACTTGGTGACATTCCTGAAAGTCGTCGGCTTCTCAAGGTGAGGATCTCCCCGACGAGGCTTGCCTGTGTTGTACATATTGAAAAATTATTTAGACTGGCCCTATGTCATGAAAGATTTCTTTACTTTCCATCGCTCACAGTCTCCGTCCTTTTATCTCAGGGGTCAGCAACCTTAGCCCTCTAGGGTTGGTGTTAAGTTAACAACTCCCTAGACTTTAATGGCTCTGGTAAATTTACACCAACCCTGGAATTGAGCCCTAGATGTTTTGAAACTGCATCTATCATAATGCTCAGCCAACTTTATAAAGGTTTGAGCCTGTGGTATCTGGTGACATTTAAAGTTGGTGGGGTGCCAGACTAGAAACATGAATGTTTTTAATCATGAATAGGAATATGTCTATATGGCGCTACTTCCTCCAAAATATGTGGATGATCCTATATATAGGGAATAAACCTTATAGATGTATTCATATTAATGAGGCGAATATAATGGCCATAAATTCATAAATAATACAAGTGTGTATTCCAGAAATTAGCCACAAGATGTGTGCATAAAACATTATTCAGTATAAAAAAAAAGTGAAAAAAGTGATTTTATTATTTGCTAAAAAATCTGAACCCTGATCCTACCAGTTTTATCCTGCTTATACAAACTGTCAGTGAATGAAATAAAAAAAATTCTGTTTACTATTGCTATTTAGCACATTAAGGCAAATGTGGCTGTGCATTTTCTGTCATTAAGGGGTTAAGGCAGGGTGTGTGTCTGTGTGTGTCAGATAAAATCTACATCCAAGTCTCAGAGGAGCTTGTTTTGGTTGGTTTGTTTGACGCCCATCAGAGCTCAATTATCCAGCAGCAGGGGGGGCTTGATAACAGCTGTGGTCCATGATTGCCAAGACTTCCCATAGAGCCCTCATCAGATTTCTGAAAGCTGGTCAAAGACAAATAATCACGTTATCTACTTTTTTCTCTCTACCTAACGAGAGCTGTCACTGCTTAAAGGGACATAAATGACACAAAAAGCAACAGAACTTTTTTTAATATAGGTTTACATTTTTTATTTTTCTATTGAAGAAAATAAATGGATGAGGAACCACTAGTCTGAGCATCATGGGAGATGTAGTTACAAAGATCTGAGGGGTCCAAGGTTGTTGACCCTAATTTACATTCATCCTCTTTAAAAGAAAAATCAAAGTGTGAACCCTGAATATAGATTACAGATAAGGGGGCAACCTGCCCCTCATAGACATGCTAAGCTCAATAAACAATGTTACGGGTCTACATAAAAAAAATTGAATCTGTTAACGTCTTATTTAACCCCACAGACTGTGGCGAGAGTGATTTTTCATGACAGACGCCTGCAGTACAGTGAGAGGCAGCAGCTGGAGAACTGGCAGATCAGCCACCCCGGGGACCGAATCCTGGATATAGGTATACATACATACCATGGGCCTCTCTGTACAGGATAATGGCTATTAACGTCTTTCTCACAAGTCAGTCACATCACAAGCACTTATAGAAATGTATTCGTTGTTCCTAAAATTGTGAAATTAATAATTTTGGGGGACGATTTACCGTTAAACATTTTTCTCGTGGACAACAACACCTTTTTATCCTAAGATAGTGTAATCATTTAATGATGGATTCGAATGATTCTTTATGTGAACCCTACAAACTTATTTCACCAAATCGCTTGTTAACCCCTTTGTTTCAGATGTCCCTCTCTCTGTGGGTGTGATAGACCCACTGATAAATCCAAATACCCTGAACACCATTGAGTTCCTGTGGGACCCTAGTAAAAGAACATCTGTTTTTATCCAGGTAATGAACAGTGCGACTCAGACACGAACTGACGTTACAGTGTGACATGTCAGAAGAATTGACCACATCAATATGCCTGACAGAAAATAAACATCTCAGTCCACCCCCCCCTCTAATATGGCTCAATATGGAGGTGGTTGATACTGCTGTTGAGGATGGAAAGATTGACGTAAAGTGCTTCCTCAGCTCCCCCAATCTAGTGAAATTGTGGGTTGAAGTGGAGGAGTTTCCTCCAGCATCACCAGGATTTTTTAATTTCTCGGCTGCTGGTCACTAGTGACATCAGCACAGAGATTGTGCCGACATCGCCCTTGTATTCTAATCGCTGTAGTGAGCGTACTCAGAGGTCGCTGATGGATTGAAGCTTCACGCGTGCGCAGATCTGATCCATCATTCTGCGCAGGCGCTACAAAACTGGCGTAAGTAAAGTGCGCGAGTCTCATAGCACTGCACAATTTATGGTTCCTACCCTACGCAAGTTCCGTAAAAGCACAAACTGCACAGAAAAGGTCAGGGACTTCCAGGTTTGCGAGTCACAACATAGTTCTTTTGGGAGTACGGTGAAAGAGAGATGTGCCTTTTAATTTTAGGATTAGTATTAGCGTTGGTATATGTGCTTGTTTTAGGGTTAAGGTTAAACCTAACCCCAAACAAACTGATTCTGCTCCTTCTTTTAATGCTCACTGCTCTTGCTTTACAAAAAAAAAAAGGAGCAGAATCTGTTGCCTAAAACTGTGAAAGTGAAAATGGGGCAGAATCTGTTGGTTAGGATTACCCCATAAAGCCAACAACAGCATTGTTTTTGCACCATACACACGTCAGAAGACGGACACGTGTGTCGTGCAAAGCTGCACAGGAAAAACGCTGCGAGTTTTTTTAGTTTTTTCACGTCAAAAACAACTTTATATAGAATCTAACTTTAAGCTTCATTTTTAAAATCAGTTTGGGGCCACGAGGTGGTGACTTGGTGATTGTAAACAGTGAGCCGGCGGCAAAAAATCATTTACAGAATTTGAAGGAAACTTTCAAACCCCCCCCATGCAAATAAGGCTTTGTTTAAGGTCTCCATTGTGTTGAATATCAATTGTCACTTATATATTCATTAAAAAGGGATACATTTAATTATTTAACTTTCTAACATCATAATAACCCTGCATCAACAAATGCCATGTAATCACTAAGTAGTTATCAATTAACTGCATTCGATTTCAGGTCAACTGCATCAGTACAGAGTTTACTCAGAAAAAGAATGGAGGGGAGAAAGGGGCTCCTTTCCGGATCCAACTGGACACCTACAGGGGAGATTCGGAGGGCACCGAACATCTATACTCTGCCAGCTGCCAAGTCAAGGTGTTTAAGGTGAGTTAAAACCGGAATATTAAACGTAGTCATTATTCTTTGCCCCGATTTTTCTACCCGCAGTCCAAGCACTGACCCTGCCCTTTTTGTTAGCCCAAAGGTGCGGATCGGAAGTTGAAAACGGACCGGGAAAAAGTGGAAAAGCGTTCAGCCCTGGAACGTGAAAAATACCAATCTCCTTGTGAAAGTACCATCTTGACGGAGGTAAATGGGGGCAAATCAAAAAGAGGCATTATTTACCCAAATACCTACACTATGTGACATTCCACTGTACAAACGTATTTATATTCACATTTACTTTCAATATACAAACATATGGACTGGAGACACCTCAGCCAAACATTAGAACTGATTAACAGGGGTTAATGTGGTCAGAGTTAAATCCGTCTATTTTGTCTTCTTCATTGAAGTGACTTTCTGTTGAAATGAGCCTGTACCAACACGCAGCGCTTAATTTGTAAATCAGAAGGTGCCGGAATGCAAAGTGTCTACGAGAGGTGACGCGACTGACTCAGGTCCCACAACGTGCGTGAAAAAGAACATGCTGTGCACTCACATGCCTCCTCACTGATAATTTGCATGATATACCTGTAAATGTATAAAAATTATTATTTTTGGTTTTATACCACGTGAGGTATCAGATCCACCCAAATATGTCCCTGTATTCAGTCAAATACTGCAGATCTTTAGATAACACCTCAGATGATCTGCGCATGCGCAGGAGTGACGTAACACCAGCTGATCTGGCGAGCAGCTGGTCGTCACGTCACACTTGCGCAGATTGTTGGAATCCCCATCTCCAATATAGCAAGCGCGGAGGCGATATCTGGTCGTACGATGCTGCCTCCTGCTATCTGCGCATGCATGAGACACCCCACTCAGAGAGGAGGGTGGGATATAGACATGCGCATGTATATGCCCACCCTCTCTCTGTCTGGTGTGTCTCACGCATGCGCAGGTAGCAAGAGGTAGTATCTGACGATCATATATTGCCTCCGCGCTTGGTGAATCAGAGATGGCTCGCAGGATCAGCTGGTGTTGCGTCGCTCCTGCACATGCGCAGATCGTCTGAGGCATTATCTGACAATCGGCAGTATTCGACGTAACACCGGAACATAGTAAAAAATAGAGGTCCCAGATCCTGTTCCTCCAGGATCCCCCACAAATGAAGCCCTGCCTATACATTAATAAGCCACCAGTGAAGTAAAAGGCCATATAGACTTTTGCCAGATAAATACAGAATTCATACCGTGAAAGGCCAAGCTTTACCTGTGACCCATGACCTGCTTTCACCGCAGGAACTATAAATAGGATTAGAAATCAATATACCGGTCAATGAGCGCTGTCGTTTGCCATATCCAGCTGTGTTTGCAGAAAAAGTAAAAGGATTGTCAACTTTAAAGCTGAATATATGAGCTGTATGTTGGCTCATTATGCTGGGGAACATTAAAGATTTCAAGGTGTTTCCTTGGCCTCCAAGTTCCCCAGATCTCAATCCGAATGATCATCTGTGGGATGTGCTGGAACAATAAATCTCATCCATGGAGGCCCCACTTCAAAACGTGCAGGACTTAAAGGATCTGCTGCTAATGTCTTGGTGCCAGACACCACAGAACACGTTCAGAGGTCTCGTGTAGTCCATGCCTTGATGCATCAGAGGCCGTTTTGACAGCAAGAGAGGAACCTACATGATATCAGGCAGGTGGTTTTAATGTTCTGGCTGATCAGTGTACACTACTAGTTCAACACCTTTCCCTCTTTACCCATTGCATAAAACAGTGATGGTAACAAATTGGCTTCTGAACTACATGTACCCAGGATACTCGGTTAGCTGAGTGTCACATAATAAATATGAGGCCAGGTAATTCAATCCATATGTGGCTATTAATTTAGCACCTCTCCGTCGGGGGCGATGTTTCGACTGTATTAGCAGCCACTGTCAAGGCTTAAGCGGCTGTGAGTACAGCAAAAATGTTGCGCACAATGGAGCTGTCCTAAATAAATAAATAAATACCCACATGTGGATTGAAGTGCCTGGCCGACTGCATCTTATTTTCTGATACAGTATTGGGTTGTCCACTCAGAAGTCCAAGAGCACCACTCCACTCGATTTCCAGCAGGATGTATTCCAGCATATGGTGCGAGTTCATTATTCCGGTCTGTATTTGCTTAATAAAAGTTAAGTCCTGAACAGATCTGAAAGTCCTTACCGTGCCATGAAATATCCTAGAGCCCGGCTGTCAAACTCCTGCAACCAGATGTTCCTGAACTACAATACCCAGAATTCCCTGGCCATCTAAGTGAATTGTGGTCCATCGGCATTTGGGGGGGCTGGGGTTTGATATCCGTGTTCTAGGGTATTAGCTGCTGGTTCTGTAGAGATGAGATGCTGATACAAAGGCTCCATAAAGCAGTTAGCTGCAAATTGCTGATCACTTGCGATGTGGTTCACGGTAATGCTTCTAGTATTGCGGTTACAGGTTGAGTACCTTTTATCCGGAATGCTCTGGATTTCAGATTCTTCTGGATTTCCGAGGAAGGAGATCGCTGCGGAAGAGTCGCAATCCCCTTCCTGCTGCAGCACCCAACGTGTTCACACGCTGTTTGGGGTCAGTGCTGATGTTTGGGGTCAGTGCATCACCGAGCAGAATGTCACACGCTGGGGCTACCCAGAGGCTCCTAGCGTGTGCCGCGGCCTGCTGGGGCGTTTGTGTGCCTTATGCCCAAGCGGCAGCGCCCAGGTCCAAAAATTAATTGTCTTTTTTTGGAGTCTTCTTGATTTTGGAATTCCAGATAAGGGGTGCGTGACCTGTATGTCACTTTATATTATAAAATGTACACAATGTCCAAAACGTCATCTGCGAACAATATCCGTGCCTAGGACCATGTTCAAGAAACGGCTCAGCTACGAGATGGAACGGCTCAGCTACGAGATGGAACGGCTCAGCTACGAGATGGATCTAATCTTTTTTACAAGCAGAACCTTTATAAGGATTGGGTTAATCATACATTACATAAATTATGTTTCAGCAGAACTGGGAGAGTGTATCATTTGTAGGGGTGAGCATTTGTTTCGTTACAAATCGCAATGCGTTACAAAATTCGTATTCGTGAAATACTTCCAAAATAACGATATGATTTTAATCCGAATTGAAACGGTATATAAACTAATTTGATTCGTTATGCGGTTTCACTAGAGAACCATTTATTAATTGGGATTTTATTTGGGGATCTGAAACTAAACTAACTAAAGCAGTGACATTATGAAACGAATCAGAATGGTTTGACCACAAGCTAGTGGACAGCTCAATATTTAACCCTAGCTTGCCTTTTAACAGCAGGATTTGATTAACTGGGGATTTATTTAGTGATCCCAAATTCGAATTGATAAACTTACAATGGGGTTTTTAATGATCTGATATACCAAACGAAATGAAACTAAACGAGTTTTCCAGCCGTGCACACCTCTAATCATTTGTGCCCCTCAATTACCAATCCACCTAATTCTGATACACTTATCACTCACACATCACCTTTTCCACTTCATGTGCTCCGGAAGCTCTAACTCTCCTTTTGTGCTTTTTTTATAGTGCATCCCTTGGCCTGATATCGATGCATCTAGAAGCCCCACCAGCACCCCTGGACTGACCTCCCCGAATAACTTCAAGATGACTCCAGAGAGGTATGCGAAAGATCAATATTAAAAATATCGTAAAGGTTAGCATAGAGCGCGGGGGGGGGGGAATCTCAAACTCCGGTGCACCTCCCATGATTCTCTGGTCATGTATTGCATTCCGAAATTGGGGGGGGGGATCTCAAACTCCGGTGCACCTCCCATGATTCTCTGGTCATGTATTGCATTAAACAAATTGGGGGGGGGGGGTTTGTCGGTAATAAACATCTGGGGGGGCAGAGTTTAAGATCCCTAATATAATGCATCTAAGGGGAGTTATGGATGAGATGGTTAATATATCATTTTAAAACTGGACGGTCAGTGATTACAGGACCTCTGAAAAGTCCCTGCACCCATCAGACATGCAGTGCAAAGTTATTCAATATAGTCCCCAAAATACATACATTTTGCATGTAACCATTTATATTCAGGCCATTTCTTATAAAATGTACATATACACAGGGCTTTTCGTGTTCTCTCGCAAAGTGGGCATAGGTTAGAGCCGATCCATAGCCAGGAATGTCACAGAAATGCAAATTTTAAAAAAAGGGGGGGCAGTAATAATCCTATATCATCATTATATATCTGTAGTGCAAATGCAGAAAAGTGAGGCTACCACAGCGGGAGCAAACCTGTCGTTTGGTAATCTTCTGGGTGCTCCGAAGGGTCTTCTGTCCCTTACCAGAATTGCCAACAAAAACGATGGGCCACAAAGTAACCAAATGACTAAGACCTAGAGACGAAACGTCACTATTTTAGCCAACTTTGTGAATAAAGAGATATATATATATATATCACGAGTATAGCAGTACGTAGTGATATATACAGTGTATATATATATATATATATATTATAATATGATACCGGTACCTAGAAATCTAGATGCTGCATTCCCATTTCAAGCAGAAATATTTCTGAATATAGGCTTGCTAGGTGTATAGGTTAAATGGGATTATATAGAATATTTATATTGATTTAATAGTATTCACGCTGTATCATTTATTGCTTGCTTACAGGATCTGCGCCTCCCCAGTCTGCGCCTCGGATAGCTCGACAGAATGTGTCGGTGAGGTGAGTGAAGAAATGGGTAAAGTGAGTTTCAGCAGAAACCGGTGTGTCTTCAGGACTCCTAAACAAGCAAGGGCTTATCTGCTACGCCAGTGGTTCCCAACCCTGGTCCTCAAATACTACCGAACAGGACAGGTTTGCAGGATATCCGAAGCACAGGACAGGTGATATGATTTGCGGCTCAGTGATTGCAGGATTCAGTCTGCATTTCCCCAAGGGAATCCTTAAAACCTGTCCTGTTAGGGTGCCCTGAGTTGAGAATCACTGTGCTACGCCTTATTTAGTATTAGGACTTATTTCTCAGTGAAAGGCGAAGAAACCAATGAATGGGGATTGGCCACTATTCAGGGCAGATACTGTAGGCGTGTACAGGTAGGGGGTGGCCGTTGTGTTCTGGTACACTTTATTCTAGAGCGAGTTGGCCCCTGCCGTATAGCCAGGGCCGCTGTGTGTGTGTGTGTGTGGGGGGGGGGTGACAGCCCATGATAGGTTCAGGGGCCTGGTGGCTCCAGGGCACCCTGTGTCTACGTGCCCCAGTTGTAAGGGTCCCTCAATGCCACCAAGGACATTTGTTACACCAAGGACAGTTGAGAGTTGTAGATGAGGGACATCTGGGGGGCCGGAGTTTGGACATCCCTGGTCTAGACCAAATAGCAGATTTGGAAAGTGATATAAAATGGGAGAATTTTTCTGGTTTGGCTGTTTTGACCTGGATTTTTCACTTCTCCTGCCAATTCTCCTGAGTTTTACCTTTATTGAATAGACCGGTATATGTAAACAAAAGCATGGGTTTGGACAGACATACTTTCCCTCTGACCCGCTGGGCGAGTTTAAAAGGTGGGAAATTCTAATATACATGAATTGTATCTCTCTTACTAAACATAGAATCTGAAATACCTATGTATATATGTACATAATGTATAATCACCGGTCTGTCTCTTTACAGGGTCTGAGTCCATCCGCCTCCATCCTGGACACTCAGCAGTGGCTAGTGAGGAACCGTTTCGCCAATTACTGTCGCGCATTTGCCAATTTCACAGGTACTGGGGAAAGAAAGATGGCAGCCGGCGAGCTTGATGCGTTGCTTCCATGCAGCAATTATAAGGTGGTGCTGGTTTCATCAACAATACTGGTCAAGCGGTGATCAGGTTCTTTGAAGACAGGGTTTCCTAAACCTGTGACTTGCTGACACGCCACTTTTTCCAGATATATGATGCACAGCACAGGCAATATGATTTGCTGCTCAGTGATTGCAGGATTCAGTCTGCATAAGGGAATCCTTAAAACCTGGCCTGGTTGAGGGTCCCGAGGACAGGTTTTGGAAAGACTGTTTTAGGATGTGGCCCCTGACAATATGCTATTAAGTGTGGGAACTCACCCTATTCTTTGCTCCCTCAATTAACCATTGATAGCCCAACATCTACACAAAAGTTTGATATCAAGGTATTAAATGCGTTTTAGGGAAAAATGTAAAAATTATTATACGTAGTGACTTAACAAGGAAACATATGATTGATCACCTAATTAAAAGTGTGTGGTGCCAAAATGGGACCTCTGTTCCTCCTATGGTCGCCAGGTCGGCCATGTTTTCCTGGACACATAATTTATTCGTGCTGATGAGCAGTGCATGAAAAATGCCACCCCGCAGCATGAATAATCCATACCCTGGTGGTAAGAAATCAAAAAGGAATCCCAGGTGACCTGCCTTGATTTCCTTCCTGCAGCATATGAAATCATACATGTTGCAGGGCAGTACCTCCCCCTGTGCTCCCCTCCGCATGAAAAAGTAATGTGTCCAGGAAAACATGGCCGACCTGACAACCCTAGTTCCTCCTGCAAAAAGGGAGGAACGGCGTTCCCACACATTCCTCCTCTACTTGATATTATTAAAATATACACTTTATTGAAGGCTTTTTTGGTTGACAGGCGCAGACCTCCTTAAGCTGTCACGGAGGGACCTCACGCAGATTTGTGGAGTGGCTGATGGAATACGTCTGTCGCATGCCCTGAAAGCAAGGTGTGTACGTTGTACGTGTTGGGGTTACGAGCCCTTGTGGGTATCAGAAGGGATGTCAAGGGTAATTTGTGAAAATCCAGACAATGGGTGGAGAGGGATTCATAGTGGGGTGAAAATATAACCAATACTTCAGTAATTTAAGTTCATGCCAGCCCCGTGATACACCCTACCTTTCACACACAGGTCTCTGCAGCCACGTCTAACACTGTACGTCAATACAGAAGCCCAAGAGAAAACCCCGGCTACCAACACTGAAGCCAAAGCAACAGGTGAGGCTACTCGGAATGGACCCAAAGTATAATCTTCCGTTTAGAGCCTCGGCCCCTCCAGATGATTTGGAACCACAATTCCCATGAATCTTGACATACCTAATGGGTGGCTGAGAATCATAGGAGATGAACTCTGGTTTAAGACTACATCAAGATGGGGAAAAGGACCCAGTAGGAGGTGGTTACGGGCTTAAAACCATTACATGGAAAACATTGACAACATCCACCATAATTGGCTTATCAGTAATGCATGAGAACCGGTCTGTCGCCATCATGTTAACGTTGCCTGTCCCATTGCTTAGATTTCTATCAGGAGATCTATCTGGACGATGTCACGGCCGCAGAGCTGACGAACAAGTTAGCGGATTTGCTCAGTGTCCCGGCCAACCACATACAGAAGGTTTCCAGAACCGGTCCACGAGGGATCCATATCGTACTCAGCGACACAGTGAGTGACCCTAAATACCGTGCAGGCACGTTAAATCTATAAAAAGAACTGCTACTAGAACACAATGGTACAAATGAGGAATAAGGGGGTTTCTTCAGGTAGAGCATGTCCTAAGGACGTTACGATACTTCTAATAAGCTCAACGTGAAGCTCTAAAGATGCATTAATCTAAAGCTAGAATCAAAGCCTGGCGTAAACGTAACCAGCGCCCCTTTTATCTTGGCATCGCCACAGACTTTAATAGCTGGGGTAGGTTTACCCGACCCACTGAGCACCCAGTAATTGGTATCGTATTCATATATTTGTAACACGTTGGCCTGTGTGCAGGCAGGTCATTGCCTGTACTGTGTACAAGTATCTAGCCACAAAAACACACACACGTCCGACTGCAGGGCTCAGAAACCTTGGGCTCTAACACCTCCTTGAGTGTTAGCAATGGGGAGGTGATACGGGTGTAACACTAACGGGTTAAAAAAAAAAAAAAGACCATTGGCGAATCGGTATTAGCGCCAGCTTACTGTACTTTGCTCTCCCTCTACTTAACAGAGAGTAACTAGCATTAAGATCATAAAGCCCTAATGCTACTTACTCACAGCTGCCACCAACTCAAAAACAGTTTGCTATAGCTCAGAGCCCCCCCCCCCCGAATACTCAACTTTCATCCCATGGCAAGAACAATGGCCCAATCCACCACTTCTGGCCACCAGGAGCAAAGACTGGTGGAAGAGTCGCCAGTCTCCCTCTGCAGGATCTCACGAGTGGCGAGATCCTGCCAGTCATGTGGCAGCAGAAGCTTCCATGGAGCAGATACGCGGGATGGTGCTTTAGTGCCGTCCCGAGCATCCTGGAGCCTAGCGGCCGCTTCGAGAGAGCCTGCCGGACTCTGGACCTGCCCCGTAATACACAGGCAAAAATGGGGGCGCTAGGAGAAGGTTAGCGAACACAAATTTTTTCCCCTCAAGGCCCCAAATGTTTTAGAAATAGATCTCCCAAAGATGCTGTACCACTCAACACCGTAGCGGAGCCTCAAAGGAAATTTAGTTCCAAAATCTCCAGAGGGCAGAGCTTACTGACCCTTTGCTAATGTGAAGGGGGGGGCAACACCTGCTAAAATACACTCACTTGCTTGCTTTGCCAGAGTAGGGGCTAGATATTCCAAGCCCGCAGTAAGCTCAGCAACACCGTAGACGGCTTCCTTTGCATTTCAGGTCAGGCCATCCTTTTTGGTTGATAGTATTGGCACCGTAGGTTTAAACCAGGTATGTCAAACTCTGGCCCAGCAGAAGTTTCTGTCCTACAATTCCCAGAATTCTTTGAATGCGATAGTTGGCCAGAGAGTCATGGGAAGTGTAATCCAGAAACATCAGGAGGCCAGAGTTTGAGATCCTTGGTTTAAACCCTGGTGACACCAGAGAGGACTCACCGCAGGACAGGCCACTGAAGCTGCTGCACGATCTCCATATTCTCATAGAAGTCTGCTTGAGAACACAAACAAATGGAACATCAAAAGGAATAATCGATATAATCACCAGAGTATGGCAGTACGTAGTGATGCTTTTTTATTGCATTAACGTTACATTTAAAAGACAAGGCTTTGGAGAGTATCCGCTCTTCTTCAGGTCTGGAAGCAAAACGGAGCAAAATCATAGACTTAAATAAAGGAGCCAAACAGAAGGGTAGACCACTTCAAGATGTCGCATTAACTTCTTCCTGTTACTGCACAATCATTAGATGAACATGATGATGCTTATCTCTGTTCACCTTTCTGGACCATACTAGTCCACTATTCTGTTTTTACAACCACCCATCCTTCTGCTCATTGCCATTAAGTTCTAGGATTTTGCTCAGTAAAGCTTCCAGACCTGAAGAGGAGCGTTATATTTAAAAGACGAGCATTCGAGGATTTACTGTTACAAGTCCATGGGAGAGACAGAATAGCAAATGTTCAGAAGTTAAAACACCCAGAACAGTAGGAGAGAGGACCCTGCTTGAGAGCTTACAATCTAAGAGGAGAGGGGTAACATGCTAGGTAAGGATAAAATCGAGAACTTGACGTAGCGAGGTACATGTGGGCTGGGTGGGAAGATGGAGCAAGAAATGTACAGCGTGGGATTGTAAAATTGCTTCATTAAAAAAAGTTATCACTACGTATGGCGATACTCAGGTCATTTTGGCATCTGGACAATCACAGATATTAGATAGCTGGTCTTTAGTTTGACTTTTTATTAAGGAAATGCAATTTCAGAAGGGTTTCCTGGCAGTAGCCGATGTCATATGTTGTCCCTTCTCTCATCATTACAGATGGTCAGAAACATGGCAGATGAATCCTGCTTCACTGCAACCCTCCAAAAAAGTGAGTGGCATTAAATGTTACTTTAGTGGCAGAGTTGTGGTTACAATCCCAGCCAAACATCATAATACATGGAGCCAAGGAAAATATTAATTCACCACTATGTCCTTTAAATGTATTAATTCACCGCGAGTCGTCTTGCTTCGGCATAGTAAGAAGTAGGCGGCACTAATTCAATACTGTTCCTCCTAAAGTCGCACGATGATCATTTTGACGGCATTAAAAAGGAAGAACTAGCAATTTCCTAGGATTTGTGTTTTACCCAAAACAAGTACACTTTGTTTCACCCATTTGACAGGTCAACCATCCCTTTATATAGATCAGAGTTTCTCTTTATGGTCAAAAATATGAAACAAAAAACATTTAAAGATTCCAGACCCCTGGTTACCTGCGGCATGCCACAGGTGGGCGGGGTTGCTGCTGTGACAGTCAGCTGGTGAGTTCAGTTCTCTGTAGGAAGCAGCCTCTACCCCTGCAGCATGCCACGGGGCATCTTGGCACTATCAAACAAGCAGCTAATGTATTGAACGTACCATATGATTAGTTTCTGCTGCAGAGACATGTTTAGGCCTTTCGAGCCCTTAATGCAGCCACGCAAATGATCATGGACAGATCCACTTTTTAAGCCATTGATTTTAGAGCTGCAAATAATGATTATTTCCATAAATCAATCTAATCAGATTGTAAAAAAAAAGCTATTTTTTTCTACATAGTGTTTGTTCTATGTGTACACACAAGTTTCATACATACACAAATTGTGTATCGCATTCAACTTGCGTGCTGTTCGCACACAAGGTACGAAGAGACAGAGAGAGCGATTGATCCTGTGTGTGCAGCTCAACCCCAGGTCTGCTTTCTCCCGGAACGAACGCTGCTACGAACACTTGGATAGACTTGATGAGGTCTGCACAAAAGCAGTGGGGGGGGGGGGGGGTCAGTCCATGCAGCCTGATCAGTGGGTGTGTAGAGTATGCATTTAATTTCATAAACAAACTGAATTGGGGGGGGGGGGTTCGTTTGGGCAAAAGAGACCAGAACCGAGTGGGGGGGAGGGATGGCAGCTCCAGACCAGTGAAAGGGAGGCAGAAAGGGTGGGGTGGTGGCACAGGACCCCAGGTCCAAGTAAGGATAAACCACTGGCAGTACAGCCCCTTCACCCGATGGCAACACCCCATGGTCTGTGCTATAATTCTGCTACTGATCAAAAACTAAAAACAACCTGGTTATGGTCGTACCTGTATTAAATGATGCAGTGGCGTAACTAGAAACCCGAGGGCCCCGGTGCAAGAATCCATGAAGGCCCCCCCCCCCAAAAAAAGGATCTATATATTTTTACTTTTTTTTTCTCCTGCAATATAAAAAAAAAAATGATTAGTATTGCCCCCCCAGCTCACATGGATATATATTGCCCCCCCAGCTCTCACCTCTGCTGCTCCGCCAGCCTTGTTCTCCCTAGAGGCAAGCGGCCGCTGGCAGCATGGCCGTTCGCCGGGAACCACCTGACCAGCGCAGCTGAGTTCTCGCGAGAGGATCTCGTGCGCTGGTCAGGTGGTTCCCATCCCACGCAGGTGGCCAAGCTGCAAGCCAGCGGCCGCTTGTAAGGATAGGAACGGCAGGCGGCGCTGCTCCCAGATTCCGGCACCGATTGCTGGAATCTGGCCGCGGCGCTGGGCCCCCCCCCCCTCTAGTGGCGGAATGCCAGGGCCCGGTCGCAAGTACGTCCCTGGTACTTCCGCCACTGAAATGGGAGGGAAAAAAGTTTCTTACTGTAAGTTTTGAAGGCGGTGAATACTCAGTCGTATATGCTGCCGCTTGATAAGGAAAAGACTTTTATGCATCAGCAGCTCTAAATCGGGGACGGCAGACATTTCTGGCTCCGGGCATGTGCTCGCCAATAAAGAAAGTTATTGAGCAGTCTTTCAGCTGTAAAGAGGCTGAAAACGCATGATCCAAACTCAATACAGCACAATTTAAAGCCGGGATCTCAAGCTCTACGAGCCAAACCCATGTCGATGGACTACAAATCCCAGAATTCTTCAGATGCAATAGATGACAGACACTCAGGTCAAGTCCCATGAGTTTAGATTCCTGATTTAAAGCATTCGCAGCCAAAAAAAGCAAACAATGGTCTACCTTTTAATATTTATTTTTTCCTTTGCCTTGCAGTGCAAAACCAAGACGGATATCACTGCATCCTGCGGTAATCAACACATACTGCTCAGAGAATCACTGCCAGGCCAGAGAGGAAATAATCTGCAACAGCAGACAGCGATACAATGATTTCTAAATGGAATTCTGTAGATCATACATGAGAAAACAAATTGCAACAGGTGCTTTTTCCACTTTAACTACCAATGATGTCCTGCAATTGCAAATGTCAATTGCACAGCAAGGAGATTGAAAATAATCTTGAAAAAGGAGTTGTTTTTTAAACTTGGTCTGAAAATAAAAATAAAGTTAAATTTATCGCGTAGCACAGGCCTCCAAATTTCAAGTCCCAAGCTACTAGTCAGGTCTTAAGAGTTACTCGCGACTAGTTGCCCCACCTAACCCCTTATCCTGCCCTGCCTCTACATTCCCACTCGCCCTCATGTAATTTCCACTCGCCAAATGCGAGCAGGCGAGTGGAAATTTTGAGGCCTGGCGTAACATAACAAAGATCGGTAATCTTGGCCCCTGCAGATCTGTTGTAACTACATCCATCTCCCCCTAGAACGCACAGCTAAAACTTTCATTAGCTGAGCATCGTGGGGGATGTAACTCCAAAAAGATATGAAGGGCCAAGGAGTGCTGACCCCTGATTTATAGTGTTAAACACTGCAGCATTAAGGGGCACCACATGGACAAACGTCAGAGAAATTCAGGAGAAGCTTCAGTGAAACCTCTGCCACTGGTTGGCATTTCACTAAAAGGGAAATACAAAGTTTAACTGTTGCAATTATGGCAAACCCTGGGGTGCTTAATGAATAACCCCCAAAAAAAAACACAGTACGGGCTTAGTTTGCAAAAAGATCAATCAATCAAGCAATGCTGAAGGTTCCGGGTTGCATAGTTTTCGTATAAAGATATAAATGGGCTGATATTACGAAAACGATACAAGCCGCTGGGTGTTACAACCGTTTGTATACTTTTATATTTGTGTATATAATATTTTTAATAAATTAAAACTTCTTTTCTATGAAAAATCTGTGTTTTATGAGCAAATTGCACGACTGGTTTTCCTACAGAGCATGCCCTGAGTAGCCAAGTGTTGCGGGCTTACCGTAGATACGCGAGTATAGCGCGACCCGAATATAACGCGATGGGTAGAGATTTATTATGGAAATGAGAGAATACGCAAGACTCGAATATAACGCGAGGAGCAAAATTATTAAAGTGTACTGTACCGGTAAACAATTAAAATTGTTCCAGGTTCTCTTAACACAGTCAGGCTCCCCCTCAGGCCAGGGTGCTCTGCTCTAGAATGATTGCAGTTGTTACCAATTATGAAGCCGCCGGCCACCCGTCTTCTTACTTGCGATAAGATGGCCGACGGAGTGAATCATTCACCAATAGCCAGCATGCCAGGGGGTGTTGTTTTCTGACCTCCGGCTCCAGCAGGACAGACTCATCCACCACATCGTCCACCGTTAGTCAGACCCCCCCCCCCAAACGAGCTTGTACGTCACTGCAGAGGCGCTGAGCAATTCTCACGTCAGGGAGCTCGCATTCACTTTAGGGAGACTACCGGGACACTTGGGATCCCTGAGCAAGTAAAGTTTTCTTTTTTACACGCGATGCAGATGTCTCCAATATAATGCGACCCCTCCAATTTTAAAGGTAATTTTTTGTCACCAAAATCATGCGGTATACTCAAGTATCTACAGTAATACACAAGACAAACGTGAAGCCTCCGAATCAGAAAAGATGCACTATTTACTATATTCTGCCATACAATCATTTTGCCTGGGGTCTCAACCCTTTCACTAGCATTTTCAAGAATGCTCTACCTTGTGGTACAAGCAGACGCGTTTCGCAAAAACTCCATGTAGTCTAATTCTAAAGCAATGCAGATTAATATTGTTTAAGCGCAAGTGGGTTCCGGAACACCGAGATTTCAAAGCCATCGGAAAAGCCAGCGGCTCTGCGGAAATGATTTAAAAAGCTTTGAGATCCATTTTTCCTGCGTGGAGCAGACTCGAGCTATAAAGTAAATGTAGCAACACTTTTTGGCCAGCAGAGGGAGCCCTGTGCTTGTCTAATAGTGTTTACTTACACAGTGGGACACCCTCTGCATACATTTACTGTGCGGGTAATAAAATGTAATTTTCCATTAAACCACTGAGTCCTGGCAGTGGTTTTATGAAGAAAAAAAAAAAAAAAAAAACGCCACTTGTTATTGAAAACTGTTAATAATAAGCAAAAACAAAGCAGTTCACATCACTCTCTGGGCACGCCAACACATTCACACGTTAGGTTTCCCATATTGTGTTCTCTTTGTAAACACGCCAGGATTTCCTAAACATACAATTAATGCAAAGCCGCAGGAGCTGGTCTGGGCAGAGGTCCTTGCACAAATTAGCCAAATCAGAGACCTCACATTCTGCAAAATAAAGGCTCAGCATCAGTAGTTAGAAGAGCCTTAACATATAGTCGTTTTCAGTTTGCAATGCTTCCTTTAGAACACAAGAATCCTTTAACATATGAAAAAATATTTTCCATAAAACCACTGCCAGGAAGCAGCACTTTTCTTTTTTAACAAAAAAAACGTACAACACTTTGCATTCATTATACAGTGAACAACATTGTTAATGTATTTTGTTTCGTCTGTCAAATAGGGTTACTACAGTAAAATGTCACCATCTGCTGGCCAAAAAGCGCTACTGCGGCTACGGAATCTGTGTTTCCGACTGAGTACCAGCTGCCCGAACTGTTTTAGTGCCTCAGCTGTCATGCCGACGTGTAAAACCCTTGGGGCACATTCTAGAGAGCATTTGGCAAATAGAGTACACTACATTTCGGAATTGAAGTGGTTAAAAGAAAATGCTTTTTTGCATGATCCATGAAGGGTCACTTTTACAAAAAAAAGTGACAAAACAGGGGAGACTTGACAAAGACCTACATTAGGACAAAACGTTGTCCTTCACATCTGAGGAAATAAACCCATTTTCACTGAATAATACAGAAGAGTCAGTACTATGGTTATTCTACAAAACAGGGATGGACACATTCGCCAAATGCACGTTCCATGTAGTTGTAGGACACAAAATTTAGATGATGTACGAGCAAAAATTCAAGGAATCCATGGCTACCTGCCCCAGTTACAGTAAACGGGGAGTACAGTTATTTGAACGGTCAGGGATAGCTTGAAAGAAAAATTACAAAGCCAGAACCACCATGAGGACATCACCAAGGACCTTCAGCATCCAATGCAGCTTTGAGATAGCTGAAGACTAAATGGCAGCTGCTCTAACAATGCATTGGCTTGTAATAGTGTAGAGCAGGGATAGGCAACATTGGCCCTCCAGAGGTTTTGGATCTACATTTCTCATGAGGCTCAATCAATCTGAGCATCATGGGAGATGTAGGTTCAAAACGTCTGGGAGGGCCAATTTGTTGACCCGCAATGTAGAAAAACTCCTGACTCAGTGCCATGCTTGTGTTAGCAAAACCAAATAATACAGTACCTAGGCTATGGGGTCCGAGAGCGTGGTATCAGTTTAAAGGTAATCTGCCTGCCATCGCTACAACACCAGTGGAGGTAATGGAGGTCCAGGTCAGTGAGGAGATGTGATTGGGCACAGGCCCAACTCAACTGGAGAACAAGCCTCCTGGAGAAGATGCGCGGCTGCAGTACTTTCCAACCCCTCAGCAGGAGGATACGTGCCCCACGCAAGGTCAGACCGACAGCCACGGACACAGATCCACAGGGACAGCATGCCCGGGCACTGCATGCACTCTGAGGGCCACATGTATGCCAACTGGTCCGCACACCACATGGACACCCATTGGGCCAGGCCCCACACTGGTGAACTTGCCGCTCTGTGGCCAAAGCAGGAGGGGGGAGAGTCTATCAGCCACGATGTGTCCTTCTGCAATTACCTAAAAGCCGAGACGTGTTACACGTTCCGCCAGTCGGAGGCAAAGGTCAGTAGGACGTAAAAAAAACTGCCTCGAGGGTCGTTTTTTAGAAAAGCTTGTCACGTTAAAACAGCATCAGACGTTGGAAAACCACAGAATAAACTCCATTCCCCACACACTGTGCACGAGCAACTCGAAAGGGTTATTCATAGATATTCCAAGGGTTTTTCTTTGTATATAGTTACCTTCAAGCAGGGGGTCAAGTCCCGAAAAAATTAATGTGGGAATTCACCAAGATCTGTCCCCCCAATTAGCAAATTATCATCGCACACATAACGAACATATTTAACTCATTTATACATACGCAGGGCCCTATTACATTCTCCACGCATGTTTGCGCCGGCGCAAAACCACATTAATGTGAGGGGCAAAACCTTTTGCGCTGAACATCGTATTACAATGTCAGCGCAGCAAACGCGCGTATACGTCTACCGCGGGTGAACGCTGCGCGAGCTTACTGTACTTCGCGCGTCCTATACTTAACATTGTGAGCGCAAATGCGTTTGTGCGCTGGTACGTGGATGGTATTACAATCTATGCGCAGTTTGTAACGCACAGCCTTTGAGCGCATAAATTTTAGCAACTCCTAAAAGCTGGTGTTAATGGCAAATTCTATCAACCTGGCCGAAACCAAATACACCAGCCCAAACAAAAATACGCAGCAAAGTGTAGTTACACATTCTACACATACCCAAACAATAAAATGGAGACGTTGTGCGTGTTTTTTTTATTGCTGCAGCATATATGCGCAGATTGACTTTGACAGGCGCAAAAACTTAATGCGAGACAATTGTGGTTCTTAATTGTGATTGGCTCAATCGTGTGAAAAAACAGTCCGCACACTGATTTCTGCACGCAACGTTGCTGCGCGTGCGTTTGTGCGCGTCCGTTTTACACGCGTTATTGCTCGACGGATGAAAAAAATGGGCGAGGATTGTAATTCCAGCGTGTTGACTTTTAATGCTGGGCGCACAAATTCACACGTTGCGCGGGCGTTTTGCGTGAAGAATGCAAAAGGGCCTGTAGACTTTAGCATGAATAGGTTTCCCTGTTAACTCAGGTGATTAAACAAACGAATACGAGCTTTACAGTATGTGGGAACGGCCAATCGCCAGCTTTCTGAATAGCTGATTGGCCACGAAATTGCATCGTACGGGGAGGTTCACAGTTTGGTGCAATTCCGTGGGCAATTCGGTGTTTTTTGGAATAACCCCCTTCGTCCAGTAGAATCCTGCGTACAAGCGCCGCTTACAGGACGTGGCTTCTATAGACGTTAAACACCTCTATGCAAACTCCTGGGTGAAAACTGAAAGGATGCACATTGCACTTTATGTTCACCTCCTGTCACCCTCGAGCTTTTACTGTATCAATCCTTAGAACTAGATTTTTATCCAAACGACCACTTAGGCTAAGGTCAGACGAACGCAGTATTAACGTGCGTTTAGCAACACTAAATCACGGCCGCGCTAGCAGCAAATGACGGCCAATGACGGGCAATATATGAAGAACGGCCGCACAAAAGTGGCAAACACATTTTTTCGAGAATGTCAAACCGCTAGTACGGACGTACAGAGTGCGCTGCGTCCGCTAGCGGCGTGTGTGCGTGATTAGGACACGTCAGACGCTGCTAATGTCCGGCCAACATAACGTCCAGACACAGTGTTTTATTGATAATCCGTACAAAATCACGGACGAGAATGCGCATCGTATGACCGCTATCGCGTATTCCGTGAAAAAATACATCCATTCGTTCGAATGCACTTTTTAACGGACAACGCGAAAAATGCGTTCGCCTGACCCTAGCCTCAATCCCCTCTCCTCCTGTTTCCAACCCCAACCCTTCTAGATTGTGAGTTCCCACGGGAATAGGGCCCTCGTTTCCTCCTGTACTGTTTGTCAAATGTTGTTCAATGTATTGTAACCCTGTCTATACTGTGCCCATTGTACAGCGCTGCGGAACATGCTGGCGCTTTATAAATAAATAATAATCCACCTAGGCTGAACACATGTAGCCTTGGTCTTTCGGTCCCTCTAAAGTGCAGCCCACTCGCACGTCTTTTATAATAAAGAAAAAAAAAAATTGTATATTGTGCGAACAACCACAATAAAATAAAGAAACGATCGTTAAAAGGGAGTCCATACAATATTCAGAAATATCAAACAAATACAATAGTGAAAAAAACCCGCAACAAATTGATATTTCTAAAGAAAAATCCTTCTGTGGAACTAGTCACAAATACAACGTAGCATATGGCGCTAGTCAAACATTAAAAAGGAACGCGAAGGGGGGGGGGAGAAATAAAGACCAAGAGCGAAAGAAGAAGGGAGAAAAAAAAAAAAAAGCGCATCTGTTTAGGAGATAAATGACCCAAAATAGAAAGTGCTAGAATAAGAGAAGGAAGGAACACTTCCTATTTTGAGTCATTATCTCCTAAACAGGCACTTTATTTTATATATATGTTGGTTCACCAATAGTTTTAGCTTTCACTGTGTGTCATCTATGGCACCGTGTGCGCCCGTACGGACATGCCTTCCGGTGTCCGTCGCAGCGTTGTGACAATTAGCATCTGTCTGTGCGTCACGTTATAGCGTGTGTGAAGGTTTTGAATATCCGAGGAGCTTTGTCAAGTCCCTGGCTAAGAGCAGGAGGATACGAGCGAGTACGACAATACAGACCTATCCGTAGGCAGACAGTTCAGCACGTTAAAACCAAATGTTTTCCATAGCCTGATAAAAGGTAGATATGGGATTTTTTCCCATTGTGTACTTTATTGCCCTTGAGAAAGTCTACGCTTAGACGAAACGCGTCGGGCTATTTTAGATGAATCCATTAACCTATATAATAAACACCCCCTTTATATATTCACTCCATTTCTTACCCCGTCATGCATTAGGTGGAAAGATCCAGGTCCAATACAGTGACCAATTCGCTATGCCCTATTCATATCATACCACTAGAGGTGGGAGTCCAGCGAGCCTTGGAAGACATCATCACTTCCGTGTACATACAGCTCCAGAATTCAAACCCCACTAGGGGCTCTATTACATTCTTCGCGCAAACGTTAAATTAACGCGTGCGCAAAAACGCATTAACGCGAGGGGCAAAACCCTTCGCGCAGAACGTCGTATTACAATGTCTGCGCAAAAAAATGCACGTTAACGTCTACCGCGGGTGAACCTGCGCGAACCCATTGCGAGCGTAATGTACTTTGCGCATCCTATACTTAACAATGTGAGCGCAAATGCGTTTGTAATACCATCGGCGTACCAGCTCACAATCTACGCGCAGTTTTTAACGGACAGCATTTGCGCGCATAATTTTAACGTCTTTTCTGGTGGTAACGGCAAATCTGAACGTCCTGGCCGAAACGAAATCCACCAGCCCGAAAAAAATAAATACAGCAAAGTACAGTTACACATTCTACACATACCCAAACAATAAAAATCGAGAGGTTGTGTGTGTTTTTATTACTGCTGCAGCATATATACTCTGATTTTGACAGGCGCAAAAACTGAACGGGAGATAATTGTGGTTCTTAATTCAGATTGACTGAATCGCGTGAAAAAAAACAGTCCACACACTGATTTCTGCACGCAGCATTACTGCACGCACGTTTTTGCGCATCTTTTTTACGCGCGGTATTTTGACAGATGAAAAAATGCGCTCGGAATGTAATACCAGCGTTAATTTACAGGCGTTAGCGTTTTTGCGCAAAGAATGGAATCGAGCCCAAGGTTAGGGATAAGTGTCAAACTCCGAGACCTAGATTTGTATTGCCTACAATTCCAAGAATTCTTTGAATGTTACAGGTGGACAGAAGAATCAGGACCGGGACAGGAGAATCATGGACCGGTGTGGTTCACAAACATCTGGGGTGGCCGAAGTTTGAGATCCCTGCACCATAATATCCCAGAAAATTAAGCAACCTTTTCATTTTCTGTTTAAGAATATCATTTGTTCTAAAAGTCAACCGATGCATAAATGGATTCCATTCATAAAAACGCACCAAAAGTCACGATATGACCCTCATAAATGAACCAGTCTGGGAATACCATCAGCCCTTTACATGGGGAGGAGGAAGACATAAATTCCAGCGCCCAATACCATTTTACTGAATTGATACAAGAGGCTATTGAAAAGGTTTTAAAGACGCACAAGCATGTGCCAGTTTATAGTAGACAATGATCAATGCGAAACCAACGTCACATCAAATCGGTGGATGGCGGCTGAAGCCGTTTCCCCGTCATCGGATTGAACGACTAACATAGACCCACCATGAAGCGTTCGACGCGCACGCTCAGACACACACCGGCGGTAGCTCTGCCCGGCCTTCAGTCGCATCCTGATCCACAGCACAGACTGGATTTGATGTTTTATGGTTTTTACTTGTGTAATTGGCATCATTAAACACATCCATGCGAGTTTGAGGCAGCAACCCGCGATATCATTAAAATTATATCGTACAAAGTCTATATTTATATATAATATATATTTTGTTTTTGTAAGGGGATTGTTTGTTTTTCAATCTATCTGGGAATGCGTTATGTGTATTTGAATAGAATACGGAACTTGACGATCCTGGATAATAAAAGGGGTGGAGGGGGACCCCACTTCTGCCCGCTACACACGGCTGGAGGCGATGTGGTGTGCCGAGGGGGAAGGCTGGCTCATCTATAGTCCCTTAAATAAAAAAAAATTAAAAAAAAGAGAGAGGGCAGGAGGGGAAATTAAAAAGGTTTTCTGGGTCCATAGCCCTATCAAGTAGAACAACGTCAATGAGTTACCGATGAACCACCTTCTCCCTGACCATAGCCTTCAGAAGAACAGAAATGGCAAGGTGGTCACTGCCTCCGTAAAGGACAACAGGACACAGGCTGCCTCAATAAAAGGTATGCCTAATCTCAACAGGTGACGCAGCGCCCCCCGACAGCAACATTGATTATCTTCTCTTTGTAGCCGTTGATCCCCGTTCCATGAGGCTTTAAAAGCTGGAGCGCTGCAGGGTTCCCCAAGCTGTCCTCAAAATTAAAAAACGTTTCCACCAGGAGAAAAAAAAAAAAAAAAAAAGTGAGGGGCTTGCTGGACACCTCTCATCTTATGTGGTGGTGGGCAAGTTTCCTTTGAGAGCGATAGCATCATTCTACACTCCTCACCCACTGCCACCGAGTCCACCTGAAGACCCCCAACCTCCCCCTCCGCTCCTGCGAAAACAACCAAAGGATGGAGAGGGAGATGGTAGACCAAGTTGTCTCTCATAGGATGGCACAACATCTGCAAAACCGCTGTCTGCTGCCTCCCACCGAGGGAGGGGGAGTGACTGGAGCAAAGTAGGCATGAACTTTAATATTAGGTAGATGCGTCTGAAAAAGAAGAAATGGATGGAAGACAGCCGTTAGGAACTTGTGATGCCCTAGTGGCCACCTCAACCGAGAGGACCCTTTTTAAAAGAAGTTATCCCAATCACAACCACCTCCTCACCCGTAGCCTCTTGATGCCAGCTCGCGTAATCTGTTGGCAGTCATACAATTCGATTCGTTCGAGGCTCTGGCAGCTCTTTAGGTGTTCCAGCGATGCGTCGGTAATGAGAGGGCAATTGTCTAGCTCGATGACCTCTAGTCGATCGTGGGCGCACGCTCCATTACCCAGGTGGCGGATTCCATCATCTGTGATTAACTCACAGTGTGATAGACTCTGTAAGACAAAAAGACAAGTGATGCAATCCACTGCCGGTATGCCATGCTCATCTCAGGGAGCCCATCGCTGACACCATAACCCTGGGACATCAAACCATGTTCTGATGAAGCTCATCACCTCTGACCGCACAGACTTACACTGGCACACAAGCTCTTGAAGGCTGCATTCACATACCAAGAACCTTATGCCAGCATAGCAGCTTCCATGAAGCTTTCCATCCCTGACTGGCATCTGATGTGCGCCTGAAATGTGGCCCAATATGCACTCTAAGGCTAGGGTCAGACGAATGCATTTTTCGCATCGTCTGTAAAAAAATTGCGTCTGAACGCATGGACGTACTTTTTCGCAGAATTCACGATAGCGGTCATATGATGCGCAATTT
The DNA here is from genome assembly GCA_009667805.1 of Leptobrachium leishanense. Lineage (NCBI taxonomy): Eukaryota > Metazoa > Chordata > Amphibia > Anura > Megophryidae > Leptobrachium > Leptobrachium leishanense. Next base: position 35,276,096 of record CM019074.1, on the reverse strand, counting down.
CGCGCGTGATTTTTTATGGCCCCAAACCAGGAAACTTTGGGTGTCTGGACGTTATGTTGGCCGGACATAAGCAGCGTCTGACATCTCCTAATCACACACACACGCCGCTATGCGGACGCAGCGCACTCTGTACGTCAGTACTAGCGGTTCGACGTTCTTGCAAAAATGCGTTCGTTTGCCGCTTGCGTTGCGCAGCTGAACTTTCGTGCGGCCGTACTTTGCGTGTGGGCCTGCGTTGGACGTCATTTGCTGCTACCACGGCCAGGGCCGGCCCATCCATGGAGCGGGGTGGAGCAGCGGCTCCAGGCGGCCCTATGTCAGGGCGGTAAAATGCCGCTCAAGGGCCGCGGGAGAGTACCCATCCTGGACAAGGCACGGCCCTCGAGCATCATGCGAAGCCAGGATGCACCTCCCCTCTCGACGGACCAGCGCCCACCCTCACAAGAGATCAGCGGCTCCCACCCCCGTCACATAGGCAGAGCGGCGCCCTCCCCCTACACACGTGCGGGCCAGCACCTGCACCCTTCATTGTAGGAAGTCGGAGCCCGCCATTTTCAGCCGGCGCTTTTGAAGCCGTCCAGCCGCGGAGGTCCAGTCCAGCCGTGGGGGGGGGGGTCTGAAGACCGCCAGCCCCGGAGCGCCTGAAGACAGCCAGCCGGAGCCAGGCCTCGAGAAAGCCACAGGGTCCAGGCCTCGACTAGGCCCGGGGCCAGCCCCAGTGCCATGTTCGGTGCCAGGCCTTCAACCAGGTTTTCAAGTCGTCAAAAGTGTGCTGGAGCACAACCAGGCCCGACGGCGTCCAGCAAGCCCTCCACTATGTGGGTAAGTTTATGTGTGTGTGACTTTGTCTGTGAGTGTGTGGTCGTGTGACTTTAGGTGCGTGTGAGTGTGTATGACTGTAGGTGCGTGTGAGTGTGTATGACTGTAGGTGTGCGTGAGTGTGTATGACTGTAGGTGCGCGTGAGTGTGTATGACTGTAGGTGCGCGTGAGTGTGTATGACTGTAGGTGCGCGTAAGTGTGTGTGACTGTAGGTGCGTGAGTGCGTGTGACTGTAGGTGCGTGAGTGCGTGCGTGTGATCACAGAGCTCCACAGCAATAAAACTCACAGTAACGTGCCATATGTATGAATATCACGGAGCTCCACAGCAATAAAACTCCGTAATGTACAGTGTGTATGCGTGTGAGTTTTATTGCTGTAGAGCTCTGGGATACGTTCATACGCACTGCACATTACTGTGAGTTCTATTGCTGTGGAGCTCTGATTCGCTCATACATGTCACGTGTTTGTATTTTTTTTTGGGGGGGGGCAGCATTTCACCTTTCGCTCCAGGCAGCACAGTGGCTTGGGCCGGCCCTGACCATGGCCGTAATAAAGAGTGGCTAAACGTACGTTCGCACTGCGTTCGTCTGACCCCAGCCTAAGAGACCATCATGTCATGCGCTGTAAACCTGGACCAGTGCACTGTGACATCCTGAAAGCGCCAGACACCAAACATATGTAAACACACCAAGCACTCTTGAAGCCTACCAGTAAGGTCATGATTATTTTGTGCAGGCCGAGTACACTTGCATGAATTTTATCATCCCGAGTTCCATAGCAGGGTTGCCAGGTCGGCAATGTTTTCCTGGACACACACAGGGTTATTAAGAGCGCAACGAAATGTCACCTACATTTCGGCGAGTCAAATTCACCGACCCTGCGGTTAAATCAGCATTCACCACAGGGTGCCCCAACGCATCGGAAAAACCACTGCATCGATCCAAAAAAAGCCGACAAGCCGCCAAACAGGGTAACCCAACTTTTAAAAGGCATTTTCAAAAAAAAAAAGTACTGCATAAAAATGCCTGGGAACATAGAAGGTCCTGTGAATAAAAAGGTCTGTTACAGAAAAATATAAACTAACTTTGGGAAAAGGATTTTGCCGAAAAAAAAAAAAAATGTTTAATAAAAGCCGAGGATTTTTTCTATATATATTTTTTTAACATTGAAACATATGGGATTCGCAGGTTTAAACCTGTCGAACGAAACCACCGAACATCAGGGCATTTCACTGCTGTTCGGTGAATAGATTCACTGCCTTCGAAGATCATTGTAATCCGCTGGCTATTAGAATCCGCTGGCCGTGAAGTTGCACCGTACGGGGAAATTCATTGTTTGGTGCAATTTCGTGACCAGTTCAGTTCTCCCTGAATAACCCTGATAATGTATTCATGCTAACGGCCAGGACATGAAAAAAAATGCCACCCGGCAGCATGTAGCATCCATACACTGCAGGTAAGGCAGATCACCTGGGATTCCTGTTTAATATCTCGATTTCCTTCTTGCAGCATATGAATTATACATGTTTCAGGGCAGCACTTTTCCCAGGGCTCATGAAATCGTAATGTGTGTCCAGGAAACATGGCCCATCTGGCAACTCCACTACATAGCCATTATTTGAATTCTACATAATGCTCATCTTCGACATCGGTAGGACCCCTCGTGTTTTTCCTCACCCCCCCCTCATCTCACGCTAGATCATGGTGGCCCTTACGAATAACTTGATGCCAGCCATCTGTCGTGTCCATCCCAGTGTCAAAAGAAAACAAAGCTATCCCAAAAGGCAACCACAGTATCCAAGTCCTGTGTCACTGTCACTCATCCTCACGCACCTCACCAGCCTCATGCTCCATCCACAGACCGATACTCACCAAGACCTGCAGTCTGGGACAGTGTATGGAGAGCTGGATGAGTGTGCTATCTGTGATCTACAACACAAGAACAGATTAGGAACAGGGGAGATGCAATCCACGATCGACACGCGGCACAAAAGACAGGCAAACATCAGACGAGGGTTCCATCGCGAGAACGTTGTCAGAGCCACTTTGGAAACACCACCCGTCAAAGAAATGACCCAGCAGCCCAGCTCACCTGGACGCACTCCTCCAGGTCCATCTTCTCCAGCTCGTGACAGTTCTGTGTGAAAGAGGAGAGTTTAGATCCAGGAACAGACAACGGGGCCTTCATAAAAAAAGAACGAGTCTTACTTTGGCCAGAGTGGTGAATCCCAGGTCTGTCAGTTGGGAACATCTCGCCACTTCAAGTATTCTGTTAAAAAGACAAAACATTCTCAGATCTAAAATTCTGGGGGAGGGGAAGGGGGTGCAAGGTGATCACAGGCAAGTAGGAATGTAGAGTGTTAAAAGGGACACTACCAAAATATATATATGTATTTTTTTACATTTTTTTTTAAAATTATATAATTTAAAAAAATATATATATTTTTTAAAATAAAAACAACATTCAAATATTATATAATTTAAAAATAATTATATTTAATATATAATTTTTTTTTTTTTAATTATTATATAATTTTAAAAAAATGTAAAAAAATTATATATAATTTTTAATTTTTTTAAAATTATATAATAAAAAATTAAATGTCTTTTTTTTTATTAAGTTGTGAATAAATATAAAAGAGAAAAACAAAGCACAAGTGAGATAAGAAAATATTTTACTATAGGTGTCACTGGGTGCATCCAAAATATTTTACTATAGGTGTCACTGGGTGCATCCATATGGTGTTGTAAATGGACACACAGACGGGGTTAAATACTACAAAGTGACTGAGTGGCATCTGAAGCAATCCTCTCCAGTGGATGATACTCGGTCACATGTAGTCGTACAATCTGGGAAGTCCATGATGACCACTCAAGTCGCCCGACTATGGATCCAGTGGACGACCAGCCTTAATGTCAGAACGAGAAAACACGACACTGCGTATGCAGCGCTTTATCCCGGTCACCTGAGATGGGGGCAGTTCTGACCCAGTGCATTGAGTATGGAGTCTGTGATATTGGAGCAGCCGGACGCACAGAGAGACTGGAGCTTGTGACATCCGCGACAGATCGTGATGAGGCCGTCGTCCGTTATCTGCTGCTGAGACAGAAAGACAATACAAGCTGGGACGGACGTAGAAGCTGAGCTCAACGGGAGACGCCATCAGTGTGTACGAGACCGCCCTTACAATCATCCTCAAAAATCCAGTTACACGATGAGACTGGGGATTCAAAGCAAGCGATGCTTTTGTATAGATTGGGGCTTAATACTGTAACCATTGAATCCCTTGTATAATGAACGTATGAATGCCGGGCTAATTTATGAGGCTCCTCAGACACCGCGAGCGCGATAAGCTACCAGTGTTTTTGCCTGAGATATTGAGCTCCGCACCCCCTTATGTGGTAATCATCACTGAGCCTTTGGGTTGGAGTGGTACACAAATATATTTAACAAAGTATGCACACACATGCTCTTATTATCTCCCACCTTGACTACTGTAACCTTCTTCTCTCTGGTCTTAAGAGATTCTCCCTCTGCAGTCTGTAATGAACACCTGCGCCAGACTCCTTCACCTCACCTTCCGCACCTCACCCATGTGTCAATCTCTGCACTGGCTCCCTGTTGGCTTTAGAATCCATTTCAAAATACTGCTGCTCACATATAAAGATCTCCATAACGTGCGCCCCTGCCTACATCTCCCTTATTAGCAAGTACATCCCCGTCCTGACCACTTCGCCCGGCCAATGATCTGATGTGATCTTCATACCTGCACCCCCAACTCTCACCTTCAAGAATTCTCCCGAGCAGTCCCCTTTTTACAGAACTCCCATCACATTAGACTCTTGTCTCTCCAGTCCTTCAAGAAGTCTCTGAAAAATGCATTAGAGAAGCCCATCTTCCCAAACACCCAACCATGCGCTGCTTCCCATACCCTCTCCCAACGCGTCACCCCCTCTCCTCTTTGATTGTAAGCTCCCGAGCAGGGTCCTCTCTCCTACTGTTCTGTGTGTGTTTAACTTGTATGGACATTTGTTTTCGGTCTCACCCATTGTACAGCGCTATGGAACTTGTTGGTGCTTTACTAATACTTGTTTATTGGCCGCATTGTAAATCTTGTAACAAAAACAAATAGGCCTAGAGGGACAGCAACCTGCAGTGTATACTTATCGATACATTGTCACGATAACAGGAGCCTGTACAGCCCGCCGGACAACAGGAAGAAGAAAGAATGGACTACAGACCGTTCCATGTGTATAACGGGGTATGTGCGTCTTTCCAAGGGAAGAGCATATGGTCTCTTAGATTGTAAGCTCTCGAGAAGGGTCCTCCCTCCTACTGTTCTGTGTGTAACGTGTATGGGCCCTATTACATTCTTCGCGCATTTGTTTTGCGTGCGCGTGCAAATGCGCATTTGCACGAGTGCAAAACCATTTGCGCAGAACGTCGTATTATGACGTTTGCGCAAACAATGCGCGTAATCGTCTGCCGCGATTGACCCTGCGCGAACGAATTTTCCTGCGCGCATCCTATACTTGACATGGTCAGCGAAATTTGCGTTCGTGCGCGGATGGTATTACATTCTTCGCGCAACGAAAGTTTGCACGCATTTTCGTAACGTCTTTGAAAAGCAGGTGGTAACTGTAACTGTGATCGAAACGAAATACACCAGCACAAAAAAAAAAAAATACAGCACAGTTACACATTCTACACATACCCAAACATTAAAAATTTATAAATTGTGTCAGTTAATTTTTTTTTTCCATTTTTTTTTAGTTTGTAAATATGTTATTGGAAATGGGTGATTGAGGTTGGCTGAATCCCGTGACAAAACAGTCTGCCCACAATGTTCATTTGCGAACGGCTTTGCGCGTCGGATTTGCGAACGAAAAATCTTGAAAAAAATGCGCTCGGATCGTAATACCACGTTAATTTTCGCGCGATCGCGCTTTTTTTTTGTGCGCAAAAAAATTGCACTGCGTATACGCAGTTGCGCAGAGAATGTAATCGGGACCTATGTATGTTAGTTATTCTGTGTCTCCCTTTTGTACAGCGCTACGGAACTTGTTGGCACTTTCTAAATGCTTGTAACTAACCAAAACCAAATAATCTAGTGACCTGTAAATGACGGCTGGAGAGCAGAGACCTGGATAACACAACATACAGGCGAGTGGTGTGTACAATGTCACCGCATTCTGATTTAGTGTTCCTAATAAAGGTTTAATAAAGTGCACAAACCTGTCTTCCGCAATATAAATATAGATTTTGGGTTGGAGGAGCCGTACACCAACAAATATATTTATATTTAACAAGGGCCCGGGAGGATCACCACACCTTAAACCAGCGTTTCCCAACCTTTGTCCTCAAGTCCACCTAACAGGACAGGTTTTAAGGATCACCTTGGGGAAACGCAGACTGAATCCTGCAATCACTGAGCATTAAATCATATCAGTCAGATATCTGGCAAACCTGGCCTGTCAGCAGGTCCCGAGGACAGGTTTGGGAAACGCTGGTTTAGGGAGTCATACCATCTCTCGATAAAGCCATACACGATCCGGTGGGAACTTACTGAACACGCCTGGAGATTTAACGTGACGAGCTCCGGACAGTGCGATCCGATGTATTTCAGCGCCTCATCTTCCAGCTGCAGAAAAGAGGAAAGAAACCAGGAGAAAAAGAGCAGGTCTGACAGGAGAGCCCGTGCGCCCAGCGAGTCCTGTTATATAGACACTAAGGGCACTTTAAATCCGCTAAACATATAGAAAAAGGAGGGGGGGAATTACTCAATGCCACCCCCCCTCTCTTTAAAAGAGGGCATCCTCAAAGCGATCAATGATGCCCCTTTGGCTCATTTACCACCACCGTTTTTGTAGATTTTTTTTGAAAGAAAAAAAAAAAAGAAGCACGGGGGGGGGGGGCAATGAGGGTTATTCAAGAAGTGCCGAATTTCACAATACGGTGCAAGTTTATTGCAGTTCGTCCATTCACAAAGCTGCCAGTTCACCAAATACTGCCGAATTTCCAGCGAAATACGGTGCAGATCGCTAATTTGGGGGATCTTCGGCGGCAAAAAAAACAGTCCCATAAAATAAGTAACGGTTAATCTATTCAGAAAACGCTGAACTGCGCCAAAAGTGTCAGCGAAATGCCCGGATTTTCGTTGGTTTAGTGCAACATGTTTAAAACGGGCGAATCCCGTAGGATTCAAAAGGTTAAAAAAATTATAGGTTGTTTTTCAATTTATTCTATTTCAAAACCATCGCTTTCATTTTTCATCAAAAAGTCTTTTTATTTGATGATTCAATATTTTTTATTTATTATAAAAAAATAATAAAAAAAAAATAATAATTTTCTAATTAGGACCTTTATTATTTCTACACATTTTACTGGTTTAAAACACCTTTATTAATTTTAACGTTTAGCGTTGGAGGTGCTCATGACACACCGGGCCATTTCCCTCAGATATAGACATGGCGAGACACGGTATGAAGAGTAGCACGCACGTTTTCCACAAGCAAAAACCTTTTTGACGCTCAGGAAAGACTCATGAAAAAAATACTATGAGAAAACAGGACAGGGCTCGCAGGATGGACCACGAATGGGCTCTATTACAATGACGTCATTACAATGTTTCAGCTCGGGCAGGAACCTTGCGTCAGAGCCAACTGTTGTGATGACATCCATGTAATAAAGCTTGTTCGTGGTCCACCCAGCGTGACCGGTCCTGTTTTTTCTATGTTATATGGGCTTTGAGCCACCCCGGTCTACGCCACACCAGTGATTTGGACCCGGTGGTAGGCGAGTGCTGCTCCTCCACTTTGTTTTGTCATGCAAACAGTGTGACCAATACTTGCTGTGGTGAACAAACCGTATTAAACGTGGATTAAGTTGGTGACGCCAAGCTGGGGTTTGACGCGCTTCTTGATCTGCACATGGAATGACGCAGACTTGTCCGTTTACACCGGAGAACAGGCGACGGCGTGCATCGCAACTCGACAGAAATCAGGCCGGTACACTTAATCTGGGGACGTACTTTGAGTTTTCAAAAATAAATTCTAGACTAACCTCACCCATCAGGATTCCCCGCTTCCCACTCACCCATCATGATTCCCCCGCTTCCCACTCACCCATCAGGATTCCCCCGCTTCCCACTCACCCATCAGGATTCCCCCGCTTCCCACTCACCCATCAGGATTCCCCCGCTTCCCACTCACCCATCAGGATTCCCCCGCTTCCCACTCACCCATCAGGATTCCCCCGCTTCCCACTCACCCATCAGGATCCCCCCGCTTCCCACTCACCCATCAGGATTCCCCACTCAGCCATTCCTTACACTCGAGGACTTACAGGGTTATACAAAGAGATCCGAATTGCTGGCGAAAGGTAACCGAACAGTGAAATTCAGCGTACGGTTACCTTTCCTGGCCATTCGGCTATTCAGAGAGCAGGCAGTTCGCCAAATCCTGGCGAATTACCTGCACATACGGTGCCTGTTCGAGGGCAGTGAAATCCCCCATAGAGAAGCAATGCTTCGTCTATTCAGAAAACACAAACCAGCAGTGAAAAGTTGTCGAATTGCCCTGCCATTCGGTTGGTTTATTCGACAAGTTTATTCAGGCGAATCCCATAGGCTTCAATGTTAAAAATATTCCCGTTTTAATTCAATATCTAATAAACCGTTGATTATAAAATTCTATAGTAAGAAGTTTCTTTAGATTTTTTTTTTTAGGATCTTAGTCATTTTTTGGGATTTATGAAAAAAAAATCCATTTTTTTTTTTTAAATCGTTTTTTCTTTTTCAGTAACAGCCCTTTTTATTATCATTCATTGAATCTTATATGTAAATTCCAGACATTTTCGTTCAGTAGTTTCTTTGCAAACATCGTTTCACTTTTCAAACACTCAAGCGTACTGTTTATTTTTTTTCACTCCATTCGTCTGCGGTGTCGGGTTTTTCCGGCGGCTGCTCTGCACTCTGATTGGCTCCTGCTCGGGTTTCTCTGGCGTGTTCCGTGGTGACTTTGATTCTCTTTGAATAACCCAGTTAAATTCATCATTGCCCGGTGCCATAGTCTACAATTATCTTGCATTTCTTCAAAAATCAGCACTCCTGGGACTTGGCAAAAAACGATTACAAGTGCTACAATCTGTCAACGTTTCAGAAATTCCACGTTTCTTTCATCAGAACATCCGGATATCCTGATGCAAGAAATGTGGAATTTCTGAAACATTGACAGATTGTAGCACTTGTAATTAGTTTTTTTCCAAGTCCCGAGATAGAGATATTATAATAACTCCTGCCTTCCCGATCTTCACTTGCTTCCCATTCCTCCGCTCAACGTAAACATATTGGTTATAACGTTTCAGCTCATTTCTGCTGAGCTTTTATGGAGTCCTGATGAAAGCTCAGTAGAAAAGGAGCGGAAGCGATTGTTGATCCAAATGGAAAAGGTTTGAATTTTACACGATTACAATCTCTAAGGCTAAGGTCAGACGAAAGCAGTTTTAACGTGCGTTTAGCCGCACGAAATCACGGCCGTGCTAGCAGCAAATGACGTCCAATGCCGGGGAACATACGACGAACGGCCGCGCGAAAGTTCATCCGCGCAACGCAAGTGGCAAACCAACGCATTTTTTCGAGAACGTCAAACCGCTACTACTGACGTACAGAGTGCGCTGCGTCCGCATAGCGGCGTGTGTGCGTGATTGGGAGACGTCAGACGCTGCTAATGTCCGGCCAACATAACGTCCAGACACAAAAAGTGTTTTATTGATCCGTACAAAATCACGGACGAAAATGCGCATCGTATGACCGCTAACGCGTATTCCGTGAAAAAAATACGTCCATTCGTTCGAACGCACTTTTTCACGGACAACGTGAAAAATGCGTTCGCCTGACCCTAGCCTTAGATTGTGAGCTCTCGAGCAGGGTCCTCTCTCCTTCGGTTTCATCTGTGTATATTTGTCATTCTGTCTCTCCCATTGTACAGCGCTAAGGAATTTGTTGGCTTAATGAAGATAAAGATATGGGATAATGGGGTTTTTAACCCATTATCATAATGTCTCATAACACTCTAAATTGTGGCTGATGTTTTGTTTTTTCCTGTCTCTTTCAAGCTTCACTGTTTTGTGTTTTTTTTTTCTCCCCTCTCTTTCATTCAAGCTGTATGATTATGGGCCCAAGATCCCTCGTACGTTTATTTTCCCATTTTGAACATACCATTCGACGCTCACTTTTTACGACATCTAAGGCTAGGGTCAGACGAACGCATTTTTCACGTCTACCGTCAAAAAGTGCGTTGATGCGTCCGAACGCGCTTTTTCACGGAAGACACGATAGCGGTCATACGATGCGCAATTTTGGCCGTGATTTTTGACGCAGCTATTAAAAACAAATGGACGTGAGGTTGGCCGGATATGGTGCAGCGTCTGACGTCTCCTAATCACGCACACACGCCGCTATGCGGACGCAGCACACTCTGTACCTCAGTACTAGCGGTTCTACGTTCTCGAAAAAATGCGTTTATTTGCCACTTGCGTTGCGCGGCCGAACTTTTGTGCGGCCGTACTTCGTATATTGGCCGTCATTGGACATCATTTGCTGCTACTGCCGTAATAAAGTGCGGCTGCACGCGCATTCGCACTGCGTTCGTCTGACCCCAGCCTTATACCCCCAACCATGTGACCCTTAAGGCTGGGTTCACACCACAGCGTAGTGCTGCGTCGCGCAATGCGCGCTTTTTTTTACGCGCGTTCGCACGTACGAAAAAACACGAACGTGCGTTGCAGTGCGTTCGCGGCTATGATATGGCCGCGAACGCGCGGCTATATGCAGAAAAGAAGCTCCCCGACTTCTTTTTGCGTCGGCCGTTTCTCAGCGCGTTCATGCGCGCCATGAGAAACGGCCAGGTGTGACATGCACACATAGGGAATCATGGGATTCCACTGTTTGAGCGTTTTACAGTGTGTAGGAACGCGCTGTAAAACGCTTAGGTGTGAACCCAGCCTAAATGTCCAATTCTAGGAACTGATCAGTAAGCATCCAGACCTGAGGAACAGCGGAATAATCTCGAAAGCTTGTCGTCTTTTAAATGTAACGTTAGTCCAATAAAAAAAAAAAAGTATCACTACGTACGGCTATACTCGTGATAAATCTGTATTATTGCAGAAGCCACTTGCACATCACAGCAATTCAAAGAACTGCATCCCAGTGCTCCATTCCCCATATGCAGCAAGGAATTCTGGGTAGGACATGCAAATGACATCTTTCTCACTTGTATGTATGTATATATTATATATATTAAATCACCAGAGTAGAGCAGCAGTAGTGATACTTTACTGGACTAACGTTACTCCAATAAAAGAAAAAAAAAAAAAAGGTTTTATTGGAGTAACGTTAGCCCAATAAAAAAGTATCACTCCTGCTGCGATACTCTGGTGATTTTGGCATCTGGACTAACACGGCTTTCCAGGACAGGCGTTCTATTCTAAATTAAAGAAAGGCATCCAAATAAAACAAAACAGGAAACGAGAAGAAATCTCATACCTGGGTACAACCGCGAAGCGATAGGGAACGTAAACCTCCGCAGCCTTTCACCAAAGCCTGGATCCCATCTTTACTGATTTGATCACACCAGGATATGTTGAGTTGCTCCAAGAGGGGGCAGCCCTCACTAAGAGACAAAGGGAAAAGCAATGAGTCAATAACAAAACACAACAACCTCACAATTCAGTGTGTACGATAGCAGCGAGCAAAATGCCATGCGACAGGAGGGTTAAAGAATTCCTGGAGAGGTGCTGACATGGAGAAGAGTAACGCGCAAACACCTGTATTATAGAACACTGGCGGCAACATACACACAGCTCGATTAACACGTCAGACCTTTATCCGGAGAGACACAGGCTATGTAACTCACGTGAGGATTGTGCGTGTATGTGGCGCGTGTATGTGGCGCGTGTGCATCTCATAGCAGTGAGACTATATAAAAATCAGATGAACTTGAAGCTGCACAAACGTCAACAAGATCCCCATTCTCCCGGTCGACTCAAATTACTTTTTTTTTTAATAGCTTGTTCTTCAGTATAAAAAAAGAATTTTCCAAACCACCGCCCTGTCCACGTTCCTCATAAACGACTCATATTCCAGCTCGTCGCCTCCCTCACCTGAGTGCCTTGAGGGACAGGTTAGTGATGGATGTGCAGGACGCCAGATCCAGGTGCCTCAGCTTACAGCAAAACTTACTGAGGCTTGAAGAGGTTCTACAGAAAGAAGGAGATACAAGAACATGAAGAATTTAGCGAGACCTCTTCCACGCCAACACTTTTTCGGACTAGATTCAGAGTCTGTCACTTGCCAGAGCCACCACTATCCATGGAGTTGGAAAGATACTTTGTATCTCGCTCTACTTTAGTGCTTGATTCTGCTTAACTCCTTAATGCTGGCTTTGCGGGAGGGAGTTAACACCATGGAGCGTACTAGTAGGCCCCTCTGCCAGGTGCTGCGGCAGACCCCTCTTTCGGCCCGCCTACACAGCTGACACGTGTCATTGACCACAGATGGACAGCCTGAGTTCAGGCCATTCCACGGCAGCCAACTGAGCGCGCCGACTGCTAGGCGGTGCCGAGGGGCCCATTGGACTCAATGGGGCATACTAGTAAGCCCTGTGGAGGGAAAGGGTTAATAGTTCTGTTGTACAGCGACCAGGCATCAGCCTCCGCAGGATTTAACTCAATGAGGTCATTACAGAGAAGGCTGAACCATATGCAAATCAGGCCATCACCCAAAAAGGGCGACCAGGAATGAAATGCCAAGGAAGTCTCGTCTGCACACGAGATACAGAACCCCCCACCCCCTCCCGATCATCGTATCGGCCTACTCGGGCCTTGTCTGGAGAATTAAGCAGATACCTCGTCTCTAGGCACCTTGAGCAAGGAAGGTGTCCACGTCTGGATACCCTCTAAACCAGGAACATCAAACGCACTTGCTATGGAGGGCTGAATTGTCCAAGTAGGAAAAGAGGGCCGAACAATCCAAATGTATGCACATCGTCATGTATTTCTGGTGTACTTCCCTGACAACATGTACACACGGAAACAAGAAGCAGGTACAACCAACAAAACAGAAGCATAAAAAGGTCTACGTGCATGGACCCCTCCACAAAGTTCCACATACACGAGAAGGTTTTGTGTAGGGATAGACCGATGCTTAGCAAACTACTGGTATCAGCTTTTTATTTGCCGCTAGTTTGCAGTGAGCCAAGGTGTCAGCCACGACACGCGAGGTCCCCAGAACAGAGCCGGTCCTGTGCGAATTTGGGGCTTCTCCCACATCAGGCCGACAACTCGTGCCATCGGTGGTCAGGGGGAAGTCCTACAGCAATACACATGAGCGTGATAACAGAAAGTGGGCTTCCGTCACAACTGGCAGAGAATTCCCTGTACAGGAGATGCGGGGGGGGGGGTCTATTGGTCCCCTGTATTTCTGTTACCCATATCCTACAGCATGGGGGTCACCAGATGTTTTGGAACTACACTTCCCAAGAGGCTCTAGGAACCTAATGAGTAGCTGATCACCATGGCAGATGTGGTTCCAAAACACCTGGAGGGCCAAGGTTGCCGACCCCCTACGTACAGGGTCCTGTGAGGGATCATTGCAAAGGTCTGGACATGACCAGGTTTGTAAAAATAAAAAATAAAATTTTTATTAAACCGAATAAATGAAGTGGACATGGTGCCATGTTTACAATTGTATTAAAACACATTTACTTTATGGCATAATGTCAAATTTACGTGTGGGGGGGTTGCCACAACTTTAAATGTACAGAATACCGGCCGGAAAAGCTGCCGATAATCACTTGGACCGGAAAACGAAATAAAAACTAAATGATGACAGTCTATCCCTAGTTTTGTGCACACACAGATTTAACCAGTTCATTGCCAGATGGATGCTCAAGGAACTATGGAGCGGCCAAACAAAACGTCATGAAATTCAGTAAGAGAGGAAGGAACTCGGCGCGCCAGTCTGTAAAAGAGCATTATTTTGGGCTAGAAGCGATGTTTCATTACGGAGCTGGAGGAAGTTCTACCAGCTGAAACATTGCTGCTAGCCCAAAACACTGGTCTTTTTACCGACGGGAGAGCTGGGTCAATGGGCCCCCTTATAAACCTACGCAATGATTGCTATTTGGGCACCTGCATGACCCCAGCAGGAGAAGAAGAGCCGAGCAAGAGGTTTGGCTGGTTCATGGGCTCTGTGGAAAAGCCCTGCTCTAGACACACAGGTAGGACAGGCCCCTTCTCAGAGCTCTCCCACATTAATTAAGCATTTCTAAAACATACATTTCTCCCTGATTTTTTTTCTGGTGGAAAGAGGTGACAGCCGCGTGGTCTGTAATCGAGATCTGTGATCACTCATCTCATTCGACGCGAAATAAAAGTCCACTTACGTATCGGTTATCTTGGTGCAACCATTTAGATTTAATACCTCGATGTTCCTGCAGTTCTGGGCAAACGTCCTGCGGGAAAGAAAACCATTGCGGAGGTTACTGTACACACGCGTCTACAGGCCGACCACGAAAAAGGAGCTGGGACACACTGGGACGGCCAGAACAACCGTGGGCCCTATTCCTTAGTGTGCGCTACAAATGGGGAAAATCTGCGCCTGCAGGTCTCCCAGTAGCGTCCCATTTTATCGCGACATTCCAGGGCAAACGCTACCTCGATATCTTGCCCCGGAACGCACCAAGGCACGCCGTACCCCGGGATGCAGCGCTAAACGCTGGGTTACTTGCGGAAGGGTCACCGCGAGTATCACCTCCTGGAGTCCATAGGACTCCATGGAGGGTTGCACTTCCAGGCCGCAAGTCCTGCGCGATCTTGGTCTCGCTGCGCCGCTGAGTGATAGCGGAGGGACACTGGGAACCATTTGTTTTCAGTCTCACTCTGCTCCCAGCGACAAGAAGCGGTGGATCGGGCCAGCGTTAAACGCTGCGGGATGAGAGGCGGGTATCGGATTTATTGGGGGTGTTTTGGGGGTGCTAAAGGGTTTTGCAAAAGCAGAAACACTTAGCATCAGCTTTTAGGAGTAGCTAAAATTTTGGCTTGCGCGTCCCTGCGGCAATTAACGCAAGCACTTCGTAATACCTCACTTATCCCAAAGCTAATTACGGATTGCACATCCTATACTTAACATGGGGAGCGCAAAGTACAGTAAGCTGGTGCAATCATCGATACGCCGACGGA
This sequence comes from Leptobrachium leishanense, assembly GCA_009667805.1. Classification (NCBI taxonomy): domain Eukaryota; kingdom Metazoa; phylum Chordata; class Amphibia; order Anura; family Megophryidae; genus Leptobrachium; species Leptobrachium leishanense. The sequence goes on along the minus strand of CM019074.1, from coordinate 35,261,037 downwards.
TCTCTTACGGGTTTAGCGTCAAGAAGGAAATATTGAGGGCACGCGGTAAAGTCACTTATCCTGACGATAACATTTAAGGGGTAATTCAGAAAGAGCCGATCTGGCCACGAATAGTGAATTTCGTACAGGTGCGATATCAGGACCATTCGGCCGCTAGTCAAAGAGCAGGCAGTTGCCAAAATTTGTCGACTTGCCAGCAAATATGGTGCCTGTTCGACGGCAGTGAAATCCCCCATAGAGAAGTAATGGTTAAACTAGTCAGAGACACCAAACAGCAGAGAAATGGCAGTGAAATGCCCTGCTGTTCGGTGGTTTCATTCGTCAGATTTATTCAGGAGAATCCCATAGGCTTCAATGTTAAAAATATTCCCGTTTTAATTCAATATCTAATAAACCGTTCATTATAATATTCTGCAGTAAAAAGTCTCTTTATAGATTTTTTAGGATCTTTTAGGCATTTTTCAGATGTTTTAGGGAAAACATTTTTTCCGTTCTATTTTTTTTAAATCTAATAAACCGTTTATTTTAGGCAGTTTTCTGAATTATTTTTTTTAAAGTTTTTTTTCTGTAACTTATCTTTTTACTATCATTCATTGGATCTTATATGTTAATTCCAGACATTTTCGTCCAGTAGATTTTTTTGCAAACAGCGTTTCAATTTTGTCACTTTCAAGGATTTTGTTTTGTGTTTTTTTTTTTTTTTTTACTAGTCCGGCGGCTTGTCGCTGCGTGCATCGGTTCGTCAGCCGAGTCGCTGCACTTCGGGGACCCTGCGGTGAATGCTGAATTCACCGCAGGGTTCAGCGAATTGGACTTGCCCAAGTGCGGCGAATCAGAGCACCGAAATGTCGGAATAGAGCCCCCGTTTTTATAATTTACAAGTAGTAACTCGGAGGAGGGGGGGGGGAGGAGGGGGGAGGGGTTAAATCATACCTGAGGGCATTATCCCCAACACCGAGGCAGCCCCTCAAGCTCAGTTTGCGTAGAAAGCCCCCACATCGCTTGGAGATATTCTCTACTACACGGCCCTGCAAGATGAAGGACAAAAGATAAGACATAATAAAAACAGAACGTGGAAACGAGGAGGAGGAGGAAGGTTTTAACCCTTTCACTGCTGAGGACGTGTGGGGAACGTCTTTATTGTCTCCTAAGGAAAGATAGGGGTTAATTTGAACCCTGATATCTACCAACTGTTTTCAGCTAGCAGGGTCACATTTGGTATCATTAGAAAGGCCAGAGCATGGCCTTTCCAATGATACCAAACATGACCATGTTTAAAGTAAAGAAAAAAACAACAACAATAATAATAAAAAAAGGAAAAATGAGTTTTTTAAAGACGTGAAATGGCTCAGCAGTGAAGGGGTTAAAAAACGAGAAGACAGATAAAATTATAATAGAAGCATAAACTGAGGGGAGGGGGAGGTGGGGGCAGTGAGGGGTGCATTAGCGAACCAGGGGAGAGAGCACAGGCGTTCCCCCCACCCCCTTGGTACCTCGATGTCTCTCTGAAAATCAAACAAGTCGATTCGCTGCCAGTTGCTGCCATCGAGAGCCAGGACATTCCAGGCCTGAAACCATATCAGTGACGTTAGAGGTTTTCAGCTTGAAAAAGCACCGGACACACCACATAATGATCAAAAAAATAAAACAGACGGGCCATTGTTGCTCTCTACTTACCCTTGACACCTGAGCGCATCGACACAGGGTGACGACATCCAAAAAGGAGAAGATCCTAGGGGGGGGGGGACAAAGATAAGTAAAAAAAAAAAAAATGTGGTGGTGGGCGCAAACGGTCCTCACATGTGCCGCGGGAATTTGCTGCGTGATGGCAGAATGCGGTGTGTCAGACACAGGACAGGGACACAATGTAGGTGTAATGGTGAGATAGTGGTAATGTAACTTTAGTAACCGCTAAATAAATTTGTGCAAAAAACACCCCTCACGTTATAAAAAACAATGTATCTTTGAAGTAACTGTATGTAAAAACGTTAAAAAAAAAATGCTAACTTTTTTTTTATTATTCATTTATCTCCTGTTTCAATTTTGTGGATTTTCCCCAGGATGCAACAGTTACCAAAATCTTAACACACATTTCCCTTTACAGCTGTGGTATAGGATAAAATAGTGAAGAGGCAATGGGTGGTTTAGTGAACGTTTAGGCAAGGCTCCAGGGGATCTATTGTGTTATCTAGGCTACCCAAGATAAGAAGGACGACAGCTGAATAGGATATGATCGAGGGCTTCCAGCACATTATACGGCCTCCTGGGGATGTCCATTGCATAGGTCCTACACACACAAGCAATCCTATAGGTTGTTTATTGTTGAACATCTGGCCTAGAGAGTCCATCTATGATCAATGCCCCACAAGGAGGAGCGAGTGCTGTAAAGGTAGTGTGGGGGAGGGGGGGGGCAATTAAAACTATATCAGGTTGTGTCACTGGAGGGTCGGGTCCTCACCTTAGCAAGAGCTCCTTTGGAAGCTTTTTGTTGATCAAAGCCTCGTCATTGTTTGAGAACATCTAAAAAGAGAGAAGAGAAACATGTCGAGCGACGAGCGCCAACCATCATAAACGCGACGCAATGGATTTCACATAGAGGAGCCCAGAGCAGGGGGAGGCAGAAAGCGGAAAAGAGGGACCAGTGCGGTTTGTGAACTGGGAGATAAAGGAAACACTGGAGATACAATAAACAAGACTAGGGTGAGGAAAATTACACATTTAGACGAGTGGAAAATCCATATTGTAGGGTTGTTACCGTCCTAAAAAGAAATAAAAAATTAGAAAAATAATAAAGTATTTTAGGTATGAGAGAACTAAACAATCAATGAGAATAGTTGACAACTATTTTCATTATCGATTAACCGGTCTGTGTACGGCTCGCACTGCTTAGAGTCAGACCTAGTTAAACGTTAAATGATCTCAGACGCTACTTAAGAGCTGATTGGAGAAGACGTGCAGCTCCTTTACTGGCTAGGATTTAGTTCTAGGGTTAGGTCAGACATAGCCAGGTTCTCTTTAGTGTTCAACAGTAGCAGAAGTATGGCACAGGTCCCGAGGGGGGGGGGGGGTACTACCACAGCTGCACTGCCTCGGTTTTATCCATACGTGGACCTGGAGTCCTGTGCCATCACCCCACCCTACCCTACCCTACCTCCGGTCTGGAGCTGTCATCCCTCACTTTGGTCTGTCCCTTCCCACACACAAAACATCCGGTCACTTTCCAAACTCACTCCCTAGTCAAAAAATTTTTTTTTTTCAAAAAGGGACACTCTACGCACCCTGACCACTTTGGCTTATTAAAGGTGGTCAGGCTGCATCCAGTGCCCCCTCCCCCCACTAGGAGTGCCAACATCATCAGGTCTGAGCCCTCGCTCAGTAAGAAGGCAGACATGGCCTTAAAGTGCAAACGCAGCACCAATCCATCACTCAGACCCATTAATTGATAATGATAACTATCATCTCTATGCTGACGACAGCCAAATATAGCTTTCCTCTCCCGATCTCTCTCCTCCGGTGTTGGATCGTGTTACTGCCTGCCTGTCTCCGACTGGATGACCTCCCGTTTCCTAAAGCTTAACCTCTCCAAAACTGAACTTCTCATCTTTCCTCCCTCTTAGGCCGGCGTCAGATGAATGCAGGATTAACGTCTGTGTTGTCGCACAGTTTAACGCCCGACGTAGTATAGAATCATGATCAATAGAGACCCACATGCGCACCGAACTGCGCACGCACAACGCACGTGGCAAATGAACGCAAGTTAGGCAAGAAAGTAAAACCGCTAGGTCGGACGCGCAGAGTACGCCACGTCCACGAAGCGTACTGTGTGCGTGATGGCACGAAGTCAGACGGACCGCATTTGCGACGTCCAGCACCTTGACGCACAAAATGGCTTTTCACATCATGTACCAATTTTTATCATTTTTCATATTAATTTTATTTCCCATAGTTCCCATCTTTTTTCTACGTCCGTCAAAAAAAAAAAAAGCACGGACCGTGTGGGGTCTACAGTATCTTCCGTCAGTACGTCCGTCCGTTGTGCACGCACGTAGAGTGCGCTCAGACTGCGTTCGTCTGACCCTAGCCTGAAACCTCCATTCCTGCACCCAGTTCCCTTCAGGTGACTGATTCCACCATTACTTCTACCTCTCAGGCTCGTTGCCTCCGTGTCCTCTTTGACTCCAATCTATCCTTTACTCCTCATAGTCAATCGCTAACCAAATCTTGCAACTTCCACCTGAATAAAATTGCATGTGTCCATCCCCTTCTGAATCCAGACTCTACTAAAATGCTCATCCAAGCACTTATTATCTCCCACCTTGACTATTGTAACCTCCTTCTCGTTGGCCTTAAGAGATCCCGATTCTGCCTCTGCAGTCTGTAAGGAATGCCTGTGCCAGACTCATTCACCTCACCCATTTGTCAGTCTCTACACTGGCTCCCTGTTTCCTTTAGAGTCCAGTTCAAAACATTGGTGCTCACCTACAAAGCTCTATAGCTGCGCCCCTGCCTACATCTCCCTTAATAGCAGGTACATCCCCGTCCTGACCACTTTGCTCTGCCAATGATCTGATGCTAGGAGTTCCACATATCCGCACCCCCAACTCCCACCTTCAGGACTTCTCCCGAGTTGCCCCCTTTCTATGGAACTCCCTCCCCCGCAACAGACTATCCCCATCTCACAAGTCCTTCAAGAAGTCTCTGAAAACATATTACTTTAGGAGAAGCCTATTGGCTCACTCCATGATTCCCCAACTGTACATTTCTTGCTCTTCCAATTTAGTCCTCATGCAACCGCTACTTCACTTATCCTATTCACCCTCACCTACCGTGTCACCCCTCTCCTCCTAGATTGTAAGCTCTTGACCAGGGTCCTCCCTCATTCCGTTGCGTGTGTGTAACGTTTACGTAGATTTGTTATTCTGTTCCTCACAAAGAAACTTGTTGGCGCTTTATAAATACTTGTAACTGTAACAGTGTTCCTTTTAGTAAACAAGAATTTTTTTTTTAGTCCATGATAGGCCAACTAATTGATTATGAAACAAATCGTTAATTACAGCTCAGGGTATTTTCTCATTAACTCGGAGATCGGACAAGCACATGAGAGCTCAGAATGTCAAAATAGTACAGAACACCTCTAGTAAACAATACTTTATCGATTCTGAACTTGCCATTTATACTAATAATGATAACATTTTCATCTTCAAAACATAAATTAGTATCTCGCAAGATAAAAATGGACACAGAATCCCAGCTTTGGATGAAGTAATGATTAACGAAGAACCATAAAAAATCTTTTACTCTACTCAACCTCACCTAACGTGTCACCCCTCTCTTAGGCTGGGGTCAGACGAACGCAGTGCGAACGCGCGTGCAACCGCACTTTATTACGGCCGTAGTAGCAGCAAATGACAGCCAATGACGGGCAATATACGAAGAACGCAAGCGGCAAACGAACGCATTTTTTCGAGAACCTGATACCGCTAGTACGGACGTACAGAGTGCGCTGCGTCCGCTAGCGGCGTGTGTGCGTGATTAGGAGATGTCAGACACTGCTAATGTCCGGCCAACATAACGTCCCGACGCAAAAAGTGTTTTATTGACGATCCATAAAAAATCACGGACGAAAATGCGCATCGTATGACCGCTACCGCGTATTCTGTGAAAAAAAATACATCCATTCGTTCCAACGCACTTTTTTCACGGACGACGCGAAAAATGCGTTCGTCTGACCCTAGCCTTAGATTGTAAGCCCTCGAGCAGGGTCTTCTCTCCTACTGTTCTGTGTGTGCAACGTGTATGTAGACTTGTTATTCGGTCTCTCCCATTGTACAGCGCTACGGAACTTGTTGGCGCTTTATAAATGCTTGTAACTGTATATGGAATATTTACAGGGTTATTCGCCAACCACCGTAATTTACTGTTGTGCCAACAAACACCGTAGTTTCACCAAAAGGGAAATTCAAAACAGCAGCAGGAGAAGCTTCAATGAATCTACTCCTGCCTTTGCCTGAATTTCTCCTCTCAGGTCTGCTGAAATTCAATGTCATTGTTTGCAACGACAGCAGCCATGGTGGTTGATGAATAATGATCCATTTAGAATGGAGAGGAAAAAAAAGTGCACCTTCAATGCTGAGCCGTTCCCCCCATAGCCCATATATGTATATATAGTTAAATTTTAGAGATATCACCTTATCGGCAGGGGGGGGCACAATTAGAATTTAAAAAAAAAAAAGTTGAATATTAAGCTTATTTTATACCAGCAGCCGCAGAAAGGGTGCGAGGAAGGTAAAGTGAAAACAGATCACTGTATCAAAGAAGTTTGTAAACATTTGGGTAGTGTTACCATCAGGAAGCACCGCTTTGGTAAATAAACTGAGGTTTGCACAAACAATAAATTATCAAGGGAGAACAAGCATCCTTGCAGGGCTTCACTTAAAGGGACACTGTATTAAAACATTGACACCTCTCTACTTCTTTTTGCCCTTAAATAATTTGGCAGATGCTGCGGGGAACTTCTGCCCAATGATTATTCTTCTGTTTTTATTTCAGCCAATAATACTCACCTTTTCTACCTCTGCACCTGATGCTCGTCCCCTTCAAGCTCAGGCCTTCCGAGATGCGGAAGTCCCTGCAACTTCGACCGCGGTTTGCGTATGTGCGCAAGTTCCACAGCGCTCGCACACAACCAATCCGTCTCTCCCGTCTCCCAGGACACTCCCTGCTTTTTACAACATTAAAGGGTGGGGTCAGACTAATGCATTTTTAACGTGCGTTTAGACGCACTTAATCATGGCCGCAGTAGCAGCCAATAACGGCCAATATAGGAAAACGGCCGCATGAAAGTGCAGCCGCGCAACGCAAGCGGCAAACGCACGCATTTTTTGGAGAACGCAGAACCGGTAGTACTGAAAGTACAGAGTGCGCTGCGTCGGCATAGCGGCGTGTGTGCGTGATTAGGAGACGTCAGACGCTGCTAATGTCCGGCCAACATAACGTCCAGACACCCAAAAGTTTCCTGGTTTGGATCCGTAACAAATCACGCACGAAAATGCGCATCGTATGACCGTTTTCGCACATTCCGTGAAAAAAAATACATCAATGTGTTCGGACGCACTTTTTGACGGTCGCTGTGAATAATGCGTTCGTTTGACCCTAGCCTAAATTTACAGTATAAAATCGGCACCAGATAGATATCGGCCATCTACCAGAAAAAGCTGCCGATAAAATACAGATTATCGGCGCTGAAAGAATAATTTATTTATTTATTTATAAAAGGATTTTACCAGGAAGGATACATTGAGATTTCTCTTGTTTTCAAGTAGGTCCTGGGTTCAAGAACATCGAGTGGTTACAGAAATACAAAATAGTAAAATGCAAGAAATTAACACAAGACCAAATATACAGATTAACAGAAAAATAAATATGTAGGAAATAAAGTCACTATGTTACATGTTTACAGGTGCATTCTGTATATAGTCATTATGTTACATGTGTACAGGTGCATTTCGTATTGAGGTATGTTAATAGGGATCTCTTAAGGGACTTTAGACTGGGGAAGATTTGATGGCGTCTCGGAGGTTATTCCATAATTGTGGTGCTCTGTAGGAAAATGAGGATCGAGCCACTGTCTTTTTGTATTGTGGTATTGCAAGTAAGGGGCTGGTCCTGGATCGGAGGTTATAGGATGAGGGAACTGCTGGGGGAAGCAGCATATTCAGGTAGGGTGGTAGCTTCCCAGAAAAGCTCTTCAACACCAGGTTGGAAAGGTGAAGGGTGCGTCTAGATTCCAGCGATGGCCAGTTTAGCTCTTTTAACATGTCACAATGGTGTGTCATGTAGTTACATTGTAGCACAAAGCGGCAGAATGAGTTATACAATGTAGTAAGTTTATGAAGGTGTGTTTGTGGGGCGGCTGCATACACTACATCTCCGTATTCAATAGCTGGCATAAGCATTTGTTGTACAATCTGATTTCTTACTGCGGGGCTCAGGCAGGATTTGTTTCTGTACAGGGCACCTAGTTTGGGGTAGAGTTTAGATGACAGTTTTTCGATGTGGGGGCCAATAATAAATTTTTTTAAAAAAAAATATAGAATAAAATCGGTTACAGTTACAAGCATTTATAAAGCGCCAATAAATTCCTTAGCGCTGTACAATGGGAGAGACCAAATAACAAATATACATACACTGAACAGAAGGAGGGAGGACCCTGCTTGAGAGCTAATCGGTCTATCCCAGGGGTCAGCAACCTTGGCTCCCTGATGTTTTGGGAACTACATCTCCCATGATGCTCAGTCATCCATTAGGCTGACAGAGCCACATGGGAAATGTAGTTCCCAAACATCAGGGAGCCAAGGTTGCCGACTCCTAGTCTATCCCTACAAGACACAGCAGGGACTGCTGCATTTTGGAAGTCCTGGGCTGAAGAAAAGGAACAGCCCAGGTCCAAGGGAGAAAAAAAAATAATATAAAAAGAAAAAAAAAATGTGGTGCCGATAGCATCTGCACAAATTAAAGCCCTCTGCAACTAAACCTCGCCACGGTGCAGGATGTGCCACCCCCCCCCCTGCTATAGTGAGGTTTGCCTCCTGGTAATGAGTGGATTAATGTGTCTGTGCCAGGTTTTTAAGCTCTGTGCTGCAGCGAAAGCAGATAATACATTAGGCAGGAGCAGAAGCAGATATTTCTAATTATATAGTAAATAAAGAACACAGCAGTTCCTGTCTGGTCTGGATATTCCCGGGCAGAGTAGCTGCTGACACATTAATGTGAGGCAGCCTCCGCCCCGGGCACCTGACGATTCTCATTCTGATTGCAGATCCCCCCCCCCCCTCCCCATATCAAGCTCAGTGATCAGGTCTGCTAAAGCAAGACCGGGCGGCAGCATCTGATCCGTTAGACGAGCAAGAACATCCTGGCCCTGACTGCAAAAACAGCAGGCGCAGACACACTGAGCACAGAAAGAAACAAAGTAGATCCACGGAGAGGTTAGCTTTCCAAAAGGGGTCAGGATGTGTAGTCCCACAGCACGATCTGGTGGAAGCGGAGGTGTTTCCTCCACCCTACTCAGCATCGCCAGCAGCCAGGACTTAGAGTTTCCCGGCCACTAGTGAAGTCAGAATGCCGACATCACCGCGCACTAGCAAACGTTCCGAGAGTGACGGCTGATGGAGGAGGTCTGCGCATGCACAGCTCCGATCCATCGCTCCGCGCAGGCGCAACAGAACTTGTGCAATGAATAGAAGCACAAACTGCATAGTAAAGCGAACGACTGATATATGAATGATAAAGGTCACTTAAAAAAATACAAAAACGGCACAAAAACAGTGAATCAATGAAGCGGTTTCCCAAACGTCCCATTATAAGGCAATATTAGCGATCGCATAAGGAATATAGTAAAGCAGGGAGCAGATAGGTGTAAGAGTATAATTACGGTCTCACACCTCGGCAGTTCTAGAAGCCTACATAGATCCCGTGCTAATCATAAACGAAGAATCAAGAACCAAGAGATAGGTAGCGAAGATCATTACGAGGCCAGAATAGAAGGGAAACAATAAGCATCGCTCGACGCGTTTCGCCCTGCCTAGTCTTGAGCTACATGCCACCAGACACTAACCTGGGTATATATAAAAGTAGGGTAATCAAGACCGGGTGGGCAAACCAAATCACGCTTTCAATTTCCATGCATAATGTGCCGCCTAGGAGTGGACGCGGTTGCTCCAGTACGGAAATTACTTACTGGTTTGTCATAAGGCCAACAGCCAATCAAACAGCTTGATGATGCAAATAACGTCATCATCCAAACTATTGGCACACCCAATAGCGCATGCGGAACCTAGTCCAATGCCGGTAATTTTGAAACCCATAAGCACCTAAAACCGGCACGGCAATTTTTTATATTTTTTTGAGAAAGTATTTTACCAGGAAGGACACATTGAGATTTCTCTCGTTTTCAAGTATGTCCTGGGTGGCGAGTATGTACCGTTAGGTGTCTTGCCCAAAGACACTTACTGGAGAGGTGCTCTTGCTGGGATCGAACCCATGACACCACAGGCTTTCTCCACGCAGAGCAGTGATGTTACCTCTACTCCACCCAGCCGGTATTATTAAGGCTAGGGTCAGACGAACGCATTTTTCGCGTCGTCCGTGAAAAAGTGCGGTCGAACGAATGGACGTATTTTTTCACGGAATACGCGATAGCGGTCATAAGATGCGCATTGTCATCCGTGATTTTGTACGGATAGTCAATAAAACACTTTTTGCGTCTGGACGTTATGTAGGCTGGACATTAGCAGCGTCTGACGTCTCCTAATCACGCACACATGCCGCTATGCGGCCGCAGCGCACTCTGTACATCAGTACTAGCGGTTTGACGTTCTGAAAAATGTTCGTTTGCCACTTGCGTTGGGCAGACGGACGTTCGTGCGGCCGTTCTTCGTATGTTGCCCGTCATTTGCTGCTAGCACGGCCGTGATTAAGGGCGGCTAAACGCACGTTAAAACTGCGTTCGTCTGACCCCAGCCTAAAAGTCACGTGAACGTCAGTGCGACATATAGCCGAAAACGCCCATAATATGTTAGCGATCGATACCCAAATAAATACCTATAACCCAGCAATATCTGAATGGATAAGAACGCGATAGGACCAAAAAGTTGCAAAAGTATAACAAAAAGATTAACAGTACGTAACCTGAAACCATACACTATATAGTGAAAGCATATATTGAATACTTTGTATCGCAGCCATCAATGTGCGTCTAGATTGAGAAGGAGATATTCCAACAGTGCTTGTTCTTCTTAGCTGGAGCCGGTATCAACTTCAGGTTCTGAGAGCCAATATTTTTGTTTAAGTGATTAAGCTTTTGCAAAAATCACTTAAAACACTATGTAAGAGACTTGGAGTGGGGAACACCTACACACAACGGACCTGAGATCCCACGGTGCAGCACGATCCACCGCTTCCTCTAACCGTGAGCAGTGGAAGAGTAGGCGCAAATAGTATCCAGTGTTCTTCCGTGACTCCATTCTGCAGCTCCAAGCTCGGGGCAGGATTGCACTGGACTCCATGAAGTCCTAAGGGCTCCAGCAGCACAAAGGACTCCATGGAGAAAAGTGCAGACCGACCTGCAGGAGTGGAGGACCGCGGGAACTATTTGACCCCTGTGTTCTTCAAACAGACAAGGAGGCAGTGGATCACGGCACCCTGTGGAGCCGATACAAAGTATAGGAGCCAGTGAAGCCATGCCACAAGTAGCGGGCCTTATGGCCTGTAGGGAACAGCGGCTCTTGCTTAAAGGGGCGGGGCAAACAGGGCCCGGAGCGTAAAACTAGTTGGTTTGCGCCAGAAGCCTTGAGAGTCAGCAGCTACATATTGAAAACACAATCGCATGCTTACAAAGCAGTGATCTCAAAGTCTGACCCCACAGGTGTTTCTGAACTGTAAGCTCCTATGAGCAGGGCCCTCTACACCTCGTTTCCATCCTATGTCCGTTTATATGTATTTCATTCCCTTTGGTTATTGTAAAGCGCTGCGGAAACTGTTGGCGCTATATAAATGATGACCATAAATAATAATAATAACAACTACAACTCCCATGATTCTCTGCCCATCTTGTTACATTCAAAGAATTCTGGGAATTGTAGGCAACCAGCATCAGGTGGGCCAGAGCCCGAGATCCGTGTTATAAGGAGGAGAAGGTAGCATTTCCATCCTCAGCCAGTCCAGCCAAAGTAGGGTGACATTTTTATTGATTATAACCGCACAGAACTCTGTCATCCATATAAAAAGCGCAGCACTACACGTTTCCATTCCTCCATAAATAACTCCGTGTGTCACGACATCAGATCACCCATATAATAGCTGTGTGTCACTCACACACTCCCAACATTTATAGGTAACCGTCACCAAGTGGCCCACCCTTAAAGGGATATCCTAGTGGTGTGCAATTCCCATAAAACGTGTGCAATCATCTGGCCAGACGGCCACCGGCTCCGTGTATCACTCAAGAGATACATCAGTAGAAAAGGTTACACTTGTCCTAAGCGAGCGATGCAGGCAGGTGCAACTCTATGATCAGAAAAGAGAACTCTGGAATGATCGGTGCAATGTTTTGACTTTTTGACATTGTAAAGTAATTTTAAAAAAAGTTCCTTTTTTTTTTTATCCTTAAAATGATGGTCAGAGGCTGCCGACAGCACCCGCCTAGTTAATTTCCGACCGCACGGGTGTACGATGCCATCCCCACCGTGGGTGGGCCTTAGTGTGGCATAGTAGGTCCTGCAAGAGTCTATGGGCTGAGACAGTCCCGCCCAGCAGTTGGGGTGCAGCGCGCCTCAAAGTCCTCATGCCAGGCACAACCTGCCCAGCGGTAAAGTGTTAAAAAGGTGATTTTAACTCCTCTTTTCTCGCTGTCCGTGTACAGCTTCACTTTGGTTCAGGGAGTCCTGAACCCAGATGTCTCTGAAGCTTCGCTATGCAACTTGCGTAGCGTGGGATCCACAAATCGCACTCTGCTACAGGACTTGCGCGCATTCCATACGCAGGTTCTGTAGAGTCTATGTAGAATGATGGATCAGACCTCTACGCATACACAGATCAAATTTATTGGCTGCCTGTCTAAATACTCGCTATCACCAGCGGTCTCAGAGAGGGGGACGTCAGCATGCCGACATCACTAGTGACTGACCTGGTAACCGGCAGCCAGGAAATTCAAAATCCCGGCTGCTGGTGACACTAGATGGGGTGGAGGAAACTCCTCATGTATCGTTTTCATCAGATCAGAGCACCAGTGGGTAGAAGGGGGGGGGGGCACTCCTCACATCCTCAGAAAAGTTGCTCATTGGCCTTGGAGGCTGAAACCTCACAATACTTTTAGGCGCGTGTCAGACGAGCGCACTGTTAACGTCCGTGTTGCCGCACATAAGCACGTCCATGATAGCATACAATTGTGTTAAATGGAGCCTCACACACGAAGTACGTCCACACAGAAGTGCGGGGGCTGACGGACGCGGCAAACAGACGCAGGTTAGGCAAGAACGGACGTGCGGAGTGCACCACGTCTGCATAGCTTTGTGTGTGAGTGATGGAACGTGGTCAGACGGACTGCATTTATACGTCCAGCATTTTTGACGGACAAAATGTTTTTTTTATTTTAATTTATTTTCCCTCCTATATCCGTCACAAATAACGTCAGTGAAAAAACAGACCGTGTGGCCGCTACTGCGTCTTCCGTCAAAAAGTACGTCTGTACTGCACAGGCCGTAGAAAAAGCGCTCGTCTGACCCTAGCCTGCGTGGGGTAGCGCTGACTCCTCCCTAATAAAAGAACACCTCAAAAAGTAGCCCGGAGTCCTGCCTTATTCTTTTTCTGATACCTAGAGAGGGGTTATGGTGCACCAATCGGTGGAGACTTGGTGCTTTGGTGTGGTGGGCTCCCAGTTCCAGAGGATCACGGCGCTTGCTGATGATGTCACGCCTCACACCCTGACCACTTTAAAAAGCTAAAAAGTGTGTGGGAGGAGTAGCGGGTTCAGGTTGTTTACGACCGCTCGGCGATTGGGAGCAAATGATGGGAATTCAGGTCACAGAATATGATCATATATTGATTAACCCCGTCACGGATCCAGAGTGCGGCGCTCGTAGATTTTTTTGAGAATCTTTACAATGGAATGATCGGGAACACGTTGTGGCCGCTGGTATGGACTGGGTTTTTTTTTCCCTCTATGTTGTGTGACATATATATATATATATATATATTTTAGGGGTGTGGACTTGAGTCTTATGACTTGGACTCGAGTTAAATTTGATGACTTGTGGCTTGACTTTAGAGAGCAATGACTCGAGCCCCGTGACTCGGAAAGTCATTACACCTTCTAAAACCAGATGTCAGATGCTGCACATGGAGAATGCAATAAAACGTTGATTTAAAATACAGGTCGAAATCACACCCCCCCCAGATGTTAAAGCCTACAATTCCCAGAATCCCTCAATTAAATGCAATAGACGGCCAAACCTCGTCACCCTGCATAGGAAAGCAGGAACTTCCACCCCCTAATGTGAACGAGGAAGCTCAGAGGGACAGGAATCCTGACGGACACCGGATAGTATTAAATCCTTATAAAGTAGAAAAACAAAAAATTATTTCAGTTGCTAAAAAAAAATGCTTCTTTTCGCCAGATTAGAATCATCAAAAACACAATTATTCTACAAGTATTCTGATTGGCTGATTCTAGGGATGCACCGATACCACTTTTTAAAGACCGAGCACCGATACTTTTTAAAAATACTCACCGACACTTTTATGTCATGTGACCACTTTTCAATAAGAACAGACCTCATAAAAATGCCCCCAGCTCACATGTATATATCCCCCCCCCGATAGAGATATACACACACACACACACACACACACACACACACCACACACACACACACACACTGCCCCCCAGCTCGCATGGACATTGCCAGGCTCCGAGCGCTCTTCCTCCTTCACTGACGGAGGAAAAGTCTGCCCCATGGATGCCGGTCGCAGGGCTGTGACGCAGCCGCCGGGCTGTGGAGGCCTCGACTCTGCCTCCAGCCGAGATCTCGGCTGAAGCAGAGTCACAGCCTCCACGGCCCGGCGGCCGCCTCACAGCCTTGCAACTGGACCCACCGCTGGGGAACACTGGCCAAATGCTTTTAATGCATGCAGCCAGCTTCCCCAGCCCCGCGGATACCGGCAAGCCAGCCCTGCGCTGGCTTGCGGTATCAGGGCCATTTGCACAAGTACTTGTACAAACGGCAGTATCGGTGCATCCCTAGCTGATTCACTTCCTGATGTGCACAGCCTGGCGATTTACGCAATGAGAGGTTTTACTTTTACGCCCCGTTCACACTGTGCAATTTATTGTGCGGATTTTGCCGCAAATTCGAGGCGATGTAGTGTTATGCAGCGTCTCCAATGCATTTCAACGGAGTTGTGCACATCTTGCCGCGCGATGTAGCATGTCGCACGTCGCTGGTACATGACCTTTTTTTGCGATTTGCATTAGTGGTGTTTTGCAAAATCGCGACATCGCACGACATTATCACTATGTCGTGAATATGAAAATCGGGCTGAAAAATAAAAAAAATAAAAAATCTTGGGATTTTCAAATCGCACAGTGTGAACGGGCCTTATTCATTACTACATAAAGGCCTAAAAATGTGTCACCCGCAGCCCGAGTGCGCCCTATATACAATGATCAGACTGCTCCTCTAACCACACACACCGGGATCCTGCATAGAAACATGTCGGCAGATAAGAACCTTTCGGCCCATCTAGTCTGCCCAATTACATGGATACTTTACCTGGATTTATCTTTTGTTTAGGCTAGCCTTATGCCTATCCCATGCTTGCTTAAATTCAATTGCAAACCTCCAAAAAGGTGCTGAATGGAATGTCAATCATCCAAACTCGTCTGTCCACATACACAGCTCCCCCAACAGAAAAATCAACCCCCCCCCACACAAGTCGAGCCTCCCACACACAGACCCCTGCCTCCAAGCCCACCGCACAGCACCCCAACCACAGAAGCCCCTCCCCCCACCAATAAAGACACAATGAACCAACTTTATACAGGACCCCTGCTACATTTAATTCAGAAATAAGGTAAACCTGTTGCACCGTACATGCCTGTCACGCAAGATTCCCGACAACAGACACACAGCAACCCCGATGCAACAAACAGACCTTTACACAAACACAACATCACAATCAGTCCTCTACTCCGGTTACAGCCAGCCTGTCAGCACAAAGATAGTCAGGACCCCTCCCCAGAGAAAAAGAATACACAGAGCCGCCTACCCACTTTAACAGCTGCGTGCCACAAAAAGAACCCCTTCCCCATGGACAGCCAAGCCAGCTTCCAAGCCGGCCAAGACACATACAACCATGCTATGTCCATCACACAGATCCCCCCTCTCCTCCTCATCACACAGATCCCCCCCCCTCATCACACAGATCCCCCCCCCTCTCCTCCTCATCACACAGATCCCCCCCCTCTCCTCCTCATCACACAGATCCCCCTCTCCTCCTCATCACACAGATCCCCCCCCTCTCCTCCTCATCACACAGATCCCCCCCCTCCTCCTCATCACACAGATCCCCCCCTCTCCTCCTCATCACACAGATCCCCCCCTCTCCTCCTCATCACACAGATCCCCCCCTCTCCTCCTCATCACACAGATCCCCCCCCTCTCCTCCTCATCACACAGATCCCCCCCCTCCCTCCTCATCACACAGATCCCCCCCTCTCCTCCTCATCACACAGATCCCCCCTCTCCTCCTCATCACACAGATCCCCCCTCTCCTCCTCATCACACAGATCCCCCCCCTCCTCCTCATCACACAGATCCCCCCCTCTCCTCCTCAACACAGATCCCCCCCTCTCCTCCTCATCACACAGATCCCCCCCTCTCCTCCTCATCACACAGATCCCCCCCTCTCCTCCTCATCACACAGATCCCCCCCCTCCTCCTCATCACACAGATCCCCCCCCTCTCCTCCTCATCACACAGATCCCCCCCTCTCCTCCTCATCACACAGACCCCCCCTCTCCTCCTCATCACACAGATCCCCCCTCTCCTCCTCATCACATCACACAGATCCCCCCCCTCCCTCCTCATCACACAGATCCCCCCTCTCCTCCTCATCACACAGATCCCCCTCTCCTCCTCACATCAGATCCCCCTCTCCTCCTCATCACACAGATCCCCCCTCTCCTCCTCATCACACAGATCCCCCCATCACAGATCCCCCTCTCCTCCTCATCACACAGATCTCCCCCCTTCCTTTCACACAGATCTCCCCCCATCACACAGATCTCCCCCCATCACACAGATCTCCCCCCATCACACAGATCTCCCCCCATCACACAGATCTCCCTCTCCTCCTCATCACACAGATCCCCCTCACACAGATCCCCCTCCCCTCCTCCTCACACAGATCCCCCTCCCCTCCTCCTCACACAGATCTCCCCCTCCTCCTCACACAGATCTCCCCCCTCTCCTCACACAGATCTCCCCCCCTCCTCCTCACACAGATCTCCCCCCCTCCTCCTCACACAGATCTCCCCCCCTCCTCCTCACACAGATCTCCCCCTCCTCCTCACACAGAATCTCCCCCCTCCTCCTCACACAGATCTCCCTCCTCCTCACACAGATCTCCCCCCTCCTCCTCACACAGATCTCCCCCCTCCTCCTCACACAGATCTCCCCCCTCCTCCTCACACAGATCTCCCCCCCCTCCTCCTCACACAGATCTCCCCCCCTCCTCCTCACACAGATCTCCCCCTCCTCCTCCTCACACAGATCTCCCCCTCCTCCTCCTCACACAGATCTCCCCCTCCTCCTCCTCACACAGATCTCCCCCTCCTCCTCACACAGATCTCCCCTCCTCCTCACACAGATCTCCCCCTCCTCCTCACACAGATCTCCCCCTCCTCCTCACACAGATCTCCCCCTCCTCCTCACACAGATCTCCCCCCCCTCCTCACACAGATCTCCCCCCCCTCCTCACACAGATCTCCCCCCCCCCTCACACAGATCTCCCCCCCCTCCTCACACAGATCTCCCCCCCTCCTCACACAGATCTCCCCCCTCCTCATCACACAGATCTCCCCCCTCCTCATCACACAGATCTCCCCCCCTCACACAGATCTCCCCCCCCTCCCATCACACAGATCTCCCCCCCCCCATCACACAGATCTCCCCCCCTCATCACACAGATCTCCCCCCCTCATCACACAGATCTCCCCCCCCTCATCACACAGATCTCCCCCCCTCATCACACAGATCTCCCCCCCCCCTCATCACACAGATCTCCCCCCCTCCTCACACAGATCTCCCCCCCCCCTCATCACACAGATCTCCCCCCCTCATCACACAGATCTCCCCCCCTCATCACACAGATCTCCCCCCCCCCTCATCACACAGATCTCCCCCCCCCTCATCACACAGATCTCCCCCCCCTCATCACACAGATCTCCCCCCCCTCATCACACAGATCTCCCCCCCCTCATCACACAGATCTCCCCCCCCCCTCATCACACAGATCTCCCAATCACACAGATCCCCCCAATCACACAGATCTCCCCCCCATCACAGATCCCCCCAATCACACAGATCCCCCCCCCAATCACACAGATCCCCCTCTCATCACACAGATCTACCTTTTAGTAGATTAGAGTGTTCCAAACACCCCCTGCCCTTAAAGACACCCCTGGGGGCCCGCACCCTGCTCTCGGTAGAAGGTCTGGACCCCTGGATGAGCAGAAACGAGTAAACTCACACCCTGGACACCCATCCCCCACCCGGTCACTCACCTCAAACCGGCCTTTGGTCACCCCGTTCATCTCTCTTCTCATGGGGGCGGCTGAGGGCGCGGATCCCCCACCGTATCCCGGGTGACACCGACTGTCAGGGGATGTATGGAGGCCGGATATCCCGGGAGGATCCCTGCTTGCCTCGGGTGCTGTCGGGATTGGGGAGGCTCCCGTGTCGGGTTATCCCGGTAAGAGGGCGGCTCCCGCGCGGCCCCCTAGTTAAAGGCTGGTAACGATCGCCGGTACCGGGGGGGGGGGGGATACCGGACTCTTACCCAGTATCTGGGCCTTTAACTTTAGCCCAAAACAATAACACCCGCACCTGCCAGCAACGGCTCCTGTGATTGGCCGACGTGATCGAGAGGAGGCGTGGCTTACAGTCTGACAGCTGATCGGAGCCCAAGGGACTCCGTGGGAGCCGGTGACCAGAGCCACAGGCTGCCCCTGGCTTCCGTGCACATAGCCCCTCCCTCTTACTGACTTAGACTGCGGGGTCGGGCCCTCAAGGGCCCTGCCAGGCCCCTCCTTCTTTTGTTCCAAGCCTTAGCAAATCAGAGCTCTTCGTGGGACATTTAAACGTGACGTCATTACCGCGGGAATCTTCAGAAAGAGGCCTGCGGGATTTAAAGTGCCAGTAATTTGGAGTGCCAGGCGGGCAAGGGGATTTAATGGGTTAATCCGCATTAGCTGTCATAGGTTTGCGTTGGTTCTCCTCTAAGGAGCTTTGCCTGGGGATTTCAGCCGGGGACAGGCACCTGTAGGATTAAGACTAAAGAGGTGAAGGATGATGTGCAGCCTGGGGAGGAAGCAATGTAACACAGGCTGCTGGATTTGGGTTTGTCCAAGACATGTTTAGCCCTATTTATTTTGGGAAGTGCCAGAAGAAAACCAACTTTTTTACACCAAGAGTATTTTTTTAGAGGGTGGGCCTCCAAATGTTTTGGAACTACACTTCTCATGAAGCTCAGCCCATATAATGGGAGACTGAGGATCATGCTAGATGTGGTTCCACAATACCTGGCCAGCCAGCCAAGATTGCTGATCCATGGTTTTGAGACTCACTGCTGATTTATTCCGTTGCAGCTCTTTATACACCCGCCCCAAATGTACAGGGTGTCCATAAAGTCTCTTTACAATGTCAAGAATTTATTCCAAAGGCAAATGAAAAGACCGATAAGTGAAAATTATTACAAAATGAGACGTATAGATTTAAGGTTGTTTTGCCTCATTCAACCCCTTGATGACAGGGCGGTTTTACACAAATCCGTCCTTTAGTGACCGCTGCTGTTTTTACGTTTTTGCGCTGTTCATGTTTAGGGCAAATTTTCCTCTTACTCGTTTATGCAACCCACACATACAGGGCTATTCAGAGAGTGGTGAAAACCTTGAGAAACCAGGAAAATGAACAATCTAGACCAAATAGCCTATTTGGAAAGTGAGATAAATGGGAGAATATTTCTGGGTTGAATATTTTGACCTAGAATTTAATTCTCCAGTCATTCTCGAGGTTTTCACCTCTTTCTGAATAGCCCTGATATTATAAACCTTTTTTTTTCCGCCATTAAATGGACTTTCTAAAAATACCATTATTTCCATCATCTCCTATAATTTACTATATATATATATATATATATATAAGAAATCTGATGAAAAAATGGTAAAAAACACACTTTTTCGTAATTTAATCCTCAAAATCTACAACCACCTAACAAGACCCCGGCTAAATAGTTTCAGAATTTTGTCCCGAGAATAGAAATACCCAATTTTTACATGGTTTTGCTTTTTAACCCTTTCACTGCCGAGCCAGTTGACCTATGTGCGCCGAGCTCATTCTGTTTTATGCTCATTATTTTTAGATGACAGCCTAGGTCCTATTTAACTAAACACCCCCAGACAATTTTTTTTATTTTATTTTATTTAAAAAACCCAATTTGTTTTTTGTTTTTTTTACACCAAACCTTTGTTTGGTATCATTGGAAAGGCCATGCATGATCAGGTAGCTGCCACGGATCGGGAGATAGGGGGATCCTTTGGATCCCATTATCTCCCCTTGGCAGCTAGGGGGTTAACTGGCCCACTGACATCCTCACACATATGGTGGGGATATCGGTGGGGGGTGACCTGGAGGCTTGGCTGATCTCCACGATGTCAGCCCCCTCCAGGTTTGAATCGTGATCCGGCAGCGAAATAGTTAATGCTGAGACTCTCCCCTTTCCAGCTGTGCAACCTGCAGCGCTCTATCTTCAATGGTTGGGGAGACAGAGGGCTCCGAAGGAGCCGCCCCTCCCCTCCATTGATTTCAATGGGGTCGCTGGCCCCTCTAAAACACGGGGGCAGGCTTCCTCCCTGCCAGATCTGCAAGGGACCCAGCGAGGAAGGTAAATATTGGGAGGGAGGTTAGGAGCTGCTAATGTACTATATACTTCCGCAGGTCTAAGGGAGACCCGAGGGCAGGATGTACATGGTATGTCAGCGGCCCCTCAGGGGTTAATACACCTCTATATGGGCACCATTAGTTGCACGAAGCACATCAAGACGGTACTGGATTTCTTGCCATGTTGGCTGTAGCATCCCCTCATCAATGGTGACAATGGCATCAGTGATCCTCTGCTTTAGATTAGTGATGTCCCGTACCTTTGTTCCATACACCATATCTTTAACATAACCCCATAGAAAGAAGTCGTTTTTCTTCCGCGAGACATCAATTACTGCAAATGTTTACCTTGACCTTTTGACTGAATACGCGGCACCACAACTACATGACCTTCAACCAACCATCACTTTCCAGCAAGATGCTGCACCACCACATTGGGGACTGCATGTTGGTGGGTTCCTAAATGAAACATTTCCAGAGCGGTGGATTGGAAGGGGTGGCCCAATTCCCTGGCCACCTCGTTCACCAGATATCACTCCCCTCGGCTTCTTTCTATGGGGTTATGTTAAAGATATGGTGTATAGAACAAAGTACGGGACGTCACTAATCTAAAGCAGAGGATCACTGATGCCATTGTCACCATTGATGAGGGGATGCTACAGCCAACATGGCAAGAAATCCAGTACCGTCTTGATGTGCTTCGTGCAACTAATGGTGCCCATATAGAGGTGTATTAAATGAGGCAAAAAAACTTAAATCTATACGTCTCATTTTGTAATAATTTTCACTCATTTATTTTTTTATTTGCCTTTGGAATTTTTGAAATTGTAAAGAGACTTTATGGACACCCTGTATGGGGCCTCAGTCAAAAAGATCATGTTGTGGGAGGGGTCATAGCATTTATGTCCATTTTATGTAGACTAAAATCACTTTAGAGTCCTAGGTGTTTGGGACTTTGAGCACATGGAGCTAAAACCAGACTAGATTTCTTTCAGCTGCTAGCTCTTATTTTAAATAGTCTGAATAGCCCACTGCATCCTTATCTAAACATTCCCTCCTCCATATCATTTAACTGTTAAATACTGTAGATTAGATAAGCCACAGAAGTAAAGAAAAACCTTTGGTAAATGGTGCCTCATGGGGCAGGAATCCTAATCATAGGGAGATTAAAATTATTTTTTTTTTTATATGTCCTTTTTACATGCAATTACTTCAAACCAAGAAAAACAGCAGCGTGTGTTTTGTCACGTGTTTTTTTTGTTGCTTGTAATGCACACGTAATCTCTTTACAGTTTAGATAAGTGATAGTGTCCCTTTAAGGTTGTCCCAATCCATTTCCTGAGATGGGAAACCGATCTCTGCTTTTTTTCCCCCAACCCCCAAGTTTGAGACTAGGCAGTCGGTGACTCCCAGCCTTCACGCTGGAGACCCGCAGCCTCGACCTTGACTCAGTGTCTTCCCTAGCTGCACAGGAGTCATGGAGGAGGCAGGGAAGATGCTGCAAGCTTCCCAACTAGAGTTCAGGGCCTCACCATCTACAAGTAGCATCTTCCCCGCCTGCTTCATGAACCGCAACAAGGCAGTGAAGATGCCGCTGGTGAATGTTGAGGCCCCGGGGATTCCTTCCAGGAGGGATCCCATCCGCAGGTCATGCAGTATAGTATCGGGACTCTTGTTGATACTGTACAACCCAGATGGCGATCAGTACATCCCTCACTCTGACATTTGTTGAAGTTACAAACTGACGCAAATCGCATGTGTTGCCACGTTGAAAAACGCCGGCGTTTCACAATGAATCAAACAGAAGCAGCTTCTACTGCAGCTCCTCTTGTAGAACACCTGCTTTTTCGTAGTTGCAACTTCGACAAACACCGGCAGTATCTGAATAACCCTTTGTTTCTTTAAAAATTGTTTTCCCTGCAAACTCATTGTATCATCACACTTTTCAAGAACATTTGTAGGCATGCAGAAACTTGACATGCAGATATCAATTAAGGCTTGAGCCACGCAGACGCACAAAGTGCAACCCTCTTAGGCTGGGGTCAGACCAGCGCACCTTTAACGTGCGTTCTGGCGCACATAATTACGGCCGCACTAGCAGCAGATGACGGGCAATGACGACCAATATACGATGTACGGCCGCACAAAAGTCCGGCCGTGCAACGCAAGTGGAATTTGAACGCATTTTTTGGAGAACGCTGAACTGCTAGTACTGACCTACTGAGTGCGCAGCTGCGGCATAGCGGCGTGTTTGCGTGATTAGGAGACGTCAGACGCTGCTAATGTCCAGCCTACATAACGTCCAGACGCAAAAAGAGTTTTATTGACAATCCGTACAAAATCACGCCCGAAAATGCGAGTCGTCTGACCGTTTTTGCGCATTCCGTGAAAAAATACGTCAATGCGTTCGGACGCACTTTTTCACGTTCGCGGGGAAAAATGCTTTCGTCTGACCCTAGCCTAAGCGTTTCGATGGATCGACCTGGAGGGCCACACGATGTAATGTGCGTACTTTTAGGCTAGGGTGACGACAAGGTAGTGGCCACATGGTCCGTTTTTGTGACTGACGTTTTTTTTGACTGATGTAGATGGGAAATAAAATTAATATGAAAAACCATTTTGTCCATCAAAAATGCTGGACGTCTGACTTCGTTCCATCACTCACACACAAAGCTATGCGGATGTTGTGGACGTGGCGCACTCCACACGTCTGTTCTAGCGGTTTTACGTTTTTGCCTAATTTTGTCCGTTTGCCGCGTCCGTTGTGCGTCTGCACTTCTGTGCGGACGTACTTCGTGTGTGGGTCTCTATTTTTCATAATTGTATACTACCACGGACTAGAGATGGGAATTCGTTTCGGAAAGAAATTTGATAATTCATATTCGGAAGTACTTCCGAATAACGAACCGATATGATACGAGACTAAACGAAATGGTACATAACGAATTTATTTTGTTTTACACTGTGTCATCATCATAAAAGAAAAATTTGAATAATGGATATCAACTATCGAATTTTACGATACAAATCAATCCGAAATGAAACGAAACACAAAACTAAATTAGCTACGAAATTCCGAAAACAAAATTATTTAAAAACGAAACGAAACGAAACAAAACACATTTGTCAGCCATGCACACCCTACCACGGACATTAAAATGTGCGGCAACACGGACGTGAACACTGCATTCGTCTGACCCGAGCCTTACTTGTGAGTTTTCCCACCCTGCTTTGATAATAGTCAAACCTGTGTAGAGCTGCGCGCACAAGGAGGTGGCCACACGGGCATCCAAGCTCAAAGAACATCTCTTCTCACGGATGTTCTTTCCGTGCTCCTGTACATCCGAGTGACCCTGACGTCAACGAGGTAATAGCAAAGCACCGTTGTTCACCACAGTTGTCATGTGGTTGCACCTACTGGGACATTCAGTGATTCATAGAAGCGAAATGTAACAAGGCTGGAGATGTTTTTGCAAACAACTAAAAAACAGAACCACCACACTTCTTGCAAAAAAAAACCCCATAAAAGAGTGATCCGTCATCACCTCCTCGGGCCTATTTCAGTGGATTGGCGTAAATCCTGTCTGCCTCCCTGCTGTCATTGTCTGCTCCTCTAAAACAAAGCATCGTTATACGCATCGGGGGACAAAAACAAATCTCCAGGGACAGAAAGCCCAGTGACCGCACTAACAGAGAAACATAGGTACACTCAGACACCGATAAAGGGACAGACAGACAGATGGGCACTGAAAGACACACACAGGCATCATATCAGAGAAACACAGACAATAGCAGTGAAAAGAGGCACAGACAGCCAGACGCACACTGTCAGACATACAGGTACATGCACACACAACAATGTTCACAGTCACAGAGCTGCGCAGACACACTGACAGTGCACCCAGGCAGCAAAAATCCACTGATTGCTTCAAATACATAATTTTTTAGTCAGGACCCAAAGTATATTTCTGCACCTTCCAAAAATAGAATAAATACCCTATATTTCTGAATAAGAGTATGATTTTTTTTAAACCTGCCCCATCTCCCTATACACGAGACCTCCATCGCACCTCATACCCGACATATTGGTTTTCTCCATATCCCTATCTGGGATGTCAGGCCTAGGTGTAAGGTCACTAGACCAAACTAGGACTTGGGTCAGAGTATGAAACCAGAACACCCCCCCCCCCTACCAGTTGCAAAGATGATCCGCTATTAAGATGATTGATCCTGCTGCTAAGCACACATTTACTCGTTACTAATTGGGTTATCCACTCGTTGCTGGTTTATAGCATTGTTGCAACAATCAGGGTTATTCAAAGAGATCCGAATTGCTGGAGAAAGGTAACCGAACGCTGAAATTCAGTGTACAGTTAACTTTCTTGGCCATTCGGCTATTCAGAGCAGGCAGTTCGCCAAATGTTGGCAAATTGCCTGCACATACGGTGCCTGTTCGGTGGCAGTGAAATCCCCATAGAGAAGCAATGCTTCAGCTATTCAGAGAACAAAAACAGCAGTGAAGAGTTGCCGAATTGCCCTGCTGTTCGGTGGTTTCATTCGGCAGATTTATTCAGGAGAATCCCATAGGCTTCAACGTTAAAAATATTCCCGTTTTTACTCAATATCTAATAAATCATTCATTATAATATTCTGCAGTAAAAAGTCTATTTATAGATTTTTTGAGGATCTTTTAGGCATTTTTCAGATGTTTTAGCGAAACATTTTTTCCGTTTTATTTTTTTAAATCGTTTTTTTCTTTTTTCTGTAACAGCCCTTTTTATTATCATTCATTGGATCTTATATGTAAATTTCAGACATTTTCGTTCTGTAGTTTCTTTGCAAACAGCGTTTCACTTTTCAAACATTAAGCGTACTTTTTTCTTCACTCCATTCGTCTGCAGTGTCGGGTTTTTTCCGGCAGATGCTCTGCGCTGTGATAGGCGGCTAATCCCGATGTTTTTGCGGGTTTCGATGTGCCTTTGCTGGGTTTTGCGGTGAGTTTTCAGCAGGTTTGCGGCGACTTTTCCCTGCACTACGACGTCCCTGTGGTTCTTGTTGAATACACCGCAGGGTCGCCGAAATGGGATCGCCAAATCGCACAGAATTGAAGAGAACGAAAAGTCACCGAACGTGCGGTGACTTTTCGATTCTCTTTTGAATAACCCTGACAGTATAGTTACGAAAAACCTTTTCACAAACATTCATTCTCCCTCTCAATCCCCTGAAGTCAGAGGTCTAAGGCAAGTGATGGCAAACATTGCCACCCCAGATATTTCAGAACTACATATCCCATGCTGCTTAGTCACACATAATGCTGGCTGAGCATCATGTTATATGTAGTTCACAAACATCTGTCTTGCCAAGGTTCACCATCGCTAGCCTAGGGCTTGTTCTTTGTTCTCCCTGCCTAAAAGAAAGGTAATATATTCAAGTACTCGCAGAGCAATACCCCCATGTAGTAGCAGAGGCACAGGAGCCAGATGTTGATCACCATTTTTTCCCTGCTGCAGGGGTTGCACGGACCAGCTTGGGCTGGCCCTCCATATGGACATATGTGACCCCTATAGTTATGCTGGCAGAGTGCTCCTCAAGCTAGAATACAATAATCCCCTGTGCCTAAGCCCTGCTGATGACATAACGCTAACAGGTCCAAACTGCAGCGCGGTGCCCTACATTGCAAGCCAGCCCTAACCCTGAGACAACCCCCAAAATGTGAGGCCCAGGTAAAGCCTTTGACTGGAGGTAAAGGCTGGAGATCTGCTTGTCCACAGGCCTACTAGACAGGAAAAAAACAAAACCACACAAGGTCTGACAGTCAGGATTAATACGTATAGACGTAACAGAAAGAAATCTTAATAATAAAGTCACCAATGTGTATCTTATCAGTAATCCCCTCGGGATGGCTCCTCTTCTTCCACACACCCGGAAATCAATATAGGAAAATTTGGGAAGTTACTTGACTTCAAACATAACAAAAACACATACATAGGGTTATACAGTATGGTACAACATAAACGTTTTAAACCCCTGCTAAAATAACACTCGCAAGATTATAATTAGAGCTGAAACAACTAATCGATTAGTTGTAGGGTGCTGTACTGCTGGTGTTTTATCCTTACTTGAAGCTGGTGTCCTGTGCCACCACCCCAACCTGCCTGCCACCCACTCTTTGGTCTAGAGCTGCCATTCTCTCCATTTGGTCTGGTACTTTCCACAGACCTTCCTCTCACACTCAGGTCACGTCCCTTGCCCAAACCCACTCCCTCTAGTGTGAAGTCCCTTGTCCAAACTCTCTCCCTTCGACCTCCGGAGCCTCCTCCTGCTCAGTTTGTTCTTGCAATTATTGTAAAGGGATTCTCTATGCACCCTGAACACTTCATCTTATTAAAGTGGTCGGGCTGCGTGGAATGACTGCCTTCTCATCCCGCTTTTGTGCTGACATCATCATGTCTATCTGAGCGCTCTTAGCAGCGCTCATTTGGGGAGAAAGCAGACAGCTACAAGTATTTATAAAGTGCCAACAAGTTCCGTAGCGTTGTACAATGGGAGAGACAGAATAACAAATATACATACACGTTACACACGCACAGAATAGTAGGGGAGAGGACCCTGCTTGAGAGCTTACCATCTACAATCATGGTCTTAAGCTGCGCATGCAGTATCAATCCATTACAATGACCGAGTCTTGTACCTTGTGTGTGAAAACTATGCAATTTGCACGCAAAAATGTATGGACACTACGCAAATTGCTTATGAAAAAAAGGAGGGGGATGCAGTTGATTTAACCTCCCTGGCGGTCTAATTTTTTCAAAATTTTGTGTCGAAAAGCGTCTCAATTTTTTTTTTTTTAAAGGAAACTTGTTTTTGTACAATGTTAGCCTGTAATAATTAGGAATCACACACTGAAATCCGTGCAAGCAAGAGTCCTTACTGGTAAAATCCTTTATAAATATAAAGAATTGTAAATACACGGATTCCGATAAAGTTTGAAACACGACATAATACTTTATTATCCCAAAAATAATTATGATATTCAATAAAATAAAAAACACTGAAATCTATCTGAAAACAAGGGTGAAACTATGTATGGTCTGTTTCTTATCCTGTAGTGCCACCTAGTGGCCGTTCATAAACATTGGAATACAGTGTATTATAATTTATTTTTTTTGTTTGCTGCCTGGTCCCGCCCCCCTGCATCGTGTGACTCGCAGGGAACCTTACCAGGATGCAACTCGCTACGATCACACTGAGGGGGACAGCCAGGGAGCACAGGAGGAGGCGAGTATGCATCCAGCCCGAGTGTGGCTCGGGGTTACCGTTCGCAGTAATGAAATTTAACCCAGAGTCACACTCGGGAATACCTCCAGGGTGGTTAACAAAAAATATTTATTTTTTTGCCAATGAATCGATTAATCGTAAAAATAATCAGCCA
Organism: Leptobrachium leishanense; assembly: GCA_009667805.1. Lineage (NCBI taxonomy): Eukaryota > Metazoa > Chordata > Amphibia > Anura > Megophryidae > Leptobrachium > Leptobrachium leishanense. Next base: position 35,232,888 of record CM019074.1, on the reverse strand, counting down.
GCTAATCGATAATGAAAATAATTGTTAGCTGCAGCCATAATTATAATCACCAGAGTATAGCAGTATGGAGTGATACCTATTTTATTGGACTTACATTACATTTTTCGAGAGTATAACTCTCTTCTTCAGGTCTGGAAGCTATACTGACCAAAATCATAGCATTGAACATTAAGGCGCACAAGGGTGCAGAGGGGGTTAGAGGTCATAAATAGTATGGTCAACAAGGACGAATAAACACATGAGAGATCTTAGGCCCATAAAACAACCGTGATAAGATCATGACAACTTGAAAGAGAAAAAAAAAAAACAGGGAAGGCAGAAAAAGAATTTATAAAAAAAAAAACAAGAAAAACAAAACAAGCCAGAATTCTGAACGTTAGGTGACGTTATGATAATAGGATAAAAAGCCAGAATCGACATTGAGTCCCTCCTTTATGGTGTTAAAATATGTGATCATTTTATTTTGAATGTCTTACGTTCATGAGAGTCTTTAAAATTTCCTTTGAGGGTTTTAATTTTGAGGTTTTAGATGGAGTAGCCGGTCAGATTAAAGTGATGTTTAAAACATAAAATAAATGTTTAAAATATATAAACATAAAAACAAGTGGCTCTCGCATCCGATGCGTTTCTTTTGACTTTTTCGAGGAAAATTATAATCTCGTGAGTGTTTCATGGTGTACCATACAGTATATTCCTATGTATGCGTTTTTGTATATTGAGAGAGAAAAAAAACAGAATGCCCGGCATTACATGTTTCAAGCAAAACGATTCTGTAAACGTACACTTTATTTGAAGATGTATGGGCGTACACACACACACACACACACACACACATATATATATATAAAAATATAGAATCACACACCCGCACGAACATTTCTAAGAGAAATTAAAAAAAAAAACAACAAATGAAATTTTTATATCAAACATTTTTTTTTATTTTGGTACCTCAATATGTTTTCATTTTTAAAAGTCTTTATTTTCCAAAATGGATTCAGCTAAAATAAAAAAAAAAAGAACACAACAAAAGTGGCATTATATACAAAGGAAATCCACGTATTTACACAACAGGGATAAATAAAATCCCAAATATTACAAATATTTCAGGAATACAAGTTGGTAATTGGGATGTTTCAAAAAAACCAAAACAACACAAAACCGGGGGGGGGGGGGAATAGAAATAAGGCAGATTTAATTAGAGCACAACATATTGTGCCTCTGTGCCTTTCACAGGTTTTTCGTTTGAGTCTACAGATTTCTGGCTTGATGAGTTGATAAAGCAAGCTCCAATATTTAGGCCGAAACAGTAGAAAATGGGAGAAAAGAAAAAATATATATATATATATATATCTGATTCTGTAAAGTGTTTTTTTTTCCCCCAAATATATTTTAAAGAGAGTCACTGTTTACAGAATAAAACTCCGCGCCTTTTTGCTAAAATACAACGTATATTTGGTGCTGTACATTCATTCCCAACAATGAACGGACCATTTATTTTACACTGGGACGGGCATCTTATAATAAGGGGATAAAGTAATACATCGGATGCTTCACATTTTGTTTGTGCCGTCTGACCAGAAAGGGTGTTTTCAGAGTCAGAGAGGTAATCCATTCAAAACGGGGCAAATAAATACATTAACAGGAAAATAACAATGAAAAATAAAATCAAAAGAATAATAAAATCAAGATTCTGTTTTCCCATTTTTGTAGTCTAGTAACAATACACCCCAGATATGGCAATAAACCACCTTCCACAGCTTATAGGAGCAGTGCCCAGTTAAGTCACGTCTTAATACAATCGTCATTATAAAATCCCTAGTAATACGATAGAGATCATTAATGTGAGGAAAAATAAAAGGAGCCTAAATTGGGGTCTGTGTGCTAAACCCAGTGTTACCCATTTGTGAATTAGCCCGCGTGCCTTTGCAGCATTTCCTGAGGAGCTGATAAGTGCAAAGCAGAATTTAGTGCAATTAGCAATTTTATAACTTTATTTTTTAATCGGCCTTTAACCCCTTCACACCCAAAATCGAGTTATCTCGAGTTTGCCTTGTAATGCATTCAAATGTGCTCATTAGCATATCAAAACACCATTTCACACCTTTTTAAAGCAAGATTTGTGTGTCCCCTGTGGAGAAGTTAAATCCTTTGTTTTATGTCTCTCCAAGCACCCTGGAGAGACACAAAACAAGCAGCAAATAGCAGCCCTAAGCCTCACTGTAACAAAAGTTCAAATAGAATACTGCTGTATTACAACTTTCAGGGATTTGGCAGAATACAGGGAGAGCTCTGGGGTCAGTCACTGCTGTACAGGGATAAGATTCAGGGGGTTTTAATGAATAACGATCCCTGTACAGTACAGATACAAGGTGTTACTGTAATTTCCACATACAGGCATTAGGCCACATACAGATAATATTTTTATATTCTGTTGGTATTTTCTGGAAGCTGCATTGCTAATAATCTCATTATGATCACTGCAAACCCCAATAAGCAGGAGATCTGAACATTTTTATTATTTATCTTTATCACGGTTACTGTATCTAACACAAAGGTCTTTTCTGCCTGTATGCTGATAATGCAGACCCCGTTTGAAACGGTGTAAGATAAGAGACGCCAACTAGAGCTCAGAATCTTACATTCCAACAATATTTCTGTACGGGATAAATGAATACATGAAAATGTTAATTTCCTCATTTTTAATTTTTTTTTTTTTTAACTATCTCAAAATAATAATTTCTGTGCGAAACTTCTATTTCACCCCGTATTTAATTCCCAGATTTCAAATAAATGTGATAACATTATTTTCAACAAAGATGACTCGGTACTGAAGGGGTTAAAGAACAAACAATGAAGTTTGTATGTATATTGCTGTTCCTGCACGGATTGTACGGGAGTCGAGAGGAACGTGTGCTCATTTATAGTCGGAGCTGCTTAACCCTTTGGCTTGAATATGGTTATTAGAACAAAGTGAACCCTGGGTGCGGAAAATAGGTGTAAGCTGGGAGACTATTGGAAAATTTTGAGACAGGAAAAATAAATATTATTTTAAAACTGCTCACTGGATTAAAAGAATTCAAATTCAACATAACGCAAGTATGTTTCATCTAACACTAATTTTTCCAATGTTTTTTTCTTTTTTAAATAAAATTATAAAACATAGTATTTATAAAAGAATACTTTATACGATGTGTGTGTGTGTGTGTATATATATATATATACATACACACAAAAACAAGCAGGTGCCTGCTTACTATATGTGATAAATAATCACAATATTTGTTATTATATTGTAATAATTAAAAAAAAAAAACAATTGACCAAAATAAAATACCCTTTGAATTTTGACGTCTTACTCCTTGACTGGGCACTGCAGGACACGCAAATGGCTCGTTTCAGCGAGATAAAATAAGATATAACCGGAGAGACATTTTTTGCCATTTAAAACAATTTTAACTTATTTTCCAGGCTGTTGTGATACAACCGATATTATTTAAAGCAGGGGCGGTAAAAGAAGGTTATGAATACTGGAGGCTGAGGGTACGCATGCCGGGCAGCTGACGTGATGTGATGTGATAAAATCTTTCCGGCAGCAAATGGGTAAACATTAAAATAAAATAATAAAAAAATAAACACACACACAACACCAGCAAACCATCAATACTGCTGAGATTTTAGTTCCCTATAAGAGCCACATCCATTAAGTCATCATCTTCACCCATTAAAAAGCTCGGGCTGGGCCTGGCTGCTCTGTCTGAGGTTAATAAGGCACCACCACCCATGGTCAATCCAGAATCGGAAGAGATCGACTTGGACCAACTCTCTGGCTTCATGCTGTATGATGACTTCTTCTTCTCTCTCTCCCTTTCTTTATCCTTAAGTCTCTTTTTTTCCTTCTTGTGCTTTTTGTGTTTCTCTGCACTGTACTCGGGCTGAGTCCGGCTTCCTCCACCGCCTCCATCATCTGAGCTAGGGCTGTTTTGGTAGGACTTCTCTGCAATGGAAGAGGAACCCGACTCACTTTCACTGTCCAATGCCTGCGGGGTATACGCTGGCGACTTATTATGGCTTGGTGAACAGCGCTCATGTTTTGGGGTAGAGCCACTGATTAATGGAGAACCATAACTTTTGGGCATCTGCGTTCTCATTCCCTCCCCTCCCCCTTCTCCAGGCTTTTGTAGTGTTACCTTTGCTTTGATGCTTGGAGATCCTCCGTCATGTTTGCTTATGATAATTTTAGCTACCCCAGTGCTACTAGAGCCCTTGGTGTCCCCACCGCCTTTCTTGGAAGGATCAGATGGTCCGCCGGAGACCGACACTTTAGATTTATCTTTCTCACTTTTCTCTCTTTTTGCTTGGTACTCACCTCCCACCATGCCGTGCTTGGAGGACATGCCATGACTGCTTGCCACAGGTGGTGCTCCCCCTCCATCCATGGGATCCTCAGAACCTGAACCGCCAGTGCCCACCCCATGTTTCAGCTTATCAATGACAGCTGTAAGTGAAGGTTTCTTATTTCTGCTTGGAGACTTTCCCTTGGAGCTGCCATGGAGACTCTGAGAAACATTCGAGCTGCCCGAGAAAGAAGAGGATGATGATGAAGATGATGAGGAAGAGGAGGAGGAAGAAGAGGATGAGGAATTGGGCTTCTGTGAAAGAGACCCTGAGGATGCCTTCATGTTTGAATTAGAACCTCCCCCCATATGTGGACCTCCTGAGCCAATTGGAGACTTGGCTTTCGAAGAAGGTGGAGTGCCTGGCATGGGCTTCATGGGGGAGGAAAGTTTGTCAGATCCTCCAGATGGTCTTGAATGAGAGGGAGAAATGTTTGGCTTACTTAGGGAGGGATTCATTAGTACAGACGGCTTCCCTTGGGGTTTGGTTTTGTTGCCCCCTGAGCTGCTACCACCACTGCCTAACCCGTGTTTGGTGATGGGAGAAGATCCCTGTTTCCCCATGGACTGAGAACCACTTTTTGCCTGGTTGCCTCCAGACCCACTCTGGCCACTGTACGTACTGCCTCCCATACCCCCTATTTTCATACTAGACGACCCGTCGGACTTGCTGCTCTTGATTTTTCCAGACGCAGATGAGGATGAAGAGTGGCTATGATGACTCTTGCTGCTTGAAGAGCTCCCTGAACCACTGCTGGTATACTGGGTGTGAGAGGACGGCTTCCCCACACTCATTGTGCCTTTGGGAATCTGGATGGTGATCTTGGGGATGGGAGGAGTAGCCATGCCAGGAGGTGTCTGAGATCTTCCCGAAATCCCTGGAGATTTTGAACCTCCACTACTGGTTGGAGGAGTGAACGGCCGGTTTGCTATATGAGAAGGCGACTTTCCATCTTGCTCTGTTTTCTTGCGCTTAGCTGGCTTGTCTTTGCTCTTCCCATCGCTAGATGGAGTTCTGCTACGTTTTCCAGACTTCACATCTATCCCTGCACCCTGCATGCCGCCTAATCCCGCTCCACCTGCTCCCCCATTGCTGTTCTCCTTCACTCTTTGTTTTTGCGATCGATCTTTGCCTAACTCTCCACCCAAAAGGGGACTCTGGCTCCCGCTGTGGGTTTCCATAATATCCACTCCGCCTAGCGCTTTGGCTCCGCTACCTGCAATAATACTGAAGTCTACTGTATCTGTTAGCCCCATTTTGTACTTTCCATCACCCCCCTCAATTGGAAGCCCTGCTACTATACCTAAGGCAGCTAGTCCTTGCCCCGGAAAGTCCTTGAAATCATGGTCTCCACTCTGGCTGCTGTCTTCGTTAAGGTCATCAGTGAAGCCACTCTGGCTCTGACTGTTCAGTAAGTCTGGGTTAAAGTCAACACTGTTAAAAAACGTATTAGGAGAGTCACTGTTGGGGCTGCCATTTGCCTCTGCAATGAGATCAGCTGCATCTGCATATGGATTATCTCCTCCACCTCCACCACCATCTACTTGAAACACATCTGTGTCAAAAAGGGTGCTCTGAGAGTGTCCAGAGCTAGAAGAGTCCCTTACAGGAGTACCAAGATTGGGGCAATCCTCTCCTGGCCCTGGAAGCTTAGATGCTTCCTCTGCTATATCGGAGAGGATGTCTGTGACATCTGGGATTATGGCGTCCGTGCTGGGAAGCCTCACCATCCTTTGCATACCAGATTGTGTGTGAGAAATGGACTGTTGATAAACTGTTGGTGGCGTGCCACACTGACTGGGTGCCGGTGTTATGTGGGGTGTATCCAGAGCATCACCAGCCATGCTAACATCAAATATAGGGTTCTGGGAATCAACATCCATAGAAAAAAGCTCTCTTTGGAAGTCATCTTCAGTCTGGTTCTTCATCTTCTCTGCGCCAGTTCTTGGCCTCTTCTTCTTGGGTTTTCCACCCACAGAAGAACCCAGTTCTGTACGAGGAGAACCGGAAGAGTTCTGTCTCTCTAAAGGGCTATTTCCATAAAGTGATGAAAAGTCTTGGGGTGGGTTTTCCTTCAGCAGGTTCATTAGCATGGGATGGTTTTTGGTGTTACTTGCTGGAGAAGAGACAGGGGGTGGTGTGTGGTGGGGAGGTGTGGGGCTGGAGCCAAGTGTCCCGCCCCCATTCCCTTTGATTTGAAGGAGGCTGGTGAGAATGGGGTTCTGTGTAACTTTGTTGAAATCTTCTCCATGGCCTGTTGAATCATGTCTTTCCTTCATACCCATATTGAACAGGGCAGTAATGGGACCAGAAGGATATGAGCTGGTTGGTGTAGTCATACCACTCAGACCAGTGGAGCCTGGGGTCATCCCATAGCCAGGACTGCTAGCAGGAGGAAGATTATTTTTCACCATGTCTTCCACAGTCTCTGCAATGATGGACAGGGCTGGTGTGTCAGCTTGGATGGTTTCTGCCTTCCTCCGAATAGCTCTCATGGTCACTGGGATGGACATACACCTGCAAGACCAGGCAACAAACCAAAATCACATTAGTATGTAATGAGGTCAAATCCAATTCAATCAAAATAAACACTGGTAGGTGGAAAAGAAAGCGAGAAAGAAACTGAGAGTGAGCGAGAGTGAGCGAGAGAGCGAGTGAGAGAAAGAGTGAAATAAAAAAGCGTTAGAGAGCAATAGATAGAGTGAGAGAGAAAGAGGGCGAAAGAAAACGTGAGAGAGCGAGTGAGAAAAAAAGTGGTAGAGAGCAAGAGATAGAGTGTAAGAATGAGAGCGATAGAGAGTAAGAAAGAGAGCAAGAGAAAGAGAGCGAGAGAAAGAGCGAGAGAAAGAGAGCGAGAGAAAGAGAGCGAGAGGAAGAGCGAGAGGAAGAGCGAGAGAAAGCGAGCGATAGAGAGCGAGAGATAAGAAAGCAAGAGCGAGAAAAAGAGTTAAAGATAGTGAGAATGAGAGCGAGAGTGAGACATAGCGAGAGAAAGAAAAATAGTGTTAAGTGAGAAAGAGCGAGAAAGAGTTAAAGAGAAAGAACAAGAGAGAGCAAGAGTGAGAGAAAAAGAAAGCAAGAGCAAGAGCGAGATGAGAGAGGGGAGAGAAAGAAACAAAGGGATGGATAGAGAAAATGAAGGAAGGGAGAGAGAAAGACAAAAAAGAGAAAGGCAAAAATGAGCACAAGGGAAAGAAAGAGCTAAAAAGCGAGTGAGGAGGAGAGTGTGAGAGGAAGAGAGAAAGAAAAGAGAACTAGAGAAAAAGACAGGGCTAGTAGAATGACAAGCTAATAGTATATCTTCTCCTGTTGCTTTTTATAAACAAACACATGTAACGATGTTTGTAAAGGTCACTGTAATTCTACCATTTAGTGACGACATCACCTGCAATTCACAATCATTTTATTCTGAAAATGGTTTCAAAACCTTGTTCTTTCTGGAACAAGGAATGAGTTTAAAGAAGTGAAAAAATACTGATTTGTTGTTTAATGGGGGAAAATAAGTACATGTCTGCCACTTCACATGCCAAACATAGACATCACCATTTCAGCTGGTTACACTCTGGTAAACATTGGCCAGTGCCAGTTATATCGCTTGGCAAGGCATCATTCCGCAGTTTGTAATTTCATAATTAGGGATGCACCGATAGCACTTTTTTAAGACCGAGTACCGATACGTTTCTTCAAGTACTCACCGATACCGAGTACCGATATTTTTTTTTATGTCATGTGACGCTTTCCAATAAGAACAGACCTCATATAAAAATGCCCCCAGCTCATGGATACTGCACCCCTAGCTCATGGATACTGCCCCCCCCCAGCTCATGGGATACTGCCCCAGCTCATGGGATACTGCCCCAGCTCATGGGATACTGCCCCAGCTCATGGGATATGCCCCAGCTCATGGGATTGCACCAGCTCACCGCGTTCATACTTACCTTCCTGGGCGACGCCGGGAAAGCTTCTGCGCGTGCGCTCGTTGGAAGGACCCCAGCCGCGATCACATGGTCCCACGTGATCGCGGCTGGGGTCCTTCCAACGAGCGCAACGCGCAAAGACGTTCCCGGCGTCGCCCAGGAAGGTAAGTATCGCGGAGAGCAGCTCCAGGGCCTGTCCAAATGCCGATAGAGCATTCTATGTCTACAGCCGGTGAACTACCTCCACTCTTTAAAACAAGCAAGAGATATTGCACGTTGGCCACACTAAGCACCTTGGCCGGTTCCCTGACGGCACCGGAACCTGACACCCAGTTACCGCATTTCAGCAACAGCTGGGGCTTAGAATCAGATAGGGAGAGGCTGCATTGCAATGTGGGGACCCTCTCTGCAGTGTCTATACATAACGCTGGCCCGCCAGTATACATTATGGAATTCCATTATTGACATTACAAATACATTTGAACTAAGGCGGCGGCCCATACTGCTGCCATGTAGTCCTGCACAGACAGAAAGTATTATGCTCTATGCAGTCCCAGTTAGCACAGCCAAGAGAATAGGGAGAAAATAGAAAACATACTAACCCTGCCCCATTCTCCAAACCCCAGCATAATCCCCATTTTCAGCTCTTGGCGTGTGGGACGCAGGATCGGATTTTTCCCAGTTGATGAGACTTACTGTTAAGCGATTTTATCATACTATTTTTGCATGACAATATTTTTATCTTGAATTAAAATACACATTTTTTCAAAAGATATGACATCGCAGGGCAGTATCGTTTCACACAGAATAATCAATTAGGAAAAAAGTTGGGGGTGCAGTGGGTGTGTGGTGGGTAGGCAATAGGCAAATTTTGGACTGGAGAGTTACTTTTAGGCCTGGCTTGTAGCTTATAAATTTACATTTGGAGCCCTGTGTGTGTAAACAGTTTTATTCAAACATGGGTTTTGTGATGGAGGAGCTATGCTGGATAGCTTGTTCTCCTCTACAGATTCACAAATGAACGGGTCCAATAGAGAATACAAGAGCCTTTAGGGCAGTGGTCCCCAAGCCTGGACCTCAGGTAGCCCTAACAGGCCAGGCTTTAAGGATTCCCTTGGAGAAATGCAGACTGAGTTCAGCAATCCCTAAACAGCAAATCATATCACCTGTGCTGTGCTTCAGATATCCTGCAAACCTGGCTTATTAGTGGACCTTGAGGACCAGGGTTGGAGATCACTGCTTTAAAAAGGAATACTCTAGTGAAAAAAAGAGTTTCTTTTATTGTCCTTAAAATATTGGACAGATGTTGACGACAGCCTCTACCCAACTATTAATTTTTTAGGTACTTTTACTCACCTTTTGTCCCTCGTTGTGCACTGCTCCTCCTCTTCAGCTCAGGGACTGCAGAACCCAGAAGTCCCTACACAACTTGCTTAGCATAGAAACCACAAATTGTGTAGCGCTACATGACTTGCGCACTTTACGTACACAAGTACCATAGTAACAATTTCTTTACCCCCTGTTTTACAACAAGGATGGGGAATGAAGTAGCATGAAAAATGAGGAAGGATACACACCAAGAGAGAGAGGAAACAGCACAAGGAAAAGAACAAGGGATGGAACACCATAAAGAAAAGAACAAGGGAGGTGTCACCGAAGCTCCCTCTACCTTTATGCCCTTACTCTCCTTGGCACCCTTGCCCACACTATACAGGCCCTCTGTGCCTGTTGGAGTATGTGGATGCTGGCCTCCTGCCAAGAGAACGTGGACCAATTTGGCAAAGCCAGTTATCAAAGACCATGGTCATAGAGGTCAGCTAAGGGTTAATGAGTTAGAAATACATTTAGCTTGAAACTGTATTTTAGGAGTTAGTTTGAGTTTGTGATACACTGTAGACGTATTGTTCTTCTATCTGTTTGTTCTTCGATTGAGTTGATGCTCTGTTTGTTAATCCCGTCTATTGTTTAATTAGGTTTTTGTGTCTTCTGTAGGAATTCAACTCCCCCCTCATGTAGACAATGTATTTTGCTGACGTTGTCATGTTACACCCCCCCCCCACTCTGTTGTCCATAAAACTGCTCTCATTTCCATTAAAGATATTCATTCATTCCCCTTGCACTAAGCGGTGTGTCTGGTGTTTTGGGGAGAGATACATATAAATATATTGCACTCCCTCAAGTTCTGGTTGATGGTTGTGAGAAGAGAAGCTGCCGCAAATCAGATTGGCTGAAGGGAAGGACACTATAACATGTTCGAGTCTGGTCCACAATTGGGAGACCAGTAAACCCCAGTTGCTGTTACAGGATCAAACAGCACAAAGAAAAGAACAAGGAATGAAACCGCACAAGGAACAGTACAAGGGGTGAAACAGCACAAGGAACAGAACAAGGGGTGAAACAGCACAAGGAACAGAACAAGGGGTGAAACAGCACAAGGAACGGAACAAGGGATGAAACAGCACAAGGAACAGAACAAGGGATGAAACAGCACAAGGAACAGAACAAGGGATGAAACAGCACAAAGAACAGAACAAGGGATGAAACAGCACAAAGAAAAGAACAAGGGACGAAACAGCACAAAGAAGAAATCTTCAATAAGGAAAGGAGTTAGGGAAAGGTGGGGAACACAGAAAGATATAATGGAAGCTCAATATGATATGAAAATGGAAGGTAAACATTTCATGGACTTGGTTAATAAAGTACACGTAAGGCTAGGGGCACACAAGCGCACTTCAGAGTGGAAGGAACGTCCGTGAGAGTGGACGTTCCTTCCACTCGACGGCTGCCTGCCCCCCTCAGCGCATCCTAGGGCATCGACGGGGAGGCTCTCTAGGCGGACGCATGCTGCGTGCGCACAAGCGTGTGACCAGCCCTGTCGCAGCGTCACATGGCTGCATCGGGCGCCGGTAAGTGCGGGCGCACTAGCTGCGCTCGTGTGTACCCGGCCTAAGCAGGAGATCTGTGAGTTTTGCTTTTCCATTGTTGCTAGTATAAACATATTGAATGCTGAAAAGTGAACCAATATAACTGGTTTCTTCATAGAAGAGAACATCAAGATCGATGAGTGACTCATTAAGAAGCTTCCGTTCACATTTACCATTTGAAAAAATATCTATATTTATGGCAGATCTCATCAAATGATCTTCCTCGCTCCTAAAATCTACATTTGCCAAAGTATAACATTAACATACCTCTGAACAACTTTGGCAATGAAATCGTCCGTACAGATGAGAGCATCCGACAGACCCATGTAGAGCTTGCAATTCACATGGTTCGCATCTTGCACATCCATCACCACTGCAAGAGAGAGGGCAACATAAATTAACAACAAAATATCAACGTAACGGGAAATACAATTAATGACTGGCAGACTGCAACCAATTATGCCATACTTTTTATTTATTGTACAATAATTACACTAGAAGACTGACATCCTTGGAACAAAGAAGCAATTATCTTTTCCAATGACACTTTGTCTGGAGTTCTAAGACTTATGGAAGTGGAGATATTGGGGTCTAATAACCCTCCCCCATTCTATAACCTTTTCAGATCTGTTAGGGTTACGGGTTTTGATAAGGCCACCGTGTACTTACACACGGATGTCACAATTCACCTGGCCTCCCCCCCAGTGACCCTGACAGGCTACAGACTGTTCGCCATTGAATTTGCAGAGCAAGCAAGTGTGGTGGAGGATGCATGGGAAACAGTACACGCACGCCACAGTAAATTAATTGGTTTCCCAGGCGTCCTCTCCAGTCAAGCAGCCAATTACTGCAACTCACTCCATATTGACCTCCCCAACGCCCATATTGCACCCTTGCAATCTGTAATGAATGCAGGCGTCAGGGTTATTTTTCTCAGACACCTCGCATACCTCCCCCCTCTGCTGGTCCCTCCATTGGCTTCCTGTACGTTTCAGGATACAGTTTAAAATATTGACTCTCACATTCAAATCACTCAATAACTTGACCCCCCCCCCCTTACATGTCTTTGTTACTCCGCAAGCACGTCCCATCTCCAGTCAGTCAGCGGGCGATCCCCGCCTGTCCTCTGCCTACGCCCGCACTGCCAACTCTCACCTCCAAGACTTCTAAAGGGCAGCTCCGGTCCTGTGGAATGACTTACCTCGCCCTATCAAACTGTCCCCTAATCTTCAATCCTTCAAGAAATCCCTCAAATCCCATCTCTTCAGATTAGCGTACCACAACAGCAGCGGGAAATGTGTGAAAGGCTGAACCAGATGGACGCACGTCTTTTTTCAGCCTATGTAACATCACTGATGCAACTCATCCCTCTGCTCACCTACTCACACATGATTGAAGCTGCTTTTATGGCCCCACCATTCCCAAACCACTGGCACTAATGATCCTGACATCCAGTAAAACTCCCCTGGTCTTTCTCAACCCCAATCCCTATAAACTGTAAGCTCATATCAGCAGGGCCCTCTACACCTAGTGTTTCCATCCTATGTCCATTTATCTGTATCTCGTTCCCTTTGGTTACTGTAAAGCGCTGCGAAAACTGTTGGTGCTATATAAATGATGATAATAATAATAATAATTACACATTGCACCATCTCCTCCACACTCAATCCAGGCGCGAGAAAGGATAAGGAGTGATATGGGAGTGGCATTGCTCGCTTTATAATGAAAAACGGACAATGGCACTGCGTTAGAACAAGAAATCTGATATTTTATTTTTTTCAACTTATACATTTTACATAAACAATGCAGAAGCAATTTATGGAAATGGATTAATCCCTACAAAAAAGTGATTGGTATTTGTCATGCCTTAAAGAACGGGACGCCACAAAATTTTGTATACACAACAATGTGCTCCAATATCTCCTAGGTCACAGATATTTAGTCGCCAACCGCCATGGATCTCAGAAAAGGCACGAGTATCAGTAAAAATGATTAGATATTTACATTCTGAAACAAAACAGGGCTAACTTACCACACACAAGGGAGTCATTAACAGGATGCTGGAATGAGATGCTGACGCTGGAGTCAGAAAGGGGTGATACCTCAAAGTGCAGGAGCCCGGGGCAATCTAGGAAACAAGAGGTTGATGTTCATGGAATCGTTCATCATAATGTGAGTTTGCAAGCATGAAAAATCACTGGTTTCAACAAATGTGAAAAGCGACCATTATTTTTCAATGCGCACATTTTAAAATGTAAAAATTAACAGAGTAGCTTTGAAATATTTTGAAATGGACAGGTCACAAACACTTATGTATAGCAAGGAAATGGCGCTGTATGATCTTCTAAGATTGTATAGGGCTCATGGTCCAGAAGCGCAACCCTGCGTGGAGTCCTATGAACTCCAGGAGGTGATACTTGCAGCGGTGCCGAAGTGCTACCGCAAGTATCCCAGCATTTAGCTCTGCGTTCCTGGGCGAAGCGTTGAGACAGCGCCTGCCCTGGAATATTGTGGTAAAATGGGGACACTATGGGAAAACCTGCAAGTGCAGATTTTCCCTGTTATTGTCCCCATTTTAGCGTGAGCAACGGAATAGGGCCCTCTATATCTAAATTACAGGTCCAAGAACATATTAACCTATGAGATTTATCTTTATTTTGACTCTGGCACGTAGAGCTCATAACTCTAGCGTTGTATGAACATTTGTGGTTGTTAAGAGGTTCAGGAGGGGACATCCAGGAATAATAGAAGCTTGAAAAGGGAGGAGTTATTGTATGTCTCTTTGATTTGTTAAACTCATTGACATTAGTTACTTACCATCCCTTAGCACTGTACGTTTGACACAGCTTCCGATCAGGGTATTGCAGGCTACCTGGTGACGGATTAAGTTAAGGATGACAGGCACATGGCCCGGATGCTGGAATGGAATTTTGCTCAGAAGCGTACCCTGCAGGATCCTTTTGTCCTGAAGCGGAGCATCTTTATTTAAGAAATAGCAATGCTGTTGTCCTGGGAGAGACTGTGTAAATAAAATATAAATAAAATAAAAATGCATTTAAAAAAAAAAGTATTTTATTGGGTGGAAACAAAAACAAAAAAAATATCACATGAACATAATGCAGTCATCGTTAGGATTACAATTTCAGTATCAAAGTCACTGACAATTTATATTAACTGCGCACCAACAAACCTAAATAACTCACAAAGTGTGCTACCATCTAATAATTAAGAGAGGGTGCCGTGTGGACTATTTGCTAATGGAAGCCAGTAAGCCTTTGAGAAAAGCGTCTCATTTCCCACTAATTATCTGTAACTGCAGTGGATAATTAACCCCCCTGACGGTATTCCCGAGTGTGGCTCGGGGTTAACTTTCATTGCTGAAAGCGTTAACCCCAAGCCACACTGGGGCTGGATACATACCTGTCCTGCGCTCCCTCGCTGACCTCTGCGATTTGCTTTCTGGTTCCCTTCTCGCGATAAGGGAACCAGGAAATAGGATGTCACGATCGCCGAAGGAGAATGAGGACAGCGAGGGAGCGCAGGGACAGGTAAGTATCCACCAGCATCCCGAGTGTGGCGCGGGGATACCGCTTTCTGCAATGCATTTAACCCCCGAGCCACATTCTGATACCGCTAGGGGGCTAGATAAATTGTTTCGATTCTGACATATAAAATATGTCAGAATCGGAACGCCGGGGATGTTAAAGAAGATTTTGTCCCTGAATACCACTCAGGGTGTATCAGATCATACACTGGGACGATCATTCTATGTGGTCTTTATGGTGTGCATCGAGGGTTTGCACATAATAGGTTCCCAATACTTAAAAAGGGGCACTCAGGTCACTGTAACCATTCAATGTAATGTCATTTGTGATCTAAACATAACAGAGGTTCCAACAAGGGAGTATACGTACCGCATAAAATCGCATACTGTGGTTCAATGGCTCTGGCTCCTTTTCTTTAGAGAATTCAAACTGGGTTAGCAGCTCATAGTGTGGTAGAAAGGTGGGTGGTGTTTCAAACAGTGGGATTCCTGAACATAAGGAAGAGATTTTCATTCAATGGAACACCATGGACAGCAACTACCCCTTCGCTTACAGAAGGGAGTATTTGAGATAAAAGAATGGAAGTTTTATGGGTTTTAGACACGTGAGAGTAGGGGCTGTATTCCAGTCCGTTGTAAACTTAGCCAGAGCTGTTGTAAAATAAGCAACTCCATAGACTAGACGCCTTATTGTGTAGTTGGCGGTAAAATGGAGATGGTACGCAGGAAAATCTGTGCCTGCAGACTTTCTTTTCCGTCTCCATTTTACCGCCCTTAGTGCCTAGATTCAGAAAGAAGTGCAAGGCTGCCAGATACCGACAGCTGTGCTCCGAACTGCTGCGAGTATCTGTCCGTGGAGTCCATAGGACTCTATGGAGCCTTGAGCATCCCAACCACAAGCTTTGCGCGAAATGTTGCAGCGCCGTGGAGGGAAACTAGGAACTATGTGTTCCCAGTCTCACTCTGCTGCCGGCAAGAAGTGGAGGATCTTCTTTACCGCGGGATGAGAGGAGTGTATGGGATTTAATTGGAGTGGGGGGGGGGGTTTCACAGAGCGATAACACCAGCTACAAGAAGACAACAGTAGAAATACCATCTCCCTAGTGGAAACACAAGCTACATTGGAATAGCAATGCCTTCTATAATAAGCATAAGAGACGTTAAAACAGTAACCTCATGCAGGGAAAGGCTACAGTCGAGCCTCAAGCACAGTTTGGGGCAAGAATGGAAGAATTATCAATAAGATAACTACAGGAGATGTTAGGGTTTCTCTCCTTTTCTGGGGGTCTCTGTGTGTCCCCCATCTCAATTACAGGTCTCTGGTCATCTGTTTTGATCCCTCAGGCAGCGCAATGACTAGTGCGCTCGGGAAAATGAATGACACACAAACAAGCTACTATATGTCATCCAAATTGTATTCATTTAGATCAATGTATATATAAACCCTTGCATGCAATTGTGGAAGGTGATGTAATACAGGGCTCAAAATTTCCACTCGCCTGCTCGCATTTGGCGAGTGGAAATTAAGTTAGGGCGAATGGAAATGCACAGGCAGCTGCGTATTGAGGCGGTGGTCGTGTTTTTTTCTTCTTTAGGCCGCCGCCGGAATACGCAGCACAAACAGCGCAATATAATTTATCATGCTGCCTGTGTCCATTTCCACACGCCCTCACTTAAGTTGTATCTGGGGAGACTGGTTGCAATGTTTCTTTTCCCGCCCAATTCCCTCTTATTTTTTCTGTATCCCTTTTACCTTGGTTTATTTTGTATCTGAAAAAACCCACTTTATATTAAAAAAAAAAGTTGAATCTGGGGCCTGATGTCTGGGTATTCATGTATCTGGGGTCTTAAAACTAGGTATACATGTATCTAGGGGTCTGATGTCTGGGTATTAATGTTATTTATTTTTGTAACTTTATTCTGAATAAAACATTAAACAGTGTAATTTCATATGATAATTTAGGAGGGTGTGTATAGGGGCAGAGTTATTGGCCGAGTAGGTGGGACAACAGGTGGCAAGTAACTCTTAAGGCCTGGCTAGTAGCTTGGGACTTTAAATTTTTTAAGCCCTGATGTAATAAAAACAATAGGAACCAGCCAGAATCTGCCAAGCGCACATGGCAACATATACAGAGGGTGTAGCACCTTCTTCTATATTTGGTGATAACGATAACCAGTGATGAGCCGAACACCCCTGTGTTCGGTTCGTATCCGAACAGCCGAAATGTTCGAATACGAACTCGAACACAATGTTAAATCAATGGGGGCCAAACAAGCAAAATGTGTTCACAGTTCTCCTAAATGTACCGGCGGCTGCTGGTACATTTAGGAGACCTGTGGCTGCGGCCCCCGTAAATCACCTGTCCTGCTGCTGTCCCGGCCTCCTGTTGCCCAGTCCGTCAGTTCCTCCTGTCCGTCTGGCCGCGGCTCCTCTGCCCCACGTCCTCATGCTGAATGATCTGATTGGACAAAGTCCTGCGCCTGACCTGGACTTTGCCCAATCAGGGCTCTAATTAAATATTGAGCCCTGATTGGGCAAAGTCCAGCTCAGGTGCAGGACTTTGCCCAATCAGAGCTCAGCATGAAGATGAGCTTTAACCAAGCTCTGATTGGTTAAAGTCGGTGCAAGAGTTTAACCAATCAGAGCTTGGTTAAAGCTCATCTTCATGCTGAGCTCTGATTTGGCAAAGTACTGCACCTGACCTGGACTTTGCCTAATCAGGGCTCAATATTGAATTAGAGCCCTGATTGGGCAAAGTCCAGGTCAGGCGCAGGACTTTGCCCAATCAGATCATTCAGCATGAAGACGTGGGGCAGAGGAGCCGCGGCCAGATGGACCGGAGGAGCTGACGGACCGGGGAACAGGAGGACGGGACAGCAGCAGGACAGGTGAGTTATTGGGGCCGGGGGCCGCAGCCACAGGTCTCCTAAATGTACCGGCAGCCGCCGGTACATTTAGGATACCTGTGGACGCATTTTTTATTATGGAATGTCCGCGGTCGAACAAACCGCGAACATCCCATAATGTTCGGAGTTCGCCGAACACCCGACGTTCGAATCGAACGCACATCCCTAGTGATAACAATAGATGTCATTTGAATATTATCTGGAATAGGTTGCCAGAATTGCCTAGGCGAATAGACGGGTGAGTTTCAATTCTATAGATTTGTATCTTAAAGCAAAACCAGAAACAGGAATTAGCAGGCACAGGGAGGGGTGGATTGGCACAGATGGCTTCTGTGATGAGAAAAATAAATAGCACATTTCAACTAATTATATTTTGGATAAATTGTAAAGTACTTTACAGTTACGTGTAACGTCTCCTGTAGTTATCTTATAAACTATGGAATGGGGTTCTGTAATGACTCTCTGAAGTTTACAACAGGACTGGAAGGTGCCCCAGATATTTTATTTAATAGAACTATAAACTCACCAGTGCAGTTTTGGATTTTCTGAATAAAGGCTCTTGATACAGGGATGGGTTGTGGAAACTTGAGGAAGAAACAAGCAGGAAAGTCCACTGTGTTGGCATTTGTAATTGCAGAGAAGGAGGGAGTTCTGGAGATGAAGGCAAAGTATAAATCGTTATTTTCTCATTTAATTAACCAAGGACTCACATACAAATGCATTTCCTTATTTCCTATCTTCAAGTCTCTCAACCTTAAGACCAGAACTTTGAAAACTTAAAAGGGACTCTCTGATCTTTAATGAACATATTATGACTCAAATAATTTTTTCTAGTTTACATTTGTTATTTATATTCTTCTTATTTAAAGAGTTATTCCTGATTAAAATACAGAAAATGGGCGCTTCTTTCTATCTTGAACTCATAAATATGTCCCTGAGAGTTGCATAGTGGTGCAGAGCAGAAGAAAGAAACGGCGCAGAGACTTAGGGCTCCACTTAATTCTTTTGGCAGTTTTATTGGAAAAAATACTAGGGAGTATCAGATGATATTTTGTCCGAATTATCGAGTGAGTCTGATAACCATAACTGAAAATCTAAATATGATCCCATATTTAAAAAAGTGGGTAAATAAAAAGCCCCCAAAACACCTTTTTGCAAACAATATCGCAACATAATAACAGAATGCAAAACATTTAGGGCTCTATCAGCTCCCTCCAGCTAAACAGGGACACTAAGGCGAAATATCAGTGTTCGTAAAATCTCCCTTTAGCGTCCCCGTTTTAACTGTAGATTACAGGGCAGGCGCTGAGTCCAGCAGCCTGTGACATAGCGGCCGCTAGCCTCCAAGATGCACGGGCAGTGATGAAGCGCCGTCGCGAGCATCCCCTCCATGAACTCCATGGAGGCTTCTGTTGCCAGATCACATGACCAGCAGGATCTTGCCCCTCACAAGATCCTGCAGGTCGGCCAAGTGATCGCAGAGGGAGACTGAGGACTTTATTCCCCCCAGTCTTATTCTGCTCTCGGCGACAAGAAGCGACGGATCGTGCCACCATTATGACCGTGGGATGTGAGGTGAGTATTTGTTTTTTCGATATTTTTTCCTGCTGCTGCTAATTCCACAGAAGCTCTAAGCTGTAGAAAACGTTTCTAGTTAGCATCAGCTGTTTGTAATTAGCATTAGGACTATGTGATCCTAATGCTAATTACCGATTGCTTCTCTTTGCGCTTCCCATGTTAAGCATAGGGAGCGCAAAGTACAGTAAGCTCGCTTTAAAAAGCGCCAATATCGATTAGCTAACAGATTTTTTTAACCTGTTAGTGATCGGGAGGTGATCTATGCGGCACACTATCACCTCAATTAACCTAGCGCTAACGCTCATTTATGGGAGCGCTAGCTTTAAGGAGGTGATAGGGCCTTTACTGTACATTTTGATATATTGTGTTTGTGTTCATATGGGGGTTTCAGTGTGAGTTTCTCTGTGTCCCTGACCAAACAGACATTTGTCAATCCCTTTGAGCACAAAATATACAGTATATTCTACTATTGGTATACTGATAGTGGGTGAAAAAACTGAATTAAAGCACTAAGCATAATTGAACCAATATTTTACAGTCTGTTGAAGAAACTTGATTTACCGGGCACAATTTAAAAATGACTAGAATAACCCTTCAGCAGCGATAACTATACACTACGGTACTGCATATACACTGGCAGCCCCACCACCTCCACAAATCGACTGTTCACTTAATGACATTGCAAGGTTCCCCACTGAGTTTCTTACCCTTTGTTGTCAATAGGATGGGAGCCCATGATCAGAGGAGCGATAGGAAGCTTATAAGTGGAAGATGTGGCCTCAATCGTGACAGACACATTCATGCCAAGAGAGCGGGGAACTGCTAGGAGAGAAATGATGTACATAATTTAATTATTTGAAATACGGTATCAGATTGCACAAAGCACTAAAACCTATGTATCCTACATGCTCCATCTGGTTAGGTCAACATAACACATAGAGGTGAGAACAAACCCATGCATCATCATTGGGTTGGAAGTTTTGTGATTTGGACTTTCTTCTGCAGTAGTAGCCATAACCTCTATGTTCCATAACATCGTTCTCAACCAAATGGAAAAGGGAAAGTCACCATGTCCTTAATCATCGCCATCCTGTGGTTGAAGAGGGAGAAATCACCTGCAACTCCTAATATTAGTTGGTTTCAAAAGCGGAAGGAGCAGAGAATATCATAAAAACTATTAAAGAGTAATCACGAAGCAGGAGGTATTCAGTCTGCATCTCCTTGTAATCTCAGAACATGCATAGCATATAAACCTTACAGAGATCTGAAAACAACCAGGTTCTATGGCTCACCATGTCCATCACTCATCGTTATGGGCACGCCTGTGACTTCGTCTAACAAGTCATATGGAGAGATATAGTACTTCAAGTTCATGACATGACCTTTAAATGACAGAGAAAGGAGGAAAATGTAAAAGGATATATATATATATATATGTTTATAAAGTATTTTACCAGGAAGGATACATTGAGATTTCTCTTGTTTTCAAGTGGTTCAAGAACATTGAATTTATACACACTCTCTCTCTGTATGTATGTATGTATGTAGCATATGAGCTCTGTGAAGCAGTTCTCTGAATTGCTGGGAAGTGTAAATGTCTTTTACAATTATAAACTTTATTATTTGCTATGCTTTTAATCTCGCTTTCTGCCCTCCATCATAACTTAAGTGTGTATTGATTTGCCCTTGGGGTAAAAGAATCAAACAGAAACGAGTCACGGCCTATCTCCTGCTGATGAGGGCATAATAATCCTGAAACAGCTGTCCAGGAGTGTCTGTGACTCATTGCATATCCTGACCTTTGCTAAGAAGCCATCTGGTATGGCACTGCACTGACAAGGAGGATGATGTGTTCAAACAGACCCAGGATGCAAAAAGGTGAGAAATTAGAGACCTCATTTGCATGTCCTACCCAGAGTTCCTTGCTGCATATGGGGAATGTAGCACATGCGCTCTGTGGGCAAAGCAACTCTCTGATTTGCTGAGATATGTAAATGTCTTCTACAATTATAAAACTTTATTATTTGCTATGTGGAGGCTTTAAATTTCACTTTTTGCCCTCCGCCATGAGTTGAACATAAAATGTGTATTGATTTGCCCTAGGGGTAAAAGCATATAACAGCAATAAGTCGCAGCCTATCTCCTGCTGATGAGGGCATAATAAGCCTGAAACAGCTGTCCAGGAGTGTCTGTGACTCGTTGCATTACCTGACATTGCTAAAAAAAACAATCTAGTATGGCATTGCACAGGCAAGAAGGGTTCTGTGTTAAAACAGACCCAGGATGCAAAAAAGTGAGAAACTACGAGACTTCATTTGCATGTCCTACCCAGAGTTCCTTGCTGCATATGGGGAATGTAGCATATGAGCTCTGTGTGCAAAGCTGTTCTCTGAATTGCTGGGATGTGTAAATGTCTTATACAATTATGAACTTTATTATATACACACACACATATACACACACACTTAGCAACTCTGTAAACGTTAATGGCTAAGTTTACAACAGTTCCAGTTAAATTTACACCAGGGTTGGAATACAGCCCGTATAGTTTCTTAAACACAAGTACTGGGATATTACCTCCACTCCTTGGGGTCAGGTGCCCGACTGTGCCTTGCAGTATTTTGTCCAATGCATTTGCATTCGTGGCTTGCCTGCAAAAGACACATTTGTGATGGCTGATAGCTGTTACATCTATTCCCACCGCTTCTAAAGTCTACTTCCTTTGAGTTAAGGCTACTTTTTAGCATATTTTTTTTAACTCCCATTTTATATCATCAAATCATTTATATAATTTTTATCTATGTCTACTAACCAGAACATGGCAGCCATCTTTGTGAGGTCCAGCTCCAAAGACTGAAGTGCCAGGTATACTTTTGTCTTCAATTTTCTGGGAGGAGAAACAATTATTGAAATACCTTGGAAAACGATGGCACACTATTAATTATTAGACAATTGCAGCAATTTTGCATTAAGAATATTACTCAGATAGTAAAAAATTTGAATAATGCATATTTGTTCACGTTAAATTTTTCACGGTTCATATTTTACCCTTGAGAAAAATACTGCTGGTACGAAAGGTTGTTAACGCCATTATTATTATTCTTTATTTATAAAGCGCCAGCATATTCCGCAGCGCTGTACAATGGGCACAGTATAGACAGGGTTACAATACATTGAACAACATTTTGACAAACCAGTACAGGAGGGAACGAAGGCGCTATTCCCGTGGGAATTTACAATCTAGAAGGGTTGGGGGGGGGTGGAAACAGGAGGAGAAGACTGCAAGGTGAGAGTGATGGACTGCTATAATAGGGATGTTAGACTCCAGCCCCCAGATATTGATGGCCTACAATTCACAGAACTCTTTGAATGCAATAGGTGAATGGAAAATCATGGGAGTTGTAGCTCAGAAACATAAGGGGAGCCAGAGTCTGACATCTCTGCTCTAGATAAGTGTCCCTCATCGTGCACAATTCTACACTGGGTCTGCATTATTTGCAAAGAGGCAGAAACGGCCTTTGAGTCAGATACAGTAAATTAAAGAAGGATAGATAATAAAATGGTCAGATCTCCTGCTTATGGGGGTTTCTAGTGATCTTAATGAGATTATTAGCAATGCAGCTTCTAAAGAATAACAATAGAATATAAAAATTAATATATGTGTCATAATGCCTGTATATGGAAATTACAGTAACATCTTGTATCTGTACTGTACTGGGATTTTCAGTCATATCAACTAGAATCTTGTATATACAAGGTAAAAAGAGAGAGATCTCTCAGACAATTTCCTTTCTCCACAGCCAGAAGACCAATAAATATTGCATGAAAAAGATATGTCCTTGGGCAAGACACCCAACGGTACATACTCGCCACCCAGGACATACTTGAAAACAAGAGAAATCTCAATGTATCCTTCCTGGTAAAATACTTTCTAAAAAAAAAATGTAATACATGTCTTTGGTAGTGAATGGGTTAAACAAAAACCTTTATCTTGTAGGTCAAATACAAAATTTCTAAGATCAAGGGCACTCACATGTCATCTCCTTGTACTTTGTACAGGTTTACAAGACCCTTCAAATGCTGTGAGAAATCTTCAAAGTTCTTCTCTCTAAGACATAAAAGAAAGAAAGCAATGCAGTGTAACAAGCTGTATATTCACCAAGACAATGTACAATCCTGCCAAGTGCCAACCGCCCTGCCAAACAGACTTTGGATTGAAACATCAGCAGAGCTGACAGCAGTCCGGTCTGCCATCCATTATTCAACAGTTTATTTTTTTCATTTGCAGCAAAAAGTCTTTTTTTTAGGCATTGTTCTGGATTTTTTCCTGCAAATCCCCCCCCCCTCTCGATTTTTTAAGAATGGCGTTTGTTTTTTTTCTGTAACAGGCTTTTCATGCAGTAGCTTTTTGGAAAACGCCTTTTAAAAGTTGCAAGGGTTGGGTTTTTTTTTTTCGTTTTATTTACCCCATTTGGCAGCTTGTCTGCTTTTTCCAGTGGCTGGTCGGCACTCTGTTCAGCCAGTCGTCTGCTTTTTTCAGATCGACTCGGTGGTTTTGCGGCTGATTTTCCATTCGTTCGGCGGCACGATTTGCCGCACTTCGAGGACCCTGCGGTAAATTTTGAATTCACTGCAGGGTCAGCAAATCAAACTCGCCAAAGTGCGGCAACTAGGAGAGCACCAAAATGTCGGTAACATTTCGGTGCTCTCTGAATAACCACATTAGTGATTTCTCCTAACCTTGACTTCAGCTAGTTTACCACTCTAGCGGCTTGCAGGACTGATATATATAAATTTAGCTTATTGTAGGTCCTGGGTCTGAGAGACAATCCTTACGCCAAAGCCCTGCTGATAACTCTTCACCCAAAAAGTGGATCTCCAGCAGCATACTGGACACAGACATAAAATCACTGGGCTATATTGAGTCAAATACACACTTAACCAATGTTCCGGTAAACAAACCAGATCCATACAAGTCTATGGAGTTGATAAAGTAATCGGAGCCTTTGTTAAGTTTACACAGGACACTGAATACAGATCAGTTCTTGTGCAGCGCTGTAGCAGCTACTTGAGATCTAAAACACAGCTCTGCTCATGTGAGTAGGACCTGATGAAGAGATTCTTTGAAAGTAACAGGTGACTTTGTGATTATTTACAACAAACAATATGGGTGGTCACCTTCAATCAAGATAATCTAATTTAAAATGAAAATAAAAGTTGAAATGACACTTTTTATACTACACACCAGCATTTCAATTGGCTTTCTAGCACAATATTGGTCAGCGTTGTGGGGTTCTATGTTTAAATGTCTTTATCTACAATAAAGAAGGGTTCTGAATGTAACTTTGCTGCACACGGCAGGAAACACAGTGGGAATAGAAATACCTTAATTGTTGGACCAGCTCCGGGCAACTCTGTGGAGAAAGAATATCAGAGTGAACTTTGAGCCCTTCATGCCTGAGGATATCATCAGACAACGTAATAATTATTGTCATGCATTTTAACAGTGTGCCGGGTCTATCAGAAGCTGCAGATATCAGTAGATTATAGTTAGACATGCAGGGACATATGCCTTTTTTGTGGCATCATTGGAAAAGGCTTCACATTCTTTGCTTTCTTGTTTATAAACAGGGGCTTAACCTGAACTATTCAATGTATTCTTGAAAACGTAGGATACTATAGGGTTAAAATGAGGGGGGCACAGAGGAGTTAAACATTAATTCCTCCTGACCCTGTCCCACTCTGTTTAGGTTAAAAGCTCACCTGAATCCACAGCTGGTTTCTCTCTGAGCTCCTATATAATGTGACATGCTGCCAGCCTCAGGAAGTCACGTGGAGTGGGGTTTTCGGACTGGACACTCAAGCAAGTCCAATGACACTCAGTGCTAGAACGCATTGTAAGACATTGGTGGAAATGGGTTCCCAAAGGATCCCAAGCCTAGCAATCAGGTTTTGGGCAGGACTGAGCCCCTTGCACTCAGTGGGCTAAATCAGCCCCCAGAATCCTTCATCCTGGAGGGGAGGGAGGGGCAAAGGCACTCTGAGTGGTCCTACTGTATAGAAGAGATCTCAAACTCTGCCCCCCTCCAAGATATTGCTGAACTACAATTCCCATGATTTTCTGGCCTTCAAAGAAACCTGGGAATTTTGGGCCACCGACAGAACTATAGCCATGGGAAGTCATGCAAAAAAGCAAGACATATCTAAATGAAAGACTTCGGAATGATCTGAAAAACTCCAAGCAACAAAGCTCAACATTCAGACATTTTAGCAACAATACAGTTAGAGATGTTATTAGCAACCTGCTACACCGGTTACAGCTCGATAAATACTATTTGAACTATAGGAGAAGGACATGTGCAGACTGTTCATATACATACCATAGGGTTCTCTCCTTGATGGGCCACTGTGACGTCACATAACTGTCCTTCTGGATCCAGATGGACCTCCAAGTAGAATAAATCAGAGCTAATGTAACACTCTGTGCCGTTAGGGCTTAGATGTGACGTGAGGCTAGGTGAACATAGTGAGAGGAAAAATAACGTCACAAAAGCAGAACAAAACATCAACCACTTAGTGCAAGGAAATGGTGGAAACGCTGTATAGGAATCTGTCTCATAAGCTCACCCATTCTGTCTTGCTATGGACTCCAGTCGATCAGTCATGGCTGAGAGTGATGTCACTGAAAGATAAAAATGAAAAATATCACATCAGCCATTCTTTAACCATTTGGAAAGCCAGAGCCCCGACACTCTACAGTAGATCAAATCATTCAGGAACCTGTGCAATGATCAAGGAAAATTTATTCTACTTGTCAATTTAAGAAAACATATCCGGGTAAAGCACCCCTTATCCAGAATTAAAAAACCCAGAAGACTCCGAAACCGGAGACTTCTGGATTTCAGTGATTACAGACTAGGGGCACTCAGTAGGTCACTGCTACATGGGAACACGTCTGCAAGAACACTGAAGCAGATTGCATCACAGGATGGAAGCCACCGGGCAGCCCCAGAGTTTGACATGATGCCTGGAGTTATTCGGGCATCATGTCTGCAGTGGAAAGCTGCAGAGAGCTCCCGAGATTGTGCGACTGAATCCTGCATTCACCGAGCAGCAAATACTATCACCTGTGCTATGCTTCAGAAATCGGCAAACCTGGAATGTTAGCCAGTCTTGAGGACAAGTTAGAAAACCACTGTGCTACACAAATCAATATGTTCAAAAACCAGCAGTGAAAAGTTGCCCAAGTGCCCTGCCATTCGGTGGTTTAATTCGACAGCTTTATTCAGGCGAATCCCATAGGTTTCAATGTTAAAAATATTCCCGTTTTAATTCAATATCTAATACACCGTTTATTATTTTATTCTGCAGTAAAAAGTCTCTTTATTTTTAGATAGTTTTAGGCATTTTTTGAAAAACAATTGTTTTTTTTCTTTTTTCAGTAACAGCCCTTTTTATTATCATTCATTGGATCTTATATGTAAATTCCAGACATTTTCGCTCAGTAGTTTCTTTGCAAACAGCGTTTCACTTTTCAAACATAGGTTTTTTTTTTTTTACTCCATTCGTCTGCGTTGTCAGGTTTCTCCAGCAGCTGCTCTGCGCTGTGATCGGCGGCTGCTCTGGTTTCTCCGGCGTGTTCGCCGGGTTTTGCGGTGAGTGTTCGCCGGGTTTTGCGGTGAGTGTTCGCCGGGTTTTGCGGTGGCTTTTCCCTGCACTACGACGGCCTTGTGGTGCTTGCTGAATACACCACAGGGTCGCCAAAATGGGATCGCCAAATCGCACCGAATTGAAGAGAACGAAAAGTCACTGAACGTGCGGTGACTTTTCGACTTGTCTTTGAATAACCCTGATGGTTTGGGTATGATCACAACTATACTCCATAGGGCCGTTGTAATATGCATTGTTTAGGTTTCCTAGAACTTTTGTAATTAATATTATCTGCATACTATAGGGCTTGGTTTATTAATACTAGTTAGTGTTACCACTGCCTTGACTGGGTCTCTACGCTCCCCATATCGGGGTGACCTCGTCCCAGGACTTTTTTATTTACCCACTATCTTTACCTTGTCTTTATTTTCAATAAAAGCTTTTAGAAACGTACTGTAGATGTTGTAATATCTTACCTTTTATAGCTTTCTGAAGAGTTTCTAAGCAGTTCACAATCTGTTGGTTTTGGTTTTGGTTTCCTCCAGCCACAATCGGATTTCGTTTCTCCTAAGGCAGATAAAAGTAAGAAGACGTAATGACACAAATTCAATTTCAGGATGTCACGTGAAGCGCTGATATAATACAACAGATCACCAGGCTGACAGGAATAAAGCACAGACTGACTATAGCATACTATAGATTTACACAATGATAAGAACATAATGTGAATTAGAAACGTTCAGCTCCTTGGGCAGTTTCTAGTTTAACCACCTTAGCAAATGCTACTGAAGAGTAGGGATGAGCTGATCGGTTCGGAGTTCGAATCGAACATTGGCCGTTCGAAAGTTCGTGAACTTCGAACTTTTTGGGATGTTCGCCAAAAGTTCGAAAAAAAATAGATTTTTAAAAAAAAAAAAAAATGCTTACAAAATCCTAAAATTAAAGAGACTCTTTATTGCAGAATATTATAAGCAATGGTTTATTAGATATTGAATTAAAAAAACGGGAATATTTTTAACATTGAAGCCTATGGGATAAAACATTCTTGTTGCTAAAACATCAGGCAGACGAGGCCCTCTAATCAGGCACTGTAGGGGGCAGCCCGCCCGAGCCTCCCTCCCAAGGACCCCTTGAGGAGCATGTGGCCGCAAGATTACAGAGCTGCGACTGTGCGGGCTGGCCACCCGGGTGCATGTGTCAGAGAGGTGGCGCAGGGACTCCAGGGAGGGAGCCACGGCAGACCCCCCTTCCCCACAACCAGGATCCAGGGAGCCCCCACTGACCACCAGACTAAGGTAAGGCAACACATTTTTAAAAAAAATAAAATCCGAGGACATTTTTAAATGTCCCCAGCAACATAAAATAAAACCTTTTTTTTTCTTTCTAATACTCACCTGACTCCTGGATCCACAAACTGTAGAGGTGCTGCCCGGCAGTGTGCGGAATCATATGCTGCATTAATTATACTGTAAGGCTGGGTACACACCTGCGGTTTTTTTACGCGTGCAATACGTGCGTTTTTGCAGCGCGTTCACGGCCATAGACTGCAGAGTGAACGCGCTGCAATACGCCCCAAAGAAGCTCCTGTAGTTCTTTGGGCATAGGACGTTTTACAGCGCGTTCCTGCGCACTGTTAAACACCCAGGTATGAACGGGTCTCATAGTAAATAATGGGATTTCCCTGTTTATGCGTTTTACAGCATGCAGGAACGCGCTGTAAAACGCTTAGGTGTGAATCGGGCCTTAAGGTGCTGCCCGGCAGTGTGAGGATTCATATGCTGCATTAATTATTCTTCTTACAAATTTGGTTACTTAACCCGTTTACGTTTGGATTGTAATCTTGTGGCATCCAGGGCCCCGGGTGGCGATCGGGGGGGCCCCGGACGCATGGTGCCGCCAGCTGGCCGAATGCCAGGAGCCCCGGCGGCACCCAGCGCAGCTTTGAGTGATCAGGGGGCAGGGCGCGGCGTGATGACGCAGAGCCACTGGGACTGGTGTGCGCCAATTCTCACCATATACAGTAGCGCAGTACTAGTGCCTAAACGTTGTTGAGCTGGTTTTGTTATAACAACTACTCTCGCTCTGTGCCCGTCTGGTATATTCCGCTGCTTGTTACTGCTGGTGCGCTTCCATCCTGCCATACACTATAGCGCAGTAATATTTTGGGGCACTGCCACTGACGCCTATATTACCAGATTCATATTTTAATATTGGACCGCAGGGTCCAACCCTGCACTCTTCCACAATACCACAGAGGGGTTACGGTGTGACGGCACTGTTGCCGACACTAAAGGCCCAATTTTAAAGCACCTATTGTTACTTTCATCCAAAGCCTGCATAAGTTTCACCATAATTTAGCCCAAAAAAAATCACTAAACTTGTTCTGCGTGTCCTAAAATGTCTTTTCATACAGGCTGCCGCCCCAAGCAGTTGTTTATGAATAGATTAAAGGAAAACCGTTTACCGTCATTTAAAATGTCATTTTTTTGTTTTTAAATGTTTCTATACATCCTACAAATCCGCCACTTCACGGGCAGGTTATGGTGACCTCCTAGGCACGATATTTGAAGGAATTTTTTGTTTTTATTTTTAACCCTTATTTCATGGAAAACTCACTGTTCCTTTAAAAACGTTTTTTTTTTACTTTTTTTCCTTGTTTCCTGTCCCCCAGGGCACTACCCGGACCCCCATACACCTTTAGTGGCAAATATCTTGCATATATGCCCTCTTGGAGGGCACTCTAAAATTCGAATTTCGAGTCTCATTGACTTGCATTGAGTTCGAATGCGAACCGAACACGGGGGTGTTCGGCTCAGCCCTACTGAAGAGGACAAGGTGTGCAACAGAGACCGGAAACCCACTGGTCACTGCAGAAAGGTTTGCTCTGCGCCTTAACAAGATATTTTTATCTTAAAAATATGAGTCAGGATTATCCAAAGGAAGGCTCTGCTAAATTTACAGGGTTATTCAAACAGCATCGACATTCCACCGGAATTTCGGTGCCCTTTCGTTCCCCGCACTTTGGGGAAATCAAATTCCTGACTCTGTGGTGAATTCGACATTCACCACAGGGAACCTGAAAAAAAAAGGTTTTTGCTGAAAAAATCCTAAAAAGAGAAACTTTTTTGCTGCAGGTTAAAAGAATAAATGGTTTACTGAATATTTAATAAAAACTGGAATATTTTTTTACATTGCCTATGGGATGCACCTGATTAAACCTGCCGAATGAAACCACCGAAAATAAGGACATTTCACTGACATGTCGGTGTTCTCTGCATAGACTAAAAATTGATTCTCTATGAGGAGATTCCACTGCCGTAGAAGATCACCGTATTTTGCCGATATTTGGCGAATTACCTGGTTCTGAATAGCTAAATGGTTTCGAAAGTGCACCGTACGGATAAATCCACCGTTCGGTGCAATTTCGGAGTCAATTCGGCTCTCTTTGAATAACCTTGTTAGTTGTCTCTAAGACATCAAGACAGGAAGAGAAAATTATTTCTATTATTATTCTTCTACATATATTGCCAAAAAACACCTTTCAGAGCCGATTGAAATGTAAAAATATATTTAAAAAATATTTTACAGGCCAAGACTTGAGTAGCAAATAAAAGCCATAAAAAGGCTTGGCAACTCAAAGCCAGGTAGCGACAGATTTCTACGATTTTTTTCATCTGGTTCATAGAATTTTGGATTATTCTACACAAATCTACATGCAAAACCTAAACATTTCAGGACCAGTGGTTTCATTCTACAACCACATTTGAGTCGTCATGGTGCCCTGAGCGTCCTCCCTCCTATGGGGAATTCTGATTCAGCACTCTAAGTGCAGGAGTTTAGCACTTTCCACAAGGTCAAAAGTGACCTGAGCTTCAGGCATAGGGAGCCAATTGGGGGTTTATTCACTGCATCGTGAATTGGTTGAGGAATGAAAATCTCAAGTTAAAATAGTCCATCTGATGGGACACTAGAGCTGAAAAAATGTACTTTACATTGGAATAGCTCCTACACAAAATCTTGAGCAGCCAATGTAAAGCTTTCTGCAAAGTCAAAATATCAGCTTGAGCCATTAATTTGATGGCAAGGTCGGAATAAGGCCCTAGGAGAGGAGATCAGGATGTATAAGGGGACAACATTCCCAAGACGATGCAGTGTTTACTTCGTGCAAAAGAAAGAATTCAGAAGATACAACCATGTGGAGACAATATATTCACAAAGAAAACAAAGCCAGCATCTTTTTAAAGATAATTAAGACAACATCTTACTAGGTTTATGACTGGTTCAACCAATATTAGTGCCCATTTCCATTATGTTCTTAATTTTGCACTAGTTTTGGTCCAGTCTTTAAAATCAGAATACACACACACTTCTCTCACCATTGTTTGCCGGACTAGCTTAATAGTCTCGGTCCAGGGTCGGCTCTGGCTGTGCTTGGTGTGCAGTCTCTCCAGAAGGGAACTCATTTTGTCTTGTGTCTGGAAACATAAAATACGAATATTATGAGTAGGGTAGATGTAAAACATACACACAGAGGAAAAACAGTAGTCTAGGCGCAGGAGAAGTCCTGCTTGGAGAACATTTCATTAGCAGTGTAATGACAATCACGATGACACATGCCTCCTAGGAACAATCGGTTTTAAAATAAAAAAAACATAAACGCAGTTGTAGACCCCTCAGAATATGTGGATATCTGAAGGACTAAGCACACATTGCCCGCTCTATGCCACACGCTCAACATGCTTGACACGCATTCTTGAAGCTAAAGATCACAGCGGTTGGACTGTGACCACATCGAGCAGTGATGTATTGTTACATCCTACTCTTCCGACAGTCCGAAATGATGATCTGACGGATGGCTGTGCCAATACATCTTTTTTTTGCATGCCATGTATAAATGTCTGAGGGTAGATAGCAAATTATGTATATCGGTATCAGCCTTTTATTTGCCGATAATTGGACAAGCGAATATAAAAGATATCACCAAGAAATATAGATACTATATAGAGGTTAAATAAGAATGGTAGGAGGAAAAAGGGGACAAGCAATAACCCCTCCTTTTTTAACCCATTAATTTCCTTTAACAGCTCCCCACCCCACAGCGCTGATCTCTCTCTCATGCCTCCAGTGGCTCTCAATGCAGGGAGGCTTTGATACCACTGGATAAGCCTGGATCCCAAAAGGTCTCCAAATCCTGAAACCTGAGGGTTCCCTGTGCTGAGGTTCTGGGCAGGACTGAGCCCCTGCATCTGGACGGCTGAAACAGCCCTCTGAGCCCCCCCTCAGAGGGAGCAAGAAGCTAACAGCAGTGTAGCCACTCAGATAAGAGTAAGTGCTCATATTGTGTAAAGCAGGGATCTAAAACATCTACCCCCAGATGTTTATTGCCTATAACTCTTCGAATGCAAGAGAACATAGGTGTTGTAGTTTCAAAACTACTGAATCTGAGACCCCTGGTGTAGAGTGTTCCTTCAACCGAAAAGGGAGTCTGCCAGGAGTACCCCAACATTTCAGCTTCGTCCATGGGAATATCATAGCAATTTATCCCTTTAGCAATGGCTATCGGCCTCAAGACGCAAAACCCTTTAAACTTTTTGACACAGTGCTCTTTGCTTCTGATTATACCATAGGACAGGGCTTGACAAACGTTAATAAAAACTAGAAGTCAGGCAATGTTGGTATACAGGATTTGTAGAACACAAAATAATCTTAGGAGCCATAGATAAAATATCTCGGGTTCTGCGCTCCCTTTCTTTATGCCATGGTGTGAAGGTGCGTTGGTGTCTGGAGGTTTCACTCCTAGCAGTTTACATTATACCTTAGATTATCACCGAAATCTATAAATCAATACAGGTTTCCATGTCCGTAAAAAGCGTGCAATTGTTGCAAAGGTCGTGGCGGTCAACAAATGTCCATGAAAGTTGGAATAGCATGACAAATAATGGCTCCATGCCCAATCTCTCCCTGGCTTTGCATTATGGGTTTATAGCCTGCAGAATACAAATTACTAAATTTAAACAACAATGTTTTTCCACCTCTATATGACATGAATGTTTGTAGTGTCAAATATATAAGGAATCCTGGGAGGTATCCAGTGGGTCAGTCTGTTGGCTTTATAGTAGAATAAAACACAAGTTTAAGACTTTGTTATACTTTTATTAATAAAATAAAAAAAAAAGAGCACAAGACTTTATGTTATGATACTTTGTATACTCCGTCTTGAAAAGGGCCCAGAAAAATGAATATTTGCTTTAAAAAGGGGCATTTTATGCACTGTCTGTTCAATGTTATTTGAGTGGTCACAGTACCCTCGCTGCCCTCATCCGTCTCCCGGGGAGGCTGATACAGTCTTCCAAATCAATTGTTTAGCTCTGCCCAGGAGCTCAGATAAGCAAGCGCTGATCAAATTTGTGGTTCAAGACCAGAACTTCCAGTCTTTTTGTTTTTTTTACCATTAGATGCGAGCGAGGACAGGCTTTCAGTTTTCCTTTAGTGGTTCTCTCCTCATTGTTTATTGTCATTATAACCATGATTTACCTCTGCGATCCAGCAAGGGAAACTAAAGCGAAGCACAGGTATAGTCTTCATCAACAAAACTTCCAACTGCTGTTCTGATTCCCCGCAATTCAGTAAATGTGCACCACTTTGTTCTCTCCTAATCTTCCGGTTGGGTGAATATCCGGCTTTTTCAATTACAAGGATCTGCCGCCCCAAAACAGATGATATCAACAGGCTACTCCAGATATTCAAGGACAGGAATCACAAATCATGGAAATAAGCAGCAACATTTTGGCTCATTTACCATAACCATGCATGACTAAGCCAATGGAGCCGTAATGTTGCTGCTTATTTCCATGATTTGTGATTCCTGCCCTGGCTTATGTAATAATTGGAAACCGTAACTTGAATATCTGGAGTAGCACAATGATATTTCTGATTTCTCCCGTCTGAATCGTCAGTTTACAAGAGTTTCAAGAAGCAGTTATTAGGAGGGTGGGGGGGGGGGACATACATGCCAGGGCTGAGCAACCTTGTCCCTGTTCTGGAACTACATATCACATGATGCTCAGCCACCCATCAGGTTGGTAGAGGCTCATGGGAGATGTAGTTCCAAAACATCTGGTGGGTCAAAAGGTGCGGACCCCTGCTACAGTGATTACTATACACTGCAGAAATGACACCAAGAAGGAATCTCAGATGACCTGCCTGGATTTCCTCCCAGCAGCATATGATTTACACATGTTGCAGGGCAGCATGTGATCCCTTCTGCGTTAAATAATAAATATGTGCCCAGGAAAACATGACCAACCCTTCCCTAGAGCGGGGCTATTCCCCAGAAGGAGGGGTGAGGCCCTGGCTTTTCACCTCAGGATCCGCATGACGCTCCCCCAATAACAGCAGGAGGTTTGGAGGGGACGCCCTGGCCTCTCTGCTACACCTGAAAAATGAAGCTGCTGGGGGTTAAAGAACCATAACGGGATGACCCTGGCGTTCCCCTAGCTGCCGAACTGGATACATTTACCCCGGTCACCCTCCAAAAACCACACTCGGTTCACTTACACCGCGGCCCGCCGCTTCCTCCTGGGTGTTGTGCTGTGTTCCCCGCACCCGGAAGCCCACTCTCTCGCGCAGCCGCAGTCGCCTCACCGAAGCTCACGCCATACCCAGCTCACGCGAGAGGAGCGTCGGCCCTGCCTGTCACCATAGCAACCAGCCAGCTCCCTACTAGTCTAGCACTGCAACGCCGAAAAGAAGTCACGTTAGACCCGGGTGAGGGGGGTTTACACACTCAACAGGACGGACACAGGTGCCTTCAATGAACGACTAGTTTCATCAAGAGGGAGAACATTTGAAATTTCTTTGTGCTGGTTAGCCCCGCCCTGTCGGCACACGTCATTTTCACGCGTCTGTCGCAGCGATTTGACGTCATACTTTCCCGGAGCCCCCTTGTGGAGGTTGCCAGTGCTGTGTCACTTCTGACGACTGCTGCTATGGCCAATGGGATGCAAGCTGCCGTCATCATGTGGCGCTGGCGTGGCATGGGAACATTACTAGAACATTTCAATGGAGAATGTGGCGAAGAAAGTCAATAATGCAAATACAGTGGTTAAAGGGATACTAGCGACCTCGGCTTTCCAGATGTTTGGGTACTGCATCTCCCTTGATCCTCAGCCACTCAAGTTATTAGCCAAAGCATCTGGAGGGCTAATGTTGCTGACCCCCTGCTCTAGGGTTAAAACGGGAGGGGGGTGGGACTTAAAACAGAGATGACTTAGAGCCGCGTTCAATACCTCAGCCGCTGCAAGTGCTAAGTTAGCAACTTGCCATTGAACGCCGTTCAACCGCTCAGCGCTCAGCAGTGCTAACCTAGCACTTGCAGCGACCCGAGGAGTTGCTGCGTGTAGCTGAGTGTGACGTTTTAAAGATGGCCGCCGCCATGAAGCAAGTAACAATGCCGTACAGCAAGATGGCCGCCGCCTCGAAGCAAGTAATAATTCCGTACAGCAATGTTAATTTTGAGGTTTTTGTTCACCAAAGCACAAAATATTTATTTATTATTTCCCTCTGCACATAGACATATATTACAGTTCAATTTATATATTGTTTCAGAAGTAAACATAACGTTTATTCATTAAAAACTATCATTTGTGGTGTGTGCAAACAAAACGGAATTGTGCTGACAGCTTTTATTTATCATATTTTGTCCGAGTGATCCGAAAAACAATCTGAATTTTTCATTAAGAAATCGTCTGCCATTTTGGATTCAAAATTCGCATCCAAAGGGTTCAACGACGCTGCTGCAGCAAACTGAATTGCTGCGCTGCAGCAATTCAGCAGCTGCTGAGATATTGAACGGGCCTCTGATCTCGATGATACTAGGGTTGCCCAAATCCATAAAACTCAACTGGTATTCCTCCAACACACCTTGGATTGAGGAAGAAATGTTTAATAAAGGCCAGAATTCCCCACCTGCTTTCCAGGATATCTGGGAGGGATGATCACTCTTCAGACAATTGGGTTTAAAACTGGTCGTCCACTGGATCTGTAATCGTGCGACCAATAGGTCGTGCAAAGTCGTACGTATAGGTCAGACTAATCCCCCAACATGGGAAAAGGTTGAAAGGCGTCCATTAAATCCGAGTTCAGCTGTACGAGTTTACCAGACTACTTCAGACAAGCGATTGTTACCATCCGAATGGGATTTGTTACTTAAATTCAGACGACCTGGGCCAGTTTCCACTATACACAGCGCACACATTGGGCTCTATTACATTCCTAACGGAAATTTTAACGCGTGCGCAAAAACGCATTAACGCGAGGGGCAAACCCTTTGCGCTGAACGTCGTATTACAACGTCTGCGCAAAAAAATGCACGTTAACGTCTAGCGCGGTTGGACCTGCGCGAGCCCTGCGTGAGCGTACTGTACTGCGCGCGTCCTATACTTAACATTGTGAGCGCAAATGCGTTTGTGCGCTGGTACGCGGATGGTATTACAATCTATGCGCAAAATTTAATGGACAACGTTTGCGCGCATAATTTATCGTCTTTGAAAAGATGGTGGTAACGGCAAATCTGAACGTCCTGGCCGAAACCAAATACACCAGCACAAAAAAAATACACAGCAATGTATAGTTACACATTCTACGAATACCCAAACAATAAAATGGAGAAGTTGTGCGTGTTGTTATTATTGCTGCAGCATATATACTCAGATTAATTTTGGTAAAAACTGAACGGGAGACAATTCACAGAGGTAGAAAAGTGGATCAAACACAACAAACTTTTTTTAAATACTGACAAAACTGTAACGATGCTCTTTGGAACAAAACCTAAACTACACAAATTGCAAAATCCCCATTTATGTGTTGGGACAAAATCAAATGACACGCTGACCACAGTCACTTCTCTCAAATATCTAGGTATGTGGTTGGACCCTAATCTATCCTTTGGCCCCACATCGAAAAACTCTCATCTAAACTTTACCCCAAACTAGGTGCCCTGTACAGAAACAAATCCTGCCTGAGCCCCGCGGTAAGAAAGCAGATTGTACAACAAATGCTTATGCCGGCTATTGATTACGGAGATGTAGTGTATGCAGCCGCCCCGCAAGCACACCTTCAGAAACTTACTACATTGTATAACTCATTCTGCCGCTTTGCATTACAATGTAACTACATGACCCACCATTGTGACATGTTAAAAGAGCTAAACTGGCCATCAGTGGAGTCTAAACGCACCCTTCACCTTTACAGCCTGGTGTTTAAGAGCTTTTCGGGGAAGCTGCCACCCTATCTGAATAGACTGCTTCCCCCAGCAGTTCCCTCATCCTATAACTTCCAATCCAGGACCAGCACCTTACTTGCAATACCACAATACAAAAAGAAGGTGGCTCGGTCCTCATTTTCCTACAGAGCACCACAATTATGGAATAACCTCCGAGACGCCATCAAATCTTCCCCCAGTCTTAAGTCACTCGAGCTCCTTACTAACATACCTCAATACAGAATGCACCTGTAAACATGTAACATAATGACTATATTTCCTACATATTTATTTTCTGTTAATCTGTATATTTGTGTTGTTTTTTTTTAATATCTTGCATTGTATTTACTTTGTCTTTCTGTAACTGTAACACTTCAATGTTCTTGAACCCAGGACATACTTGAAAACGAGAGAAATCTCAATGTATCCTTCCTGGTAAAATCCTTTATAAATAAATAAATTGTGGTTCTTAATACTGATTGGCTGAATTGCGTGAAAAAACAGTCCGAACACCGATTACTGCGCGCAACGTTAATGCGCGCGCATTTTTGCGCATCTTTTTTACGCACGTTATTTTTTGATGGATGAAAAATGCGCGCGGATTGTAATACCACCGATATTTTTCGCACGTTAACGTTTAACGCTTCGCGCAAAAAAATCACACGTTGCGTGTGCGTTTTTGCACAAAGAATGTAATAGAGCCCATTGTATATACTGTACCTATATACACAACACACAAACATAAGTACATAGTGTAAAAATATACACATATAATGTAGCCCAGCACACACATGTATAATATATAGACAAGGAGCACAAATATAGACAGAATGTAAATATATACATAGCATACACAAACTAGTCAAGGTAGTTAAATACATGGTTTATGGCTTTGTCTAGCTCTGAGCCCTAATCAAGCGTGGGTTAAATTACTCTTTTTATAAATGAGAACTCACAAGTCTTGTCTGATGAAATTGCCTCCAGTGGACAACACTACTCGAAAGTAGTCGTATGACCTCAGTCTTCCATAGTCTGACGATGATGTCAGTCGTATGATTACAGATCCAGTGAACAATCAGCCTTACGCTTTGACCAGCTTACTTTTCTTAATTCGCTTACTAAAACTGAATTTACATACATCGTGAGCTGTATACATGAACCAAATTTTGTTAAATATGTTTATTCCTTCTTCCTTGGTGATATTCCACCATTGTGACATGTTAACAGAGCTCAGTGGCGTAACTAGAAACCTGAGGGCCCCGGTGCAAGAATCCATGAAGGGCCCCCCCAACCCCCCAAAAAAGATCCATATTTTTACCTTTTTTTTTTCTGCAATATAAAAAAGATAGTATTGCCCCCAGCTCACATGGATATATATATTGCCCCCAGCTCACATGGACATATATATTGCCCCCAGCTCACATGGACATATATTGCCCCCAGCTCACATGGACATATATTGCCCCCAGCTCACATGGACATATATTGCCCCCAGACCACACATGGATATATTGCCCCCAGGCCACACATGGATATATTGCCCCAGCTCACACATGGATATTTTTGCCCCCAGCTCATGGAAATACTGCCCCAACACATGGATATACTGCCCCAACACATGGATATACTGCCCCAGCACATGGATATACTGCCCCAGCTCATGGATATACTGCCCCAGCTCATGGATATACTGCCCCAGCACATGGATATACTGCCCCAGCACATGGATATGCCCCAGCTCATGGATATGCCCCAGCACATGGATATACTGCCCCAGCACATGGATATGCCCCAGCTCATGGATATGCCCCAGCTCATGGATATACTGCCCCAGCACATGGATATGCCCAGCTCATGGATATACTGCCCCAGCTCTGCCCCAGCTCATGGATATACTGCCCCAGCTATGCCCCAGCTCATGGATATACTGCCCCAGCTCTGCCCCAGCTCATGGATATACTGCCCCAGCTCATGAATATACTGCCCCAGCTCTGCCCCCCCAGCTCATGGATATATTGCCCCCAGCTCTGCCCCCCAGCTCATGGATATACTGCCACAGCTCTGCCCCCCAGCTCATGGATATACTGCCCCAGCTCATGGATATACTGCCCCAGCTCTGCCCCCCCAGCTCCTCATGGATATACTGCCCCAGCTCTGCCCCCCAGCTCATGGATATACTGCCCCAGCTCTGCCCCCCAGCTCATGGATATACTGCCCCAGCTCTGCCCCCCCAGCTCATGGATATACTGCCCCAGCTCTGCCCCCAGCTCATGGATATACTGCCCCCAGCCCAGCTCTTACCTGCTCTGCTGGCCCCAGGCCCAGGGCAGGCTTCGTCGGCGTCTTCTCCTCCGGCGTCTTCTCCTCCTTGGCGAGCGGCCGCTGGAAACATGCAGCTTGGCCGCTTGCCGGAAACCACCTGATCAGCGCGAGGTCTCGTGCGCTGGTCAGGTGGTTTCTCTCCCACGTGAGCGGCCAAGCTGCATGTCAGCGGCCGCTCTCATAGGGAGAGGGACGGCCAGCGCGCGGCTCCCAGATTCCGGCGCTGATTGTCGGAATCTGGCGGCGGCGCTGGGCCCCCCTCCAGTGGCGGAATGCCAGGGCCCGGTCGCAACTGCAACCGCTGCGACCCTGGTACTTCCGCCACTGACAGAGCTAATGGCCATCGCGGGAATCTAGACGCACTCTTCACCTTTCCAACCTGGTGTTTAAGAGCTTTTCTGGGAAGCTACTATCCTACCGGAATAGACTGCTTCCCCCTGCAATTCCCTCATCCTATAAGCTCCAATACAGGACCTGCACCTTACTTACAATACCACAATACAAAAAGAAAGTGGCTCGATCCTCATTTTCCTACAGAGCACCGCAAATATGGAATAACCTCCCAGACGCCATCAAATCTTCCCCCGTCTAAAGTCACTTACAGGGATACTCTAGGCAACATGACCACCTAAGCTTTTTTAGGTGGTCATGATGCCCGGAGTATCCTGCCCTCTGTCCCCCCTCCCTACGCTCAGCCGATCAGCTGAAAAAGCTGAAAACAGCTGAGAGAGGCGGAGGACTTTACTCCGCCCTCCCAGCTGTCAGTCAGCAGAGCGGGAATCATATTTCCCGCTTCTGCCGACTTTTGCCGAGTAGGAGACGTCATCGCGCTTTCAGCGTGATGATGTCTCCAACTCGCCGCAGTAGCTGGTGGCAGCTTGAGGATTAGTGTTGCGCACATCCTATTGCGCACAACACTAATCCTCAGCAGAGGGAACCTGGAGGAAGCCTGCCGATTGGCTGGCTTACGTGAGAGGCGCGCATGCGCGCTTCTCACGTAAACCATTAGCAAAGTGGAAGAAACAAGGACGGGAGTGGAAGAGGAGGGAGGTGAGTATAAAAAAAAAAAAACCACCGTTGGAAAGAAGTGGATTTTAGGGTAAGTATTACATTTACAAAAAAAAATGAGATCCCTACCTATTTATTAAAAGAATAGGGATAGTTTAATGTAAAAAAACAGGGGGGGGATTGTTGACTAGAGTGTTCCTTTACGAGATCTCTGTTAACATGCCTCGATATAGAATGCACCTGTAAACATGTAACATAGTGACTATATACAGAATGCACCTGTAAACATGTAACATAGTGACTATATACAGAATGCACCTGTAAACATGTAACACAGTGACTATATACAGAATGCACCTGTAAACATGTAACACAGTGACTATATACAGAATGCACCTGTAGACATGTAACATAGTGACTATATACACAATGTGCCTGTAAACATGTAACACAGTGACTATATACAGAATGCACCTGTAAACATGTAACATAGTGACTATATATAGAATGCACCTGTAAACATGTAACATAGTGACTATATATAGAATGCACCTGTAAACATGTAACATAGTGACTATATACAGAATGCACCTGTAAACATGTAACATAGTGACTATATACAGAATGCACCTGTAAACATGTAACACAGTGACTATATACAGAATGCACCTGTAAACATGTAACATAGTGACTATATATAGAATGCACCTGTAAACATGTAACATAGTGACTATATACAGAATGCACCTGTAAACATGTAACATAGTGACTATATACAGAATGCACCTGTAAACATGTAACATAGTGACTATATACAGAATGCACCTGTAGACATGTAACATAGTGACTATATACAGAATGCACCTGTAAACCTGTAACATAGTGACTATATACAGAATGCACCTGTAAACATGTAACATAGTGACTATATACAGAATGCACCTGTAAACATGTAACATTGTGAGTATATTTCTTACACATTTATTTTCTGTGTAAATCTGTATATTTGGATTTTTGTTTTTAACATCTTGCATTTTATTACTTTGAATTTTTACAGTAGGTACAGAAATACAACCTTCTTGAACCCAGGGCATACTTGAAAATGAGAGAAATCTCAATGTATCCTTCCTGGTAAAATACTTTATAAATAAATTTTCCTTTAAAAAAGTTATTATTTTTGTGATAAAGTATTGAGCTGTCACGATGTTTGTCTATTGACAAATGCTGACTGCGCGAGACTTTGTTTACTTTCAAATCGATTGCTCTTTCAACTTGTAACTTTGAAAACCCCAATAAAAAAATATATATTCAAAAACAAATTGGAGAGGGGAGTGGAGGGGTTAAACTTTAACCATCCGTGACCATCCCTGAACCTCCTTTTATCCTAGTATCCAGCTGCAGGAAGTATCTGGATGGCTGGTGTCCATTGAGATGTATTGAGGACGATCGGTGCAGAGAGCAAGTTTGCGAACAATACGTAATACCTATTGCAAGAAATTATATTCTGGCTCGTCCCTTGCGGTCCTGTCCAGCCGTCATGACATTCCATGTATCGCGATCAGTTCATGTGTCATTTTGAAGGCGCCGGTCAATCACTCCGACAAAGTATGCTCTTAAGGCGTGCTGTCTTATAGCCTTTTCAAACATCACTGTGCTAATAATGTGGATGACTATGCATTATTTTGTCACCACTACACACACAGATTTTTTGGTTTACGAAATGATGTCAGAATAGGTGGAGGCCTGTCTATCTTATTTAAACCTTGACAAGAGAGTTACTCACTGCCCTTGTGTGGTTATCCTTAGCCTAGTAGTTTGTTATATTGTATCTGATTGTCTCAATGTT
The DNA here is from genome assembly GCA_009667805.1 of Leptobrachium leishanense. Classification (NCBI taxonomy): domain Eukaryota; kingdom Metazoa; phylum Chordata; class Amphibia; order Anura; family Megophryidae; genus Leptobrachium; species Leptobrachium leishanense. The sequence goes on along the minus strand of CM019074.1, from coordinate 35,190,536 downwards.
TACCGACCTGGCTTGCCCCTGACCTCTCTATTTCCGATTCCCTGTGTACCAACCTACCTTACTCTTTTGACCTCATGTGTCTTTATAATCCCAACCTGGGCTAGTATCTGGTATCTCTCTTCCTCTGCATAAAGACCAGCCAGTACAAAGACTGGTATTTAGTGGTGCACCGAAATGGAGATTTCCGGCCGATTCCGAAACTGTAAATTCGGGATCGGTTCAGCTGAAAACCGATACCAAAAATCAGACATGAGAACCTGGGCCTGGAGGCCGGGGGCTCGTCTGAGCCTGGTGGCCGTCCAAGCAGCTTGCTCGGCCGGGCCTCCAGGCCCAGGTTTGCATGGCTGATTGGTTGCACCTTGCATACTCACCTACATCCTCCTACTTCGGTCCTGAGCTCCAGCGGTGACAGTTCTCCGGCTGTCACAGACTGCTCAGCTGTCCTCCAGGCTCGGCCGAAAATAGTGTTTTTGGTTTCGGTGAAATGGAAATTTCAGCCGGAAAAAAATCAGCCGAAAATTTCCCTTTCAAAATAGGGCCTGGAGGCCTGGCCGAGCCGGGAGCTCGCCTGAGCTTGGAAGACAGCCGAGCAGGCAGCTCGGCCGGCCTCCAGGCTCAGGTGATCCCCTGGCCCGGCCGAGCCGGGGGCCCATCTGAGCTTGGAAGACGACTGAGCAGGCAGCTCGGCTGGCCTCCTGGCCCTATTTTGAAAGGGGAATTTTCGGCCAATTTTTTTCGGCTGAAATTTCCATTTCGGCCGAAACTGAAAACACCATTTTCGGACGATAATTTTCGGTGGCCGAAATTTCGGTGCATCCCTACTGGTATTAGCATTTAGTTGAGGATTTTGGTTCTGCATGCAGGAGTTTTTCCACATACCATTACAAGCATTTATAAAGCGCCACCAGATTCCTTTGTGTTGTGCAATGGGTAGGACAAAATAAACCAAATTAATAAACAGTTTAGACACACTGGGGACAATGGGAGAAAAGGACCCCTGCTCAGGAGCTTACAATCTAAGGGGAGAGGGGTGACAGACAGAGGCAAGGCTAAGTAGCTGAGTATGAGAAGTAATAAGATGCATGGAGGTTGTGACCTGGGGGGGGGGGTGATTAAGCCCTGCCACTACAAGGACTGGTAACCTGGTTAGTGTTTAGGCTGTGTGTGTAGGGATTAATGCCTAGTGCAGCAACAAATATTCAATATGTGGTACCGTCTCATCGTCATCTAGTATACCTCCTGTGATCTAGGCAGGTATCGGATACCAGTGAACCTCCACATGATATTTGGCATGTCCAACCAAGCACCCTGTTTAAATGTCAATCACTGTCCATTCCTCCTAGTAATGATGAAATATCCCATACTGCTCCCTACTCCTTCTTTCTTTGCTCTGTCACTCTTTCTTTCTCTCTCTATCGCTCCCTCTTTCTCTTTTTCTCTTTCTATCTCTCCATCTCTCCTTCTCTCTCTTTTTCTCTTTCTATCTCTCCATCTCTCCCTTTTTCTCTCTCTCCCTCTTTCTCTCTCGCTTACTTTCTCTTTCTTTCTCTCTTTCTCTCTCTCCCTCTTTCTGTCTCTTTTTCTCTTTCCCTCTTTCTCTCTCTCCCTCTTTCTATCTCTCCCTCTTTCTTTCTCTCTTTCTTTCTCTCTCTCTCTCCTTTCTCTTTCTTTCTCTCCCTCTTTCTTTCTCTCTCTTTTTCTCTGTTTCTCTCTCTCCCTTTCTTTCTTTCTCTCTCCCTTTCTCTCTCTCCCTTTCTTTCTCTCTTTCTTTCGCTCCCTCTTTCTTTCTCTCTCTCCCCTTCTTTCTCTCTCTTTCTTTCTCTCCCTCTTTCTTTCTCTCTCTCCCCTTTCTCTTTCTCTCTCTCCCCTTTCTCTTTCTTTCCCTCTTTTTCTCTTTCTGTTTCTCTCTCCCTTTCTTTCTCTCTCCCTCTTTCTATCTCTCCCTCTTTCTCTCTCTCCCTCTTTCTCTCTCTCCCTCCCTCTTTCTTTCTCTCTCTTTCTTTCGCCCCCTCTTTCTTTCTCTCTCTCCCCTTCTTTCTCTCTCTTTCTCTCCCTCTTTCTTTCTCTCTCTTTTTCTCTTTCTGCCTCTCTCTCTCCCTTTCTTTCTTTCTTTCTTTCTCTCTTTCTTTCTTCCTCATTTCATTGTGACATGTTCTGCAGGTAAGGTGTATATCATTTGCATCTTACACTGGTGAAGTTCATCATTCACCAGCCGTCTTCATATACAGGTGGAGACCCCAAACTGGCGTTGGCTCCTCCAGCATCTCTAGCTTCTGACATGGCAGGGTAACAATACACACTAGCAAGAAATGAACAAGATAATTAAACAGGATGTGTACTACGGAGGAACGTGTTTGGCATGTGAGCAGCTCATTACGTGGCAGAAGCAGGATGATGTCTTGGCACAAAAAGGACTGTGTACGTTAACCAGACTGCTAACATTTCCTCCTGCATACCGTATACAGATATGAGATTCACAGAACTATTATCCAGCAGCACTGTGACATGATAGACAGCAAAAGGGCTCTGTATAGGCCGCGGTCCTCAAGTCCCCCTAACAGGCCAAGTGTTAAGGATTCCCATGGGGGAAATGCAGACTGAATCGTGCAATCACTGAGAAGCAAATCATATCACCTGTGCTGTGCTTCAGATATCCTGCAAACCTGACCTGTTGGGGGGGTCCAAGGTTGGGAACCACTGGCCTATAGGATGTGAGGGGCTATTTTGTTTTTATGCATGTTTAAGACCCAACTGTATCAGACTGCACTGCACTATTATCCACTTTTGTTGTATATTAGAGCTCTCCACCCACCAGACCTAAGGCTAATGTCAGATGAACGTAGTCTGAGCGCACTCTGCGTGCGTGCATAACTGACAGACGTACTGACGGAAGATACTGTAGACACCACACGGTCTGTTTTTCTTGACGGACGCAGAAAAAAAGGGAATTATGGGAAACAAAATTAATATGAAAAAATCATAAAAATTGGTACATGATGTGAAAAGCCATTTTGTGCGTCAAGGTGCTGGACGTCGCAAATGCGGTCCGTCTGACTTCGTGTCATCACGCACACAGAACGTTACGCGGACGTGGCGCACTCTGCGCGTCCGTCTAGCAGTTTTACGTTCTTGCCTAACTTGCGTCCGTTTGCCACGTGCGTTGTGCATGCGCAGTTCGGTGCGCACCTACTTTGTGTGTGGGGCTCTATTGATCGTGATTCTATGCCACGACGGACGTTAAACTGTGTGGCAACACGGACGCGGGCCTAAAAGAGGGGAGACGATCACCTTGGAACAGGCCTAAGATGAAACAACAGAGCCAGTCACTCTACTAAAGAAATATCGCATTACAAAGCACTTTCAATGAGAATATCAACATAACAATTAAAGTCAAAAGGAAAAACAGACATAAAAACACTTCACACATTAGAAACACTGAATGTTTTCTTAATTTTGTATCAAATTTTCCTGCGCTGTATGGGTAGTGTTTTATTATGGTAACCTCGTTTTTTCATTTAAAGGGGTACGCTAGTAAAAACACAGACCCTTTTTTTGCTTTTTGATCTTAAATAATATTATTTTTAGAGTTTTTTTAAACTTTAGGTGAATTTACTCACCTTTTGTCCCTTGCCGCACACAGCTCCTCCTCTTCAACCCCGGGAGCTTCCAAATCCGGAAGCCTCTGCAGCTTCCAACTCAATTTGCGCTCCTACTCAGCTTGCATACAGTGGGCAAGGCAAATTGTGCTTCGCTTGGGAGTGGGACTTGTGCACTTTACATACGCAAATTCCATAGCACCTGCGCTGCACGATGGATTGGAAAAAAACATGTGGCGTGTATGATCGTATCACAGAGCCCCACACATCCATGCACACACATACACACACATATAAACTTACCCACACAGCCCTGGTCAAGGCCTAATAGAAGTCCGCATCGGGGCCGCTGCACGGCCCACATTTGGAGGACGCTGGAGGGCTCAAACTACCTTGCTGAATGTGCATACGAGCAGGTATGACGTCCCCGGAAGTGCGTAAGTCGTCCGTTTGAGCGGTCCCCTCATGTGCCAGAATACCGGCCTGCTGGATGGCCGGGCTGGGCGCTCCATACTGCGGTCTGTGACAGGGCAGCAACATGCCACTCCTGACAAAGGACCGCCTGGAGCCGCTGCACCATCCGGCTCCATTGACTGGCCAGCTCTGAGCTCTGATCTACTGTTTTGCGCAGGCGCAACGTAACTTGCGTATGCAAAGTGTGCGAGTCCTGAGCGATTCACATTTTTCTTGATGTGCTGTGCAATTTGCGTATCAAAGCTGCAGGGACTCCCGGTTCAGACTACCCTGAGCCGGATCAGTGGACGCTGAGGGAGAAGAGTATTTTTACTCTAAAAATAAAGATTTAAAACAGAATCTGCCCAATTATTAAAGGGCAAAAGAGGGGGGTATTTTTTTTTACTATTGTGTTCTTTTAATCCTCAACCCTCCCCTATCTAGGAAGGTAACAGAGCACTGAGCTGTTGATGGGTTTGTTTATTATCTATTTTACACCCGCAAATAGACTGAGGAGACCCTAAAAAGAGTTTTGAAAGGAGATAAAAGAAGGACCAAAAGATTTTGACCCGAAACAGGGACAGTCCCTACTAAATAGGGACACATGTGAGGTAAGTGGTTGTTTACTGTACCCTATTTCATACTTTATCATCATTTCTATTTGTGTCCTTAATATTTTCCATTTTTCTCACCGCTCATATTTTTTTCTCAGTAATGAATGTTTAAGTTTCCTACAAATTTCATATACAATAAATTGATCTAATAGGACGTATCAAACAGCTCGATGCTATACTGGAAGCTGAACATGGACTATGGGATAGGCATAAGGCTATCCTAAATAAAAGATAAATCCAGGTAAAGTATCCATATAATTGGGCAGACTAGATGGGCCGAAAGGTTCTTATCTGCCGACATCTTTCTATGTTTCTATATCAGTGGTCAGCAACCTTGGCTCCCTAATGTTTTGGGAACTACATTTCCCTTGTGGCTCAGTCAGCCTAATGTGTGATTGAGCATTAAAGGAGATGTAGTTTTAAAACATCTGTAGAACCAAGGTTGCGGACCACTGGACTATATGAATAGATAAACGCACAAAGCCTCAACTGTACACATGTACGCATATGACACCATAATCTATACCAGCAAACCAACTCTCCTGCAGCTGGAGGCTGTGCTGCAAGACCAATTCACAAAGGTAGAAAAGTGGATCAAACACAACAAACTTTTTTTTTAAATACGGACAAAACTGTCACCATGATCTTTGGAACAGAACCTAACTACATAAATTGCAAAATCCCCATCTATGTGTCAGGACAAGATCAAATGGCACACTGACCACAGTCACTTCTCTCAAATATCTAGATACAAACAGGGTTATTCAGAGAGCGTGAAAAGCAGGAGAATGACTGGAGAATGAAAAATTCTAGGTCAAAATAGCTGATTTGGAAAGTGAAAGGGAGAATTTTTCTGGTTTGGCTATTTTGACCTAGAATTTTTCATTCTCCAGTCATTCTCCTGCTTTTCACGCTCTCTGAATAACCCTGTATGTGGTTAGACCCAAATCCTTTGGCCCCCACATCGAAAAACTTTCATCTAAAATTTACCCCAAACTAGGAGCCCTGTACAGAAACAAATCCTGCCTGAGCCACGCGGTAAGAAAGCAGATTGTACAACAAATGCTTATGCCGGCTATTGAATACGGAGATGTAGTGTATGCAGCCGCCCCGCAAACACACCTCCAGAAACTTACTACATTGTATAACTCATTCTGCCGCTTTGTGCTACAATGTAACTACATGACCCACCATTGTGACATGTTAAAACAGCTAAATTGGCTGTCGCTGGAATCCAGACGCACCTTTCACGTTTCTAACCTGGTGTTTAAGAGCTTCTCTGGGAAGCTACCACCCTACCTGAATAGGCTGCTTCCCTATCAGTTCCCTCATCCCATAACCTCCGATCCAGGACCAGCACCTTACTTGCAATACCACAATACAAAAAAAAAAATGGCTCGATCCTCATTTTCCTACAGAGCACCGCAAATATGGAATAACCTCCCAGACGCCATCAAATCTTCCCCCAGTCTAGGTCACTCAAGAGCTCCCTATTAACATACCTCAATAGGGAATACACCTGTAAACATGTAACATAGTGACTATATACAGAATGCACCTGTAAACATGTAACATAGTGACTATATACAGAATGCACCTGCAAACATGTAACATAGTGACTATATACAGAATGCACCTGCAAACATGTAACATAGTGACTATATACAGAATGCACCTGTAAACATGTAACATAGTGACTGTATACAGAATGCACCTGTAAACATGTAACATAGTGACTGTATACAGAATGCACCTGTAAACATGTAACATAATGACTGTTTCCTACATATTTATTTTCTGTGTAAATCTGTATTTTGTTTTGTTTAATATCTTACATGTTATTAGCATTGTATTTCTGTAACAACTGTAACAATTTAATGTTCTTGAACCCAGGACATACTTGAAAACGAGAGAAATCTCAATGTATCCTTCCTGGTAAAATCCTTTATAAGTAAATAAATAAATAAATATAATTGTAATAAATAACGTATAGTAACTAACTCTCCCAACTCATGTGGACCACTGGTACAACAGCCTCAGAATAGGACTCAGTGACCGCCACCTTTAATTGCACTAACTCTACAGACAGTTTGTCTGTATGCGCGAACTAAATAAAGTTAGTTGATATCCATTAAAAAAAAAAAAAGAGACACGGCCATGCTTTGGTTGTTCTACTCTCACGAGACTTGAATCGTGGAAGACGGCCTTAGCCGTGTGCGGCCTAGTCACAGAGTTCTAAACAGGCCTAAAACCGCAGCTATCGCGAGAGTTCGACGCCGTGACTGAACCATCTCGCGAGGTTTGGAGCTGAGGCCGCTGCCTGGTGTAACAGCATTGCTCGCGAGGCTTGGTTGGTCGGTGGGGGGGAGTGAGTTCGCTGCCTGAGGTAACGTTAAGGCGGTTGATTCTCGCGTTGGCTTCCCCTTCTTTGACGCCAGAGTGGCTCCCGGCGACCGGACGAGCGTTATCCGGGCTTCCTGCCCGCTTCCTGTCCCGCAGATAAGCTGCTGACGGCCCGGCGTGTAACTCTCAGGAGCCAGGGAGGAAGAGGCCGAGGGCGCACCGTGCTGACAGTGTGCACAGCGCTCCACCAGGCACACATACACAAGGGAGGCCCCGGATCCCAGCGTGGAGGAAGAACACGGGAACTGCCGCCCACAAGAGGGTCACATCGGCATCACCTGCTTTAAGAATGAGCCCAGTGTGACTGAGCATCAGAACTTACTGAAGTGGCCATAGGACAGAGGTCACCCCCCTCACTGGCCAGAGAGGACAGAGCCCACCCTTCTTCACCGGCCAGAGAGGACAGAGCCCACCCTTCTTCACCGGCCAGAGAGGACAGAGCCCACCCTTCTTCACCGGCCAGAGAGGACAGGGCCCACCCTTCTTCACCGGCCAGAGAGGACAGGGCCCACCCTTCTTCACCGGCCAGAGAGGACAGGGCCCACCCTTCTTCACCGGCCAGAGAGGACAGGGCCCACCCTTCTTCACCGGCCAGAGAGGACAGGGCCCACCCTTCTTCACCGGCCAGAGAGGACAGGGCCCACCCTTCTTCACCGGCCAGAGAGGACAGGGCCCACCCTTCTTCACCGGCCAGAGAGGACAGGGCCCACCCTTCTTCACCGGCCAGAGAGGACAGGGCCCACCCCCCCTTCTTCACCGGCCAGAGAGGACAGGGCCCACCCTTCTTCACCGGCCAGAGAGGACAGGGCCCACCCTTCTTCACCGGCCAGAGAGGACAGGGCCCACCCTTCTTCACCGGCCAGAGAGGACAGGGCCCACCCTTCTTCACCGGCCAGAGAGGACAGGGCCCACCCTTCTTCACCGGCCAGAGAGGACAGGGCCCACCCTTCTTCACCGGCCAGAGAGGACAGGGCCACCCTTCTTCACCGGCCAGAGAGGACAGGGCCCACCCTTCTTCACCGGCCAGAGAGGACAGGGCCCACCCTTCTTCACCGGCCAGAGAGGACAGGGCCCACCCTTCTTCACCGGCCAGAGAGGACAGGGCCCACCCTTCTTCACCGGCCAGAGCCCTCCCACCCTCTCAGGACAGAGGTGGAAACACGTTGCTCGGTTTTGAATGAACCCTTGACTAAAGCGGTGGGGGGGGGTGAAAAAGGACACTATACAAGAAAACCCACGCGTGCCAGCGGTATGCACTATAAGAGGGCTTTCCTACAAAATATACTCGTTTCAGAATTGTCTGTAGAAGAGACCAAAAGACACCGAACCAGTGGTTGGAAAGGGAATCCATGTGTGAAACATTTGCGCCATCGTCAATGGTTTTCTCAAGTCCGCTTGAGTTTTTAAAGCTGTGAAGGAAATACCAGTGGAAAACCGCTCCGTGACTGCGTGCTCATCGAAGCATTCGTGCAAATAGACTTTATAACTTCTCCTGGAGGGGCAACAAGAAGAGCTGGGGCTGGTGGGTCTTTGCATTCATCCACATGCAAGGTCAGACGGAGGGTCTTCATTCAAAGAGATCTCCTTAAGAAAAGCTGGATTTAAAAGGAAAACAAAGACGTATCACAGCGGTTCCTTTGTGCACGAGAAGATCACTGTTACCACTTTTGACGTTGCTTTTTTATTTTATGGAGGCGCAGCTGGTCACACATTCTGTTAAATCGATTTATATGTCTTCAGGCCGGCTGAAAACAGTCTCTATGTAGAAGTAAGAGACTTGTCACCTCTGTGAATGAAGGAGGTGATAGGATAAAGTGGATTTTACTTTTTCTGTTAAGACTTAATTTTTCCAGATAAAACAAAAAGCTGTTCCAGACTGTACTTTTTTTTTTTCCCCCACCCCCCCCTTTCCCCACTTTTTTTTTTTTTTTTTTCCTTCCTCCGCTGATTTTGCAGAGGAATGCCAAACCCAGTGAGGCATGGGAACAAGGACAGCGGAGGGTCTGTATCTACAATGCCACAAAGTAGTGGCAGCTCCAATAACAAAGAGCGCCAGCGGCCTGGCCCTAAACACAAGCGACACAAATCCAAGCACCTCAAAGACTCTCCATCCACTGAGCCACTGGCCCTCAGCACGCTGAAGCTGGTGGAGTACGACGACATCAGTTCCGACTCGGACACGTTTTCAGATGATGTTCCGACCAAACCAGAAAGGAAGGAAAACGACGAGCGAAAGGGCTCGGAGAAAAGCGAAAAGCAGCACAGGTCCAAACATCGACACCCACACAAGCGGGTCAAGGACAGTACTAGAACCAAGCAGGGAGATAAGGAACGGAAGTTGGAAAAGAGCCAGGAAGTAATCACAAGCAAAACTCCTCCTAGTATGAAGGACAGGTCCTCCGGTACCTCTAAAAGGCTAGTGGAGGAGATGGAGGAGCCTGTGCGTGCCTCAAAAAGCAGTAACAAGGAAATCCGTGCAGCCAAAGCGCATCGGGAGAAATCCCGGAGGGAGAGGGAACTTAAATCTGGACACAAAGATAGGAGCAAGAGTCACCGTAAAAGGGACTCCGCCAAACGATACAAAACCTCTGATAGTCCCAAGAGGAAAGGCCGGAGTCCTCGCAGGAAATATGCGAATAGTCCAAAAGCAGACGATAGCTACTCCGATGCATCTTGTGGTCAGGACTATGATGGCAGCCCTCCTCGTTCTCATATGTCCAGCTACTCGGAGAACTACAAGAAGGCCATGGAAAGTCCTAGTTACAAGGAACCTGCTGCTTACCAGAGTAATACACGGTCACCCAGTCCTTACAGCCGAAAGCAACGGTCAGTAAGCCCTTACCGAAGGAGGTCATCCAGTTATGAGAGGGGTAGCGAGTCTTACAGTGGTAGATCCCCAAGCCCATACGGACGAAGGAGATCCACTAGTCCCTTTGTGTCGAAGCGATCAGTGAGTCGGAGCCCGGTAACCAGGTGAATATTATTTAGACAGGAAACTGCCCATTTTTCAAGTGATTTTCTATTTAATTTTTTTTCCCCCAAATCATTTCAGGATGTTTTAAAACAGGGATTTTCCTGCTGTAAATCCATTATTTTTCCTTCCTTCCTTTTTTTTTTTTTCTCTCGTGTTTTTCCCATTCAAAGTAGTCTCCATACTTCTGACCTAAACGCGTGCGCTTTACCTACATTCCCGTATCCTATAAATATTCTGGCATGCCTCAAAAATGCGCGTTCCTTTCTTTGACCTATACAGTATAATTGTCATTGTTTATGTGGCCACATTAAATAATGTGCCAGACCTTTTTAATGCTTAAGTGACATTGTGCTTCCTATACCATCCTTGTGTGCCGGCATAGCATGCTCCGCTGCTCTCAGGCCCTCGTCTCTTCCTAGCAGCTGATGGCCTTCATTGGTGGGGCTGCCTGATCTGCAGTCAATGATGGCATTCGGCCTGCTGAGATGGGCAAGAAAGCTGCGGGGCGTGCTATACCACCCTGTGGCATCGAAGCTTGCCTACCGCCCTTAAGAGCTGTGGTGTTAAGGAGTTAATGCTAGTTTGCTGAATACTAGCCTACAGATCTGGGGTGCAAATGTATATTTTGTAGGTGCCGAAGGGTCAAATATTCATACACACAGAGGAACATGTAATACGTGAAAATATAATTTTTTCACCAGCCAACACCGTGTTATACATATACCATGCATCAAAATCTATACAGTATTTTACACCCTCTGTAAAAGCACACTTGAAAATACTTAATCTGATGTAAACAAGAAAAAAAAACAATGTATTTAGCAGTTTATGACGGTGATAATGTAATAGAAGATGCACATGTGCAGCTCTGCTTGCCGTAGGACTGCTCAACACATTTCTTATGATTGGCATAGAGTGCATGGCAGACGTAGGAGTCTGCGCCGGGCATGATAACCAAACACATGGCGTTTTAGGTCTGGAGGGAGAAGTCCGTGGACTAATAGGAATAAGTCACAAAAAGTAGGAAATGATTAATGGATGCGAGTTAGAAAAACTGTTTCGATTTGGGTGAAATTGAAAGTGTGTAAAGAAATTACTTGATCTGCATCTGCTACATAGTTTATGGTGAATTGATGTATCGAGAGACTGAGGCACGTGTGTATCCCTGGCTTTTGTTCTGTGAAGCCATAATACAGGGAACGGTCATCATTGGTGGAAAATTTGAAATTTATTTCGTACTCTCTTGGTCTCCTTCGCTTCTCAACGAAAAATAAAATGCATAGTTTAGAGGAGTATGGCTGGGTGATTTTTACTTTACACAATTAGAGTTTGAGGTTGACATTGACGTTTCAATAAATACATAAAACAAGGAATCTGGGGTGTTTTTTTGCAGAGCATCTGTCCAAGCCAAAAGGCCCTCCAGGGAACCGTTACTTAAAAGAAATCCAGATTCCTTGGTTTATGTCCTATTACAATTTAATCGTGAAACTAAAAAAATGTCCAGTCCTACTTTGTAAAATTTAGTGTTTTTTTTTGTTCTGTCTTGGACATATAAACGCTTTTTAATGTTTGCTAGGTTACTCGGTAATAACGCAATATTAATTGTGACAGCAAATTTTACTTAGTTTTAGTCTTCTGACTAAAATGCCATTTAGTTATATTTTAGTCATGATTTTTTTTTTTTTTTAGTTTAATGCTCATGTCAGACGAGCGCACTGATCACGTCCGTGTTGCCGCACATTTGTACGTCCGTTATAGCAGGCCTCAAAATTTCCACTCTCCTACTAGCATTTGGTGAGTGGGAATGCAGATGCAGGCAGGGCAGGATAGGGGTTAGGTGGGGCAACTAGTGGCGAGTAATTCTTAAGGCCTGGCTAGTAGCTTGGGAATTGAAATTTTGAGCCCTGCGTTATAGCATACATTTATGATCAATGTAGACCACACACGAAGTACGTCCGCATAGAAGTGCGGACACACAACGGACGCAGCAAACTGACGCAGGTTAGGCAAGAACGTAAATCCGCTAGAACGGACGCACAGAGTGCGCTACGTCCGCATAGCTTTGTGTGTGAGTGATGGAACGAAGTCAGATGGACTGCATTCTTGACGACAAAATGTTTTTCATATTTTATTTTCCCTTCAACGTCAGTCACAAAAACGGACTGTGTGGCCACTACCTTGTTGTCAGTCAGAAAGTACGTCCGTTGTGCACAGAATGCGCTCCTCTGACTCGAGCCTTAGTCACACTTCAAAACCCTTTTGGATTTTAGTCATTCATCAATTTTATTCCAAACTACTTAAATATTCCTGGAGTAATGCCTTACCCGAATGTAGAAGATTAATTATTTTCCTCTTACTGGAGATTAGTTCTGATTGGATCTCTCTCCAAATAGTCCCTCCCATACATTTTAGTTTTTATTTGTGTGTGTGTGTGTGTGTGTTGCAATAGCAAGTTAACCCTGTATAGAGTGTCAGAGGATCATTCACTTCAATTTTCCCTTTAACAAACCCTGGTGGATGTGAATTGTGCTAGAGTTTTTATTTGTTGACTAAAATGACAATTATTTTTTCTTAGTTTTAGTCATAACTTAGTTTTTTATTTAGTTTGTCTCAAAAAATGTAGTCGACCTAAGTCTTTGACGAACATTATTGGTCGAAGAAATTAACACTGCATGTAAGCAACAGCAATGCAAAATGCTTTGCATGTTTTAATTCAGAGTAGGGAACATACCCTGACCACATTTAGGTCCTACAGCTGATGGGTTCTCTTCAGCAGGCTAGTTAGAAAAGTGTTTTTTTTTTTTTTACGTAGTTTAAACATTTTTTTTTTTTTAAAAAAGTTTTTTTTTCTGAAAGGTAATAACGGTTTCAGCTTTAGCAGTGTTAGTGCCCATGGATGGGGGGTGGTGGGGGTTGTTTTCACTGTATGAATAGACCTCCTCCCCCTATGTTTTTCTTGTCTTTGCTTTTTATTTTGTTCTGTTGCACACAGCATTGGCTTCTCCACTGAGTATGCAAAGTATACCATAATAGCTTTAGGCAACTTTTTTTAAAAAAAAAAAACCAAGGGTGTAAATAATATAAAACAAGGTGTTAATTCTGTCGGATCTGGATTAATTTACAAACTTAAAAACCTATTTGAATAGGAAAATCCCATGCATATGTACATGATCAGTATGTGTAACATATACTCTGGCATTGTGCACCTTAATAAAGGTCTGAATTGCGAACATCCTGAACCTTTGGCAGATCCCCAAAGTTACTTTCTACCTCATGGCATTTTTTTATTCTCTGTTCATCTTTCAAATTCCACAGGGTGGGACGTATTTACTAACCCTTCAAGGCAGCTTTATAGTGAACCTGTACTCAACGTGTTCACTTTCCCTGCGTGTTGTTTTTTTTGAGAAAGTATTTTATCAGGAAGGATACATTGAGATTTCTCTTGTTTTCAAGTATGTCCTGGGTGGCGAGTATGTACCGTTAAGTGTCTTGCCCAAGGACACTTACTGGAGAGGTGCTCTTGCCAGGATTCAAACCTGTGTCTCCGCAGTCTCTCTCCACAGTTATAGAGCAGTGATGTTGCCTCTACTCCACCCAGCCGGTACCCTGCGTTATTCCATCAAGCAAGGGATATCGTATCGTTCACTTTCTAGTCGTAGGATCAGGAGGCTAGGAGTGGCATTCTAGTAGGCTGAAGCCAAATTTATACTTTTCCATTTAATATTTTGTCAAAGCAGGTATGTCAAACCCATTCACCCCCCCCCCACACATGTTGGTTGCTTACAATTCCCAGAAATCTTCAAATGCAATAGATGGCCAGATAGTCATGGGAATTGTAGTTCAGAAGCCTCTGGATTAGAGTTTGAGATCCCTGATTTAGAGGCACACAGTGAGTGTTATTGTGTGGGTTCATGAGTTAAGGTGCACAGGTAGTACCCAGGTTCACTTTGGCCACAATATCCCATATGGGGGCGGATATCACATTGATCTCAAAGGCGTACTGTATGGTTGTAGTGAGAGGGGGGGAAATAAAGGTTTAAACCTTAACCTCCCCTGGTTCCCGACTGTACCCAATTTCCTGTATTAACGTTTTAGATTTTTTTTTTAAATAAAAAGAACACTCTGCGCATCCCAAACGGTCAGTATGTGAGGAGTGCCCCCCCCCCCAATCTTGCCTAAAATGCTGGGTGAAGTGGAGTAGTTTGCTCCGCTCCACCCAGCATCACCAACACCTGGGGAATTTGAAATTCCCGGCTGCCGGTTACTGCTCGGTTACTAGTGACATTGGCAAACAAGGAGCGTGCCAACGTCGCTATCTCTGCGACCAATCGCATTAGCGTTCTGTGCAGGCGCTACGGGACTAGAGTACAAAAGTTTGCAAGCCTCGTGGTGCGCAGTTTGTTTTTTCTGCGCTATGCAAGTAGCGTAGGAATTGCAAATTGCGCAGAAAAGCCTCAAGACTTCCAGGTTCGAGAGTCTGAGCTGAAGAGGAAGAGCTGCGCACAGAGAGGGACAAAAGCAGAATAAAATCACCCTAAACTATATGACAAAGGCTGCCAGCCTAATTATTTAAGGGAATAAAAAGGGACCTCCTCTTTTCAGTAGCGTGTTCCTTTTAAAGTCGCCTGGAATCCAGCGATGTTCTGTTGTCAGAACCTGCTTCCTTGTCAGAATCTGCTACCAGTCCTTCTGTACATTTCAGCCACCAGTTGATCAAGCAGCACACAAGTGTGCCGTCAGTGGAGAAGAATCTGTTAAGAACATCGACTTGCTACAGTGTCAGATTTTGCTACCCGGTGTGACTGCTTGTCTGATGGTGGAATCAATTCTTATGCAGCACATTGAACATCACAGCTGTATGTTGCAGTTAGTAGTTCCGCGGCTCCAGCAACGAGCACCCGCCATGTTTCCCCTCTGTGGGCGATGGTTGTTGTGGTCAGTCACGCAGACCTGCATAATTGGTCCTCTGGGTTGACGTTGGCATACTGATTCGTCAATCGGCGTTCCGACAGTCCGTTGGACAGCGTGAACGGAGGGCCTGATTTGTATAACGTCCCTACGTGCCGAGTTGTCTATAGTGCTGCATGCGCAGCACCATTCCTCACGTCACTGATCCTGACATCACTAGAGTTCGGCAGGATATTCAAAATACAGCCTGAGTAATAGTGTCAGCTGTGTGGGTGAAAGAAACTCCTCTTCAAACAGCAATTTTGGTACAATGGGGCAGGGGGCAACTCCTACGTGCAATGAGCACTTTAACAAATTAAAGCTATCGGGCTGTGTGGCCGTGGAGTATCCCTTTTAAACTAACTTATTTTTTTAATTTTATTCTGTTGTGTGGGGCAGGAAAGCAATATGGCAGAGAAATTATTGCCAACAGGCTCGTGCATTAAGCTCCAATGTTATGTGTGTAGGAAATGAAACACCTTACAATAGTTACAGGAAAGGGCAATAGGAATACACATTTTTCGTATTTTATTAAAAAATAAAGCAAGTTTCAAACCCAAAAGATTAGTTATTACAGTATATGAACGTTTGACGGAAAAAGTAAATGTAAAATGCTTCCCAATTCCGATTGTAGATTCAGTATCTATTCATGGAGATCAAGAAGACGTGATCAGAATTGTTTATGCGTAAGATCTCTTTATGTAAACTAGAGATCCATAACTGCTCATACATCTCAATACACAGCCTAATTATGCAAAGCAACGAATGTTAACCCTAGGAAATTCAATATGGTGTTCTACATAACCACGTATTGATCTAGGAACTAAAGGAGTGTGTCGTCTCAGCCACTGTGGAACTGGAACCATTTTTATTTATGCAACACCCAGCGAATGCCTGGTTTTATACACCAAATAACGCCTATTATTCTGAACTGGTGTTCTGCAGGTTTAAATGTCAATAATGTGTTTCGCTGTTTAACTTTCTCCCCCCCCCCCCCTCTTTTTAAGGAAATCTGCCAAATCTCGAAGCAGGAGTCCTGTGTATTCCCGAAAGTCCTCTTCCTCGTCACGTAGTAAGAAGAAGTCTCAGTCGCGAAGTCGCCATTCCAGTATTTCTCCTGCCAGATTGCCGCTGAATTCCAGTTTGGGCGCCGAACTTAGCCGAAAGAAAAAGGAGAGAGCGGCGGCAGCGGCTGCAGCTGGTAAGGAGTCCAGGGGGAGTCCGTTACTGCTCAGGAGAGAGATTGGAGAGGCAAGAGGGATTCCTCCACTGGATTCTAAAAAGATACCCAAAATTCTTAAACTGGAGAAATCTGCTTCTGATACAGAGTTGTTGACTACAGTCCCTGTAGATAACAAAGTGCCAGCTGCTTCAGTAAAGCAAGAGGAGAGTGAGAAAAAGCTGCTGCCTGTGGCCAAGGACCCAAAAATCTCGGCTGCAAAAGACAATAAATTAGCTCCCATCAAAGAGGATGTTTTGACGCCAAAGGAAGGCATAACGGACAGAGAGAAAGAGAAGGAAGCACCACCTCCCCTGCCTCCTTTACAGTCGCCGCCTCCTCCTTTACCAGCGTGCTCTCCTCCTCCCCCAACTCCTCCACTTCCACCTCTCCCTCCTTGTCCTGTGGCTCAAGTTCAGCCTCCTCCACCCCTCCCTCCACCGTCCTCAATAACATTCCTTCCTCTTCCAACTACGGTTGCTGCTTCTTTGACATCCACTGTTCACTCACGAGTGACATCTGTGACTGCTCAGGCGAACTCGCAGCCCCCTGTTCCATCCAATGCCAAGCCACCGCCTGCAGTATCTTTAACCATCCCTCATCTGAAGACCTCAACGCTGCCTCCTCTACCACTCCCACCACTGCTTCCTGGCGAAGATGACATAGACAGGTGAGTTTTATATCTTCAGAAATCTGAAATTCTGTAATGTATGAAAGGCTCAATGCAAGGGAAGGGATCATGCATGAAACGCAAATTTAGAACAAATTTGCAAATCTGAACTGATCAATTAGAAGTTGTACGTTATATTTTTTTCTTCCTGCAATCTTTATTACTGTTAGTCTATCACGAGTCAGCAACCTTGGCCCTCCAGATGGGAACTACTACTTTCCTATGAGGCTCCAACACCCTAATGAGTGGTTGAGCACCATGGGAGATGTAGTTCTAAAACATCTGGAGGGCCTAGGTTGCTGATCCCTTGATTTACCCGGTACCATCCTTGTGCAAAGGAATACGCAAAATAATAGTAGCAATGTAGCACATCTGTTTGCCTTTACTGTTCAACCGCCAACCTGGAATACACTGTAGCAATGTAACTCTAGGTGATGCCTGATGAATAATCTTCGCATTACGCTCATTACAGTATGGTGAGTATTTACACCTAAAATAAAAATTAAATAGTTTGGCAGATGCTGTAAGTAGCTGCCCAATTAATTGAAAAGGTTGGGTGTTATTGGTGTTCTTTTTAAAAGGACACTACTCCTCCTGACCACTTTATTGCTGTAAAGTGGTGGTCAGCATGTGTAAAGGCTTCCCCAATCTGGTGAAGTGGGGGAGTTTCCTTCTCCCCACCCAGCGTCACCAGCAGCCAATTTTTTTTGAGTTTCCCGGCTGCCAGTCACTAGTCTGCGTGCTGCGTCGCCCTTTCTGAGGCCATAGTGAGCTTTTTCAGAGACAGCCGATGGATCGGATCTGTGTATGCACGCATCCGATCCATCGTTCTGCGCAGGCAATATGGAACTTGCATATGTAAAGTGCACAAGTCCCATTGCGCTGTGACTGTTATCTTGGAGCACAAATTGCGTTAGAAAGCTTAAGGGCCATTCTGCATTCGGCAGTCCCTGAGCTGTAGAGGAGCAGCTTGCAGCTAGGGACAAAAGGTGAGTAAAATCACCTGGGGGGGGGGGGGGACTGGGCAGAGGCTGTCCGCACCCTCTGCCCAATTGTTTAAGGGCAAGAAAAGGGAGCTCAATATTTTTTTCCTTTTTTTTTTATGGCATATCACTTTAATTTTGGTGGTTGATTGAGTAACCCTTATAATAATCAATGGAAGCAGCGAATAGCCCTCCATAAGAAAAAACATTGTCAGTGCATGCGTTAGCCCGGCTTAACATTGGTACAGTTTTTATTATGTCGTCTACACACACAAACACGCTCTTGCCATGTTCCTTAAGATTTCAGAATACCCTTGGGATTATTTAAATACTGTTGCAAGTACACATTCTCAGCAATCGTGGTTTTTCCTCATTGTGTATGTGACATATAATTATGTGGTTTTGTGTAATTACACCTGGCTTTGTTTCTCCCCCCTATGGGTATATAAGAATCCCCTTACCTCCCCCCCCCCCCCCGTTAATAATCTTGTAAGCATGATTGCGCAGGATTGATAAATGGCTTTAAAGTAGACAAATCAATTGTCTCTCTTACGTTTTGCAGACACTAATAACCCTGCAGCAGTCAGTTTGCGGCATGATCTTGTGTGTAATACATTTTAAATTTATATTTTGAAAACCTCATTTGACGTGTGTGTGTGTGTATATAGCGCCTGTTAAGTACATACACCTTTTTAAATGAATAGCTCTGTAAATATATTCACCTTGTATTGTGTAGTTTGGAGTATTTTCATATGTTAGGAATAGTTACCAATGCACAACATTTTCTTTTATGTGTGTGGCTTTTTCCCTTATGCAAACTGCCCTTCCTTGAGCTGTGCTTCATGCGTCTTTTAATAGGAAATCATTGCTTTTCAACCTGTTATGAAATGCTCTCTCCCCTAGGCTGCTGTGTAAGCTGGTGTCTGGATTCTTATCTGACAAACTTGGGCCTGGCTTTTGTTATTTCTACTTATTGATACAGCAGTACAGTGCATTACCAGCTTTACTGTGGATTTATTGAATTCAACGGAATTGGTTTAATACATCCATAGTTTGTTTTAACACGAATGCTTGTGGCATTGCTACTTGTGAATATGTGCTTGCAATTGGTGGATGGCTAAGATGATAGAACAATTTTTTTTGTGTGATTTATTATACACTGCTCAAATAAATAAAGGGAACACTTAAACAACACAATGTAACTCCAAGTCAATCACCCTGTCCACTTAGGTAGCAACACTGACAATCAAGTCCACATGCTGTTGTGCAAATGGAATAGACAACCGGTGGGAAACATAGGCAGGTAGCAAGACATCCCCAATAAAGGAGTGGTTCTGCAGGTGGTGACCACAGACCACTTCTCAGTTCCTATGCCTTCTGGCTGACGGTTTGGTCACTTTTGAATGCTGGCGGTGCTGTCACTCTAGTGGTAGCATGAGACGGAGTCTACAACCCACACAAGTGGCTCAGGTAGTGCAGCTCATCCAGGATTGCACATCAATGCGAACTGTGGCAAGAAGAACTGGGCAACAAACCAGCAGCAGGACCGCTACATCCGCCTTTGTGCAAGGAGGGACAAGAGGAGCACTGCCAGAGCTCTGCAAAATGACCTCCAGCGGGCCACAAATGTGCATGTGGCTGCTCAAACTGTCAGAAACAGACTGAGGGCCCGACGTCCACAGGTGGGGGTTGTGCTTACAGTCCAACACCGACAGGACGTTTGGCATTTGCCAGAGAACACCAAGATTGGCAGCTTCGCCACTGGCGCACTGTGCTCTTCACAGATGAAAGCAGGTTCACACTGAGCACATGTGACAGACGTGACGGGTCTGGAGAAGCCGTGGAGAAAGTTCTGCTGCCTGCAACATCCTCCAGCATGACCGGTTTGGCAGTGGGTCAGTAATTGTGTGGGGTGGCATTTCTTTAGGGGGCCACACAGCCCTCCATGTGCTCGCCAGAGGTAGCCTGACTGCCAATAGGTACTGAGATGAGATCCTCAGACCCCTCGTGAGACCATATGCTGGTGCGGTTGGCCCTGGGTTCCTCCTAATGCAAGACCATCAAGACCTCATGTGGCTGGAGTGTGTCAGCAGTTCATGCAAGATTAAGGCGTTGATGCTATGGACTGTCCCGCCCGTTCCCCAGACCTGAATCCAATTGAGCACATCTGGGACATCATGTCTCGCTCCATCCACCAACGCCACGTTGCACAACAGACTGTCCAGGAGTTGTGGGATGCTTTAGTCCAGGTGTGGGAGGAGATCCCTCAGGAGACCGTCCGCCACCTCATCAGGAGCATGCCCGGGTGTTGTAGGGAGGTCATACAGGCACATAGAGGCCACACACACTACTGAGCCTCATTTGACTTGTTTGAAGGACATTACATCAAAGTTGGATCAGCCTGTAGTGTTGTTTTCCACTTTAATTTTGAGTGTAACTCCAAATCCAGACCTCCATGGGTTGCTCCATTTGATTTCTATTGATAAGGTTTGTGTGATTTTGTTGTCAGCACATTCAACTATGTAATGACCACAGTATTTAATAAGAATATTTCATTCATTCAGATCTAGGATGTCTTATGTTTGTGTTACCATTATTTTTTTGAGCAGTGTATGATGAGGTGGGCAATTTCCTCCTTTTTTTTCTTTCGTCATGCTTAAATGAAGTTTTAGGCCGGTGTCAGACGAGCACACGGTGCGCCCGTACTGACATGCCTACTGGCGTTCGTCGCAGCGTTGTGATGCTGCAACGGGGCCGGTCACACGCTTGAGCGCTCGCACGCAACAAGCATCCGAGCACAAAGTCTCCTCGTCAAAACGCTAGACGCACATTGTCGGGGCTGCAAAGCGCAATCCTCCATAGAGCTGAGTGCAGTCAGCGAGGTGGCCAGACGGGTGTTGTGTGGAAGGAACATCCACTCTCACGGACGTTCCTTCCACTCTGAAGTGCGCTTGTCTGACCCAGGCCTAAGGACATCCTCTTTTACTGTAACTAAAATTGAGGAGGTTGTTTGTTTTTGTGGACTCTGACGGATGCTCCATCAATTAAAAAAAATACAGGTCCCTCAATTTTTAAAATAAAATCAAGGTTGATGTCAAACTCAACTATTCGGAAAAATCAAGGTAATTGATAGATATCTATAGCTATATATATCTATCTAATTATATTTGCTCACCACCACAGAGCCACACCTAGTGTTAATGCCCAGGTGCTGAAATCTGCTAATGCCAGTGTCTATAATATTCTCCAAACGGGATGCACTCCTGGGTCTCCGTATAAAGTGTTATAAACTTTAGCAATATATTTAGAAAGGAAATGTTATTACCTTTTTATATTCAGACCTTGGAGTGCATCGTGTGTGTATATATAATTGCTCAAACGTTTTTTTATTTTTTGTCTCTACATTTTTTTATTAACTGAATGTTTGTTTCTTGCTTGGCTCAGCTCAATGGAAATTCCTCCTCCCAAACCTGTTAAGAAGGAAAAGGAGCAAAGACCCAGACATCTCTTAACCGATCTTCCGTTGCCTCCTGAGCTCCCCGGTGGGGACCCATCTCCTCCAGATTCCCCTGAGCCAAAAGTGGCGACACCGCCACAACAACCACTAAAGAAAAGACCAAAGTAAGTACGAATGAAAGAACTAAAAGCGCAAAATTAAGACTGCGGTATAAAAAGGTTTGTCAAAATGGCCTGTTTCTTTAACTCATCTCCCTATAGGTTAAAATACATCCTAATAATTTGTACAAGCATGAAATGTAACGAGCATTTGGCCAAGCATTTTACATAAATTAAATCCTGCACACTCCTGAACTATAGTTCTAAAAACCTATGAAACCTGACATTTTCGGTGCCTTTCAGTCACTGTCCTGCAGCACCTCTCACAGCCTGCTGGACCCAGGTCCCTCCCAGTGCACCACCATGTCCCCTCACGGCCCTGCTGCCTCATCCATCACTTCCATCTGGCTGTGTGTATGGATTCCAAAAACAGGAAGAATCCAAAATGCTTGTGGTGCTAAGCGTTTTGGAAGCCGGATGCTTCATCTGTATACAGGCGAGCATGACTTTACTGAGATACTGTGCTTAATTATAATATACTGCAAACTCTGCAGTACACAGCCCTACACTCCAAAACTGTATGTCATGCCTGTCTAATGTCGGTGTGCATTGTGTGCGGTTTTGAAGAAATGGTATGGTGGGGAAAACCACCTTGGTTTGCAGATGGCATCCTAGGGACAGGTCTAATTTATGAAAGTGACATCACTACAGTAACTGTTCAAACCCCTTATTTGCATGATTATTACAATAAGACAATTACACCAAATTCTGAATTAAAGTATGCGTTCCATTGAGGAAGTGGCAAACAGACTGAGCATTTTGTTGTCTGTGCAATATTGGGTTGTGAGAGGTTTTATGATCGATCACAATGGCAATATAAGAATTTTATTTCAGACCTTAATTCAGTTTTCATCTGGTCTTATTTCAGACTTTTAGACAACCAAACCAGAATTCCCATAAACTAGTAAATACTCCAATAAAGAGTTGGGTATGGTATACAAATTGCGGAGGGGGTGTAGCAAACCTGTTTTTTTTCAGGGATTAAACCCTGATGATCATAGCTGAAACCAAAAACAATAGGGGGGATAAAATTACTGGAGAATTTCTTCCTCCAAAGAAACATGTTTTTTAATAAAAGTAAAATATAGCAGGCGAGCATACCTCTGTTTTAAGGTAGGGATGGTGAGATGTGTTGTTGTAGAGTAAAATTGTTTAGTTATCCCACTTTGGCTGTTTTGAAATGCATAGTATTTATGATCCATGCCTACGACTCAATTATTGATTGAACAAGCTATGCCTTAGTTCAGTGTTTCCCAACCATGGTCCTCAGATACCCCTAATAGGCCAGGTTTTAAGGATCACCTTGGGGAAATGCAGACTGAATCCTGCAATCGCTGAGCAGCCAATCATATCACCTGTGCCATGCTTCAAATATCTGGAAAACCTGATCTGTTAGGGGGACTTGAGGACCATGGTTGGGAACCAGTGCCTTGATCAGTGCCTTTAAGCAAGCATGGGATAGGCATAAGGCTATCCTAAACAAAAGATAAATCCAGGTAAAGTATCCATGTAATTGGGCAGACTAGATGGGCCGAAAGGTTCTTATCTGCCGACATTTTTCTATGTTTCTATCAAGTTTTCCCATAACGATGCCATCAAGTCCTCTTGTAAATCAGACTTGACATGAACATGTGTTTTGCTCTAAATAGGTGATGGAGGCATACGTCTCATGTTTTCCCTAAATTACTTGGATTCTCATATTTGTTAAAGGGATACTCTAGGCATCATGACCACCTAAGCATTTTTTAGGTGGTCATGATGCCCTGAGTATGCCCTTGTCTTTCCCCCCTCCCGGCGATCGGCTAAAACAGCTGAGAGAGGCGGAGGACTTTGCTCCGCCCTCCCAGCTGTCAGTCAGCAGAGCGGTATTCATATTTCCCGCTTCTGCCGACTATTGCCGAGTAGGAGACGTCATCGCGCTTTCAGCTTGCCAGCAGTAGCTGGCGGCAGCGGCTGATTAGTGTTGCACGCATCCTCTTGCGCGTAACACTAATCCAAAGAAGAGGAAGCCTGCTGATTGGCTGGCTTACGTGAGCGGCGCGCGCTTCTCATGTACACCATTAGCCTAGTTCAAGCTCTAACAGGACGGGAGCGGAAGAGGAGGGAGGTGAGTATATAAAAAAGACGCCATTGGAAACAAGTGATTTTTAGGAGAAATTATATATATATATATATATATATATATATATTATACTGAATAACTAGGTAGGGAATAGGTATATGTTAATGTAAAAAGAAGGGGGGGGGATTTTTAGCCTAGAGTGTTCCTTTTAAGTCAATTCTGTTGTATCCTTTTTCAGAATGCTAAGGCCAAAACTTATTTTTTTCACATCAGAATTATACCCCAAATCCTAGTGGGTGAATCTATGCAAAACAACTATGTCCTATTTCCTTAATTGATTTGCAATACATCAATAACACCGATACCAGCGTTTAAATTTTAACTGGTTATTGGATGTTTTTCCAAAGTGGCGGTTAACTGTCATGGTAGTGAATTGGGGGTAACTTGCTTCAAAAGCAACCGCAAGAGCCAGAGATCAAGGTAACTCAATCCAGTCATATATTTGAGCGATGCAATGGCGTTTTCTTTTTTGCAAATAAAATTCATTTGCAACGAGCTCCAGAATGTACCCCCAACTTTTCAGCACCTTGGACATGTCAACCAGGGTGGTGGAACTGTTTGAACAGCTCGGGGTTCCGTTTTTTCCTTCAAGGAATCACAGTTCACCAGCTGTATTATTGTACATGTAGTAAAACTTTTATAGCCAGCAGAGCTGTAAAATAAGCTTATAGACTGTATAAAGATGTATTATGTGGACAATACATACATATTTACAGTGTGGGCTATGGAAAGTCGTTTCCATTAAACCACTTGTAGTGAAGGGGCTAATGCAGGATGAGCAGCTTTCTCAAAAGGAAATGTACATCAAATGAAATTCCTATAGTTTAAATGGGCTTTTTATTTCCGTAAATGATTCTGCGGTTTTTAAAAAGGGACATTCTAGTCCTTTTTAAACCTGACCTGTATCAGTTCAGCAACTTTTTAAAGGAGCTTCTTCCTAACCGCCATTATTCATTTTCTACCGTTAGCGAGTTATTCACATTTTATAGAAGAGTCTGCAGATTTCATTTATCAGGCATGTCCCCTGCATTGACCCTTGTTTCTGTAGTTTGCTTTCACCTAGCAGTGAGTCACAGAGCATTAGAAAACAGAATCTGAAGTACATAAAAGAGCGGTACTGTGCACCTAGTGCAGAAAAACTGCGGCCTTACACTTGGATAACATGCATGAGCTCCAATAGCCAAGCAAGCCAATTTAACAACTTCATAAGTAGAAATAAAGCAGTCAGATACACCAAAAAATAAGAGGAAGGATGGTCTTTATTCAGGCAACCCATCGGTTGCCGCTGCAACCCTTAGCAAGCAAAGAATCCGGAGTCGTCATGGGCTGGTTAAATACCTGACCAGGAAATAAATTGCATGTGTTCAGGAGGGAGAAGTCTGCAGACTCCTTCTTACTTGCAATAACTTGCTCGATTTGAAGAAAAAAATGGATGTAAATAATAAAAATTATGTTTTTTAACTTTCTGAGTTTATTTAGGTGCAGTTCAAAAACTACTAGGATACCCCTTTTTTTAAAGTTTCAACTGAAACTACATTGTCTTTTAAGTTTTAAGCAGTCCCAACAACAAGTAAAATATACTTTGTGTGGTTGATTAAGCTTTATTTCCTCTTTATGTTGTACAAAACGCAGTATTCTTGGTTTTTCTAATCGGTTTTCGGAGTGAATAGTCACAGAAATACCTTTCTTAATATTGTATACATTGTTCTTCTGTTCTGTCAGAATTTGCTGTCCTCGCTATGGTGAAAGAAAGCAGACAGAAACTGATTGGGGGAAGCGCTGCGTGGACAAATTCAAGATTCTCGGTATTATTGGTGAAGGAACGTATGGGCAAGTATATAAAGCCCAGGACAAGGTTACAGGTATAGTTTTGTTACCTTCCCAACTTTAAATGGAATTGCATGTTAGAATTTCTGTTCATGTCAGAGAAAGTGTGTGTGTATACCTGGTGCAGACAAAATCCTGTCAAAACTAAAAGGAGCGGAGGGGGTAAACGTTTGTAAGAAGCCTTACCATAGTGAGGTTCACATTCGGGGTTATTCAGAAAGCAGCAGTGCTTGCCAATAATGCAAACCCAATTTAAAAATTGCCATCGTTGCATCATCAACCGGCACTTTCCAAAAGAAACATCCAAATAGCTCCGACTTTTTGGATTATTCTTTTGCAAACTGTCGGCCTTTGTCGCTGTTGCAACAGCTGTGGTTTTCAGTGGTTTTGATACATCTGCAAGCACAGGCACTTTCTGAATAACACAATATGGCAGGGCTGACAATCTCAGCCCCCCTCTTCCCGTTGTTTCTGAACTACACCCTTCATGACTCCCTGGCCATTTATTATATGGAAAAAATTCTGGGAATTTAGGAACCAACATCTGGTGGGGGGCTGTCAGTTTGACAGCCCTGTTCTATGTTGTCACACTTTACCTTGAACAGATGTAACTTGTAACCTACAGTTGTATAAATATATCCACCTCCTATCAGTGGGCATCACCATCTAACATACTCTTCATGCTTATCCAAAGTGTGTGAGCATGTGCTTGAGATGCATGGGCTTAGCCTCTAATAAACATTAACAGACCATCAGAATTTCAGTGTCAATTGCTGTTAATTACTGTTGCGGTTCTTGCAAGATATAGACCCCGAACCAAGAGGTGGCTGCGTGGGGGTCTTCTAACTGCAATTAAAAGAAAATCATTTCTACTTCCTGATTTTAGGAATTCTCACAATTGACACTCACCTTTTACAGTGACACTCTGGTCATCCTGACTACTTTTGCTTTCCACAGTGGCCATGATGTGTAAACCCCCCCCCCCGATCTGGTGACATTGCGGGGTGAAGTGGAGGACTTTCCTCCACTCCACCCAGTGTCGCCAGCAGCTGGGATTTTTGAATTCCACCAGATCGGTCGCTGGTGACATCAGCACGCGTAGAGCATGCCGACATCACCTCGGAGACCGCCAGCTGTATCGAGCACCAATCTGTGCACCATCTGACCCATTGTTCTGTGCAGGCGCTACAGAACCTGGGTACATACAGTCCACAAGCAACGTTCAATTTACGGTCCCTATATCACTCGAGTTACATAGGAATGTAAATTGTGCAGAAAAGGTTCAGGGACTTCCAGGTTCGGGAGTCCCTGAGCTGAAGGGGACAAAAGGTGAGTAAATTCACCCCAAAAAAAAAAAATTGGGCAGAGGCTGTCGGCAACATCTACCTAATTATTTAAGGGCAAAAAGTGAACTCTAATTTTCAATAGATTATCCCTTTTAAATTAAGTATAGTTATACTCGAACAGTTGATTAGCATTTTGTTTGGAAAAGAATTGAGATATACTTAATAAACGGTGCGTGTGACTGGAGAGACCCATGATTTGAAGTTAATGTATAGATTTATTTTGATGTTTTTCATATGCTGTTACTGCGTTTTCTGAGGCTTTACACCCTCCTCCTGCTGCTTGCAGTTTTATGAAATGATTTTATAAGAAACGGTTAAGTTGTGTTAAATGTCCTTTCTAAGATTTTGATTTATGAATAGGTTTATATTTAAATAACGTGCATTATTTGGTGGATTGAGATGAAATAAGTGAAGCCCAGCTTTTCTTTTTCAGGAGAGTTTGTGGCCTTAAAGAAAGTGCGCCTAGATAACGAAAAGGAAGGATTTCCCATTACAGCCATCAGAGAGATTAAAATTTTGAGACAGCTGATCCATGGCAGGGTGGTCAACATGAAGGAGATTGTCACAGACAAGCAGGATGCAATGGACTTCAAGAAAGATAGAGGTGATGGTTTTATTTATGTGCTTGCACTCTGTATGTATATTACAACTTGATTTGGTCACATGCATACAGATCAATTGCACACGAGTTGACTTGAACTAATCCGTTGTCAACCAAATGCAAATGTTGGTCAGGGGTCATCAATCTTGGCTCTTCCAGGGATGGGCAAATCCTACCGCCAACTCCCGGAACTGGCATGTGTTTGTTTTTTTTTCTCCCCATGTAGCCCTGCTAAGCAGCAGGGTTTGAGAGGATGCAGAGTTTTGGGTGCACGGAGCACCGAATACTTCCAGTATACTGACGACCCCAGCACTGTGTGGACGTGCGTGGAGCATTCTGTGGTTTCCCTCCCCATCGCAGAGGACGCTTCTTGCCAGGCAGGGGAATCTCTGGATCCATATGTCCTACAAGGACAATTGAGTTATCATTGATTGGAAAGGCCAGAGTCTGACCTTTCCAACGATATCCAACATGACCACATCATGTGGAAATCTAAAAAAAATACAATTATATTTTCTTTTTTCTTGTTCTCCAAAAGCAGCGGCACCCCCCCCCCCCCTTTATAAAAGTAACAATGCCGCTGCACTACTTTATTTAAAATATATCTAAGTTTATATATATTATATTTATATTAGAACTTTATTTTAAAATAAGTTTTAATATTATACTGCATTTTGATATGTTTTCATCTAATAAATTTATTAATTTAATATATTTCAAATAAACAGCATAATTGTTTTGGAGTGTTATTGCTGTGCAGAAGCTCTGTGATACGCTTATACACACCGCACATTGCTGCGAGTTTTATTGCTGTGCAGCTCTGTGATGCACTCATTCACACCGCATATTACTGTGATCTGTATTGTGTGGGTTGCATGAGTGTGAGTAAACTGCAATGCAATAAGTGATCTATTTAAACTAAATACTGTGTTTGTTGATCACATTAATGTGTTTGGGCTCTATGTGGTTAAGAATAAAGACCTACTGCTATTTGTTGAATTTATATTTATCAGGACAAGTAGATTGTCATGAGGGGCAAGTAGATTGGGCTTCCACTTCAGTCCATTGGACAAGTAGATTTTTTTTTTTTTTTTAATTTCCACACTCGTAGTTCCAATACATATTGAGAGCATATTTCCCTAGAGCCTGTGCCAACCAAGCAAGTAGCTGAGCATCATGGTAGATGTAGTTCAAAAACCTCTGACGGCAGCGGTTGCTGACCCCTGATTTAGTTTTACTTCGGTTGTATGAATTTTTGCAAGCCGCATCGCCCGTATAGGTTTTCTATAAAGTCGTTAAATTTTACAGAAAAGTTTAAATCTGTTTTTCTGTACTTTTGGATTGTGCGCGGATTAAGAGTTTTAGGATGTTCATACTAGCTCAGTGTTCTTTAGGACTGTTTAAAAGCCTTCATTGCTTTTTGCTGGTGAGAATATCTGCTCAAGCTTCTGGAGATTCCTTTTTTGTACAGTATTTTCTCAGTGAACCATCTCCCTCCCTTCATGCATTTTATGGATTGGGGAACTTTGAATATCACTCTTTTGGGTTTTCAGTGCATCAGCTTTCGTTGCACGCTGTCATTTGCTAACCTTCTGACGCGCTTTGTCCAGTGTTGTTCCCAGACAACATTGTTGCACATGCTGTAAACGGGGCACTATTCCCTAAGCAACAAGTTGCAATCAAGTACAACATGAATTCCAAATAATATTAGAGAGACGGAAGCTTGCCAATTAGCCTTGCTGGATGGGTGGAGGCTTCACTCCAAAGCTTTAATACTGCAGCAAAAAAATGCATCCAAACTACTCAAGTTAACAAAAATGCTGCTTTAGGCCGGGTGCACACTAGGTGTTTTTTTTGTGTGCGCGAACGCGAGTTAAAACGCACTTACCGGCGTGCGTCACAGCATATAATTACAGGGATAGAGAAGAACACACGCATAACACGCACTGAAGACGTCCGTCATGGAAACACCAAGACTTGTGCGCTAGGATTGTCGCGACGTTGGCCGCGTGCTGAACGTCAAATGTCAAAAGCCTAGCTTTTTAAAAAA
Organism: Leptobrachium leishanense; assembly: GCA_009667805.1. NCBI lineage: Eukaryota > Metazoa > Chordata > Amphibia > Anura > Megophryidae > Leptobrachium > Leptobrachium leishanense. The sequence continues at coordinate 35,161,116 of CM019074.1, read as the reverse complement.
AAATTTATTCAGCTCAAATTCCGTTTTTATGACGTGCGTCAAAATTAGCGCCTCGTCTGGCGTCTACCATCTCTTCCGTCATTTTTAACGCACGGGTGCGTCGTTTGACACAAAAAAACGCCTAGTGTGCACCCGGCCTTATTCCTCTGGTAGGTGTTTCTTCCTGTGCAAGTCTTTATCGAATTTGAGTGAACCCTGAACAGTCAGCTACTCACATGAGAGATTAATTTAACCTTCTGCAGCCTAGTGCAATATATTAAACTCTGATATAAAGACAATATAGCAATATATGCAGACTTTGTTAAAAACACAAACCTAAAAACTGTAACAAGACTTGAATCCCCTATATTCAATAATAGCTATTCAGATTACTTAGTCTTTAAAATTTATGTTAAACAGTACTGGTTGCATTAATATTTGTAAACGGAGTAGCAGACTAAAGCATTTTAAAGAGACAAATTACACCCATATTAAATAACATTGCATCACTCATGATCACTTTACTGATTATATACATATTAACAGCCACAAATCATTACAGCAGATGGGTAGGAATTTGACAACCTAACGTGAATGCAATAATTCTTCGAGTTCATCTTCTTTTTTTAATAATCACATGGCATAAAAAACATAACATAAAGACTAATCAAAATGGGGAAAAAAATCAAACTTTGCTTGTTCTTACCTAGGAGGAATAAAGCCGCATTTAAAATCTGGAGTGGCTTGGATGAATTTATTTTTCTGCAGTATCAAGTGCAATATGGCTGAATTGTACTCAACTCTGCCATCCTTAAAAAATGACGTATTGGCCAGCATTTCTATATGCGATTTAGATGAGACGACACTGACAGGGCAACCCTATAATTTCCACCATGTTGCACTTTGTGACCGCATCTCTGCACTTAGTGAATGGTGCCCATTGGTATAGAGTAATGTCTTCGTTTTGCCAAGAGTAAATATTTCATACTCTACAAATGAGGTTTGCAGGTCCTCCTTGAAACCTTCAATAAAAAGCTGAACAAAAGCCAAGTAATAGATTTTTGCATTTGTGCAGAAAGTCCTGTCCTGTTTGACAAGAAAATATATCTATATGTTGTCAAACCCCCCCCCCCCCCCCCCCGGTCTTTTCCTACAAATATCCTCCATAAGACCATAAGAGAGCCGTTTGCAGGCTTGCTCAGAAATGCGTGCAGCATTAAATATCTGTAGGGAAAAGCTTAACATCTCTGTAGGAAAACCTATTTTATGTGAACAAGGTGACAGCATTTCACTTGTGTAGATCCGTTTGATCTTGTGACCCGATGACCGCAGAATAACTGCAGAGGTTCTGAAAATGCAGTCAGACAGAATATCTTCTTTTGTGTGTATAAAACTGGCACATTTTGACTTGCATAGGTTCCCAGGACTTTGGGCACTTCTGCGCAACACTGATTGTCCTGGACCTGTAGACAGTACTTAAAGGGCCACCACTACCAAAAATTGCAATGCTTATTGTGTTATTGATACTTTATATTGCTGATATCTTACATGTGATTTGGTTTTCTCCTGTATGGTTGGTTAAGAAAATTTACCGTGTGCTGTTATTTTGTGTTGAAAACTGCTCCCCCCTCACCGTAGTATCTGTTACAACACTCGCTCCTTACTGTGTGGTGTATATATAGAGTGAATTGGTCAGATCTCCATAAATCCGACTCCTAGCATTGCATTGTGTGGGATTCTTGCAAAGCACATCACTGGGGGTAGATTTGAAGTATTTTTAAAGCCCCCTGTTACCTCATTCAGCTGCCATCTCTTATCTGGTGTAGCATAGAGAACAGAATAGACCCTCTGTGCCTTGTGTGAACATTCACTCCTCCACTTATTGCCTCTTTACTACTGTGGAAGCTAAACCACAGCAAGTGAAACTTGTGTTTGGATTTTGGTAAAATCCCCAAAACGGAAACAGGAGATAACCTAATATTCTTACTATAAATTATGTGATTGTATGACTGCATCCTGTTTGATAAGACAGAATTAGGTTACATTGCACAGCGCTGCGGAATATGATGGCGTTTTATAAATGAGTCATTTCAATTCAAATATTTTATATAATAATGTGAAAGTGTTGAGATGGGGTTTGGTTCAATCACAAAAGTGCTTTTCAGTTGAACCTGCCGTCTAGGCCAGGGGTCAGCAAACGTGGCTTACTGATGTTTTGGGAACTACATCTCCCACGTGGCTCAGTCACACATTAGGCTGACTGAGCCACGTGGGAGATGTAGTTCCCAAAACATCAGGGAGCCAAGTTTGCTGACCCCTGGTCTAGGCTAGTGGTTCCCACCCCTGATCCTCAGGTACCCTTGACAAGTCAGGTTTACCGGATATATGAAGCACAGGTGACTTTGCTGCTCAGTGATTGCAGGATTCAGTCTGCGTTTTTCCCCAATGAAAAATTTAAAATCTGGCCTTTTTAGGGGGACCGGAGGACCAGGGTTGGATACAACTGATATAGACTAATTAATTAAGGAAGTTCTGAAAAGACCGTAGTATGAGCCATCACTTCAGAGAAGTCTAGTTCTTAAAGTCCCTTTTCAGAAAGATCGTTTTTTTTTTACTGTAGTTCCATTAAAAAAAAAAAAAAAGTTTCCAATTTTTTTTTACCACCTTCATTGTCTCCATTTAACTTTGGTCTAAATTTATGTCCTTTAATTTTCCTTTTTCACACCGTACTTTAAGATTTATCTTCGTTAGGGTTTACAAAATATTTCAAAAGACCTTATTAAAATCTGTACCAGAATGCATTCAAACATGTAATAATCTGCCTTGCTTCTATTGCAGGTGCCTTTTACTTGGTGTTTGAATACATGGACCATGATCTGATGGGGCTACTGGAGTCTGGCTTGGTACAGTTTTCAGAAGACCATATAAAGTCTTTTATGAAACAGCTGATGGAAGGTCTGGACTACTGTCACAAGAAGAACTTCCTTCACAGGGATATAAAATGCTCTAACATCCTACTGAACAACCGGTAAACTTGGTTCTATGTTTTTATGGCGTGCCACATCTGCCAAGCTCGATTCCTGATTGTCCTAATATTATTTTAATTTTTTTGCAGGGGCCATATTAAGTTAGCAGATTTCGGATTGGCACGACTTTATAGCTCAGAAGAAAGGTATGGCTAATAAAGAATTAATTTCTTTCTAAATTTTCACTTACAGTTCCATTCAGAGAGAGGTGAAAACCTTGAATTGTCAGGAGAATGAAGAATGTAGCCCAAATAGTCGATTTGGAAAGTGAGATAAATGAGAGAATTTTTCTGGTTTGACTATTTTGACCTAGAATTTTCAATTCTCCAGTCATTCTCAAGGTTTTCACCTCTCTCTCTGAATAGCCCTGTTTAGTTTCGTAATTGTGGTGCAGATTGAATAGATCTTTTTCAGTATTTGATTTAAATGTATTTTCTGCGACCCATCACTGTTTTTTGAATATTTTTGAACTTCCGAATGGTTTGGCTGACAAGTTTCCTCTTGCTCTTATTTTGATTTCAGCCGGCCATACACTAACAAAGTGATTACATTGTGGTATCGGCCGCCAGAGCTACTTCTAGGAGAGGAGCGATACACACCTGCCATAGATGTATGGAGCTGTGGGTGAGTAAATCTAAATAGTATATCTACATCTAAACGAAGAAAAAAGAAATGTCCCTTTTTTCAACATACTGTAATTTAAGGATAATTTTGCAAAATCAAAATAAAGTCTTCGGATATCTATTGAAAAGGGCTTAAAGAGTGTTTTCTGTGCCTGTTCAATGAACCATAATCCGCGTCTTAATGACCGTTCCATAGGTGTATATGCATGAACGAACACTTTACGGATGGCAAGCAATTAAGGTTACAATAACTCAGAACACCAAGCGATGCCTAGGGTGCCTGGTTACCTGCGTGAACGTGCCATAGGCATGCTTAGGGAGCAATGAGGACTGCAAGTGTGGCTAGGGCAAAAAACTGCAATGTTTGTAATATGTGATGCGGGAGACGGTAAGGACAGCTGATCATCCTCACAGTGGCAGACAAAGGTGCAATGTTTTTAAACCAGAAATGTGCTGCAACCACCCATTCGAAATATTCTTAGAAAATGCAGCATTAGTTGTTTAATACAGTGAAGCCAGATGTGAGAAAAGGCTGTATCGCTAGTGGAAACATTGCTGTTGCTTCCTGAATAAAAAGTGCCTTACTACAGTTGGATTGTGTCTGGTCCCCTTATTTGGATTTACTGGTGCTTCAAAAGCGTTGGTTACTCCGGGATCTGTGGAGCACTCCGCAGTCGGTACGGTATGTTGCGTTGACTTTGCTGCTTATGTGCAGGTGGCCTATTCTTATTTTGAACTTTAGTGGAATAATAAACACGGAAAGCGCTTGAAAAGTGGATTCATTATGTAGATCTTGCTCTAATTAACACATCATTTGTTATTAAGAAATAGGCCACGTTCCTATTATGCTCTCTTTAGGTCTCAAAAAGACCCTCAATTTCTTGTCCATGTGTATTACGAAAATCCATTCTTTCTAAAGCGGCCGAATCACAAAGTATTCTAGATTTCGCTAGAAGTGAATATATGTACAAAGTGTTAAATTAAGGCGCTCAGTGTTTAGAAATGTGGAATGTGATGAACCGTGTGACTCTAAGTCTGCTTAATATAAAAGAACGCAGCCTAAATGGAATAATCGGCACAAGTCCTTCATGTGTCACACCTGCACAGGATCGGTACATCAGACCCAAAGACATGCAGGACAAACACAGGATGGCAACAACTGCTGGAGTTACTCCAGGAACGCACAAAATCTTCATCTTGTTCAGTTTGTCTTACAGATATTTGCAGATGTGAAAATAAAGTTGAAATTGAGGGAATTACCCTTTCTTTTGCCGTGTCTGTGATTTGGAAACCTTGTGCTTGTTTGTTTGGTGCAATATGTGTTATTGATAATTACTTTGTTTCTTTCAGCTGTATCCTTGGTGAACTATTCATGAAAAAGCCAGTCTTCCAAGCCAACCAGGAGCTCGCTCAGTTAGAACTAATCAGGTGATGTTTCTCATGGTTTTCTGTGGACTTTACCACATGACTGAATGTCGAGTCCAGTACAGTGTTACATGAGCCAATCATGTATTTTGTTACGTAAGGGCGATCTCTTGTCAAAGATGAAATCTCATTCCACATTTTTTATTTTTCTAGTCGCCTCTGTGGGAGTCCCTGTCCTGCTGTGTGGCCGGATGTCATCAAATTACCATACTTCAATACCATGAAACCCAAGAAACAATACAGACGACGGTTACGAGAGGAGTTCTCTTTGTGAGTCTGGCTGGAGTTAAAAGATCTTTTATTATTTTATGTGAAGTGAAATTTCTAGTTCTTTTTTTGATTTGGTCACGTAATACAAAACCTCAATAAAGCCGGATTGGGTCATTTTACCACATTGTATGATAGCTGAGCGAATAACCACATCTTCCCTTCCTGATTCACTGCAAACTGTCCCTAATATTTATTGTATATCTACTCATGCTCTTTTTAATGGGATCACTCCAAATCCTTTTATATATTTCAAAATCAGATGGTGTGTTTTTTAATTGGGGCTTTTTTTTATTCTAAGAGAAGACAGTGGAAAAATTGCAGCTTAGCATAGTAGAGAGGAGGACAGGCTCCAAAATAATCAGTACTAAGAAATCTGGAGAGCACATTCATCAATGGGCAGGAGGAAAGTGCTGGCACATTTAAGCTGAGTGCATCTATAGGTCTTTAGAGCTTTTGTGACTGAATTGGCAATGAAAAGTCACCCAAATCCTTTATAATTTTAGATAAAATCTTTTATCGAAATACTGTTCAAAAATATAAACTTCCATATGAGTATTATATCGGGTACGGACGTTATAGAGTGAAGTACCCTAGAAATAAAAAACGGGCTGGTCAGTTGTAGTGCAAAACGGACCTATGCTAGTGGGCCCCCCTTTGCCTCAACAGCCCAGCCCCACTAAGGGTTAATCCAGGGGCATCAAATTTCTTGTCACCTTGAGAAATGCTTATGTAGAGCCTAAACATGGCCAGTAACTTCCAATAAACCTTTCCAGTTTTGGAGACCGAGGCCTGTCCTCCTCCTCTGATCTTGAACTGGCAGACAAAGAGTCAATGGCAATGACATTGGTAGACCTAAAGACACACACACAGACAACGGCAAAGATACTCACTGAGACTCGCCCACATGGGGGACTCTGATCTTGTACCTCCTACATACACAAAATTACACAAACCCTAAACCCATCACACACTGATAATCCATAGCACAACCCACCTCTCCTCCTGCCTTTCTGAGCATCGTCTGCTTCATAGGTGGTTGGACAATAATTGTTAGTGACTCCATTTTTCACGGTCAATCTTCGTTGCTTACAATAGCTCAAGCTCAGGTTATTGTATATAATCTAACTTTTTTGAAGGCTTTTAAGTTTGTTTTAAAATGCTAAACTCCACTCGCCACTGCTTTACCAACATATCCATGTACTGACATTCCTTTTATTGTGACAGCATTCCAACACCGGCTTTGGATTTGTTGGACTACATGTTAACGTTGGACCCCAGCAAGCGCTGTACAGCCGAGCAGGCCCTGCAAAGCGATTTCCTCAAAGATGTGGATGTTGAAAAAATGGCCCCTCCAGAGTAAGAACTTAAATTGCCTTTTAAAAAATATCCGGAAAACTCTAAAACCATGTACTGATTTTATTTCTTTACAGGTGGTTTATATGAAACATGAACACAATAATATTGCCTGCTACAAGATGTGTCCTAAACAAAAAGTTGTAGGATTGCGTGTGCATTTCTTGTAAAAAACAATATGGAATTTAAAACTTTTTTTGTAAAATTAGGCGACTTGTGTCTATTCATTACTGGAAAAACTAGTTTTCTTTTGTGTAGAGATATCTGTTACATAACGTACAGTGGATTTGTTGCGAGGCCTGTAATGATGTATCCGCTTTCTTGTAGTCTCCCCTCTTGGCAAGATTGTCATGAACTATGGAGTAAGAAACGCCGAAGGCAGCGACAGAGTGGCGTCATTATCGACGAACCTCCTGCTATCAAAGCTCCGCGAAAAGAAATCGTGGCATCACAAGGTGTAGAACCCATCAGGAACAGTAGCCCGGCCCCTCCCCAGACAGCCAAAGTGGAGACCGTACCCACAGATCTGTGTAAGTGGTGGTTATATGGTAACTGACTGTATATGGTGTTTTTTTTTTTTGTTTTTTTTTTTCTCGCCATTCTTGCTTCTGTAGCGACTGTAAATTGGAAATGCTTAAGAGATTTGTGCCCATTGTGAAAGGTTTTTTTTCTGTAAAACTGTTATTGATTTAAACCTTTTTTTGCTTTGTGTAAATAAACGTTTTTTGTTCAAAGCAGATCAGTGGTTGTTCATATTAGTCGGTCAAGAACAGAAACGTTTCCCTTTTTTTTTTTTTTGGTTTGAGCATGATTAGCATGAACAGAGTTGCAGTTTTATAGGAAAAATACCACTTCTTATATCGGCTTACCTGTTCCCCTGTCTGCAGCGGTTCTGGGGGATATCACACAGCAGCTCAATCAGAGCGAACTGGCCATCCTACTGAACCTTCTCCAGAGCCAGACAGACCTCAGTGTTTCACAGATATCCCAACTGCTCAATGTTCATGCAAATCCGGACATGCAACAGCAGCTGGAGGCTCTGAATCAGTCCATCACAGCCTTGACTGGCGTCCCTTCAAATGTAGACGACGAATCTAAGGACCATGCTGCTCGAGACCAAGTGGATCCCAATGAGGCCGGATCTCAGGGAGATGTACAGAATGTTCTAGCCCTGCTGCTTAGCCAACTCATCAAGCCGCAGGAGGCGGTAGAGGTACCTGGAGAGAGCAACGGAGAGCAGAGTGGAAACATTGTCACAGCACCACCTGAACCCGAAGAACTGGTAGTAGAGGCACAGAAAGAAAATGAAAAGGAAGAGATGGAGGATGACACAGGTAAATTCTGGTCACCCTGAGATTACCATCTTGTCCACGTTGCATGCAAGAAATATAGGGGCGGCAGTGGTGTTTCATATGTGTGAGAGGAGAAAAGTCCTTCGTACAATCCCTACCATCACTTCTGTGCACTAGTGGCCTTCAGACTCACTGTGTGGGAAAAGAAGGTCTTCCTTTACTATGCAGCTAGAGGAGACGATAGTAAACATACTCCCTGTATCTTTGGTTTATAATAAACTGTAAAATTTAAACCTCATCACCAATTCTATGGTTGTTTTGATCATTCACTCTCACCAGGCATGGATGAGGAAAGAGGCTCCTTCTGTCTCTTTTATACACTAATCTGTCACATTTGTTTTAACCGTCCTTCGTGTTTTTTTCTTTTTCTCCACTCATAATGTTATCACGTCATAGCACTGTGCTTTCCGAACATGCGTACAGAATGAACGGTACCCACATTGTGTTTTTTTTGTTTTATTACCCTTTATATAGCCTATGTAAATCATAAGTGCATATATATATATTTACCCTGTAGAAAATATAGCTAATAGGCATGTATTTCGGCTTGTTTCACTGGTCACATAGCTTTTCTGCAAGTGTGCTTTCTTTAGTGTTGGTGCTGCAGTGCTTTGTGTGGTTGCACATTGCTTATTGTACATGTAGCCTACTTAACGGGGTGATTGGGACCCAGCATATAGCATGCGTCTGAGAGCTAGCCTGTGACTTTTTCCTGCAGCATATGGAGTTGCTACTCCTACAAACACTAATCCTCAAGCACATGCAGGTGCTTTCCCTGTCTTTTACTGGTCCACTAGCCCTCATGTTGCGTTACTATCCATGTCCAACTGTGTGTTTCTGGTTACTTTTCTGTAATGGACACACTATTCCTTTTTCATTTTGACTCCTTTTACCCCACTACCTGTCCAGCCTATGCTTACTCTTCTTACACTCCTCAATGTTTGAGAGTATTTGCTTTAAAAAACATTTTGGCTACAAAAGGAACACAACTCTCACGCTCTAGCCTCACACGGACCATTCCTCAGAATTCTCCAGCATATATGATTTGCCATACGTTCTAATAACACACTAATGCATGATGTTTTTTGTCCTTTTTTATTATACCAAAAACCTATATGTAGAAAGCGGTATGATCAGAGTAGCTATAGTTGTTTATATTGTGCACCTTTTTTTTTTTTTTTTTAACACGTTCATTTGAGGATTTTGGACGAAGACGTATGAAGTGAAATTACCATAATAAAAAAGTGGTTATTTTTTTTATTTTACATGCCATACCACCTTTTCACTTTTTTTCTTTTATTATTATAGTGTAGTTCAATGCAATCCCAGACATTTAAGGATGAAAACTTACAGGTTGATTCACTCAAGGTGAAACTCGGGAGAATTGTCAGGAGAAAGGAAAATTCTGGGTCAAAATAGCCGATTTGGAAAGTGCGATAAATGGGAGAATTTTTCTGGTTTGCCATTGTCCTAGAATTTTCACTTCTGCCATTTCGGAGTTTCACTTTTTAGGGAATAGACCTGTTTTTAAAACGCACCTGTCATGCCCAAAACAAGTTGGCTTCGTTTGACAGGGAGTCACTCATTTTATATCGGTCAACATTTTTTTGATGATACATATAATTGAAAAGGAGTTATCTCCCTATCGAAGTTTTGCTGTCCCTCGCATCACTGCGTCTTGGAGTCACAGCTCTGCGCAGGCAGCCATCCTTCAAAATGACACTCTACTTAGTCTGTGCCTGATTGACTGTCGACACGCAAATTGACAGGTCAGTGGGCTGACTTTGCAACTGAGAGCCAATTGCTGCATAACTGCCCCCCCCCCCCCCAATGTGCTCCGGCCATGGAAGGCATAATGATGGTGGCACTTGTCACTGGATCTGAGTGAGTACAAAGTGTGATATTTCATCGGGGGATGAAATACTGTATTGATCTTTGAGACCAGTGTGATGTCATCCCCTGATGGGAAATCAAAAGTGCACCTGGGACGTACAGGGGAACCTGAAGGATTCTAATCGATTCCAAAAAAGGGTTGAATTCTGATATGTTTGGAATCGCTGTACACACAATGGGCAAAACTAGAGTCTGAACATTCTTAAAAATAGATCTACCGCATATAATCCGAGAAACCCAATGACATTAAATGTCTACGTATTCAATAATATCTTCCTCAACATGCAAGAAGGCCTTGCAGAACATTCAACAGTGACACTGGGACCCACACATCAGAATTGTGTAATATGCAAAGCCAAACTTCCTTGTCATCCATTCACACACCGCAGGAGCTTTTGAAAACTGACATTGTCTTGAGCTCATCTTCTGTTATTAATGCGCCGTCACACAAATCGTAATATTTATAGTTTCTCTACGCAGAGTGCGTCATTAAGATTGTTTGCGATTCAACAAGGAACAGATAAAGTGCAATGAAATTCCCAAACATGCCTGTGTTTTTTGAGCGTTTTCGCCTTCGTTTGGCCCCCTTCAGCCTGAGGAAAACCCAATTTAGGGTTGCAACGTTGCTATGTTTGCATATAAAACAATTATGATGTTTGGGTAACCTCGCACTGCTTTATCCACTTCTTGTTGAATCGATAATGAACATGGAGGTTGGCCGCTCTGGATTTTAAGCGCTGCGGTATTTCCCCCTCTCCCACATTTAAGCAGCATGTGCATATATACCTATACACTTGTATTAAAATTGTTAGTGATGCACTATAGACAGACCAAAACATACGTTGTAGTAACTGGTTCAGATTTATTTTTCTTGCACCTTATATAAAATGCCGGCTTACTACATGTCACTGCTTCACGTTGCTGTGTTCATAATCCTACAATGCATTGGTTGGTAGACTCGCCCGCAACATGACAAGTAAGAATGTATGCTCGTCATTGCCCGAGTCGCAATGTTCTTTACCGACTTCAAACATAATGCAGTGGAACATTTCCTGGCATCTATGATCAAGCAAACACTGGACAAGTGCATGTTTTGGAAATACATCTCCCATGAGGCTTGACTAACCTTTGTTAATGAGCATCATGGGAAGTGTAGTTCCAAACCATACAGGGGCCTGATCTTGCATACCCTTGAATTAAACTATAGCAGCCAAGATTCATTAACTGTCATCTCGCTCACTGAGTAGTCCTTTTAAATAGCCTCCTCGTTCCATGCCATGTCTGCCCACAACCACATACCAGGTAGATCACATGTATTTTAGTCACCTGAGCGGTGAGCTGATGTAACTCATGTACACTTTGCGTTCCGAGTATTAAAGCCAAAGGGTCAACTCTCAGTTGATTCTCACTTTACAATGTAAAAATCTGCATTTAAGGATTGCTGGGCCTCTATATTCTTAAAAACACAGAAAAATGTAAGTTTCGTGGGTGTGACAGAATAACAAATACACGTATAAGTTAACCACACAGAGTATTGGAGAGTACCCTGCTCAAGAGTTTACAATCTAAGGGCTCTATTACATTCTTTGCGCAAACGTTAACGCGTGCGTAAAAACGCATTATCGCGAGGGGCAAAACCCTTTGCGCAGAACGTCGTATTACAATGTCCGTGCAAAACATGCACGTTAACGTCTACCGCGGGTGAACCTGCGTGAACGCTGCGCGAGCGTAATGTACTGGGCGCTTCCTATACTTAACATTGTGAGCGCAAATGCGTTTGTGCGCTGGTACGCGGATGGTATTACAATCTATGCGCAAAATTTAATGCACAGCGTTTGCGCGCATAATTTCAACGTCTTTGAAAAGCTGGTGGTAACGGCAAATCTGAACGTCCTGGCCGAACCCAAATACACCAGCACAAAAAAAATACAGCAAAGTATAGTTACACATTATACACATACCCAAACAATAAAATTGAGAAGTTGTGCGTGTTTTTATTATTGATGCAGCATATATGCGCAGATTGACTTTGACAGGCGCAAAAATTTAACGGGAGACAATTGTGGTTCTCAATTCTGATTGGCTGAATCTCGTGAAAAAACAGTCCGCACACTGATTTCTGCGCCCAACGTTAATCCGTGCGTGTTTTTGCTTGTCTTTTTTACGTGTTATATTTTTTTGACGGATGAAATAATGCGCGAGGATTGTAATATCAGCCTTAATTTACACGCGTTAACGTTTAACGCTTTGTGCAAAAATTCACGCATTTACCGTGCATTTTTGCGTGAAGAATGTAATCGGGCCCTAAGTGAGGGTAGATAGCTGGGTATGGTAATTAGGGGGGGCAAGATGGCATAAGAAATGTACAGTGGGGTAATCCTGGAGTGAGTCGATAGACTTCTTGAAGGTATGTAGAGACAGGAGAGTCTGATGTTGCGGGGGAGGGAGTTTCATCCTGAAGTTGGGGGTGCGGGTACGAGGAGACTATCAGATCATTGGCAGAGCAAAGTGGTTGGGATGGGATGTACCTGTTAATAAGGGAGATGTAGGCAGGGGTGCAGTTATGAGCTTTGTACATGGGCACCAGTATTTTGAATTGGATTCTAAAGGAAACGGAGCCAGTGTAGAGATTGACAAAGGGGTGAGGTGCGGGAGGTGAGGCGTATGAGCCATTCATTACAGACTGCAGAGTGAGAATCTGGGACCTATTAAGGCCACCGAGAAGGAGGTTACAGTAGTCAAGGTGGGAGATAATAGGAGCTTGAATGAGCGTTTTAGCAGAGTCCTGATTCAGACGGGCAGATGCGTGCAATGTTTTTTTAGGTGGAAGTAGCAAGATTTGGTTAGTGACTGACTGTGAGGAGTGAAGGAGAGATCTGTGTCTAGGAGGACCCCAAGACAAAGAGCCGGAGAGGTAGAAGTAATGGTGGCACCATTCACCTGAAGGGGAAATTGGCGCAGTAATGTTGGTTTTAGAGGGAGGAAAGATGAGAAGTTCAGTTTTGGAGAGGTTAAGCTTTAGGAAACGGGAGGTCATCCAGTCGGAGACAGCCGATAGGCAGGAAGTAACACCGTCCAACACAGGAGGAGAGAGATCGGGAGAGGAAAGGTAGATTTGAGTGTCGTCTCTCGATTTAAACTCCCGTCAAGGCACACCTCGCAAGGTGAGTTTTTAGTGTATATATTTATATATTCTAGAGTAAAGTATTTTCTTAACATACATACAAGAGTAAACCAAAGGTCAGTATAAACGTTTTAGTGAGAAACAAGAGGGGTGTTTGTGAGGGTCCTGAGAACGAGCAACAGCACAATGGCCTGCTCTACGGTGGGTGCCCACTCAGGTCTCACAAACAAGGTTTTAACTTGCTTGTGCCATTACAGGGATGAATTTTCCATATGCAAATCAGCCTGCTCTCACCCAGAAAGGGTGGCCAGTGCTGATTGCCAAGGACGTCATCCCTGCACGAGAGGTGCAGCAACCCCCGACGATCGTTTCGGCCTTCTTGGGCCTCGTCAGGAGTATAAACGTTTGATCACTAGATAAAGAATAGAGCCGAGGCCTGTCTTTGCAGACTCCTATTACAGAAAATCAGTTTTTTTTTATTGCATTTAATACTTGAGGGCTGCAGCCTGCGACAGAGCAAGTTACTGAAGGTAAGTAGTGACCATCGCACGTAGCAAACTAGAGTAATGCATATACTGCCTCCCCACGGCCAATCAACTCAAACTAGTATATGTTTAAATAGATTTTACGCTTCCCCACAGTAATTAATGTAATTAATCCCATCCACCCCTCAGGAAAGAGGGGGGGGGGGGCGTTAAATCTTATTAGATAATATACTCATTGTTTCCCTAAAACACAGATTTTCCGATTTTTAAATCTAAGTCACTGCAAGTTACTCCTTTACCTGTCAGCCAGGTCCCTTTGCTGACTGCTGCCTCTACTATACACATCTGTGCGTGCTGCAGGGACTTATCTGGTAAGTAAAACACCTGCGTTTAGATCAGTGGTGACCAACCTTGGCCCTCCAGGTGTTTTGGGACATCTCCCCCCCCCCCCCAATACTCTGTTGACCTAATGAGTGGATGAGGCATCATGGGAGATGTAGTTCCAAACCACCTGGAGGGCCAAGGTTGGTCACCACTGGTTTAGGTCAAGAAGGGGAAGTCCACGGACTCTTCTTTTAAACAGGAATAACTTGCTGAAAATAGGAAATAAATAATTGATGTAAATCAGGAAAATGCTGGTCTGGACATGCTGAATTGATTTTTTTTTTTTTTTTTTTTAAATAGGAACAACTTGCTAAAGGTTGAAAAACAAAGATATTTTTGTAGTTGACATTACTTACCGTACTGAATTGTAACGGTAGAGGTTACGCTTCAAAACCCTATCTAACACAAATATACCTTTTATTTTGTGATGTTGCAGACCTCGTGTTCTTCATAGTCGTGAACGCTGCGCTCGTCTGACGGGAGCCTTCATAGTCGCCTCCGTATACAACAACCGTTACGGTGGTCAATATCTGTTATGTTTGAATAGCGACCACTGCAATCACGCTGGAATAGGAGGACCTATTCTTCAGCGTATTGCAGTGGCCCCCAACCCTGGTCCTCAGGTGCCCCTAACATGTCAGGTTTTAAGGGTTACTTTGGGGAAATGCAGACTGAATCCTGCAATCACTGAGCAGCAAATCATATCATCTGTGCTGTGCGTCAGATTTCCTGCGAACCTGGCCTGTTAGAGGGACCTGAGTAGTATGGTGCACCTTACCGTTGTAATAGTACAGATTCTGAAAACCACAAAGCTTCACATCGCTGTCACTTATTTGCAAGCACTTCTGAAAGTTTCAGCACATTTTTTTGCGACCTGGGAACATCTTGACTGAAGTCTGATTCTATGCATCAGGATTTTGCGGTATCATTTTGACCGTGCACTTTCACTTCTCATTGTGACTGCACTTTCACTTCTGAACGGAAACCAGAAGTCTGTTAGGGTGGAGCGGCAGAACTCTGTGCTCTTCCTGCTGGAGCTTCACCAGCTCCGTGTAAGACTCTCGCTGTTACAAATCTAGGGGGGTTATTCATACAGTGGCGGATTTTGCTGAAGTTGCAAACGCCGCCAAAAATCACTGTTGCATCGGCAGCAAAAAAAATATGACGTCTCCCAAAAGAAAAAAATTCAAACAGCAGCAGGAGAAGATTCACTGTGAAGCCTCTCCTTGCAGTTGTTTGGATTTTTCTTGTTGCGCAGCGCTGGCGTTTGTCGCCTTTGCGACGGCGGCAGTTTTTGTCAGTGTTTGCCTTTCGTGCAAACACTGGCTCCGTTTTGAAAAATCCTTTATTATCACCGACAATTGTCTCAAGGACAGCTTGCATTTCCACCAACCCCAAACATCTGAAGTCAAACATACCGGCGTGCGCCAACCCCACAACTTTTTATTTTTAATCTTGCTAAGGAACCGGTTTCACAGGAATAGAACGGCGTGCAATAACGAGACTCGTTCTGTTACCGCAGCTGATGCAAGCGCTAAATTGGCAAATTACAGCTGGACGCTTCTGCAATTCAGCGATCAGCTCGGCTGACTGAGGACTCCCAGCCAAATCGATTTTGCGGCTGCTGTGCTAAGCTGGAATCTTTCTCCTGACCCATTTTAGAGTCCGGAAATCAATACAGCTAAAGCCCGAGTCGCTGCAGTACGTTCAGCGACGCCGCTGCAACAACCAGCCTCGCTTCGAAGCTGCATCTCGGCAGCTGCTGCTTAAATGAGCGCGCCGCTGGTGTACAGAGAAACTCGACAATGCTCAGGGAGCCTCGGCGTTCCACACCTGACAAGGCAATAAAGTTCATAAGTGCACATTACACATCACTTAAAGCATCCACATCAGCAGAAAGACAGGTGTGTAAGAATGGACGTAACGCGCCCCCGGGCAATAGATCCCGATTTTGGCTTTCAGATACCATTGTGTAAAGTGAAAGATGGAGGCGATTGGCATTTTTTCAACGTGGCGACTTGAAGTCAAACCTTTAAACTGTTGATTGTACATCATGACACATGAACTAAAACCGCTACAATGTGAACCTGCCTGCCAAAGTGCCTCAAGCGCTGCTATAGCCGCTTGATAAACAGAGATTCATTTTATATCTTAGGATCCATCAGATCTAATATTTTTAACTTCTAGACAGATTGGGAATTCCCAAACGCCTTCAACATAGATCGGACATTTTTTTAAAAAAAATAATAAATTATTGCACTCTTGCTATATGTTACGTTTATTTATTTTTTTGCCACAATTTGTGCTGGAAGCTATATCATTAAGTCATCTGTATGTAAAAGATATTTTTTTTTGGGGGGGGGGGTACACGACCTAGCTACCATGACTGAATTAACTTGGTTATATGGGCATGTTCTGCTAGCCTCTACCCAAGTGTCCTTGTGGACTTTTGACTGCCTTCCCTTTTGGAAGGTTGTAAGTCCACTCGAGGGGTTTCGATCAGTAGCGCAGAGTGCATAGCCGACAGGCTGGCGCCTCTCCGTGCACTTGCACCGATTTGGTTCAATGTTAATTTTGACAGGAAATTTTTATGTAGTCTTGGTCTTCTGACGAAAATGCCACTTGGTTTTAATATATATGTGTGTGTGTGTGTGTCAAAGAGGGAAGCGCTCCAGGACTTGGGTCTCAAGATAAAAAGCGATGCTTTATTATAACATTAAAAAGTGCCCATTCGCAATGACCTTAATAAAGACCCCTGAGAGGGCCGAAACGTCGGTCAGTGCGAATGGGCACTTTTTAATGTTGTTCTAATAAAGCATCGATTTTTATCTTGAGACCCAAGTCCTGGAGTGCGTCCCTCTTTGACTGTTAGTATGAATTCTCTGATTTTTGCACCCAGGCATTCCATAATCATTGTGGTTTTGTGCAGGTTGCCATTGGATTTTTGAATATATATATTTTTTTATTATTTTGAAAGCACAATATAATAAGGGGAAAAAAATACACAAAAAGTGCATAAAAGGAACAATACAAAAATCACGAGAAAAGTACAGTAAATCCAGTACGGTTCACAGCCGAAAGCAAAAGAAATAAATCGACTCCCCTGAAATCATCGTGGTTTTGAAAAACAGGTTTGAAATCCAGCCCTGTCAACCACGAGAGTTTTAATATTTTAGTCTAGTTTTAGTTGACTAAATCTAAAGGAGATTTAATAACTAAAATCTAATGTGTTTATAGTGTGTTATGCGTTAAGAATTCCCGCACTCATTATATGCTCCTGGAGTAACATCTGATCGGAAAATCTAGAATTCCGAATTTTTCTCTTATTGGAGATTAGTTCTGATTGGCTCTTCCCATAGCTCCTCCCTAACCTTTTAGTTTTTATTAGTCAACTAAAATGCAATGGGTTTTCGTCATGGTTTTAGTCATAACTTAGTTTTAGTCACAAAAAATTTTTTAGGTCGGGGTCGGACGAGCACACTATGTGCGCCCTTACTGACGTTTCTCCCGGCGTCCGTCGCAGCGTTGCAACGCTTTGGGTCCGGCCACACGCTGTAGCGTGCGCACTACAGCAGGCGTGCTGCAGACGTTCAGGAAGTCTCCCCGTGTAAGCGCTATGACACGCGTTTCACGAGGCTGCAAAGCGCGATCTTCCATAGGACATTTTTTTTTTTTTTTGTAGCGTATACATGAGTATATTTTCATTATGCGTATATATTATGGCAGGTGGCATGTCAGGCTGGTATGCATGGCAGTCTGGTATAGTGGCACAGTCGTATAGTGGCAGACTGGTATTGTGGCACCTTAATGCTTACTTTGATAGAACTTGAGGAATGGATGCAGCTGCGTCATCAGAGCAGGACACTGGCACGCTGATGCTGCTCTCGAAGTTGGAAGTTGCTCAGAGTCAGGAGGAGCCGGGCACGCCGCGAGCAGGCATGTGGACTCCCTCACGTGACCGTGACACCACACGTCACGCGGTCACGTGAGCCGCAGAGCCTGCGCTGTTTGACAGCAAGCGGCTGATTGGAGGAGGCAAGGAAGAAGAGACACGTCACCGACCCACCACACCCACACTGTCAGTGATTGGTGGAGTGGGCGGCACATCTCTCTCCCGGAGGAGGACCACAGCGGCATGGGTAAGTATGAGATAGGTGGGGATTGCAAGCCGGTTCCTCCGAGTCATGTGTTCGGTTGGCAGGGGGTGTCAAACCCAGACATATGACTCCAAAACCGGACGGTCCAGGTCAAAACCGGACGGGTGGCAACCTTACCCTACCCCACGCTTGAAATGGCCCTTAAACTTGAGCAGGATTTTTATTTTTTGTTTTTGTAATACAGAACAAAACAAAAAAACAAACCGGTTTGTGCTCGTCGGGATAGTCCAAGTCCATTGTAAACTTACCAGAGAAGCTGAAGTCCATGGAGTAAGTTTGCAGCAGCTCTAGTTCTGTTTGCACCGGACTCTGTGTCGAGCCTGTCCATTTATTTCTCTCTATAAACTGGACTGAGATTTTATGCTGTGTCGGATTTTATTTCATTTGCTTTTCTGGTTCTGCTGCTCTGCAGTCACATCGCTGGGTACGGAGCAGACTTTAAGTTGCCAATGTTTACATCTACCTCTAAATACTGAAGTTTCCTAGAACCTTGTCTTTGTTTTACATACACAATTAAGAATTTATAAGTAAAATACTGATGGAGGATAAAAAAAAAAGTGTAAAAATGTTTCCAAGTGAAAAATAAAAAAAAGGAACAAATTATCCTTTACAACCCAGATTACACAGCGTTTTTAATTCCAGGTAGATTTATATGTGGATTGATTTCCACAGGTTTCAAAACAATTTTTATATCAATTTTTTAAGAAGTATTTCTGCAGCTTTTTTCATCATATCTTGTTTCTTGTAGCATTTTTCCCTATAATCAAGCATACAAGATACTCTGGGCTCTATTACATTCTTCGCGCAAAAACGCATTAACGGGAGGGGGAAAAACCCTTTGCGCTGAATGTCGTATTACAATGTCCGCGCAAAGATATGTGCATTAACGTCTACCGTGGGTGAACCTGCGCGAACGCTGTGCCAGCGTAATGTACTGCGCGCGTCCTATACTTAACATTGTGAGCGCAAATGGGTTTGTGCGGATGGTATTACAATCTATGCGCAAAATTTAGCTCACAGGGTTTGCGCGCATAATTTTAACGTCTTTTAAAAGCTGGTGGTAACAGCAAATCTGAACGTCCTGGCCGAAACCAAATACACCAGCCCGAAAAAAAAAAAAAAAATACAGCCAAGTATAGTTACACATTCTACACATACCCAAACAATAAATTTGAGAAGTTGTGCGTGTTTTTATTATTGCTGCAGCATATATGCGCAGACTGACTTTGACAGGTGCAAAAACTTAACGGGAGACAATTGTGGTTCTTAATTCTGATTGGCTGAATCGCGTGAAAAAACAGTCCGCACACTGATTTCCGCACGTAACGTTGCTGCGTGCACGTTTTTGCGCGTCAGTTTTACGCGTGTTATTTTTTGACGGGTGAAAAAATGCGCTAGGATTGTAATACCACCGTTGTTTTACGAGCGTTAACGTTTAACGCTGCGCGCAAAAATTCACGCGTTCTGCGTACGTTTTTGCGTGAAGAATGTAATCGAGCCTCTCTGACTGGGAGGGACAGCAACTTTGGCTCTACAGATATTTTGGCACTACATCTCACACGAGTCTCGACCAACCGATGGGGTGCTTGAGCTTCATGGGTGATGCAGTTCCAAGACATCTGGAGGGTCAAGGTTGCTGACCCCTGCTCTATGGTATCTTTGCTGGTATTCTGTTTAAGCAATGCATGTGCTTCCAACGTCGGCTAAAGCTGGCGTCCTGTAGTCCTGAATAAAAAAATACCTATTTTTCAATGTAATTTTATTCTCCCCCCCCCCCCCCATATATAACGTTTTATTACCATAAAAAAATACAAGAAAGGAAGAAGGGGTACAGAAAAGGAGTAAAAAAAAAAAAGAGTAGGGGGTACAGCTAAAGTAATATTTTCAGCCATTCATGAGGTAAGAAAACGGCCGGGGTTTTACAGTACAATAGTCCAGCTGTCAAGAACAGTAAGAAACATGAGCGAGAAAATACGATCTTCATCCATGTAATATTTTGTTCGAAATTATCTTAGGGCATCACTGCAGTCACACCGGCACCATTACGCGTTAAAACTTGGATCTGCCAAATAGTATTCGATATCCGCATACAGCAGGGCAACGCAACCTTGGCCCTCCCAAATGTTCTGGAACCACGTTTCCTTTGAGACTCTGCCAACCTAACGAGTAGCTGAGCATCATGGGAGATCCGGGAGACAAGGTTGCAGACCCCTGACGTTCGCCGTGCGATTTGACATTTATTGCTTCGTGTCGCCCTCCTTAAGTCTCTTATTTGAACAGATTTTTATGGAGCATGTGTCGGAATGTTCGTATTTTATGTGCAAACGTTTAATAACTCTCCTTCCCAGTAGACAAAGAACAGATAAAGATGACCTGCAGCCACCAAGTGGGAAGAATACCGTGTTTTTTATCTCCGTTGTCTAGCCGGCAGTACAAAAGTAGGGCATACCCTAGCGCTACCCTCACTGACCATAAATAGAGGCCTAGGTTCCCCTTTTTGTCTTCCTGTTTTCCCAAGTTGCTGATGGTGCAGGAACAGCCAGTGTTCCGAGAGTTACCTTGGCTCCGGACGAAGAGTTGTTTGGTCCCTTTTGGCTCATATGTCCCCTGTATTTGTAGCCTCTATAGCCAACGCGTTTTTCTGCCAGCTCTGGGACTTTTTTCCTTTTTTTTTTTTTTTATCCTACTCTGGCGGAAGGAGGGAAACATCATCTGGCATGAGGATGCGCTATTAAGTTTTTGCTCCTGCAAGACGGCGGTGCATTCCACTCGCTGCTTTTGTGTCCTCCGTATGAAAAATTCACACCTATGGTAAATGTTCTCTGCAATAAATCTTTCCCTGGGCTATTTTATTCCAGAAGGCTGCAGATCAGCAGTGAGTACTGTTACTATATGCAAAGTGCTTCCAACCTAAGCACTACAAGAGCCATATTCCAGGTAAGATTAGTTTTTCTTATTTATAGTTATCAATACATTTGACTTAAAGCCCGAAATATGTTTTCCTCTCGTCCAGCTGCCCGGGGAAAGCGGAACCAATTTAAGACATACTACTAGAGAGATGTCAAAGTTAGAAGGAAATTCCTTCCTGACCCCATAATAAGTCGACTTTACAGGATCTCTGTCCCTGGACTGAAAAGTAAATACAATTAAATACTGTTTAACTGAAAAATTTTTTTTTTTTTGGGACTAGAAAAGGATGTGAAACAAAGAGCATCGCAAAACACTTTTAGGTTTTAAAAGATCACTTTGATGATGGACTGCAACAAAAATATCTACTCGACAAAGACCAGATAGGTTGGAACGTCGCGTCTGCACTGGAGTAATAAAATCCACACGTTAATACTCTGCTGACATTTATTTGTCTTGCTGTATTCGGGTCTAGGTGCGAAAGTCCTTGGCCGATGACTTTGAGCGATTTGCTCTAGACGCTATCAGTAAAAAATATTTGATAGACCCAACATTTTTAAGCGTTTGTGGAGCTTCGTTGTTTTAGTAAATCTACTGTCAGAGCGCAGACTTTAAGGTGAAAGAACTGGAACAATCGTTACCAGAATCTTCATTTTGAAGAAGAGAAAATACGTAAAGAGCCGCTACCACCAAAAAAATGAAATGTCCTAATTGTGTTTATTTTATGTTGCTAATATCTTACATGTGTGTTTTCTATGTTAAGAAAATATTTTACTCTGTGTCACTGGGTGCATCCATTGTGTGAGCGTTTGTGTTGCAAACTGCACCTCCCCCCCACAGTATCTTTACATCACTTGCTCCTCACTGTGTAGCTTTCTCCATAGAATGGAGTGAATGGGTCAATCACTGACACAAATTATTGTATTGCGTGTGATGTATTCAAAGGAAATCACCGGCCAGGGGGTAGATTATGAGTCTTTTAAGCTCCCTGTCATATCTCATTCAGCTGCCATCTCTTACCTGGAGTAGCCTGGATCACAATAACCCCCGCCGCCTTAACCGTTAAATACTGTAGAAGATCAAGCGCGGTCGTGAAGTTAAACTCCCCTTTAGATTTTGGTAAATGTTGCACCATGGGAAAAGTCCACAGTATGAAAACGGGAGATAAAAAAACCTAGCTTTATTTTTCCTTTTTACATGAAATTACTTCAAAGATTTCATTACTGCAAGTGATTTATAATGTGTTTTTATAAGGTGGTTTTGTTTGTAATGCACTAGTAATCTAGTTACAGTTTATGTACGTGGTAGTGTCCCTTTAAACATGGTAAAATAGATTCACAGGTTCTTAGTGATGCCAAATTGGCATTTTTTCATTGAGTGCCCAGATTCCTGGGTTTTGACCAAGGTAGCTGACTCGGCTAGATGGATACGTCATTGGTCGGAATTCTTTTTGTGAAAGCATTACCATATTTTTTTAACTATGCAGAGCCAAAACTTTGCATAACCTCTCAAGATCCAGAAAGTCAAATCTGTTGGACCTTCCTTCAACCAAGATCCTACAGACCCAGACCTGCTCCTCTGAGAAATAACAAGGTCGAGGAGGGGCAGAACAAAACCTTATCACACCTAGAAAGACTCCTGCAACGTTTCTCCACAGTTGAGCATCTGACATTATTTCCTAGATGTTGCATGTTTATCATATTGAAATCCAATCTGCATCAAGATTAATATTTTATGGTTTCCACCCAAGCATTCTGCTCACAGGAAAACCGTCTCGTCTACACATCAAATCGAACCTGTTCTGAGAGATCAGAAGAAAGGCACTTGCTCAAGTTTTTGATCCAAAAGCCCAATGAGCTCCTCTAATCCAATTTTAGGTTCAAAAACCACTTTTTCATAAAGAAACCATTCCGAATATCTTTTTTTTCTTCTAAGGAGACCAGATTCTTTGAAAAGACTAATGCTTTCACTAAACTTAGAAATCTTCTGCTCAAGATTTGCATCCTCTGAGGTTGGCTTTCAAGAAATGAGGGAAAAGCCTACATTTGTATCGATTCCAGGCTCTACCATCTAGAGATTAACATCTGCCTCAAGGATATTAACATAGATTCTTGTTGCTACAGCTCATCGGCGCGTAAAGGGGATTTAACTCCTTAACTGTCCATACAATGGTCTGCTAGTCCCGACCATTTCACTCTGCCTGTGATCTGATGTTATCTTCTCCTCGTACCCTCAACTCTCGCCTTCAGGACTTCTCTCGAACTGCCCCTTCTTGTGGAATGCCCTCTCCCGAAACATTAGACTCTCCTCGTCTCTCCTGGCCTTTAAGAAGTCTCTGAAAACACATTACTTTAGAGAAGCCTTTCGGCTCACTCCATAATCCCATTGTACATTTCTTGCCCCTACTTGCACCCTACTACTTCACATACTCTGCCACTTACCCTCACCTAGTGTGTCACCCCTCTCTTAGATTCTAAGCTCTCGAGCAGGGTCCTCTCCCCTAGTGTTCTGTTTGTTTGACTTGTATGTATATTTATTATGTCTCTCCTGTTGTACAGCTCTACAGAATTGCTGGCGCTTTATAAATACCTGTAACTAGTTGGCAGAATAGCTACCACCATTCAAAATCCCCGGGCAATGCCAATTCCATTGTTCCAAGTTTAGGTCAGAAGACAAACTGGCAGAGGAGGAAGCGTCTCTCCAGTCCAATGGATTACGTTTCTAGGTATGGAAGGATCATCGGAATGAAACCTTATCACCACAAGCATCTCCAGTCGGATAGGGAGCTCCCATGGGCAACAAATGGGTTCAGGACTCCTGGTACGATTCATCAGTCCTTGGCCTTCATATTCCAGAGACCTGAAAGCAGTTTGCGAAGCTGTACTGATGTACCTATCTGCCATTGTTCACAAAATAATAGTGACGGCATGCATCAACAATCAAGGTGGAATGAGATAAAATTTGATGGCCAGAAGAATACTAGAATATTGAAAGCTGCAAAAGCAATCTAGCAGATTTACTAAGAGAAAGGGTAAGACAATCAGATTGGTTCTTTTTAAAAAATAAAAAAAAACATATTCGGGGACATTATTGGAAAAAATTGTGGTCCAAATAGCTTCAAAAATAAAGCCCAGCAGTTCAGCTCTCTAAGATTGACGGAATGTCCTGGACAGCGTATCCGTTCACTGGATGATACCTCAGAGGTACGTTTCCACCAATCACAATGATTCCTAGGCTTCAAAAGCAAAATGCAGTAGAAATCAAAAGTCAAAGCAGTTCTTCCCATCTGGTCATGCAGGACCTGATTTATTCTTTATCAATGTCTGCATCGTTCAATCAGGCCAGACATCCTGGAAAATCATACAGTCTCAGTCTCAATTTCATGTTCGTTTGGCTGTTCAGCAGGAACTCCTATACGATTTAGGAGTCTTTTTTTTTTTTTATACCAAGACCAGAAGCTGTTAAAGAGCTATACAGTATAGAAAACATGTCTCTAATTTGTGTTCTGGTTTTCAGGTCCATCTAATAATCTAGAATTTTTGAGATCTGGTTTCGGGAAAGGACTTCATTCTTCCACATTAAAAGTTCCAGTGGTTACCATTGTATCTTTTTGTTTTCTTTTTGGAGGCTCGCCACGTCATATTTTAATTAGGAATTATTCATTAAATTTTTTGCATGACGTATATTCGGCCAGAGATGAGGGAACTTGCTTCAGTTTGTGTTCTGAATTTAGTTACCGAATGACTTTGGCATCATTCTTTAGAGCCCTTTTAATGAGTCTCTTGGAAAGTGAGGTTGAATTGAATTGACTGTTTCTGGTACCTCTTCAGTTTCTAAGAGTTGGTGAAATCCGAGCTCTCGTCCTGCAGATCTGGTTCTCAGTCCTCTTCCTCACTTGTGACCACTGGTATTGTCAAACAGTCTCAACCGAGAAATTTTGTTGCCTTCCTTTTGTAACAATCCTATGGAAATGCTATTTCATGTATTGGATCTATTTGGAGGAAGTTCGACAGTTTGCTTTTATTTTCCAAGGGGAATACAACCTCAACATGTTCCATTGCAAAGAATAATCTATCGTGGCTCC
This sequence comes from Leptobrachium leishanense, assembly GCA_009667805.1. Lineage (NCBI taxonomy): Eukaryota > Metazoa > Chordata > Amphibia > Anura > Megophryidae > Leptobrachium > Leptobrachium leishanense. Next base: position 35,136,054 of record CM019074.1, on the reverse strand, counting down.
CCGCAGTCAAAATACAGACTAAAAAGTAAATATTACTCCTTATACAATGGCAGTGATTTATGTTCAATTAGAAATACATACATTTAGCTATTGATGCTGTGATGGTAGTCACTTTAGACTTCACGAACATGGACCTACAGGTGCGTTTTTAGGAGGTGCGGGCTTGATGTGTTATATTGTTTTCCAGCCCTCTCTTATGTTAAGGTCACCCTGTACTTACAATGGTAGGTACAGGGTGTATGTGTTTTCTGCGCCCTATTCCCTGGTGTCTGTGTCATTATTTCTTGATGTGTTTATTGTAGTGTAATGTTATATACACACCGTATTGTTTCCCCTTATGTGTGGCTTCACTTAAACCAGATCTCTGCCAGTTCCTCATGCTTTATTACACCAGGGTGTGTGTGTGTGTGTGTGTGTCTACTGTGAGGCTATTCAGTATGGAAACGCTAGGTGTTTTACCATTGTATTCTGTACATTCCCCCGTGTGTGTGTTTTTCCAATTGTAAACTCTGAATAAAGTAATTTGCCAGTTTTGTTTTTCACCTTGCAAGGAGCTCTGGCTATTGACTGGGGTCAGTTTGGGCTAGAATCGGTACTCCTTCGGGATACTGACTGCAAGGGGAGCTTTCTGCAGGTGGGTACGGGACCCCACGTTACAGATGTGGTCAATGAATTCACTAATTTAACCAGTTGAGTACATAAAATAGAAATATACAATCATAGCGTAACATATGTCGTTCAAGAGTCCAAAATGATATAGTTATTTTTGCATTTGCATATTTACAAGCCCGAATTGGCTCTATTCACGTGTATGGATCTTGCATCCAGGGTCCCCCGCTCAACCCTACAAAAGCGACCTATCGGTTCCTCCTTTATGATTGACAGGCAGTGTTTGATGGCTGAAATGTTGCCTTCCGGTATTATCCAATAAAGCTCTTATTGGCAGTGTTGTTCTTGGAGTCCTTTTCTTTATTCCAAGTCAGATGTTGGAGTTGGCCTCTTGGGATTCCATGAATGAACCCAGTTCCTTTCTTCTTTATTCTAGGCCATTATGCACTTGTCTGTGTTGGCCCCAGGGGACAAAAAAGAAAACTCCACAGAATTAGCTTTTTGTTTTTGTATCAAATTTTTTTTTTTTTTTTTTTAGCAGACCAGTGCAACACTTCTATCATGGCAAATTAACACTAGTTGTTGGAAACTTAGACCTTCTTAATTGGAGACAAAGTTAGGTTTCATTCAGTGCTCGGGTATCTGCTACAGATCCTGTTCACAGCATTTCTTCATGTGCTGCTCAGTTACTTGGCTTTTTGAAAGATGTATTGTATAAAACTCTTGCTTGCGCTCTGTATTCACCCTCTAAAAATGTGTAAACTTGAATTAGCATTATAATGCAATTGTATCCAAAAACTACCATATAAAACCCCATTTATAAATATTTTTAATGCAAGGTTTGTGTACCGCCTTTGGGAAACCTAATTCTCACAGGGTGACAGGACTGAGATCTGAATTACTGTAAAGAAGCTACAAGGAGCAGCCCCTAACCTCACTAACAAAAACCTCGGCAAACTTTATAGCAGCCAGGGAGGGGGGGCAGAATACAAGGAGAGCTCTGGGGTCACTCACTGCTGTACGGGGATAAGATTGAAGAGGTTCTAATGAGTGAAAATCTATGTACAGTATAGATACAAGGTGTTACTGTAATTTCCATACGCAGGCATTTTTGCAGCATATACAGATGTTGGTATTTTTTTCAAAGCTGCGTGGCTAATAATCTCGTGATCACACCAAATCCCCATAAGCAGGAGATCTGACCATTTTATTTGTCTGCATTATGTTTTACTGTATGTGACCCAATGGCCATCTCTGCTTTTGTGACGTTGTGCAACACTAGCGACACCATCTAGAGTTCAGAACCTTTTCACTCAACGATATCATTGTAAAGCGTAAACGTGTAAGTGAAAGATGTAGCAAATTTACATAACTAAACTTTTAACTGTCTTTGAATAACAATCTATATGCAAATTGTCGCTTTACCCTACACTTGTCTACTTCGTATGTGTATTTGTTATAGCACTTTTTGTTGTGAAAAATATTTGGTAGTAAAGGGATACAACTTGTACATGCACATTGGCAGTGTTAATAGTGAATCAAAGATATTTGATAGGGCTGCAACTAACAATTATATTCATAATCAATTAGTTATCCGATTAATTTTTTTTCTCGATTCATCGGATGAAGATAATGCTTGATTAAATGGAACACTATGTAAAAAAAAACAAACAACCCCTCCCTACTTTTTGCCTCATTTTTTCTTAAGCAATTTGCGTAGTGTACATAACATTTTGTATGCACATTCACAAATGGTGTAACCTCCGTACTTTTCACACATTGTACGCAATCATCTGGTAAGAGTGATGGGCTGGGGCTGCATGCGCAGCTCGAACCCTTGTCTTTCTCCCTGAATGAACAGTACATTGATCGCTAGGAGAGATATGTCAGCACAACATGGTGAGGGAAGCACTCCACACAGCCTGACCACATTAATGAGCTAAAGTGGTCAGGGTGCGGAGGGTGTCCCTTTTTAAAATAATTTTAACAAACTGGGGGGTCCTCAGTGTGTGAGGGGAGTGAGTTTGGGCAAGGAACCGGATCAGCGTGTGGGGGAGGTAGTGCATTTGGGCAAGGAACCGGACCAGCGTGTGGGGGAGGTAGTGCATTTGGGCAAGGAACCAAACCAGCTTGTGGGGGGGTAGTGCATCTGGGCAAGGAACGAGCCAGCATGTGGGGGAGGTAGTGCATCTGGGCAAGGAACGAGCCAGCATGTGGGGGAGGTAGTGCATTTGGGCAAGGAACCGGACCAGCGTGTGGGGGAGGTAGTGCATTTGGGCAAGGAACCGGACCAGCGTGTGGGGGAGGTAGTGCATTTGGGCAAGGAACCGGACCAGCGTGTGGGGGAGGTAGTGCATTTGGGCAAGGAACCGGACCAGCGTGTGGGGGAGGTAGTGCATTTGGGCAAGGAACCGGACCAGCGTTTGGGGGAGGTAGTGCATTTGGGCAAGGAACCGGACCAGTGTGTGGGGGAGGTAGTGCATCTGGGCAAGGAACGGACCAGCGTGTGGGGGAGGTAGTGCATCTGGGCAAGGAACCGGACCAGCGTGTGGGGGAGGTAGTGCATTTGGGCAAGGAACCAAACCAGCTTGTGGGGGGTAGTGCATCTGGGCAAGGAACCGGACCAGCGTGTGGGGGAGGTAGTGCATCTGGGCAAGGAACGGACCAGCGTGTGGGGGAGGTAGTGCATCTGGGCAAGGAACGGACCAGCGTGTGGGGGAGGTAGTGCATCTGGGCAAGGAACGGACCAGCGTGTGGGGGAGGTAGTGCATCTGGGCAAGGAACCGGACCAGCGTGTGGGGGAGGTAGTGCATCTGGGCAAGGAACGGACCAGCGTGTGGGGGAGGTAGTGCATCTGGGCAAGGAACGGACCAGCGTGTGGGGGAGGTAGTGCATCTGGGCAAGGAACCGGACCAGCGTGTGGGGGAGGTAGTGCATCTGGGCAAGGAACCGGACCAGCGTGTGGGGGAGGTAGTGCATTTGGGCAAGGAACCGGACCAGCGTGTGGGGGAGGTAGTGCATTTGGGCAAGGAACCGGACCAGCGTGTGGGGGAGGTAGTGCATTTGGGCAAGGAACCGGACCAGCGTGTGGGGGAGGTAGTGCATTTGGGCAAGGAACCGGACCAGCGTGTGGGAGGGAGTGCGTTTGGGGTAAGGGAACAGACTAAAGGGAGGGATAGCAGCTCTGGACCAATAAGAGGGAGAGTGGAGTGGAGTGGTGGCACAGGACTCCAGCTCAAAGTAAGGATAAAACACTAGTGGTGCTGCTCCTCCACCTAGTGGCAGTTCTCCAGAGTCTGCACTATAGTTCTGCCACTAAATAACAAACTGGTTATGTCTAAGGAGAAAACTCTAGAACTAAATCATGTGAGTAAAGGAGTGACACGTCTTCTCCAATAAGCTCTGACTTATCGTTTGAGGTTACGAACTTTTAACTCTGTGTGTGTAGAGCAAGCACTGTTTAATCAGCAACTATTTTCATTATCGATTAATTGGCTGCTCGATTAATCGATTAGTTGTTTCAGCACTAATGTTTGAGTTCTAAGCCTTGTATGCAAAATCACGCAGATGTAAAACTAAACCACCCCTTCTGCTCTAGATCAGAATTATCACAATATTTCCTCTGACCCTATAATTCAATTTAAGATTCTTCAGGTCGTATGCCCTCGAAACAATATCTGTTTCCTACTTAGGACTTATTGGATCACTGTATATGAATGTTTATATTTTTTTGTTTTTTATTTTCTTTGTTTCTTAAAGATGCCGTGCAAAGAAGTAAACCTTCCTCAACTTGCCAACCTCATATCCTGCCACCAGAGAAGAGGCCTCCAGAGCCACCAGGACCTCCACCGCCACCCCCTGTTACAGACGACAACTCTTCAGACACGAATCCTGTTGCAAACTCTGCCTTACTACAGGTAGAGACAGACCTTCCAAAGGGTGGCAAAGAAAGGCCGCCTCACAGGCTGGCTCCAGACTTTCCACGGACCTTGCCCGCCAGGACTTATGCACCAGAAGGCTCGGATGATGTGTTCAAAGCTGGCCAAGATGACAAAGACTCAGGGCAGCCGCTAGGAGAATGTTCACCCCAGCCATTAGGGAAAAGTAGGACATTCCCAGGACAGCTCGGGGAATCGAGTAATTACCAGGGAACAGGATCCCTGCAGTTTCCAGGGGACCAAGACCTCAGGTTCTCCAGGATTCCTGTCGGGTTGCATTCTGGTGCAGTGCCTCCACCCGGACTAGAGGGAAGCAGTAACAGCTCTCACCACTCTCAAGAAGCCAAAATTGCAAACTACAGTGAGTTGGGATCGGGGACAACAGCGGCGACGACTGGAACAAACCAGGCTTGGGTGGCCCCATCTCAGGCATTTAGCAAACCATACCGGGCTCCCACTCGTGCGCCTCCGAGAGGAGGTCGTGGTAGAGGTGTTCCATATTGAATCCAAGTGACACACTGAATAACAATCTCAATCTCCTCAGCCTGGTTTCCATGGGGGATGGGGGGGCATTCAAAGAAACCCGGGGCTGATAGGACATGTTGCAAGAGTTTTAATAAATAATGACAACACAGCCATTTATTGGATAGTTATTTGTAAGTTCTAAAAGTAAAGGATTTGTTTGAAAATGGTTGCATTGCTGCTTCACTTACATGTCTACGAATGTGTCTGGACCCCTTTATCCTCATTGGGTTTATTGCCCCATCACCCCATTTTTTTTTTATTATTTCTATATGCTACCAACATGCTCACTGTGTAGTAATGTTTGCTCTCTGGTGGTACTGATGTTACCAAGCGGTTTAAAAGGTAATTGCATTACCAGGGATGTCCTATAACTCCCTTCACCACCCAAGGAGAATGCCGGAGTGGTCATATCATGGTCGTCTTTTGGTGTCCAAACAGGGAATTTGGTGACATTTGTAAATGAAAAACCTACAGGACAGTAATGCAGCAGGCTCTGTACAAATGTTTCAATTTTTATTTTAAAGCAAACGGTCTTTTCTGGTTTTGTTTTTTCTCCTGTTTGTCATAAACTGCTGGTTTCATCCATTTATCATTTTGTGGTTTTAGTTCTTCAAAAAATTTTGTTTTTCTTCGACTGTCGATCCCTGTCTCTTACCCCCATGAAAAAGGAAACAAGTTGAAAATGCCATTTTTTTTTCTCTGCTAATTTTGGGTATGTGTGTCTATATATAGATTTATGCACATATAATTACACACACCTAGTATTTGCCAGAATGTTACACTCATTCACAATTTAAGGCAAAAAAAACAACTGTTTGCCAACAGTTTTCACGGATTTGGACTATTAGACGTTTGGTGTTTTCAAGGACAGGTTTTTTCTGTTTTTGAAATCCCAGGTCTTATGTATCTATATGTGTGTAAATACGTATCCCTGGTCCCAAATATATTTATCTATATATAGGCATATCCACTGAAAAGAAGAAAAAAAAAATATTTTTTAAGGCCACATCTGGCCGATGTGACGCAAACTTTCGTCTGTTGATTTTCTTTTATGAAATGTCAATATTTGACTTTTTTTTTTTTATGTTGTTTTGAAGAGCCTAGGCAAATAAAAAAGGAAAATAAAAACAAGAAAAGGTACAAATGCTCTTTAATGTGGTAATTAAAAGGGTGTTATATTCAAAAGCAAAATATATATGTGCATTATAAAGAAGATAATGTTTTGACGGGGTCTATATTACCGTTGATCTCCATGGCACAGTGCGTTGTTTTCTTATTTTTAATGTATTTGTGCAATCTTGTTACTAAGTAGCGAACTGAAACCTGTTGCGACTGTCTTCTAGCAAGAACCGACTCCAAAGAAAGGATAAACATGGAGCGCAAATCCGGCGAAAAGAGAATTTCTTCATTGATGACCAGAAGAGCATCCAACGTGAGATAGGTGTTCCTGATGGTTCACTCAGGATTAAGGAGATCCTTCTGAAGTTGGAGGTTGCTACGGACGGGTGTGATTGTGTAAGGGAGCTTAGAAGGAATTTTCATAGCGGATATTTAAAAAAAAAGATATTTAAAAGTGTCATTTTCTTCCAGTAAGTGCTGACGGAGTGTGAGCCCTTTAAAAACAGTTGTCATTATGGCTGCTGTGATCATGCCATGTTAAACCAAGATATTGTCCTCCAGGGTACCGTGCTGAAGCTGCAACATGAAGACCTCTCCTTTTTGTACGTGCTGTCGGTTCCCAGGCACTGTGGAATGAACAGGGTGTTAAGTCAGGATAGTACGATGCTTTTGTTTGTTTGGGATTGTTCTTCTAGGTTTTCGCTCATAAATGTAGCCTCCAGTTTCGCCCAGGGATCTTCTAACATTGATGGATTGTAATAACTACGGACATCTTTTGATTTTCTGATTTTGTTCTTGGGCTGATCCTGTAACAATAAAGATCTCAATATGCCAGTGTGTCATGGATGAGTTGGACATTTCAGTTTAACATGTCACTACATAAATGCTTCATAAAAGAATTTAAGTAAAGTGGTGAATATTAAGTAAATAACACAGAAATGCTTGTCTAGGCTAACCAGTCATCCAAGACCTGGTGTAAAGTGGTTTCCAACCGGCAGTCCTCAAGTACACCTAGCAGTTCAGGTTTGCAGATATCTGAAGCACAGCACAGGTGATCTGATTTGCTGCTCAGTGATTGCAGGATTCAGTCTGCTTTTCTCCAAGGTGATCCTTAAAATCTGACCTGTTGGGGGTACTTGAGGACTGCGGTTGGGAACCACTGGCCTAAAGCAACCCGTCTTCTGGAGCTGGTGACACGCCAGGTTTGCCGGATATCTACAGCACAGGTGATCTGATTTGCCGCTCAGTGATTGCAGGATTCAGTCTGCATTTCCCCAAGGTGATCCTTAAAACCTGTCCTGTTAGGGGGACCTGAGGAGACTGTTGGGAAACACTGGCCTAGAGACTGAGCGATGTGGGACGAGTTCCTATAAATTATAGGGGGCCTGCCAAGCGTAACCAAGGGAAGCAGGAGAGTATACAGGTTTTAATTTAGTATTCTAGATTTTTATCGACTTGGTACTCAAGTGATCTACCAACGCAGAGCAGTTTGTAACAAATGTTCAGTTTATGGTGTGCAGTTTATTATTGTGAAAAATGACGCACAAAACTGTGATTGTAAGGGTCAAGATTGAGTCTGCCCCCATCCCCATTTAACCATAAAACGCTGGAGCCACTCAGGATTGCAGAAGAGATGGTGAACATGTTTTAAAAGCATTCTTTGCTCTATTACAGGGTTTCTCAACCCTGGTCCTCAAGTACCCCCAACAGGCCAGAGTGACTACTCCAATCACTTATCTGAAGCACAGCAGGGATAGGATTTGCTGCTATCTGCCAAACCTGGCCTTTTAGATCAGTGATTTTCAACCCTTGTCCTGGTACTCCTATTACATGATCGAGACAACAAAGCAATATGGAGCACTTTATGCATATTTGCGTGAATCTTCATGCATCTTTATTGAATTTACATTTTTCTGTTTATAGTTATGGGTCTTAAGTGCACGCTCTGTGACCTCTCTGGTATGGAGTACTCGGTGCTCTAAGTGTTGTTTGAGCCTTCCAACCACATGGCCTTAGTCCATCTCAGAACCTGAGCACTGATCTCAGGATCTGGGTCCTTTGTTAAACACTTGTATCCAATGACCTTCAATGCGGTCAGCATTGAGAGCCATTGGATTGGCTGCCTTCCCGTGGTCACGTGACACGCGGCAACATGTCACTTCCAAACAGAGCCAGTCCAGCATCGGAAAGGAGGGACTTTTTAAAATTGGAGGGGGACCAGCAAGGGAAAATGTTTAACCCCTCTGAACCCACTCCTATTTTAACTCTTAAATTCAAAAGGACACTCTAAACTGTTAATCTGAAGTCTTAAAATGCACACTTTCTCTGGACTTTAAAACCTATACCTGTTATGACTTTATAGCAGCAGCCAGATTGAGGTCAATAAATCTATGTACTGCAAAGGTTTCCAACCCTTGTCATCAGGCCCCCCTAACAGGCCAGGTTTGCCAGATATCTAAAGCACAGCCAGGCGATATGATTTGCTGCTCAGTGATTGCAGGTCTCAGGCTGCATTTCCCCAAGGTAATCCTTAAAACCTGGCTTGTTAGGGGGACTTGAGGACCAGGGTTGGGAACCAGTGATGTACTGTATAGAAAGGGTTACCCTTACTTATTTTCTGACTTCGAGACTACCAGGTGCATAGAAGGGTGCTTGACTTGTGCAGGGATTCCCCAACCTGAAGCCACATAGCCCAGAGCAGCAGACGTCCAAATCGAGACAGAACGGACCAGGCACGCCAACGAGATCCAATACGACAGGTTATTTTAGGACCAGAATGCAGCATTTCGACTCCTAAATGGAGGCTTCACCAAGCGCCCAACCCCGATCATAATAAAATCACTCCTACTGGATTTCGTTGGCGTGACATGTCCTTTTTGTTTAGTCTGACCTAGTCCTGCAATGGCTATACAATACAAACGACTGCCTTTACCCAATTCTCAACAACTCCTCGTGGGAAACATAGCAAAATGAAAAACTCTTACCTGAAAGAATCCATTTATGTGCCATCTAGGGTATTTCTCTGGCGTGCGCTCATAAAAGGAGTTTTGGGGGCTGCTTTTCCATGGTCCCCATCGTTGTATAAATGCTTGTTCCTGTAACCGTCGAAGATGTTTTTGTGGTGAGAATTGTTGCCTTTGGCAAGTATATGGGGAATGCCTTCTCTGGAGATTCGCAGGTCCACCCGGGCTCTTGTATTGATTGTTGGGAGGGCTCCAATCCCTAGGGGGATATATCTCGTATCTATAATGCCGTTGGGTCAGCGATGGATACGTTTCGCTTGGAGAAAGAGGTCCTTCTCTGGCGAATGTAGAAAAATCTAGTATATAATTCAGAACTAGATAATTTTCAGAAGGCTGAGACATGTTCTAATCGTTGGCCTGTATTAGGGAATCGATGTGGATCAATAGTTTGAAATGGGGTCACAGATACAGATTTTCATGTTATTATTTATTACATAACAGGACATTGGCTGGGTGATGGCTTTATAAATACAGGAAATGCATTTTAAGACTAGAGTCTAAGATATTAACCACATTAAACGTGAAGCATTGACGCAACCATTGGAGATTAGGAGCATTTTGCTGCCAAAAGTGAAATCCAATGTTCTTGAAACTAGGACATAACTTGAAAACGAGAGAAATCTCAAAGTATCCTTCCTGGTAAAATATTTTATAAATAAATTCCCTATAAAGAAGCACAGATTATGCCTTCACTTACCCAACGGGACCCGCCATTTTTAAATCCCAACCTTTTTTTAACCAGTTACAACTGGTAACAGCAGGTCAGAGAACATGTCGAGAGATCTGGCTCTTTATGTCAAGGTTTATAAATGAGAAATGGCTTTCGGTTACCAGGATGTTTTTTTTGCTCAAACGAGGAATCAAGAGACCTTAAGGTCTAACGGATTCCTTGTTCGTTTGAGCAAAAAGCATGCTGGCAAAATAAATGTATTGCTCACCATAAACAGCCAGATATCTCAAAATGTGCCTTGACCCGTTACCAGTTAAAAAAATGGCTAGAAAAAGTTGGGATTTAAATATGGCAGCTCCCATAGGGTAAGCGTAAGGCAGGATTGGCGCCGATTTATAGGGAAATTTTAACTTTTGGCAGCAAAATGCTCCAAATCTCCAATGGCTAGCCCAGGAATCTCAAACTTTGGCCCCCCCCCAGATGTTTCTGAACTACACCTCACATGATTCTCTGGCCATCTTATCGCCTTCAAAGAATTCTGGGAATTGTAGGCAATAAACAGTTGGGGGGCCAGAGTTTAAGATCCCTGACTAGGTTATTGGGAAGTGCTCATTCCGTTGTACAGAGCACTGGTGAGACCACACTTGGAGTATTGTGTGCAGTACTGGAGACCGTATCTCCAGAAGGATATAGACATCTTAGAGTTCAGAGAAGGGCTACTAAAATGCTGTATGTACGGCTTGAAGGAGAAAAGTTACCAGGAAAGGGTTAATGATCTTAACAGAATATGTCATTATGTCAGAATATGTCATTATTATAAGTATACGTCATGACCTGTCTGTATATTATAACAAAAACTGCAATAAAATATGAATTTTAAATAATTTACAACGTGTAAAGTGGTTTTTTTTCACATTTTAACATGCGAGCAATTGCGGTTATATTTTGTATGGGGTGCGCTTGTTAAAAAAATTAGAAATGGGGTCTCGTTACATTTTTTTGGGGGAAAATTACGCTATTTTTAACAAACGCACCGCATACAAAAATCGTTAGTGCAGCATTATTGTTCACATTATAATTGAAATGGGAACAATATTGCTGCATTAACGAACCAAAAAAAGAAAAAAAAAACTTTTTTTAATTTTTTTAAAAAAAACTTTTTTCATACTCATGTTTGGTATTGTTGGAACGGCCATGCTCTGGCCGATCCAACAATACCAAACATTAACCCCTAACTGCCACGGATCGGGAGATAGGGGGTTCCAATGAACCCCCTATCTCCACCATTGGTGGCAGTTAGGGGTTAACTCCAGGACTGGCGTCATCGTGCTATGCACGATGACGCCAGGCCTCAGGGGGCATTCCCGGAAACTTGGCCGACATCCAAGATGTCGGCCAGCTCCGGGAAAGGATCACGAACCGGCGCTTTTCGGCGCCGATTCGTGATCCGGCCCCCATGGGGTTAATGCCAGGTACAATTTGGAAGGGCAGGCTGTGCCCTTCCAAACGGTGCCTGGGTTAACCCCCTGCACGCCGCCGATCGGGAGGGAGAGAGGTCCGAAGGATTCCCCCCCCTCCCTTTCAGGCGCCTCCTCCGCACATGCGGGGGGGCGCCTGAATTAGGTGTCATCGCGCCCCCGCGATGACACCTAATTACTCCGGCGGCGGTTCTGGGTGCTGGGTTGACATCGAGGATGTCAGCCCGCACCGGGGGGGCCAGCGATCGGCCGGACCCCGGCCGAACGCTGGCCCCAAAGGGAGAACGCGCTCAGCGCATCCTCCGCAAGGAACGATACTGCGGGTGGACGCGCTGAGCGCGTCCTCCGCAGTGAAGTGGTTTAAAAAAAATATATATATTAAATATTTTTAAAAGAATTATAAAAAAAATAAACAAGTTTTTTTGTTTTGTTAATGCAGCAATATTGTTCCCATTTCAATTATAATGTGAACAATGATGCTGCACTAATGATTTTTGTATGTGGTGCATTTGTTAAAAATAGCGACATTTTCCCCAAAAGAAATTGTAACAAGTCCCCATTTCTAATTTTTTTAACAAGCGCAACCCATAGAAAATATAACCTCAATTGCTCGCATGTTAAAATGTGAAAAAAAAAACACTTTACACATTGTAAATTATTGAAAATTCAAATTTTATTGCATTTTTTGTTATAATATACAGACAGGACATGACGTATACATATAATAATGATATATTATGAATCTGACGAGTCTGTCGGAAAGATCGATATATAATAAAATATGGCTTCAAAACGCATTTAAACATGTTGAGCGAAAGCGGTAAAAATGACCTCAGCACAGAGGTGTGAAATGCCTCAGCAGCGAAAGGGTTAAAGGGAAACAAAGTAGCAAAACAAGAGGACATACAGGGTTATTCAGAGAGTGTGAAAAGCAGGAGATTGACTGGAGAATGAAAAATTCTAGGTCAAAATAGCCGATTTGGAAAGTGAGATGAAAGGGAGAATTTTTCTGGTTTGACTATTTTGACCTAGAATTTTTCATTCTCCTGCTTTTCACACTCTCTGAATAACCCTGATAGTCTTCGATTAGAGGAGCAAAGGGTTAAAAGCAACATTCTTTTACTGAGAGGGTGGTGGATACATGGAACAGTCTTCCAGTAGAAGTGGTAGAGGCCAAAACAGTAATTGAATTTAAGCAGGCATGGGATAGGCATAAGGCTATCCTAAACAAAAGATAAATCCAGGTAAAGTATCCATGTAATTGGGCAGACTAGATGGGCCGAAAGGTTCTTATCTGCCGACATATTGTATGTTTCTATGTATCACGAGGTGGCATATTTCCCCCCCCCCCATAAAAAAAGGAAACTGCAAAAGCATTGAAAAAAATATGTACTTATTTGTATATGCTAAAAAATACTGTAAAGAGGAGTTATGATCAATATAATCTCTCGTGTCCAACAATAACATTCATGACCATTTCCTAAAAAATCTCTCTGATCTTTTTCAGTCCAAATCTCTTACCTGTAGCCGTATTGCTCTCTCTGTCCTGCTCCGCTGATCTGATTCCTCTGCACGGTTTTGCTTCTGGGGACTGAAACTTATGAGCCTGTAGGAGGAGGTGCAGGGATATGTAAATTTAAGGACAATAGATGCTCCAGGTGAGTGTTTTGTTTACACATTGTAATGCCACCGCAGGTGACAATGCAATACAAAGGGTTAATCTGCATTCAGCCTTCCGCACAGACACATCCTGCTCTCAGACCTAAATGTTTTCTTATTCTAAATGGTTTCACCAAATTTAAGCGTTTTCGGGTTTTGCGTATCTCCAGATTATGGGTTTGTTATATCTTTTTAAGAAATTTCACAATTTGAACCTAATAGATGCAGTTATCATAATTTATCAGTGCTGTTGATTCCACCCTAATGCTTTTTCGTTGGTTGTTTTTTCAGTTTTTTGTCGCTAAATACACCAGAAACAAAATCTGTAGAGGGGATATGAATGCGTAGAAAGTGATCAGAAATCAAAAACGCTAGTATGATGTGAAAATGCGCTCATGGGGGAATTTATACTTACCTACAAAAAAAAGTGTAGCCTTCATACAAAATCTTAACATTCCTGGCCCGTGCTCCCTCTCCACTGCTCAGGCCATGCTATCCATCACTTAGAAGTGTCAATAATTACATATATTCTCATATAGTCTGTGTTCCTTTCAATCTATAGAAGTACTTGGTGAAATGGCTTAACCCTTTCTGTCTGAAACCACTTTAATGTCCCAAATTCATTACTGGCTTTCATGTCTTTAGATATAAAAACTCATTCTTCCAATTTTCATGTCGTGTGTGAAAGGGTTAAAACACAAGGTGGAAAGTCACAGTTGAACATGTACGTATAGGAAAAATGCCAAAAATTGCTCTTGTCCTTAATGCGCAGCAAGGCTAAAAATGCTTGGTGGTACTTTACAGGCTAGGCCGGGGTCAGATGAGCCACTATGTGCACCCGTACTGATGTGCCTCCCGGTGTCTTTCGCAGCGTTGTGACGCTTCGACGGGGCCGGCCACACACTGTAGCGCGTGCACGAATTGCACGCGCTACAGCGGGCGTGCTGCGGACATTCTGAAAGCCTCCCCATCAAAGCACTACAACGCGCGTTCTCAGCGAGGTGCTCATCTGACCCCGGCCTTAATATTAAAGGAATAGCGATCCAGCTAGGCTCTCACACGGGTCTAGCTGAAGGGACACATAGGGGGCACCTCTGAAGTACAAACCCTACACGACAATAGACAGAAGGAGGATAGGAGAGAATGTGCTAAGCCGAAAGGGAAATAAGTAAAATAATTTAAACTTTATTGTTCCGTAGTAAAAGGGCAAAACATGTCTGCACAAGACACTGACACTCAAATCAAGAGGGCCAAAAAGTAAGAGAAAGCAATGGGCCCTATTCCTTAGTGGACGTTAACGGAAGCATCTGGATGTGTAAGCGTTACCGCCAGTATAAGTGACTTTAACGCATGCCCCCCTTATTACCTTCCTGACACTACACCCGTTAGTAATCACTTAGTGCGTCGGTGATTGTGCGACCTTACTGCACTTTGCGCTCCCCGTGTTAAGTATAGGATGCGCAATCACTAGCGTTTCGATGAGTAAGGTGTTGCAAAGTCCTAGCGCTAATTACCGCAGGGACGTGCAAGCCAAAATTCTAGCTACTCCTAAAAGCTAATGCTAAATGATTCCACTTATGAAAAATTATTTAACACCCCCTCCCATAAATCCCATACTCGCCTCTCATCCTGCAATGAAAACGGTGGTCCGATCTGCCGCTTCTTGTCCCTGGGAGTAGAGTGAGACTGGGAACAAATAGTTCCTGGTCTTCCTCTGCGATCACTCTGCGGCTTACAAGTTCTCGCGAGAGCAAGATCGCACGGGGCTTGTGGCCTGGAAGTGCACCCCTCCATGAAGTCCCATGGACTCCAGGATGTGATACTTGCGGCGGCGCAGTAGCGTTACCGTGAGTATCCCAGCAATTAGCGCTGTGTTCTGGGTCAAGGTAGCGACTGCTGCTCTACTTTCTAAACCTCAGAGTTATTTCTACCTATTTCTGTGTTCTCTGATCATTCAGGTCCACCTAATGATTCCACCACCTCACCTGCAGGATTATATCATCCTGTAAAGCAGTGGTTCACAACCCTGGTCCCCCTAACAGGTCAGGTTTGCAGATATCTGAAGCACAGGTGATATGATTTGCTGCTCGGTGATTGCAGGATTCAGTCTGCATTTCCCCAAGGTGATCCTTAAAACCTGGCCTGTTAGAGGAACTTGAGGAACAGGGTTGGGAACCACTGCTGTAAAGTGCAGATAGTTGGTGGAATCCTCTTCGTTTTCTCTATTTCCCTAATAGGTTTTGTTTGTATTTTATTTCTGTTGGATTATTTTTTTTCCCAGCCCACTGCATCGATATATAAAAATATATTTCATAGTTGTTTAGAACTAGGGATGAGCCGAACACCCGCGAGT
The DNA here is from genome assembly GCA_009667805.1 of Leptobrachium leishanense. Taxonomy (NCBI): domain Eukaryota; kingdom Metazoa; phylum Chordata; class Amphibia; order Anura; family Megophryidae; genus Leptobrachium; species Leptobrachium leishanense. The sequence goes on along the minus strand of CM019074.1, from coordinate 35,120,680 downwards.
TCGGTTCGCATTCAAACTTGAACTATTCAAAAGTTCGAACTCGAACACGAACTCAATACAAGTCAATGGGACTCAAAATTCGATTTTTAGAGTGCCCTCCAAGAGGGCATATATGCTAGATATTTGCCATAAAATGTGTATGGGGGTCCGGGTAGTGCCCTGGGGGACAGGAAACAAGGACAAAAAGTAAAAATAAAAAGTTTTTAAAGGGACAGTGAGTTTTCCATGAAATAAGGGTTAAAAATAAAAACGAAAAATTCCTTCAAATATCGTGCCTAGGAGGTCCCCATAACCTGCCCGTGAAGTGGCGGATTTCTAGGATGTATAGAAACATTTAAAAACAAAAAAATGATATTTAAAATGACGGTAAATGTTTTTCCTTTAATCTATTCATAAACAACTGCTTGGGGCGGCAGCCTGTATGCAAAGACATTTTAGGACACGCAGAAAAAGTTTAGTGATATTTTTTGGGCTAAATTATGGTGCAGGGTTTGGATGAAAGTAACAATAGGTGCTTTAAAATTGGGCCTTTAGCGTCGGCAACAGTGCCGTCACACAGTAACCCCTCTGAGGATATGAATCTGATACAGACGTCAGTGGCAGTGCACCCAGATATTGTGCTTTTGGTGCCAGACCAGCAAGTGCATTCATACAGTAACCCCTCTTTAGTATTGTGGAAGAGTGCAGGGGTGGACCATGCGGTCCTATATTAAAAAGATATGAATCTGGTAAAGGCGTCAGTGCACCCAGATATTGTGCCTTTCATGGCAGCAAGTGCCTTCACGCCGTAACCCTTTTGTGGTATTGTGGAAGAGTGCAGGGTTGGACCCTGCGGTTCAAAAAATTTAAATGATATAAATGTGGCACAGGCGTCAGTGCAGCCAAATTTTGTGCCTTTCATGGCAGCAAGTGCCTTCACACCGTAACCCTTTTGTGGTATTGTGGAAGAGTTCAGTGCTGGAGGTTTTGTGAATGCAGAAGACATCCCCGATCTATTCCGTTACGTCAGCATCAGGGGATTGATAGCTGCTGATCCAGGACTGATTCATTTTTATAAATGTCAGCCAGTCTACAGAGTCGGTGGACAGACTCACTCTTTTGTCTGTGACAAAACCTCCAGCGGCACTGAACGTCCTTTCAGAAAGCACGCTAGATGAAGGGCAACTTAGTAGCTGCATAGCATATTGGCTAAGTTCTGGCCAGTGATCCAATCTCAACACCCAGTAAGCCAGTGGATCTTCTGCTGGAAAGGTATCCAGGTCTGCCCTTGCCCCTAGGTAGTCCTGCACCATATGGTGAAGACGCTGGCAATGGGTGCCTACATTTGACGTCCCTGAGCGTCATGGACTAAAAAAATTTAAAAAGGCATCAGTCAAGCGGCCCTGGCCTTCACCACTATTCCTCTGATCATCCGCAGCCTCAGAAGCACCTGTGTCATCACTTGGTAAGCTACCAGTGCCTGGAAAGGTGTTACACAAGTGTTGCTTTAGAGCGTCTTCAAGTTTTTTCATCCTGTGCTCCCTCTGTGCGGGCAGGATGAGCTCTGCAACTTTACCCTTGTATCGTGGATCAAGAAGGGTTGCCAACCAGTAATGATCCCTCTCCTTGATAGCACGAATCCTGGGGTCCTTTAGCAGGCTTTGCATAATAAGGGAGCCCATGCAGCGTAGGTTGGAGGTGGCATTGGCTTCCGAGTCTTCCTGCTCAGTGAGGAGGATGACCCCATCGTGCACTTCCTCCTCCCAGCCACGTACTAGTCCTTATGTTTCTGGGCACACAAAACCCTCCCTTGAGGAATCCCCACCTTCAATGCCCCCACTACTCAAATATTCCTCCTCCTCATCCTCCTCCTCGTCCGGTGTCTTTCCCATGTTTGAGCCTCATCTGACATAGATTACAAATAGCAACGGTGGGGACGGCTGCACATTTCTTAAAGAACTCCCAGACAGCAGAGTTCCTGGATGTGTGCTTTGAGACAACAGCGCTCTGCACCTGAGCAGCTCTGACATCTGATGCCTTGGACTGGCTAGTGCTACGGTTGGTAATAGAGGATGTTGTGCCTCGTGTTTGTTGTGCCTCCTCCTCCTCACTTGACTCCTCTGTTCGATCAGGCACCCAGGTGGAGTCAGTGACCTCATCATCATTGCTATCATCGCCCCCTATCTCCTCGTCACTGGAGCCAACTTGACAGTATGCTGCAGCTGCTGGAGCAACATGAGTGCCAGTTATTTGTGTGTCATCACTGGCATCCCCTTCCTCTAGGTTGATTATACTCCCTTCCTCAACCTCAGAGATTGAATCAGAGCACTGTACTTGCTGCGCATCCTCAAGTAGCATGTCACTGTCATTGTAGTCAAACAATTCAGCTGACTCCTCCGTGTGTGCTAGCGAGGCTACGGCAGGAGTAGCTGTGGACATGGAGGCTGCATTAGATGCTTTGGCAGCTGAGGTGGACTGTAAAGCACTACAAGCCTGGCTGGCAGAGGACTCGGATGATGAGGATGGCCTGGTTAGCCAATCCACCAAATCCTCTGTATGTTGCTGCTGCTTAAGACGGCCAGCACCAGTTAGAAAGGACAAGCATGCCCCTGCAGAGGATGCACCACGTCCACCATGACCAGAGTCACAGCCTCCCGACACAGAGGCTGCTTGCCCTCTTATCTGTGTCTGGGAGCGTCTACCTGTCCTTTTTGGTCTTTCTGGCATGGCGAGTGATATATAGATTAAATATATACAGAACTCTGATTCAACTCTGGTATAAAGATCAAAGATTTCCAGAACTCTGGTATAACTCAGTGAGACACCCTGATAGCTGGCAGCCAGTGACAATTCCGAGAAACCTCCTATAAATCAGTGACACCCCCTGATAGGACCCCCTGATAGCTGGCAACAGTGACAAGACACAGATTACAATTCGCAGAAATCTGCTAGAAGTATGTGGGACCCCTGATAGCTGACAGTGAGAAGACACAGATTACAAGTCTCAGAAACCTCCTATAAATCAGTGAGACCCCCTGATGGGTGGCAGTGACAAGACACAGATCACCTCAATTCCCAAATATTTTGTAGCAATTACTGACCCCCAAAATACTGCGTGACAGTGACAAGACACAGATCACCTCAATTCCCAAATATTTTGTTGCAATTACTGACCCCCCAAAATACTGCGTGGCAGTGACAAAACACAGATCACCTCAATTCCCAAATATTTTGTTGCAATTACTGACCCCCAAAATACTGGGTGTCAGTGAGAACACACAGATTAGAACCAGAAGTCCCAGATATTTTGTAGAAATGAGACCCCCCCCCCCCAGTAGCTGGTGACAGACTGTCAGTGAGACAAACACTAACACAACAACTCCTCTCAAATCTCCTCTCACACGTGAAGAAGCGCTGTGTGAAACCTTATATAGTGTGCTGCGGGATTTAGCTCTGTGAGCCCATGATTGGGCAAAATTTGCCCAATCAGGACTCTGAGCCGTGATTGGCATAGTCTTGAACCTGACCTGTGGTCAGGTGCAAGGCTGTAGCCAATTACAAGCTTCACGCCAGTGGAAAAGTGCATTGTGGCCCATTGAGGGGCATTGTGGGTGAACATGCAGCGAACACGCGTAAATGTTCGTGGTTCGCGAACATGCGAACGGGCGATGTTTGATGCGAACTCCGAACCAATCGAACCGAACAGCTCATCCCTATTTAGAACGAGCCGGTGTTTGCCAAAGATACAAACACCAGTGAAGATAGTCGTTCTTCCAACAGCCGCAAACACTGACATATCACCAAAGAAAGATCACGACCAGGGCGGGAGAAACCTCATGGTGCAGCTTCTCCTACTGTTATTTAACTTTTTCTTTCACAAAGTTTGTTGCTGTGGCAACAATAACAATGTTTGGATCTTCGGCAAACACCAGCAGTTTCTGAATAAGTCTCTTTTCTAGAAGGCTTAGTGGGTCCTGTGGTTTTGTCTATGACACTAATCAAATGCAAATGAATGAAAGCTGCCAGTTAAAAGATTCCTATCAATAATGAGGTCATTGTGTTCCAAAAACAATGAAAAAGGGCTTGTTTCATTTATCAGTTTATCAATCCCTGGGGAGTATGAGAGCTAAAATTAGCTTTCTAAAGACTATGTTTGAAAACCTTTAACTACTTGCATATTAATCCCCACTTTTATTGTCAATTAATGATAAATTGGCCTTTGTAAAGGTGTTACATTGTATGTTAATCGCAGCAGCACAGCATGCAACAGCACATGATCATGGAATCTTGTTATTTGTGTGTACACATGAAGATCCTGCAAGATCCTGAATCTCCATAATCTGACTAAGTAGGGGTGTGGTACTTCATTTGGTCAAAAGAGCAGGAAAAAAGGTTGGTGTCACAACAGTTTGTGGATAAATAATCTTTAACTTCTTAGGCCGGGTTCACACTTGGGCGTAGCGCTGCGTCGCGCAATGCGCGCTTTTTTTTTTACGTGCATTCACACATTCAAAAAACAGCGCGATCGCGCATTGCAGTGCGTTCGCGGCTATGTCTATGGCCGCGAACGCGCTGCTGTATGCCCGAAAAGAAGCTCCCGGACTTCTTTGGGTGCAGGACGTTTTACAGAGCGCTCCTGCGCGCTTTAAAATGCCCAGGTGTGAACGGGTCCCATTGGAAACAATGGGATTTCCCCGTTCATGCGTTTTAAAGCGCACACGAACGCACTTTAAAACGTCTAGGTGTGAACGAGACTTTTTTACCATTGTTTGAAAGTGCACGCTGCTGTTTTTTTTCCCCATTTCTGCACTGTTTGTGTTTACCTCCAATTTTCCTCTTTTCATTTACTGTACCTACCCGTATTATATGCTGGTTTTCTCACCATTAAATGGACTTTCTAAAGATAACATTATTTTCATCATATCGTATAATTTTACTTTAAAAAGTTATATGATGAAAAAAAACACTTTTTCAAACTTTGACCCCCAAAATCTTTTACGCCAAAAAAGACCCATGCTAAATTTCTAACTTTGTCCTGAGTTTAGAAATACTTGTCATATAAATTGCAAATAAAAGAAAAAAACAATAAATGCAATTTTTTTTATTTTTTTGAGAAAGTATTTTACCAGGAAGGATACATTGATATTTCTCTCGTTTTCAAGTATGTCCTGGGTGGCGAGTATGTACGTTAGGTGTATTGCCCAAGGACACTTACTGGAGCGGTGCTCTTGCTGGGATCGAACCCATGTCTCCGCAGGCTCTCTCCACGCAGAGCAGCGATGTTACCTCTACTTCACCCAGCCGGTACTATCACTTTACGATTTCCAAAGCATTTTTTAATTAGATCAGGGATTAGAGATCAGGGGGCCTTTTTTTATTTTATTTTTTTCGTTTTAACTTTATATATATATTTTTATCATTATTTGACAGTGTGCCTCGACCCCTCGACGTGCTCAGCATGTTTTCTGATAAGTACCTCGAACCCCTCAAGCCCCTCATTTCGCCTGCCGGCTGCTTCACTGGGTATACTGGCAGTGATCGCTCATGGTGAGAGATCACAAAGCTGTCCGGCAGGTAAAATTACTGTTGCAGGATATCTTGATGCATCCCTGCAAATCTTTTTTGCTGCCGTGCTTGTATCTGGCTAAACCGTAAGTGATCACTTCTGGAAAACGATCGCAAAGGGGCCCGGCACCCGAATTCTCTATTGCAGTATTCCTCGATGCTGAGGCATCCCTGCAATAGCAATAGAGCAGCTGGAAGCTATACCCGTTGCTTCCAGTGCTCTATTTACTGAAGGACGTAACAGGTACATCCTCAGTCGTTAAGCAACCTTTTTTGTAGGATGTACCTGGTACCAGTTTGTTCCAGTTCGGGTCTCTCTGAATAACCCTGTTAGTAATATAGTTTCACAATATTGTACGTGGGAGCCTATCTGAACACACATCTTTTGTTTTTAAATCTGGCAAAACTGGCCTGTTAGGGGGTCCTGGGGACCAGAGTTGAGAAACACTGCTTTAAACTCAAAGTGGTCATGCTGTATGGAGTGCTTCTCCTTCCTCTTCTCCAATTCTGTGAATCGATGCAGTTTTCTTTGCCCACACAGCCGTCACCAGGCAGCCAAGATCTGAATATCCTGCCTATCGGTCACCAAATTGGGCACCGATGATGTCAGCACGCTCTGTATGCGCAGGTTTGCTTCTTGTGGCATGATACAGACAGGTTAGGATTGGAAAGAATACACAGAGAACATACTGAGAAACGGGCAAAAATTTTATTTAAACAGTTTACAGTGCCATTTACTCGAGCTTCACTTGCCAAAAACCTGGAAAGATGAAGAGTGGCTACAACATCAAAAATAACCATCGTTATGTGACATGGAACATCTCTGGAGCTGTCATTTACACCTCAGTGTTTCCATTAGCTGTAAGGTTGTTTAAAATAGTAACAAGATGTGACATTTTAGTTCTGGAACTTATTGCAATAGTGACTGAGCAATATTCCGGTGTTTTTGTGTTTATTCTTTTTGTGGTTGGCTTTTTTTATTTTTCTTGGCTGCAAATTTCCCCACGCTAGAAAATCATTACCTTTGCATGCAGGCCATTTCCCGCTCTCTATAAAATCCAAATATCTTTGTAAGCAAGCGTTATAATTGTAGCATCCTCGTTTTTGGTTTTATTCCTGGTTCTTAAAGTTATTCTCTGCAATTCTCCAACAAGGATGAACGGTATAAAAGCCAGATTTATTTTTTTTTCTTCTGCTTTTGAGATGAACCTGCAACAGAAATAAAGCAATTGTTAAATTTGGAATTCTCTCATTCTTGGCACCTTAATTTTGTTACCGTGCTGGGCACACAAAGAGGTTTATTCATTGAATGGGAGTTGTCAAAGGGGACGGTGGGGATAATACATCTTATTGCAGCTCTGGGGTCAAAATAAACCAATTCTTAAACACATGCAAACTTTACGCTTCTTCTAGATCAGGGGTTTGCAATCTTGACCCTCCAGATGTTTCAAAACTACATCTCCCGTGATGAATGGAGTAGAGGTAAAAGTAACATCACTACTCTATAACCGTGTACACCCAGGTTCGAATACCGGCCAGAGCACCTCTCCACTAACCAGGGCATACTTGAAAACGAGAGAAATCTCAATGTATCCTTCCTGGTAAAATACTTTATAAATAAATAAATAGGTGTCTCGTCCAAGGACACTTAACGGTACATACTTGCCCACCACAAAATATCGGTTGTGGAGTCCAGTGGTAACATCTCTACCCTTCGACTGTGGAGAAGCAAGTCAAAATACAATTCAGCACATCCCTCCAATACAACTCTGGAGAAGTCTCGACTTTACGAGAAGCGGGTTCAACCTAACCACCAGGTCGCTGCTCTACAATCATGGAAAGCCGACTCGATCCCACTCAGAAGACGCCACCAGCGAGTGTCCTTGGGCAAGACACCTAATGATATGGATGCGACTACCTCACAAAATACTTGTACATCTCATGAATTGTAAGTTCCCTTGGGAACAGGGTCCCCTGAATCAGGACATCATCCATGTGTGGTATTCTCATGTATCATTCCCTTGTACACTGACCTTGCAAAGCGCTGCAGAATTTGTGGCGCTGTATAAACAAAGAAGAATAATAATAACAATAAAGCTCAGTCACTCATTGTTTGACGGAACCTCATGGAAAATGTAGTTCAAAAACATCTGAGGGGATAAGCTTGCTGATGCCTGGTCTAGTTGGACATTCATCCTAAAACATACAGCTCACATCTCAACTCCCCACATTTTCACGTTTCATAACTTTGCTAAATATCTATTAACCCTTCCTGAGTATTTGCGCCGATGCCAATAATTAATAAAATGATTTCTTTCTCCTATATTTGTTTTCAGCGGAAACTGGCCTCGTTTTTTTCTACTGCAGACCCCTGCTGTCCTACTGATACTCTACCAGATGTCCGAACATACGTTCACACACGCTGCCATGCAGGCTATGTATACAATCTATAAATACAGTTGATATATTCACCCTGACACCACACACACAAACTCTTGTTTTTCCCTATAGCAATATACGAAAACCGTGCAATTTCGGTGCTTTCCATTTGGCCGCTTTTGCCGCATTTCGTTTCATTTCGCTGAAAATATGGGGAATTCATTATTTAGCGAACGGTCATCGTATTTCCCCAAAGCAGTTATCCGATGTCAACGAAAACCACCAAATTGCACCGATAACCTGCCAAATGACCCTGAACTGCAAAAAGGAAAAAAGGGAAGACTGGTATTCTCCTAATAGGAGGATAAATCAATAAAATGTGTCCAAATAATAAAAAAAGGTCTCACAAAATTTAAAAAAAAAAGGCTTTTTAAAAGATTAAAACGAAAGTGTTGTCTAAAAAATACAAAAAGATGTTCTAAAAATTAAAAACTTAAAAAACAATTTGGTTGAAAATGAAATGGTCTTAAAATAAAAAAAAAAATATTTTAAATGATTTTACGTTTTTACATTGAATACTATGGGATTCGCCTGTTTAAACCCCGTCGCACTGAAACACCAAAAATCAAGGCATTTCGCTGGAATTTTGGTGCAATTCGGCGTTCCGTGAATAAAAGACATGATAGTTTTCTATTGGGCAATTTCTGTCCCGCCGAAATACGGCAAATTGCGCCATAGTTTGCTGTCAATTCCCCAGTATTTGGTGAATTAACAGTTTAGCGAATAGATGAACTGGCCCTAAATTGCACCGAATGGTGAATTTCACTGCCCGGTTCTATCCGCGGCCAATTCAGAGCTTGGTGAATAACCTCTATAGTTACATTTTTCTCTCTACTACATATTTATAAACAGCGCTTTGTACAAAAATAAGCACATTCAAACCTATAATAAAGCATTTATTTGTTTTATCCCTCAGTTTCTTCATACGAGAAAATATATATAGTGATTTATAGCCTATAATAAATATTTATATTTCCCGGTCTGAAGAAATTATTAATTATTTAATTTTAATCAATATTTTATTTTTGTTGATTTATTCCAAAATGACATTGTTTATTTTATCACTCTGCTTCTCGGAGCAGTTTCTTCTTCACAGACATGAATGAATGTCTGCTGCTCCCCAGGAATTCCAAGGACTCAAGATAAGCCTGTTATTCTATCTGCCTTCTCATGGTTCATGCTTTTGTGATTTCACTGGCAAAGTTACCTTTGATTCATTTCTGTTTGGTTTTGTAGTTCCCATCCATCCTTGTGTGTTAAAGCTATCTCCATAAATAAGTGTTCTGACTCTTTTCATATATATATATGTGTCACGTGTAATCACGTTGTGTATAGCTGTAGTATTGATAAATTTTTTATTGGGCTAACGTTACATTTAAAAGACAAGCTTTGGAGAGTCTCCTCTCTTCCTGAGGTCTGGAAGCTAAATTGACCAAAATCATGGAATTGAACAATAAGGAGCCAAGCAGAAGGGGGGGAGGGGGTGTCGTAAATACAGTTACTGGAATCATATGGTCAAGGTAGGTATGTGTGTATATGTGCGAGTCTGTATATGTGTGTGTCTGTATGTGTATGTGTTTAGGTGTGTGTGTGGATGTGTGTTTATGTGACTGTATATGGATGTGTGTTTATGTGTATATGTGTGTGTATATATTTATTTATAAAGTATTTTACCAGGAAGGATACATTGAGAATTCTCTTGTTTTCAAGTATGTCCTTTGTGTGTGTGTGTGTGTGTGTATATATATATATGTGTGTGTATATATATATATGTGTGTGTGTATATATATGTGTGTGTGTATATGTATGTGTCTGTGTATATGTGTGTGTGTGTGTATATGTGTGTGTGTATGTGTGTATATATGTGTGTGTGTGTGTATATGTGTGTGTGTGTATATATATATATATGTGTGTGTATATATGTGTGTGTATATGTGTGTGTGTGTATATGTGTGTGTGTGTGTGTGTGTGTGTATATGTGTGTGTGTGTGTATATGTGTGTGTATGTGTGTATATATATGTGTGTGTATGTGTGTGTGTGTATATGTGTGTGTGTGTGTGTGTATATATGTGTGTGTGTGTGTGTATATGTGTGTGTGTGTGTACAGTGGCAAGAAAAAGTATGTAAACCCTTTGGGATTACGTGGAGTTTTGCATGAATTGGTCATAAAATGTGCTCTGATCTTCATCTAAGTCACAACAATTTGAAAATCACAGTCTGCTTAAAATAATACAACACAAACATTATATGTTTTCATGTGTTTATTGAACAGAACATGTAAACATTCACAGTGCAGGGTGGAAAAAGTATGCGAACCTTTGGACTTAATAACTGGTTGACCCTCCTTTGGCAGCAATAACCTCAACCAAACCTTTCCTGTAGTTGCAGATCAAACCTGCACAACGATCTGGAGTAATTTTGGACCACTGCTCTTCACAAAACTGTTTCAGTGTAGCAATATTCTTGGGATGTCTGGTGTGAATCACTCTCTTAAGGTCATGCCACAGCATTTCGATCGGGTTGAGGTCAGGACTCTGACTGGGCCACTCCAGAAGGCGTATTTTGTTTTGTTGAAGCCATTCTTTTGTTGAATTACTTGTATGCTTTGGGTCATTGTCCTGTTGCATCAACCATCCTCTGCGGAGCTTCAGTTGGCGGACAGATGGTCTTACGTTTTCCTGCAAAATGTCTTGATAGATGGAAAAATGAATTCCAGAGTTTATGACAACAATCCGTCCAGGCCATGAGGCAGCAAAGCAGCCCCAAACCATGATGCTCCCTCCGCCATGTTTTACAGTGGGGATGAGGTTTTGATGTTGGTGCGCTGTGCCTTTTTTTCTCCACACATAGTGTTGTGTGTTTTTTCCAAACTCAATTTTGGTTTCATCTGTCCACAGAATATTTTGCCAGTAGTGCTGTGGAACATCCAGGTGCTCTTTTGCAAACTTCAAACGTGCTGCAATATTCTTTTTGGACAGCAATGGCTTCCTCCGTGGTGTCCTCCCATGTACTCCATTCTTGTTTAATGTTTTCCTTATTGTAGATGTGTCAACAAAAATGTTCGCATGTGCCAAAGATTTCTATAAGTCTTTAGCTGACACTCTAGGATTGTTCTCATTAAGCATTCTGCGCTGTGCTCTTGCAGTCATCTTTACAGGACGACCACGCCTAGGGAGAGTAGCAACAGTGCTGAACTTTCTCCATTTGTAGACAGTCTGTCTTACTATGGACACATGAACATCAAGGCTTTTGGAGATACTTTTGTAACCCTTTCCAGCTTCATGCAAGTCAACAATTCTTGATCGTAGGTCTTCTGAGAGCTCTTTTCTGCGAGGCATGGTTCACATCAGGCAGTGCTTCTTGATACCAGTAAACCCAAAACTGGTGTGTGGTTTTAAAGGGCAGGACAGCTTTCAGCAACACATCCAATAATATCACACTGATTGGACTCAAGGTTGGCTCACTCCTGGCTCCAATTAGCTCTTGGAGAAGTCATTAGGCTAGGGGTTCACATACTTTTTCCACCCTGCACTGTGAATGTTTACATGTTATGCTCAATAAACACATGAAAACATATAATGTTTGTGTTGTATTATTTTAAGCAGACTGTGTTTTTCAAATTGTTGTGACTTAGATGAAGATCAGAGCACATTTTATGACCAATTCATGCAAAACTCCACGTAATCCCAAAGGGTTCACATACTTTTTCTTGCCACTGTATATGTGTGTGTGTGTATATAGGTGTGTATGTATATGTGTGTGTGTGTGTATGTATATATGTATGTGTGTGTGTGTATTTATTTATTTATTTATAAAGAATTTTACCAGGAAGGATACATTGAGATTTCTCAATGTGTGTATGTATGTGTGTATATATATATATGTATGTGTGTATGTATATATATATGTATGTGTGTATGTATATATATATGTGTGTGTGTATATATATGAGTGTGTATATATGTGTGTATGTATATATGTGTGTATGTATATATGTTTGTATATATGTGTGTGTGTATGTGTGTATGTATATGTGTGTGTGTATGTGTGTGTGATATATATATATATATAAAATGAACCCATGGATCCCACTGATCCTGCGCAAACAACGAATGATATCTCGAACATTAAAATCTGATCTTTATTATAACATAGAAAAAGAACCACACATACCATAAATAGAAAAAAATTGTGAACAACCCGATAACATAAATAGAAATGATTTGTATCCACATTAAGTTGGGCCACCAGTGACAAAAAAGTTATGTTTATCCAGTCACTAAATCGTTCAAAGATTAGAAAATAGATAATGTAATGAATTTCTTAGCCCTTATGCCCAGCTAATAGATTATCAACACAGTGGCACCAACCAAAAAACATATTTTAAAAACAATCACAATCAAATCCGTCCATTAGCGACAGAATGCACCATTTCCGTTGGAATTATGAGGTTACAGTTTGCACATGCCGATTGCTGTAACCATAGCAATAAAGCACATGCAGTAACCATAGAAAATAGGTTATGGTCAATAATTTGCTGTTGCCCCCTCCTATAGTGAAAATATGTTGTCGATATAAGAATTTAAGTCACTTAGTGTGCACCAATAAAGTCAGCAGTCATATCCACATTATCAGTCCCCAGATATGAAAATTCTAAAATCTGCTAGTGTACACTCAGCAATCAATATTAGAAGGAAAACAGAAAAAGAACGGAATTAACACGTCCGACGCGCGTTTTGCTATGATCTGCTCATCAGGGATGCCTCCTATTGACCTTCTCCTGTTTTGGGGAAGGTTTTGTATTTTGTGTGTGTGTGTGTGTGTGTCTGTGTGTGTGTGTATACGCACACACTATCCTTCAACCACATCATTCTAAATGAAATAAAAGTAGACATTACCAGTGCATTTTCTATTTAGAAGGTTTATGTATATTGTTGTGCCCCATTATAAAATTATTAACTAAATGCAATTTTTTACCTGTTGATTTTATGTAGAAAATAATCAGTTTCTTAGCCACAAATAATTAAAAAAAACGACCTTTTACTAGTTATCGTTTATATTTTGATGGTTAATAAAACAACAAAATCCCTAATCTTCTATATAGAGTCACATAATATATAAAATGCGTTCTGTTGCTGGGCATTGCAGTATGATGGAACAAGCCATTTACTCTTAACATTTTAGCAATGCCCCCGATAGGACAGGAATGGGTAAAATATAAATCCAGGGCACTTGGTGGCAGAGAAATAATGCAACTGCGCCTGGATGGGAGGCAGTGGTGGAGCAATGCCTTACCTGAAAGTTGGTCTTTGGAAGCATCTACAATCCGGACTGTGTTACATGTCAAATTTACAATGATGAGGTCTGTTGGTCGCGCTCCATTGATTATAAAAAAAAATGGTCTGGTGCAGAGGAGGTTGCAAGTACCACCCATGCTGGGGCAACATTCGAAAATGAGAACACGTGTTTCCACTCCAGTATCTTAAAGGATGTCTGCTTGGGGTACTGTACATTTGGGATGACTCTTGTTGTTTACATTGTGGTGGTTTTGGATTGGTCGACGGTTGGACTCTTAGGCTGGAGTCAGACCAGCGCACTTTTAACGTGCGTTCTGGCGCACATAATTACGGCCGCACTAGCAGCAGATGACGGGCAATGACGGCCAATATACGATGTACGGCCGCACAACAGTCTGGCCGTGCAACGCAAGTGGAATTTGAACGCATTTTTCTGAGAACGCTGAACCGCTAGTACTAACGTACTGAGTGCGCAGCTGCGGCATAGCGGCGTGTTTGCGTGATTAGGAGATGTCAGACGCTGCTAATGTCCGGCCTACATAACGTCCAGACGCAAAAAGAGTTTTATTGATGATCCATACAAAATCACGCCCGAAAATGCGCGTCGTCTGACCGTTTTTGCGCATTCCGTGAAAAAATATGTCAATGCGTTCGGACGCACTTTTTCACGTTCGCGGGGAAAAATGCTTTCGTCTGACCCTTGCCTTACTCTTGGCGTGATATGTGGAGAAATTCCAAGCAAGTAGGCCGGAATCCGAATATTTGGAGACATTGCAGAAGGTTACCTGGAGAAAAAGTACAGATCAGAATTATATAAAATACAGATAAGTTTAGTTCTCATACAACATTTATGTGAGGGCAACATACAGCTGTGATACAAGGTACGCAACACAGAAATACAGATATAAAATGCATTTCTTTGCAATAAGAATATATCTTTATTTATGGGGAATTCCCTAAATATTATTACATAGATGAAATAAAAATATACTGAGAAATTAACAAATTTGTAAATAGTTACAGTCATATTTAACATAAAATCGTCGCTTACCAACTGAAGTAAAAAAAAAACTTTGTTGAACTGGTGATGAGATCTGCTTGCAGGGTTGTATTGTTGCAGTAAGTATTTAAAGGCCTGTAGGAGGTGATATGTAAAGGGTCTGTAGGGGGTGATATGTAAAGGTCTGTAGGGGGTGATATGTAAAGGGTCTGTAGGAGGTGATATGTAAAGGGTCTGTAGGGGGTGATATGTAAAGGGTCTGTAGGGGGTGATATGTAAAGGGTCTGTAGGAGGTGATATGTAAAGGGTCTGTAGGGGGTGATATGTAAAGGGTCTGTAGGAGGTGATATGTAAAGGGTCTGTAGGGGGTGATATGTAAAAGGTCTGGAGGGGTGATATGTAAAGGGTCTGTAGGGGGTGATATGTAAAAGGTCTGGAGGGGGTGATATGTAAAGGGTCTGTAGGGGGTGATATGTAAAAGGTCTGGAGGGGGTGATATGTAAAGGGTCTGTAGGAGGTGATATGTAAAAGGTCTGGAGGGGGTGATATGTAAAGGGTCTGTAGGGGGTGATATGTAAAGGGTCTGTAGGGGGTGATATGTAAAAGGTCTGGAGGGGGTGATATGTAAAGGGTCTGTAGGAGGTGATATGTAAAGGGTCTGGAGGGGGTGATATGTAAAGGGTCTGTAGGGGGTGATATGTAAAGGGTCTGTAGGGGGTGATATGTGTAAAGGGTCTATAGGAGTGATATGAAGGATCTGTAGGGGGTGATATGTAAAGGGTCTGTAGGAGGTGATATGTAAAGGGTCTGTAGGAGGTGATATGTAAAGGGTCTGTAGGGGGTGATATGTGTAAAGGGTCTGTAGGAGGTGATATGTAAAGGGTCTGTAGGGGGTGATATGTAAAGGGTCTGTAGGGGGTGATATGTGTAAAGGGTCTGTAGGAGGTGATATGTAAAGGATCTGTAGGGGGTGATATGTAAAGGGTCTGTAGGGGGTGATATGTGTAAAGGGTCTGTAGGAGGTGATATGTAAAGGGTCTGTAGGGGGTGATATGTAAAAGGTCTGGAGGGGGTGATATGTAAAGGGTCTGTAGGGGGTGATATGTAAAGGGTCTGTAGGAAGTGATATGTAAAGGGTCTGTAGGAGGTGATATGTAAAGGGTCTGTAGGGGGTGATATGTAAAAGGTCTGGAGGGGGTGATATGTAAAGGGTCTGTGGGGGTGATATGTAAGGGTCTGTAGGAGGTGATATGTAAAGGGTCTGTAGGGGGTGATATGTAAAAGGTCTGGAGGGGTGATATGTAAAGGTCTGTAGGGGGTGATATGTAAAGGGTCTGTAGGAGGTGATATGTAAAGGGTCTGTAGGGGGTGATATGTAAAAGGTCTGGAGGGGTGATATGTAAAGGGTCTGTAGGGGGTGATATGTAAAGGGTCTGTAGGAGGTGATATGTAAAGGGTCTGTAGGGGGTGATATGTAAAAGGTCTGGAGGGGGTGATATGTAAAGGGTCTGTAGGGGGTGATATGTAAAGGATCTGTAGGTGGTGATATGTAAAGGGTCTGTAGGATGTGATATGTAAAGGGTCTGTAGGGGGTGATATGTGTAAAGGGTCTGTAGGAGGTGATATGTAAAGGGTCTGTAGGAGGTGATATGTAAAGGGTCTGTAGGGGGTGATATGTGTAAAGGGTCTATAGGAGGTGATATGTAAAGGATCTGTAGGGGGTGATATGTAAAGGGTCTGTAGGAGGTGATATGTAAAAGGTCTGGAGGGGGTGATATGTAAAGGGTCTGTTTAGGGGTGATATGTAAAAGGTCTGGAGGGGGTGATATGTAAAGGGTCTGTAGGAGGTGATATGTAAAAGGTCTGGAGGGGGTGATATGTAAGGGTCTGTAGGGGGTGATATGTGTAAAGGGTCTATAGGAGGTGATATGTAAAGGATCTGTAGGGGGTGATATGTAAAGGGTCTGTAGGAGGTGATATGTAAAGGGTCTGTAGGGGGTGATATGTGTAAAGGGTCTGTAGGAGGTGATATGTAAAGGGTCTGTAGGAGTGATATGTAAAGGGTCTGTAGGGGGTGATATGTGTAAAGGGTCTGTAGGGGTGATATGTAAAGGGTCTGTAGGAGGTGATATGTAAAGGGTCTGTAGGGGGTGATATGTAAAGGTCTGTAGGGGTGATATGTAAAAGGTCTGTAGGGGGTGATATGTAAAAGGTCTGGAGGGGGTGATATGTAAAAGGTCTGGAGGGGGTGAGATGTAAAGGGTCTGTAGGGGGTGATATGTAAAAGTCTGTAGGGGGTGATATGTAAAGGCCTGTAGGGGGTGATATGTAAAGGCCTGTAGGGGGTGATATGTAAAGGATCTGTAGGGGGTGATATGTGTAAAGGGTCTGTAGGAGGTGATATGTAAAGGATCTGTAGGGGGTGATATGTAAAGGGTCTGTAGGGGGTGATATGTAAAGGGTCTGTAGGAGGTGATGTGTAAAGGGTCTGTAGGAGGTGATATGTAAAAGGTCTGGAGGGGGTGATATGTAAAGGGTCTGTAGGAGGTGATGTGTAAAGGGTCTGTAGGGGTGATGTGTAAAGGGTCTGTAGGGAGTGATATGTAAAAGGTCTGTAGGAGGTGATATGTAAAGGGTCTGTAGGGGGTGATATGTAAAAGGTCTGGAGGGGGTGATATGTAAAGGGTCTGTAGGAGGTGATATGTAAAGGGTCTGTAGGGGGTGATATGTAAAAGGTCTGTAGGGGGTGATATGTAAAAGGTCTGGAGGGGGTGATATGTAAAATGTCTGGAGGGGGTGAGATGTAAAGGGTCTGTAGGGGGTGATATGTAAAAGGTCTGTAGGGGGCGATATGTAAAGGCCTGTAGGGGGTGATATGTAAAGGCCTGTAGGGGGTGATATGTGTAAAGGGTCTGTAGGGGGTGATATGTGCAAAGGGTCTGTAGCCGCCCGTCTCTTGGGAGGATTTTCATTTACACATTGGGAGTAATTTGTAAACCAGACTACTTTATAAATACGTTTGTCCTCCCTATCCATTAACATATCCTGGTTTGCATATTCTAAAGCAGTGTTTCCCAAACCTGTCCTCAGGACCCACTGATACGCCAGGTTTGCAGGATATATGAAGCACGTAACAGGTGATATGATTTGCTGCTCAGTTATTGCAATATTCAGTCTGCATTTCCCCAAGGTGATCCTTAAAACCTGGCCTGGTTAGGCTGGCGTCAGACGGTACTGACGTCCCTTCTGACGTCCGTCGCAGCAATGAGATGCTGCGACGGGGCCGGCCACATGCTGTTGCGCACGGAGGAATTGCGTGCGCAACAGCGGCCGTGCTGTGTCCATGCAGCAGCCCTCTCCATCAAAGCACTAGGACGTGCGTTGACGGAGCTGCAAAGTGCGATTCTCCATAGGGGGATTGAGCGCCCTAAGCGCGCTCATCGAGGTGGCCAGACAGGTGAGTTGAAGAAACGTCCCCTCTCACGGATGTTCCTTCCGCTCTTCAAATACACTCGTCTGACGCCAGCCTTAAGGGTCCTGAGGACAGGTTTGGGAAACACTGTTGTAAAGCTTTGACAAAAAAATAAATCATCTGTATCATCTTTGTAGACCCCTTTAAAAAGGTCAAGTTAGAACACAAGGGCATATTACATAGTTGGTGCTAACTTAACCAGAGCTGTTGTAAACTTAAAACCTCCATAGGCTATAATGGCTCTGGGAAGTTTACAACAGCTCTGGTTAATATGGCCCAAGATTGGGGTACTTTGATACATATCATGTAACCATAACATAGGACCAAGTCACAGTTTTTCACCAATCAAGATCTGTGTGTTTATGCATAGATTCTGGGCATAAACATAAACACAAAGATCTAGAATGGTGAAAAACTGTGACTTGGTTCTATGTTAGGGTACTTTGATACATATCATGTAACCATAAGTTTGTGTTCTAACTTGAATTTGACACAACACATGCTGTAGCTGTTTCATAGACGGATGCCTGATGAGGACAAACTAAGGGGGTTATGCAAAGAGAGCCGAGCTTGCCACCGAATTGCACGAACAGTGAATTTCGCCGTACGGTGCAATTTCGTAGCCATTCGGCTATTCACAAATCTGGCAATTTGGGAAATTGCCAGCAAAATACAGTGCACATCAGAGGCAGTGAATCTATTCAGAGAAAACAGAACAGCACCGAAATTTGGCGAAATGCCCAGATTTTCAGTGGTGGCCTTAAACCGGCAAATCCCATAGATTTCAAAGTAAAAAAAAAAATCCCTGTTTTTAATTTTTATTCAACCGTTTATTCTTTTCATTTGCATCAAAAAGTCTTATCATTCTTTAAATTTTTTTAGCTGTCTTTCTAGATTTTTTTTGGCAACATTTTTGATTCCAATTTTTTTTAATGGCGTTTTTTTTATTATTCTGTAACAGACCTTTTTACTGTTATTCATAGGACCTTTAATATATTTTTTCCAGGCATTTTCATGTAAATTAGAGCATCGCTATTAATAATATGTTCCTTTATTTATATACAAATCTTTACACAATCATTTTCAAATTCTAAGAAATACACGGTGAGACGTTTGTGATTATTGATGCTGTAACCACAGAGATGAACTCAATAAATATCTTGTACAGCAGCTCCTAGTTGCACAACTTTTGTTTTGCAATCATCCTCTCGTAAGTCTGGTGTCACACATGCATTGTGCGTTTTATGTTGTCCTTTTTGTATTGTTAGTGCGTCACACTACATTTGACTTTTTTGTTTTCTGTTTGTATTTCGTCAGCTGGATTTAATCCCCTTGGGATATGTTCTTACGTAGGTATTCCAAATTTGTTTCAGGGTTATTCAAAGAGAATCGAAAAGCCACCGCACGTTCGGCGACTTTTCGTTCTCTTCAATTCGGTAAGATTTGGCGATCCCTTTTCGGCGACCCTGCGGTGTATTCAGCAAGCACCACAGGGTCCCCGAATTGCAGGGAAAAGTCGCCGAAAACTCACCGCAAAACCCGACGAAGACACACCGAAACCCGCAAAAACATCTGGATTAACCCCGCCGAACACGCCGGAGAACCCCAAATAGGAGCCGATCAGAGCGCAGAGCAGCCGCCGGAAAAACCCCAACACCGCAGACGAATGGAGTGAGAAAAAAAAACCCAGTTTGCTTGAATGTTTGAAAAGTGAAACGCTGTTTGCAAAGAAACTACTGAGCGAAAATGTCTGAAATTTACAAATACATATGTTACAGAAAAAAGAAGAGAAGTTTAAAAAATTTTTTAAATAATCGGAAAAAAGTTTTTTCAAAACAAATCCCGAAAAATGCTTAAAAGATCCTAAAAAAATCTATAATTAAAGAAACTTTTTACAGCAGAATATTATAATCAACGGTTTATTAGTTATTGGATTAAAACAGGAATATTTTTAACATTGAAGCCTATGGGATTCTCCTGAATAAATCTGCCGAATGAAACCACCGAATGGCAGGGCAATTCGGCAACTTTTCACTGCTGGTTTTTGTTCTTTGAATAGACGAAGCATTGCTTCTCTATGGGGATTTCACTGCCCTCGAACAGGCAACGAACAGGCACCGTATGTGCAGGCAATTCGCCAGAGGTTTATTTGGATGAAGAAACTTAGAAAATGTGTGTTTCTGATGCAGTTGCTTGTTCTCAATAGATCCTTAAATCTCAATAAAGCAAACCAGAGATTATCAGAGGAACCAAAGTGATATTATGTGATATAACGTGTGAGCATGGAAGGTGTGAAAACCAATCCCAGTTTGTAAATATCTTTTTAAAGACAGAATAATTAGTCAATTCACTCCTGAAGCTGTAAATTCACACGACATTCTGTCTGTCTGGGTGTACAGTCCTCTGTTGTAAGTAAAAATAAATTGGGACAGAGATTTCTTGTCTTTTTGTTTTCTTTTTCTGTTAATAATCAACCAGTTAAAAGAATAAATGCTCATCCTTTTAGGCTAGTGTCAGACGAGCGTCTTTGGAGAGCGGAAGGAACGGGCGTAAGAGTGGACCGTGGACGTTTCTTCCACTCAACGCCCGTCTGGCCGCCTCACTCTGCACTCAACATTGCAAAGCGCGATCCTCCTATGGAGAATTGCACTTTGCACCTCCGTCAACGCGCGTCCTAGCGCTTTGTCGGAGAGGCTTGGATAACAGATGCTTGTTGCACACGCATTTTGTGCGCATGCACAAGCGTGTGATCGGCCACGTTGCATCGTCAAAATGGTGCGACGGACGCCGGTAAGCATGTCAGTATGGGCGCACATA
Source organism: Leptobrachium leishanense (assembly GCA_009667805.1). Classification (NCBI taxonomy): domain Eukaryota; kingdom Metazoa; phylum Chordata; class Amphibia; order Anura; family Megophryidae; genus Leptobrachium; species Leptobrachium leishanense. The sequence continues at coordinate 35,100,110 of CM019074.1, read as the reverse complement.
GCGCGCTCGTCTGACGCCAGCCTTAAAGGGACAATACTACCACTTACATAAGGCTGCGGTCACCCGAGCGCACATTTTGCGTCCGTCTGACCGCACTGTTTACTGTCCGTCTTAGCATTTCAAAGGAGTCAATAGAGAACAACACACAAAGCACGTGCGCTCTTTTTCAGGCAGGGCAACACATGTTGCAACGGACGCCAAAATGGCATTGATGTGAAAAAGCCACAACGAACGTAGAGAAACTCCCGCATATAGCTTTTTCTTTTTCGCGACGTCAGTCAAAACTAACTGATACAATGTAGGCCGGGGTCAGACGAGCGTTTTTCAGATCGGAAGGAACGTCCGTGAGAGTGGGCGTTCCTTACACTCTGACACCCGTCTGGCCACCTCCTCTTATGGAGAATCGTGCTTTGCAGCCCTGTCGAACGCGCCTCATAGCGTTTCGATGGGGAGGCTTTCAGCACGTCCGCTGTAGTGAACGCAATTCGTGCCCGCGCTACAGCATTTGGTCGGCCTCGTCGAAACATCACAAAGCTGCGACGGGCGTCGGAATGCACGTCAGTACAGGCGCACATAGTGCGCTCATCTGACACTGGCTGTAACCACAATCTCATCCGTTTTACATCCGTTTCAATGGACGCAATGTGCGCAATCAGTGCGCTTGTGTGACTGCAGCCTAAGCTGTACCTAGAATACTTTTGCATTACAAATAAGACCACATTATAAAACATATACTGCTGTTTTTTTTCTTTGTTTGAATTAATTGCATGTATAAAGGAAAAATAAATCTCTTGTTTCCATTGTGTGTATTTTTTACCATGATGCAACATTTACCAAAAGTTTTGCTTTGTGGCTCTTGTTTATTTAATCTACTTTATTTAACAGATAATGAGGTGGAGGAGTGTATGTTTAGATAAGGTGACAGGAGGTCTGTTGTTCTCCAGGCTAACTGGGATAAGATCTTGCAGCTGAATGAGATAAAACAGGGAGCTTAAAAGACTTCTAATCTACCCCTGGTGATGTCCTTTGAATACATCCCACACAATACAATGATTTGAGTCGGTGACTGACCCATTCACTCCTTTCTATGGCCAAAGCCAAACAGTGAGGAGCAAGTGATGGGAAGATACTATAGGGGGGCAGTTTACAACACAAAAGATTACACAATGGATGCACCCAGTGACACATATAGAGGAAAATATCACACAATGGATGCACCCAGTGACTCCTATAGAGGAAAATATCACATAATAGATGCACCCAGTGACACATATAGAGGAAAATATCACACAATGGATGCACCCAGTGACACATATAGAGGGAAATATCACACAATGGATGCATCCAGTGACACATATAGAGGGAAATATCACACAATGGATGCACCCAGTGACACATATAGAGGAAAATGTCATTAACCCTAACATAGAAGAGAAAAACAAAGCACATGTAAGATATCAGCAACGTAAAATAAACACAATAAGAACATTTCATTGTTTTTGGTGGTAGCGGCCCTTTAGTACATCGTGACCTTTTCTTCCTTAATTGAGTGAAACACACTGCGCTATATTTTGCCTGTATATTATGTTTTGGGTTTTCCCTCCTCGTTGTTAATGTTGTTGGTAATGTTTTGTGTGACCCCATTGAACGTTTTGGTTTATTATGATTTCTGTGTATTTTTAAGTGAGCTTACACTGGGTGGGGCGCAGCACTGCATCTGTTTTTCGTTTTATCGATTTGGCACGGAATTTGCAAATTATCACTACTTTATTTTCAACGGGAAAAAAAAACACAATATGTTATAAAATCACAATAATTACAAAATTGGAACCTGGTTGTAGGGATTTCGACCCAAACCCCCATAAAACTAATCCTTAGCTTTAGTTGTATATGATCTAGCATATCCTCCATTGGCTTTTACTCGAATCAAAGGCAAAATAGCCCGATTAACCCTTTTGCACTACATGCCGTGCTATCTCAGTCACAACAAAGGATCCCTAGATGACGGTTGAATGTCATAGCACATCATACACCAAAGAGGGTTATACTTGCTGCTTCTCCACTCCAGGATAGTTCTGGCATCGCCAACAGACTTCGATGTGAGGCATGTCAACCTGTCACACTGTAGCTAAGTATGCTTGCTGTGACTGGCTGTCGCGTCAACTACATGGTATTGTGCCTTAAAATGCATTCTTGGTCACCAGACATGAACACCCACAATCACGAAGGTGGTTAATGTCACTTTTCTTAACATTATGACCTACAGAATGGATTTCCCAATTCCACCTCCATATTTCCACACCAGTAATAGTTTAAAAGGCTGCCCTTACCTGATTTATTCCTTGTTTCATTGGCTGGTATAATTTCGAATGACTCTTGGGACCGTAAGGCGAGGATTTTGGACACCCGATGCCGGAGCATGACAGATTACAGCCGCTTGCTTTCTTAGCTGAGCTTGAGCAATGCTCCTTGGTGGACTGATCTCCAGGTGAGTCCTTATCTCCATGCTGGTGGTTATCACAGGTGCTGCTATGCCTCCACTGACTGTAACTGTGCGATGATGTGGGTGGAAGCGGCATTTTTGGTCCGATTATGCATGAGATACTTTTTGCAAAGGCAGCGACTTGAGGAGACGTCCAGTACTGAGACATTGTTGGCGTCACTAGAGAATTAAAAAAAAGCATGATTCATACACATTAGTATGGATATAAATCCATATTTCTTTCTTTCATGTGACCCCATAGCCAGTTTTCTGCAATCTAACTCGTACATAGTTTACAAGCAGTAATTTCATGTTGTTGTTAGTTGCGAAGTCGTGTCCGACGCATCGCGACAACGTTCCTCCAGGCCTTCCTATCCTCTACCATCTTCTGGAGCCCATTTAAGCTCACGCCTACTGCTTCATACTACCTCCTTAAATGATATATGTCAGGGGTCAGCAACCTCGGCCCTCCAGATGTTTGGAAACTACAAGGGTTAATCAAAGACCACAGAAATTTCAGTGCTCTTTCGTTCGGCGTACTTTGGTGCAAATCGGTGATTCAAGTTCAACAACCCTGCGGCGAATACAGTATTCACTGCAGGGTCCCCGAAGTGCGTCAAACGGGTGCTGCTGGTCAGCCTGGTGAATGTTGGCGAATGCAGCCAAAAACAGCCGATGGTCCGCCGAACTGACCACCGCACGCTGCCGATGACAGAGAATCAGCCGCCGAACTGAGGGAGGAGGGGGTGATAAAAACTGCTATTCTTTAAAAGGCGTTTAAAACAATGAAAATGCATGGAAATAATAAAAAAAGGTCCAATAAAAAAAATATTAAAACAGTCTGTTACAAAATAAAAAAAAAAAAACGCCATTGTCTCGCTATCGCGCATGCGCACTGGGGGCCGAGGCAGGTTGGTAGCATTATCCAGCCAGGGAGAAAAATGGATCCAGAGATTGTACCAAAGATAGAGGAAGAGGACGAGACGTACGCAAGTAGCAGTCAAGAGTCTCAGCAGAGTGACCTGCCCAACGCCAGCACTGATACTGGCTCTCCAGGTGGACATGTACCAAAAGATTCTCCCGTATCGCCTTCAATTGATGAGGTGTCACAGTCTACTTATCCAAGAGAAAGACTTAGGAAACGGAAAAAGGCCTTGCCTGTCGATGATCCCAACAAGGACTTCCTGCAAGATTGGGACCAACAAAACCAGCCAACAGATCCCGAAGATCCAACCGAAAACAAGAATAGCTCCGTGGAAACCAAGGACGCAGAATTTCGATTATACGGAAAAAACGTACAGGTCGCACAAAGAAAAGTACAGGGAAAGGTATCAAACGGTCAATGGATATCACCAAGGTTACCATTCAATACACTCCGTACAAGCCACAGAAACAGTTCATATGTTCAGATTGCGGAAGAACATTCATTTCCACATCCCAGCTGATCATACATCAGAGGTCCCACACCGGGGAGAGGCCTTTTGAATGTGCCACGTGTGGTAAATGCTTTATGAGGAAGTCATCACTTATGATTCATGAGAGGGTCCACACTGGAGAGAGACCTTACCCGTGTGAAGCCTGCGGCAAGAGGTTCACTACCAGCGCGGCTCTAACCACCCATAAAAGAATCCATACCGGAGAGAGGCCATATGTATGCTGTGAGTGCGGCAAAAGCTTCACCAGCAACTCCTCCCTGTTCATTCATAACCGAACGCACAGAAGAGAAAGGCCATACATATGTGTGGAATGCGGTAAAACATTCTCCTGCACTTCCGCTTTGGTTATCCACAAGCGATCACACACGGGCGAGAAGCCGTTCACATGCGAAATGTGCGGGAAGAGATTCGCCGATAACTCCAGACTTGTCAAACACAGAACGACTCACAAGGGCGACTGGGCGCACGTGTGTGCCGTGTGCGGAAAGGGTTTCACGTGCCAGTCTAACATGGTGATTCACCACAGGTCCCACACGGGGGAGAGGCCCTACGAATGTAACAAATGTGACAAGCGTTTCGCCAAAACCAGGGATCTTAAGAGGCACCTGCAAGCTCACACCGGGGAAAGACCGTTTGCGTGCTCCGAATGCGGCAAGAGGTTTATACACAAGTCCCACCTTACCACCCATCTGAAAACCCACGCAACGCAAATAATTATCCCTTGAACAAAGATCTTTTGGCTCAAAAGTGAACCGCAAGACCCGGACGACCTAAAAATCAACGGGTCCCAAAGGTAGCTTCCAGCTGTTGTACCCCTACAACTTCCATGATGTTTCGCCTTCCTTGTACAACAGCTGTAGGAGGTACCTTCACCACTTCTGACCAAGAACCACCTGGTGACACTTTCTCTTGTCGTGTCTAGAGCCTTTTGGAAGAAGAAACTCCTTTATTAAAAGAATGCATCAAACAGCGAAGCTTCGGATTTCCTTTTTGTTCTTTATATGTGCGCAGTTGTTCGGTACTTTGCACAGAGGGATCGCGATCATGTTACATGCCGTCAAGTTGCATTGAGATCGCTTTGGTCAAGCAGCATTTTAAACTAAGGCTGTGGTCAGACCAGCGCATTTTTAACGTGCGTTCTGGCGCACTTAATCACGGCCGCACTAGCAGCAAATGACGGGCAATGACTGCCAATATATGAAGTACGGTCGCACGAAAGTCCGGCCGTGCAACGCAAGTGGAAAATGAACACATTTTTTCGAGAACGCAGAACCTCTAGTACGGACGTACAGAGTGCGCTGCGTCCGCTAGCGGTGTGTGTGCGTGATTTGGAGATGTCAGACCCTGCTAATGTCCGGCCAACATAACGTCCAGACGCAAAAAGTTTCCTGGTTTGGATTCGTAAAACATCACGCACGAAAATGCGCATCGTATGACCGTTTTCGCATATTCCGTGAAAAAATACATCAATCCGTTCGGACGCACTTTTTTACGTTCGCGTGTAAAAATGCTTTCGTTTGACCCTAGCCTAAAACGGCTTTATTACCGAATCGCAATTTTTTTTTTCTTTTTGGGGCCACGGTAAACTGAAAGGGTAGTTTCTGAGCACTGAGGATGACATCAGCGTTTTTCGGGATTAATCAGTAGTGAATGCTGTTGACTGACTAGCTTCAAAACACTTATTAAAGCCGTAGTTGATGATAAAAAAATAAAAACGCCATTAAAAAAAATGGGATTCAAAAATTTTGCCTAAAAAATATCCAGAAGAAGACCCTAAAAAATAAATAGGCTTTTTGCTGAAACTGAAAAGAATAAGGCTGGGGTCAGACGAGCGTGATTTCTACGGACTGTACGTCCGTGCAGTACGGACATCGTCAGTACGGATGACGCAGTAGTGGTCACACAGTCCGTTTTTTCACTGAAGTTATTTTTTGACGGATGTAGGAGGGGAAAATAAATTACAATGAAAAAACATTCTGTCCGTCAAAAATGCTGGACGTATAAATGCAGTCCGTCTGACCTCGCTCCATCACTCACACACAAAGCTATGCAGACGTTGTGGACGTGGCGCACTCCGCACGTCCGTTCTAGCAGTATTACGTTCTTGCCTAACCTGCGTCCGTTTGCCGCGGCCGTTGTGCGTCCGCAGTTCAGTGCGGACGTACTTCATGTGTCAGGCTCCAATGGACTTACTTTCATGCTATCACGGACGTACTTTTAGGCGCAATCACGGACGTGAACACTACGCTCGTCTGACCCCAGCCTAAGAGGTTGGATAAAAAAAATAATACACAGTAATATTTTTTTACATTGAATCCTATGGATTCGCCTGTTTTAAACCTGTTGAACTGAAGCACTGATAATCTAGGCATTCCTCTAGCATTTCGGTGCAGTTCGGCGTTCTATGAATAGAATAACCATTACTTCTCTATGGGACAATTTCACTGCCGGCAAAGGTCGCTGAATTTTGAGAGAGCTGCACCCTATTTCACTGGCAATTCAACAGCATTCGGCGAACTGACAGTTTTCTGAATAAACGGACTGCCACGAAATTGCACCATATCGGGAAAATCAAAGTTCGGTGCAATTCAGTGACAACTTCGGCGCTTATTGAATAACCCCTTTGATCTCCCATTAGACTGACTGAGCATCATGGGAAATATACAGGGTTATTCAAAGAGAATCGAAAATCACCGCACGTTCGGTGACTTTTCGTTCTCTTCAATTCGGTGCGATTCGGTGAACCCATTTCGGCGACCCTGCTGTGTATTCAGCAAGCACCACAGGGCCGTCGTAGTGCAGGGAAAAGCCGCCACAAACCTGACGAACACTCACCGCAAAACCCAGGCGAATGCACACCGAAACCCGCAAAAACATCTGGATTAACCGCGCCAAACACGTCGAAGAAATACGAGCAGAAGCCGATCACAGCGCAGAGCAGCCGCCGGAAAAAGCCGGACACCGCAGACGAATGGAGTGAAAAAAACCAAACAGTACGCTTGAATGTTTGAAAAGTGAAACTACTGAATGAAAATGTCTGAAATTTACATATAAGATCCAATGAATGATAATAAAAAGGGCTGTTACAGAAAAAAGAAAAAACGATTTAAAAAAAAAAAGGAAAAAAAATGTTTGCAAAAAATCCCTAAAAGATCCTAAAAAATCTAAAAATAAAGAGATTTTTTACTGCAGAATATTGTAATCAACGGTTTATTAGATATTGTATTAAACAGGAATATTTTTAACATTGAAGCCTATGGGATTCGCCTGAATAAACCTGTCGAATTAAACCACCGAATAGCAGGGCAATTCGGCAACTTTTCACTGCTGGTTTTTGTTCTCTGAATAGACGAAGCATTGCTTCTCTATGGGGATTTCTCTGCCCTCGAACAGGCACCGAACAGGCACCGTAAGTGCAGGCAATTCGCCAAGATTTGGTGAATTGCCTGCTCTCTGAATAGCCGAGTGGCCAGGAAAGGTAACCGTACGCTGAATTTCAGCGTTCGGTTACCTTTCGCCAGCAATTCGGAGCTCTTTGAATAACCCTGATAGTTCCAAAACATCTGGTGGGCCAAGGTGGCTGACTCCTGATCTATGACAACTTAAAACACCGGACATATGACGGCACGGTGTGCTCTCCTAAACTTGTTGTTCCCATTGATCCTCAGAATTTAAAAAAATGGCAAAATGTAACTCATTAAAAAAAACTTTATACAAACCACTATTTTGTTATTTGTAACTTTATCGACTATTTATATTTTCCAGTAAATAAATATATTTGCGTTCTAAAAAAATCAACAACAACAACAACAACAAAAACACACTTTTGAACGTACAAACATTCACATCAATAACACAAAAAATAAATAGCAATTATGGGCCAGTTACCTTCAGGTCTCGAGGTGATCTGATCATACGTTGGTACAGGTAGAAGGTGATGTCTTTCTAGGTGTCTTGGCACAGTATTTATGTACTGTTGGGAGGAAACCTGGAAATGTCTGGACAATGGACAGTACCCGGGGGGTGTGGAGTGCCTTTCACACTGACATTTCTGTGATGCAATTCTTTGATATGTTTATCAAATCTACGAATACAATGGTCTGTTCTTAAATTTGAATTAAATTAAAACGTATATACGCCCTTCGCTCTTGTTTCTAAAGTTTATGTAAGGTTTTATATTTACATTTTAACCCTTTCACTGCTGAGGACGTGTGGGGAACGTCCTCATTGACTCCTAAGGAAAGATGGGGGGTTCCTTTGAACCCCGATATCTCCCACCTGTTGGCAGCTAGCAGGATCATGTTTGATATCTTTAGAAAGGCCAGCGCATGGCCTTTCCAATGATACCAAATATGACCATGTTTAAAGTAAAGAAAAAAATAAATAAAAGTAATAATAGAAAAACGTGATTTTTTTTTTAAGATGTGAAATGGCTCAGCAGTGAAGGGGTTAAAAGAAAAGGTCATTATGCTTATTTCAACAGAATGGTAGCTTTAAAAATAAAATGTATTGAAATTTAATGACATATGGTGCTAAAATATATATATATACAACATGCCAAGAGTAAGTGCAAACATGGAGACTTGCTCATTGAAACGTAAGGTTAATTAATCTTTATTTTACCACTCTCAGTGCCATCATGGATACACGTGTGTGTGTGTACATATCTATTTATCATATGCATATACAGGGTGTCCATAAAGTCTCTTTACAATTTCATAATTTTATTACAAAGGCAAATGAAAAGACAAGTGAAAATTATTGCAAAATGAGACGTATAGATTTAAGTTTTTTTTGCCTCATTTAATACACCTCTATATGGGCACCATTAGTTGCACAAAGCACATCAAGACGGTACTGGATTTCTTGCCGTGTTGGCTGTAGCATCCCCTCATCAATGGCGCTAGTGATCCTCTGCTTTAGATTAGTGACGTCCCGTACTTTGTTCCATACACCGTATCTTTAACATAACCCCATAGAAAGAAGTGGAGGGGAGTGATATCTGGTGAACGAGGTGGCCAGGGAATTGGGCCATCCCTTCCAATCCACCGCTCTGGAAATGTTTCATTTAGGACATTTAACAGTACGTCATTCATCAACAGGATACCTGAAATACACGGATGCGATGTGATAAAAAGGCTTGATAACCACTGAGTACAAAGAACAAATATGAAGAAGATATCTCATCATTTGCCTTTGTAATAGATTTTTGAAATTGTAAAGAGACTTTATCGACATCCTATATATGCACACACTGCCTGGTAAAAAAAAAAAGTCACATGCTCTACTATTTGGTAGTGCCAACTTTTGCTGCGATTCCGGCACGCATTCGCCATGGCATCGTTTGGATAAGCTCGTGCAATGTCACAGCATTTATTCCCATCCAGAGTCGCATTCATTTGTGGTCAATATCTTGTATTGATGATGGGAGAGTCGCGGCGCTGCGTAAAGTCTTCTCCAGCACATTATCCCAAAGATTCTCAATGGGGTTAAGGTCTGGACTGTGCGGTGGCCAATCCATGTGTGAAAATGATGTCTCGTGCTCCCTCAACCACTCTTGCACAATTTGAGCCCGATGAATCCTGGCATTGCCATCTTGGAATATGCCCGCTGTGCCATCAGGGAAGAAAAAACCCATTGATGGAAAAACCTGCTCATTCAGTATATTCAGGGAGTCACATGACTTCACTTTTTGAGCGCATAACGTTGCTGAACCTAGATCTGACCGAATGAAGCAAATCCATCTTATTTGTTTAGTTAAATCCAGGCGGCGACATTTTTCTTCGGCCAGGCAGTGTGTGTATATATAGAGTATATGTTAATTTTGATAAAGTGCAAATTGAATATATTAATATGTGTCTTATTTGTAATAGGGTGACATTGCTTGGTTATATGGTAACAATGTTTCCCGCAGAGACAAGATGTGTAAACAGTCCTGCTCCCAAGAGCTTACAATCTTAGGCGAAAGCAGTATTAACGTGCGTTTAACCGCACTAACGTGCGTTTAGCCGCACTTAATCACGGCCGTGCTAGCAGCAAATGATGTCCAATGCCGGGCAGCATATGAAGAACGGCCGCACAAAAGTGCGGCCGCGCAACGCAAGTGGGAAACAAACGCATTTTTTCGAGACCGTCAAACCGCTAGTACTGACGTACAGAGTGCGCTGCGTCCGCATAGCGGCGTGTGTGCGTGATTAGGAGACGTCAAACGCTGCACCATATCCGGCCAACATCACGTCCAGACGCAAAAAGTGTTTTATTGATGATCCGTACAAAATCACGGATGAAAATGCGCATTGTATGACAGCTATCGCGTATTCCGTGAAAAAATACGTCCATTCGTTCGAACGCACTTTTTCACGGACAACGCGAAAGATGCGTTAGTCTGACCCTAGCCTTATGGTGGAAAAGATAAAAAGGAATAGTCTTAGTACAAATACAGCGTTATCCCTCTTGTTCTCCTCCACCCCAACTCCTCTGACTTTGAGGTTTTCTAACAGTAATTAATCTTTGTGTGTGCATCACGTCGAGGATGACTGGGATGTAGTATGAGACGTCTGTACAGGGGAAGTTTTAATGCCATTATAAATGAATTACTGATGTCAGAGCAGCTGGGGGGGAGTGAGGATATGAAAGAATAATTTAGTCTGGTGATTGGCACCGTTTCTGAGATCACACTCTAATAGCATTAAGGATGTCTTTATTTTACACATTTATAATCCAGTTAATAACTAGCAGCCACTTCCTAGCAAGAGGAAACACTGCAAACCTGTGATGCGAACATCGACGTATAAAAATAAACATCTACAAAATAATAATATTGCAACTTTCTGTAAATGTTTTTTTTAATCACAGATGGATTGGTAATAAAAGCCGGAGACGGTAGAGCTGCCCGTTCTATCTGAAGATAAGACCACGACCTTTGCTTTCACGCCGCGATTATTATCTATCTTTTAGTGGTTTCCAAGCCTGGTCATCAGGTCCCCCTAACAGGCCAGGTTTGCAGATATCTGAAGCACAGCACAGGTGTTATGATTTGCTGCTCAGTGATTGCAGGATTCAGTCTGCATTTCCCCATGGGAACCCTTAAAGCCTGTCCTGTTAGGGGGTCCTGAGGAACAGGTTTGGGAAACATTGATCTACATGATAAGTGAAAAGTAACAGTGTTATTCAAAGAGAATCGAAAAGTCACCGCACGTTCGGTGACTTTTCGTTCTCTTCAATTCGGTGCAATTTGGCGATCCCATTTCGGCGACCCTGCGGTGTATTCAGCAAGCACCACAGGGCTGTCGTAATGAAGGGAAAGGCCTTCCGCAAACCTGCCGAACACTCACCGAAAAACCCAGGCGAGCGCACACAGAAACCCGCAAAAACATCTGGATTAACCCCGCCGAACTCGCCAAAGTGCAGAGCAGCCACCAGAAAAACCCGACACCGCAGACGAATGGAGTGAAAAAAAAAAACAGAAATGTTTGAAAAGTGAAACGCTGTTTGCAAAGAAACTACAGAACGAAAATGTCTGGAATTTACACATAAGATCCAATGAATGATAATAAAAAGGGCTGTTACAGAAAAAAGAAAAAACGATTTAAATAAAAAAACGGAAAAAGAAATTTTGCAAGAAAGTCCTGAAAAATGCCTAAAAGATCCTAAAAAAATCGGAAAATAAAGAGTCTTTTTACTGCAGAATATTATAATAAACGGTTTATTAGATATTGCATTAAAATGGGAATATTTTTAACATTGAAGCCTATGGGATTCGCCTGAATAAACCTGCCGAATTAAACTAGCGAACAGCAGGGCAATTCGGCAACTTTTCTCAGATGTTTTATGTTCTCTGAATAGATGAAGCATTGTTTCTCTATGGGAATTCACTGCCGTCGAACAGGCAACGAACAGGCACCGTATGTGCAGGCAATTCGCCAACATTTGGCGAACTGCCTGCTCTCTGAATAGCCGAATGGCCAGGAAAGTTAACCGTACCCTGAATTTCAGCGTTCGGTTACCTTTTGCCAGCAATTCGGATCTCTTTGATTAACCCTGTAAAGAAACGCCAAATATTAGATTGGCAACTTCATTATTATTTCATCAACGATATAAAGGCTGTACAAATGGCATGTGTTACCCCGCACCTCTGCCACCTCGATTGTAACAAGCGCGCACTGTGTTTTAACATATTTTACAGGTTTTTGATGGATTCTTGACGTTTTCCTGTTAAATATCTCGGCTGTGTTTGATTTCGGAATGGTTCCAAGATGAATGAAATTAGGCAAGACGCCATAAATTGTGAACGAATCTCCATGCTGATTGATTTGGGTTCTGACAAGTTTATACGTTTAGGGTATTTAATTGTAGCGTCTGATTTAAACCCCGTGTTCACCATGTGATCCGCACTGCTTTATGGGAACATGTATTTTAATTACGTGTGTTTTCTTCGGTTCTCTCTAAGGCTGGGGTCACTTGGGTTGGGTATCTTCTGAGAACAGAAGGAACAGCCGTGAGAGTGGACGTTCCATCCGCGCTGACACCCGTGTGGCCACCGCACTGATCGCGGTTTGTAGACCCATCTACTACTGTCGTAGCTTTTTGACGGGGAGTCTGAAATCACGTCCGGTGGTAGTACGCACGACTAGTTCGCACGCTACACCGTGTGGCCCTCTCCGTCGAGCCGTCACAAAGCTGCAATGGACGCAGGGAAGAGCGGTCACATAGACCCTCTCGGTGCGCTCGTGTGACCGCAGTCTTCTGGGATTCCTGAGTATTTCCATGAAACGATTATCATTTTGTAATGATCGGAGGGTTTGTGCTTTTAGAGAAACTAATTTGGAAAGTGAGTGGTTTCACTTGCAGGAAGGTGTGATAAGGTGATCGTTGCGTGCTGCCGCAAGTATCACCTCTTGGAGTCCATAGGACTCCATGGAGGTTTGCACTTCCTGGCTGTGAGATTTCACTCTCACGAGATCGTGCACTGCCACAGAAGGAGACTGGAGACTATTTGTCCCCTGTCTCACTCTGCTTATGGTGACGATAAGCGGCGGATCGGGCCACCGTTAACGCCGCGGGATGAGAGGTGAGTACCGGATTTATTTGCGCAGGTTTAGGGGCTAAATGATTTTGCAAATGCAGAATTATTTAGCGTCAGTAGCTAAAATTTTGCCTTGCGCATCGCTGCATTAATCAGCTTTAACACTTTGTAATAACTTACTTATCTTAATGCTATTTACTGGTTGCGCTCCCTGTATTAAGTATAGGGTGCGCAAAGTATAGTAAGCTTGCGCAATCACCGATGCGCTATCAGGGTTATTCAAAGAGATCCGAATTGCTGGAGAAAGGTAACCGAACAGTGAAAATCAGCGTACGGTTACCTTTCCTGGCCATTCGGCTATTCAGAGAGCAGGCAATTCGCCAAATCCTGGCGAATTGCCTGCACATACGGTGCCTGTTCGGTGCCTGTTCGAGGGCAGTGAAATCCCCCATAGAGAAGCAATGCTTCGGCTATTCAGAGAACACAAACCAGCAGTGAAACGTTGCCAAATTGCCCTGCCATTCGGTGGTTTCATTCGGCGGGTTTATTCTGGCGAATCCCATAGGCTTCAATGTTAAAAATATTGCCGTTTTAATTCAATGTCTAATAAATTGTTCATTATAATATTTTGCAGTAAAAAGTCTCTTTGTTTTTAGATTTTTTTAGGATCTTTTAGCCATTTTTGGGGATTTTTTGCAAACCTTTATCCTCCTTTTTTTTTTTTTAAATCGTTTTTTCTTTTTTCTGTAACAGCCTTTTTTATTATCATTCATTGGATCTTATATGTAAATCCCAGACATTTTCGCTCAGTAATTTCTTTGCAAACAGCGTTTCACTTTTCAAACATTCAAGCGTACTGTTTTTTTTTTTCTTCACCTCCTTTGTCTGCGGTGTCGGGTTTTTCCGGCAGCTGCAATTGTGCTCTGATCGGCTCCTGCTCGGGTTTCTTCGGCAGGGTTAATCCAGATGTTTTTGCGGGTTTTGGTGTGCATTTGCCCTCGTTTTGCGGTGAATGGTCGGCAGGTTTGCGGCGACTCCATGCATTGTGGTGGCCCTGTGGTGCTTGCTGAATACACCGCAGGGTCGCCGAAATGGGATCGCCAAATCTCCCCAAATTGAAGAGATCAAAAAGTCACCGAACGTGCGGTGGCTTTTCGATTCTCTTTGAAAAACCATGTATGTGATTTCATACTAGTTTGGCGTCAGAAGGTAATACGGGTCACTTATCCTGGCGATAACGTTTACCTATCCGAAAGTCAGCTTTCACTGGGGATTAGTGCGCCAAGTTAGGTGGTTTGAAATCTGTTAAAATCTATAAATTGTGAGTTTTGAGATGGCCGAAACGTTGTGTACTTTATTCATTCTTTCGCCGCATGTTGGAAGAAGAAAGAATAAGATTTAAACGGCGAATAAGGAATCAGTGAGTGTGGCCTATGTTTTGCTTGTGAGTTGATGTGGGACAGCGGATCCCTTAATAGAGCTCCCAAATGCCTAAGGCTGGGGTCAGACGAATGTGCGTTGAGCCGCATTTTATTACGCCCATAGTAGCAGCAAATGACGTCCAATGACGGCCAATATACAAAGTACGGCCGCACGAAAGTTCGGCCGCACAACGCAAACGAATGCATTTTTTCGAGAACGTGGAACCGCTAGTACTGACGCAACGAGTGCGCTGCGTCGGCATAGCGGCGTGTGTGCGTGATTAGGAGACGTCAGACGCTGCACCTGTCCGGCCAACATAACGTCCATTTGTTTTTTTATAGCTCCATCAAAAAATATGGCCGACATTGAGCATCGTATGACCGCTATCGCGTCTTCCATGAAAAAATGCGTTCAGACGCATCAACGCACTTTTTGACGGTAGACGTGAAAAATGCGTTCGTCTGACGGCTGGCCGTCCACTGGATCCGTAGTCGGACGACCGACTTTTTTCGTCAGACCATGGACGACGTCGGTCGTCCGACCAGGTCAGACTAGGGTCGTCCACTGCGTGCGATCTGTCGTGTGACCACAGACGATCCAAATCTAAATCAGAGGTGGAGTGCAGAGGCTGCCAAAAGCAGAATGAACTGGTTTTACATACAAAAACAAGTTCATTCTGTTTTTGGAACCAGTGCAGTCCTCTTTTTTTTTGCTACTATTATTTTTACTATGCGCTTTGTCTGTAAAGCTGTCAAACTATCCCCTAAATTAGGGCATGACGCCAACACTTCAGTGCCGTACTGCGTTCTGATATTCCTTCTCTCTGCCGCTGCAGATTGCCGATGTGCAGCGATCTGCAGCAAACTGCACCATATTTCGCCATCATTTTTACAGTACGAACAGCAACAAAGTTGCACCGTATGGGGAAATTCAACATCCAGTGCCCTTCGGGAGGCATGTCAGTACTTAGTAAATAATCCCCTTTGCGTAGCAGCACCGCTAGTCCCACCATGTTACACAGAGTCCCAACACGCAGAAAGATGTTTTGGTAAACTTGCATCATGTCTGCACAATTTATTTTCAACTAGGTGGAAAGCCTGCCCAGAGGGCAGTCTATTGTTTTTGTTGCCAGCTCAGAATTCATGTCCACATAGTTTTTTTTCAATGTCCTATCCAAGAGTATATCTCTCTATAAATGCGTTTGTAATGCGTCCATCGCCATCCCATCCCATCCGCAACAGGAGGGCCAACTGAGCAGCTCTGATGGGTGCGCGCACAGCTGAAAGTGCATTACAAAGGCATTTATATATTAGAACAGGTTCCTCTTCCCTCTTAGATTGTAAACTCACGAGAACAGGACCGTCAGATTGTAAACTCACAGGAACAGGACCCCTTAGATTGTAAACTCGTGGGACCCCTTAGATTGTAAACTCATGGGACCCCGTAGATTGTAAGCTCATGGGACCCCTTAGATTGTGTTGGACTTGGACGGGCATTTATTTTGTAGCGTATACATTATGCGTATATTTAATTTATGGATTTATATAATGGCACGTGGTATGCATGGCATGTCAGGCTGGAATATAGGCACACTGGTATTATGAGACACTGGTATTATGCATGCCAGACTGGTAATATGGCTGGCAGACTGGTAATATGGCTGGCAGACTGGTATTATGCATGGCAGACTGGTATTGTGCATGGCAGCCTGGAAATATGGCTGGCAGACTGGTATTGTGCATGGCAGACTGGTAATATGGCTGGCGAACTGGTAATATGTCTGGCAGACTGGTATTGTGCATGGCAGACTGGTATTGTGCATGGCAGACTGGTATTAAGGCTGGCAGACTGGTATTGTGCATGGCAGACTGGTATTAAGACTGGAAGACTGGTAATATGCCTGGCAGACTGGTATTGTGCATGGCAGACTGTTATTGTGCATGGTAGACTGGTATTGTGCATGGTAGACTGTTAATATGGCTGGCAGACTGGTATTATGCATGGCAGACTGGTATTGTGCATGGCAGACTGGTATTAAGGCTGGAAGACTGGTATTGTGCATGGTAGACTGGTAATATGGCTGGCAGACTGGTATTATGCATGGCAGACTGGTAATATGGCTGGCAGACTGGTATTGTGCATGGCAGACTGGTATTGTGCATGGCAGACTGGTATTAAGGCTGGCAGACTGGCATTGTGCATGGCAGACTGGTATTGTGCATGGCAGACTGGTAATATGGCTGGCAGACTGGTATTATGCATGGCAGACTGGTATTAAGGCTGGCAGACTGGTATTGTGCATGGTAGACTGGTATTAAGGCTGGAAGACTGGTATTGTGCATGGTAGACTGGTAATATGGCTGGCAGACTGGTATTATGCATGGCAGACTGGTAATATGGCTGGCAGACTGGTATTATGCATGGCAGACTGGTATTGTGCATGGCAGACTGGTATTAAGGCTGGCAGACTGGTATTGTGCATGGCAGACTGGTATTAAGGCTGGAAGACTGGTATTGTGCATGGTAGACTGGTAATATGGCTGGCAGACTGGTATTATGCATGGCAGACTGGTAATATGGCTGGCAGACTGGTATTGTGCATGGCAGACTGGTAATATGGCTGGCAGACTGGTATTGTGCATGGCAGACTGGTAATATGGCTGGCAGACTGGTATGCATGGCAGACTGGTAATATGGCTGGCAGACTGGTATTGTGCATGGCAGACTGGTAATATGGCTGGCAGACTGGTATTGTGCATGGCAGACTGGTAATATGGCTGGCAGACTGGTATTGTGCATGGCAGACTGGTAATATGGCTGGCAGACTGGTATTGTGCATGGCAGACTGGTATTAAGGCTGGCAGACTGGTAATATGGCTGGCAGACTGGTATTGTGCATGGCAGACTGGTAATATGGCTGGAAGACTGGTATTGTGCATGGGAGACTGGTAATATGGCTGGCAGACTGGTAATATGGCTGGCAGACTGGGCACGGAGGAGATGCAGACTGGGCACAGAGGAGATGGAGGCTGGGCACGGAGGAGATGCAGACTGGGCATGGAGGAGATGGAGGCCAGGCACTGAGATGCAGGCTGGGCACGGAGGAGATGGAGGCCGGGCACGGAGGAGATGCAGACCGGGCACAGAGGAGATGGAGGCCGGGCACGGAGATGCAGGCTGGGCACGGAGGAGATGGAGGCGGGGCACGGAGGAGGTGCAGGCCGGGCACGGAGGAGATACTCAAAACAAATCCGATCCATTGGAGAGGCGCTGCGTGCGCCTCTCCAAAGGATCGGATTTGTTTTGTCCCTCGCGCACGCCGGCTGTTGCACGCACATGCGCAGAAGGGTTTTTTGGCGACGGACACGCCAGCCCTTACTGTATTATAGTATAGATGGGAGTTCAATAAAACAGCAAAACCAATATAAATGTGTTTTTTTTAACTCCCCTAATGAGTTGGTCAACGTCCATCTTGCCCAGCAATCATTCTGAACTCCCAGCCTGCAAGTTGAGATTGCCCATCTGCTGCGGTCTTTACCCGTCGCCAGAAGTCGGACGTCTGCTGCAATGGACGATGGTTCCATTCACATTCATGTTACAGGATCGGACGACAGACGATATCGGATGATCGCACCATCGCACGAAAACGGTTCCAGTTGGACGGCCAGCCTACTGTGTAGCCACGCACAGCCTATTTTTTAGTTTTGAGATGGTGTGATTTGTGTAATGGTGTGTGCTCTCCCCTCGGTTGGTTTTAAGGTACATGTCTTTGTTTTAAGGTACATTGTCTATTTATACACTATTTAGAATTCAGTTCTATTTTTAAGAGAGGGTCATGATATCTAACCCCCAGGGGCAAAGAAAACAAAGCTAAGGGGGGTATTCAGAGAACCCAAGTTTCAAACACTGATCACTGTTGATCCAATGGTGACAAGGGGGTGAGTTTCTAAAGGCAGAAGGTGTGCTCGGCGGGGTTAATCCAGATGTTTTTGACGGTTTCGGTGTGCATTCGCCTGGGTTTTGCGGTGAGTGTTCGGCAGGTTTGCGGCGACTTTTCCCTGCACTACAATGGCCCTGTGGTGCTTGCTGAATACACCGCAGGGTCGCCGAAATGGGATCGCCAAATCGTACCGAATTGAAGAGAACGAAAAGTCACCGAATGTGCGGCGACTTTTTGATTCTCTTTGAATAACCCTGATAGAATGTGTCGGCAGATAAGAACCTTTCGGCCCATCTAGTCTGCCCGATTCTATGGATAGTTTACCTGGATTTATCTTTTGTTTAGGATAGCCTTATGTCTATCCCATGCCTGCTTAAATTCAATTACTGTTTTAGCCTCTACCACTTCTACTGGAAGGCTGTTCCATGTATCCACCACCCTCTCAGTAAAATAATGCTTCCTGATGTTACTTTTAACCCTTTGCCCCTCTAATCTAAGACTATAGGGGTTATTCAGAGAGAGACGATCTGGCCCCGAAATGTCACCGAACAGGGAATTTCCCCGTACTGTGACATTTCGGGGCCATTCGGCTATTCATAGAGCAGGCAGTCCGCCAAATTTTGGCAAACTGCCAGCAAGTACGGTGCCTGTTCGAAGGCAGTGAAATCCCCCATAGAGAAGCAATGGCTGCTTCCTCCAGCCTTCTCCTATGAGCTTGCAAAAGCATAGACTGTAAGCTCCTACGAGCAGGGCCCTCTGCACCTCTTGTTTCCATCCTATGTCCGTTTAGCTGTATCTCGTTTCCTTCAGTTATTGTAAAGCGCTACGGAAACTGTTGGCGCTATATAAATGATGAAAATAATAACAATAACACCGGTAATAAATTAAGTCCCGGAGTCAGACCCCTTTGTAGAGTTATGGGACTTTGTATTTCCAAACAGATCCATTAGAGGGCAGCACCATCCTATTCAATTCAGGTCAGAAAATGAAGAATGTTGTTGGTAATAATGTATTTTACAAGGTTATTCAGAGAGCGGTGAAAAGCAAGAGAATGACTGGAGAATGGAAAATTCTAGATCAAAATAGCCAAACCAGAAAAATTCTCCCTTTTATCTCACTTTCCAAATCGGCTATTTTCACCTAGAATTTTCCATTCTCCAGTCATTCTCCTGCTTTTCACCGCTCCCTGAATAACCCTGATAAAGTGGTCAGGATGTGAAGAGGGCCCCCTTTTCCCCGATATGGAGAAATCTCTGGGTGAAGTGAAGGCGTTTCCTACACCCCACCCAGCAGCACCAACAGCCAGGATTTTGAATTTCCCGGCTGCCGGTCAACAGGTCGATCACTAGTGACGTCAGCAGCAGTAGAGAGCATGCCAACATCACCTACTCTGAGACCACCTGTTGCTAGGGTTAGGTCACTATTTGTGCTTGCTTTAGGGTTAGGGTTAGGTCACTATTTGTGCTTGCTTTATGGTTAGGGTTAGGTCACTATTTGTGCTTGCTTTAGGGTTAGGGTTAGGTCACTATTTGTGCTTGCTTTAGGGTTAGTGTTAGGTCACTATTTGTGCTTGGTTAGGGTTAGGTCACTATTTGTGCTTGCTTTAGGGTTAGGGTTAGGTCACTATTTGTTCTTGGTTAGGGTTAGGTCACTATTTGTGCCCTGCTTTAGGGTTAGGGTTAGGTCACTATTTGTGCTTGCTTTAGGGTTAGGGTTAGGTCACTATTTGTGCTTGGTTAGGGTTAGGTCACTATTTGTGCTTGCTTTAGGGTTATGGTTAGGTCACTATTTGTGCTTGCTTTAAGGTTAGGTCACTATTTGTGCTTGCTTTAGGGTTAGGGTTAGGTCACTATTTGTGCTTGTGTTAGGTCACTATTTGTGCTTGCTTTAGGGTTAGGTCACTATTTGTGCTTGCTTTAGGGTTAGGTTTAGGTCACTATTTGTGTTTGCTTTAGGGTTAGGGTTAGGTCACTATTTGTGTTTGCTTTAGGGTTAGGGTTAGTCCTAACATGCTGCTTCATTATAAGGCACCAGATTCTGCCCTTTCTTTTGATGGAGGGCAGCAAGAAAAGAAACCATTTTTCAGTTTTTTTTAAATGTTAATTGTTTTTGTTTCCCCTAGTTTTGACACTTTTATTTTCTGGGGGAAGAGGGTTCTCCTTATTTCTGTGCCTGCAGGCTCCGGAGATGTAAATCCGGCCCTGGAAACCAATCTTTGTTCCTTAGAACTCGGCACTGCTTCCTCTGTATTTGTAGGTTGGGTTAAAGGTTTCAGGCTTTGCGTGTTTTTTCCTGGATTGTGTCAAGGTCTGGCCTTTGATTCTCCTTGGACCGTGACTTTACGTACGGAGACGCATTTGAGTTATTTGGGCATTGTGTATTTAATAGGAGGAGAAGCGATGAACGATGAGCAGACGTTCAGTGGAAATGTGCGCAGAGGTCATATTTTTGTAGAGGGAATTGCGTTCCCATTGGTCTCATATACCAGGCCTCAAAATTTCAAGTCCCAAGCTACTAGCCAGGCCTTAAGAGTTACTCGCCACTAGTTGCCCCACCTAACTACTATACAGCCATGCCTCTGCATTCCCACTCGCCCTCATGTAATTTCCACTCGCCAAATGCGAGCAGGCGAGTGGAAATTTTCAGGCCTGTCATATACTACAAAACTTGAAATCAGGTGCAAAGTCTTATATTTCCCTGTTAAGGCATAATAACTATATGATGTACATTTTTGATAAAATCCTCGTAAATATATGAATATATAAGATTTGAGGACATGCTTGTGGTAAAGAGTGAGATGATAATTCCTAATTGTGGGAAGAAATCTTGGAGTTCCTACGCGTATGTTTTTTTAGGACTGAACCCATGTTGCTCTGGGATGCAATTCATCGAATTGCTGTGATGTGCAAGTGGCTTCTGCAGTAATAAACACACACATATATATATATATATATATATATATATATATATATATGTTACGTTAAAGCCCGAAGTGTGGTTAATCCTAGGATTACCCGGGTAATCCTGACATTACCCAGGCGTCATTAGCAAAAGTCTGAAGTGAAATGAAATTTCGGACTTTACCCGGGTAATCTGCAAACTATACAGAGGCCTCTGGGTAATCTGGTTTTCTGCTCTGTTTTAACCAGGTAATTCGCACATTACCCTAGTGTTGCTGGATAAAGTGTGATTTGCAACGAAACATCCGCACGTCATCCGGGTAATCTGCAAAGTATCCAAACGCCTCTGGGTACTCGGCTTTTCTTGGCTTTTCAGCAGGTTACAGTTGACTGAATTCTGAGGATTACCCGGGTAAAGCTGCAAACTGTCATCTGACTGATAAGAAAATAGTGTTTTTTTGTTATTTTTAATGAAATTGTATCCACAGTCACAAACCACACTAAATAACCGTCATGTAACTCTGTGCATTAATTGTCAGAAAACTAATTTATGAAGATAAAGATATTATATAAAGAGTAACCTGATGGTTCTTATGTTTTATAAATGATATATAAGCACATATGACACATAATAAAGATCATGTAACTCTTTCACCTTCATATAAGAAACATATCCTGTTATTCTGTATATTCATTATATCCGCAATACATTTTAATGTTTGTCTTCTTCCATTTTCATTGATAATATCCATAGATAATAGCAAAATTCACTGTTACCCAAGCGGGGTTGGATGCTCTGCAGATTACCAAGTGAAGCTGTGGATAGTCCTCAGATTACCCGGGTGAAGCTTCAGACTTGCACATTATCCGGGTAAAGTGTGAATTTTTCAGCTCTTCCAGACTGTTACCCAAGGGCAGTTGGTTAGTCCTAAAATTACCCGGGTAAAGTTCAAAATTTTCATTTTTTTTGCAGCTTTAGGCTAGGGTCAGACTGAGGCAGTGCGAACGCGCGTTCTGGCGCACATAATCACGGCCGCACTAGCAGCAGATGACGGGCAATGACAGCCAATATACGAAGTACGGTCGCACAAAAGTCCGGCCGCGCAACGCAAGTGGAAAATGAACGCATTTTTTCGAGAACGTTAAACCGCTGGTACTGACGTACAGAGTGCGCTGCGTCCGCATAGCAGCGTGTGTGCGTGATTAGGAGATGTCAGACGCTGCTAGTGTGCGGCCAACATAACGTTCAAACAGCCGGATTTCCCTAGACTTCTTTTCACCCCATCGTCATGAAATACGTCCAGAATTGCGCATCGTCTGACCACTTAAGCGTATTCCGTGAAAAAATGCGTGCGCACGCATCGACGTACATTTTGACGGTGGCCGCAGAAAATGCGCTCATCTGTCCCTAGCCTTACCCAGCGGTTTTGGGTAATGTCAGGATTACCCGGGTAATCCTAAAATTAACCGCACTTCAGGCTTTACCCGTAACATATATATTATGAAAAAGCAGCAAATATTGAGTTAAAAAATATCACAACTTCATTATATTACAATGATTTAATAGTTTGGTACTGGTTGATCGAGGTTGTCAAACAAGAGAATAACACCACTACGCGTGGCCAGCAGATGTCGCCAAAGAACCCTTCTATTGATTTTTCTCTGTCAAAGCATGAATATTCATGATTGTTCATACAAGGTTTATACAGTATGCACGTGTATGTGCGGATACTCTGCATTTGAATTTGTATTTTTGTATTGTATAGTTGGAAAACGTGAATTGGCTAGATTTTTCTATATATTCATACATGAGTGCCAAGGTCAGGAGAGGACGTCTTGGCTCAGGAGAGGACGTCTTGGCTCAGCTGGTGGCCCACTTCATTCAAACAGAGATATATGTCTTCACCAAAATGCCAATGGACCTCCAGCCTGCCTGCATAGTGCTCTCAATATCTGGTTTAATTAATATCATAGTCAACATGACTGGTCTTTGGCATTGATCGTTGGAGGCTGGCAAACTATTTGCAGGCGTGTGTAGAATAGTAACACTCCTTTATGAATATATGCAAACTGTTTGATCAATGCATTCCATACGGATTGCCCCAACCTCAAGTCCTGATAGCACCACTCCCAATGTGTCTCCTGTCACCACGCCAGTTCCATAAAGTGAAGTCCGTGTAAGTCTGCCATCAAGGAGGTGTCAGCCTATGATATGTTCAGGGGCCTAGTGGCTCCAGGGGGCCCGACCATTGCTAAACCCTGTGCAGCTTGTCTGCGTGACACAAATGTAAGGGTCCCTCCAGGCCACCCAGGACAGGCAAGCTAGATGACAAATTTCCCGGTGGGCCGCAGCAGCTCTGGCTGCTAAGAGCACTCTGACTCGTCATTGAGAAGACTATAAGTATGGTTTACACTGGGTAGTTGTGCAATTAAAACGCTCTATCACGTTGCTGGAGGGGAGGGCGATAAAGTTTACCTAAACTGTCAGCTGAAAGAAGAGGCCCCGACAAGTGGATTAGTTAGTAAGGGGCCCCAAAAATTCTGATGGCGGCCCTGAGTCTATGGCAGCGTCATACAACCTAACTTGTGCCACATGCTTCAGATTCACGTCATTCTGTCACTTTGTCAATATATTAACCCCTTCACTACCAAGTGATTTTCCAACAAACCATTGTCAGAAACTAGTGTTTTTTTTTGTAAATACAGTAAGACATATTTGGGCATATTCCCATTGTATTTCTTACTGTACATAACCTATTTGGCCAGTAGATGGTGCCATCTACTACCAAATTGAGTTACAGCCGTTACAGCTGAATTTTTTTTTAAAAAAATTCCTGCACCGGCTGCTGAATGCCCAATGTCAGGCATTCAACAGCCAATATTACACGGTTTTAGCTTTTGAGCATTATGTCCACAGGGCTAAAACGTTCCGGGCATCTTCTGCAGCCCAAAAGGAAACGAAATTCGCTGACAGCAAGCAAATTTCATTTGCTTTTGGGCTGCAGAGTTTCGGAACGAGATATCTCGATATCGGGGCGCCTGATGGTTCCTTTGAAGCCTGAGATATCTCGATCTCTGCAGTGAAGGGGTTAAACACCGGGGCATAGTCTGCGACCCTCTACTCAGTATGATATAAATTTACCAACATGAAATTGAGGCAATTATTTATAAAGCGCCAACATATTCTGCAGCGTTGTACAATGGGTAGGATAAAAGAATCATAAAATAAACGAACAGGTTTGACATACGGAGAACGATTGGAAAAGAAGACCCTGCTCAAGGGCTCTTGCTACTTTATTGGGGTCGTATACGTTGAACCTCTGCAGTGTGCACCCCAGATGTTTCCGAACTACATGTCCCATGAAGCTCTGCCAGCTTTACATGTGTTTAAGCACCATGGGAGGTGTAATTCCGAATATGGTATTTTGGTAGGTTTTATATTATAACTCTGCAAGTGTTTAAAAATGCTGCGCCCCCCCATCTGCTGGTATAGGCCTATGGAGGAATACACCTGATTATAGAGGTTTTTTCCCTTTTTTTCTCTTCTTTGAAACCTTATACAACTTAAAACACTGGCGGTTGTAAGGTAATCGAAGATTAAGTGCCAATTAGAGTGAAACACATCAACCAGGCATTCATCTTTATCTGTCTTCCTTCCACTCGCTGCCAAGTCTATGAATGTTTAAATAACAGGGATTTTTAACCGTGACTTGTCAATAGAAGCACTTTCTACAATTTACTCGACATTTTCAAAATATAGAATAAACTGATTTTAAGCAAAAAAAATGCAGATTATGATGAATCTGACTTTACTTTTTTTTTTTCATCTTTAAGCTATTTTGGTATAAACTGTGCGACACCTTTGCCAATTCTCCACATTTAGAGTTAAAAAAAAAAAAAATTAAATATGTTGTTACATGATGTTTTCAACAATGACAGTGCTTGTGTTAGTTGGGCCTTAAAGCCACTACCACCAAAAGATGAAATGTCCTTATTGTGTTTATTTGATGTTGCTGATATCTTACATGCGCTTTATTTTTCTCTTGTTTGTTTAGTTAAGAAAATAATTTCCTCTATATGTGTCACTGGGTGCATCCATTGTGTGATATGTTCCTCTATACCTGTCACTGGGTGCATCCATTGTGTGATATTTTCCTCTATGCGTGTCACTGGGTGCATCCATTGTGTGATATTTTCCTCTATACGTGTCACTGGGTGCATCCATTGTGTGATATTTTCCTCTATACGTGTCACTGGGTGCATCCATTGTGTGATATTTTCCTCTATACGTGTCACTGGGTGCATCCATTGTGTGATATTTTCCTCTATACGTGTCACTGGGTGCATCCATTGTGTGATATGTTCCTCTATACGTGTCACTGGGTGCATCCATTGTGTGATATTTTCCTCTATATGTGTCACTGGGTGCATCCATTGTGTGATATTTTCCTCTATACGTGTCACTGGGTGCATCCATTGTGTGATATGTTCCTCTATATGTGTCACTGGGTGCATCCATTGTGTGATATTTTCCTCTATACGTGTCACTGGGAGCATCCATTGTGTGATATTTTCCTCTATATGTGGTTATTCACTAATCTCTGAATTGACCCTGAAATTGCCTCAAATGGTGAATTTCACCGTAGCTGCAATTTCAGGGCACTCGTCGTTTCACAAAACTTTCTATTCGCCAAATGAGGAGAATTGACAGTGAAATATGGTGGAATTCGGCGGCGTTCGGCAGCACCGAAATTGTCCCATAGAAGACTATCGTATAGTCTATTCACAGAACACCGAACTGCACCAGAATTACGGTAAAATGCCCTGATTTTCAGTGTTTTCCATTCGACAGGTTTAAACATTCGAATCCCATAAATATCAATTTAAACTTTTTCATTTCTTTTCTAAAAAAAATTAAAGACCATTTCTTCTTTTTATTTTTTGCAAAAACCCTTTTTTTATTTCTTTTTTTTTATGATCTTTTGTATTTTTTATAAGACCTTTTTGTTTTATTTTTTTAAAAGACTTTTTTAAAATTTTTGTAGCGGACCTTTTTACTACGTTTTAAAGTACTTTTTTATTATTTGGATGCATTTTTACTACATTTTTATTGCTTTAACATTCTATTAGGAGAATCTGAGACTTTTTTTTCAGTTCGTTGGAATTCGCCGACGTACGATAACTGCTTCGGTGATTCCCGTTTCGGGAAGATACGGTAACCATTTGCTAAATAGTGAACTCACAGTATTCTCGGCGAAATGGAATTGCCGAAGTGTGCAAAAAAATAAGCACAGAAATTTCACGCAATATCGGTGCTTTGTGAATAGACACTTGTGGTCAGAATCCCAGAAAACTAACACATTGACTTGCACTGTGTGGAATGTATACAAAGGACACATCAAGGGGTATATGAAAGTCTTATCAGCCCATCTCTTAGCTCAGGTAGCTTAGTCAAGACAATAGATCCCCTGCAGTCAAGTCTAAACATTGACTCCACCCCATTACCTTCACTACTGTTTTATCCTATTCCAAGGCTGTAAATTGAAATTCATGCTAAGATTTTGGTAAATGTTGCATCATGGGAAAAAAATCCCCAAAAAAGAAACAGGAGATAAAATCCTAACTTTTTCCTTTTTACATGCAAGTACTTCAAACAAAGAAAAAAGACAGTAGCATGTGTTTCTATAATGTGCTTTTCTTTGTAATTAATCTAGTTACAGTTTATGTAAGTAGTAGTGTCCCTTTAAGCTTACTTCAAATACAGCCCCCCCCATTATGCAAATAGTACAGAAATTAACCCAAAATATTTGAACCAGGAAGGCTAATGCACTTTTTTGTAGACAAATGTGTGTACGTGTAAGAGTGTGTTCATGTGAAAGGGACATATTACATCATTACACATGGATTCCATCATGTGTGGCTCCGTATGTAGCGAGGCCTTAGGCAGCCGCCTATTCCACCTAATAATAAAGCCGCTTCTGGTTTCAAACGTTTCATTCTCATAATTTAATTATAAATGTAATATATTAGGATATAACATCTCCCTGTGTCATCGGTTTATACCAGTGGTTCCCAACTCCGGTCTTCAAGTTCCCCTAACAGGTCAGGTTTTAAGGATCACCTTGGGGAAATTCAGACTGAATCCTGCAATCACTGAGCAGCGAATCATATCACCTGTGCTGTGCTTCACATATCTGCAAACCTGACCTGTTAGGGGTACTTGAGGACCATGGTTGGGAACCACTGAGCTATACACGTCCCATCTAGACAACACCAGTCAGCAGGTGAACTCCACCTCCACCTGTCACCTGTCTACACCCGCACGGCCAACTCTCGCCTCCAAGACTTCTCAAGGGCAGCTCCGGTCCTGTGGAATGACTTGCCTCGCCCTATCAAACTCTCCCCTGATCTTCAGGCTTTCAAGAAATCCCTCATAACCCATCTCTTCAGATCAGCGTACCACATCACTGATGCAACTCATCCCTCTGCTAATCGACTCACACATGATTGAAGCTACTTCTATAGCCCCACCATTCCCAAACCACTGGCACTCATGATTCTGCCATCCAGTAAAATTCCTCTTGTCTTCGTCAACCCCAATCCCTCTAGATAATAAACTCCTATCCTCTAGATTGCTCCGGCTCATCTCTCTGCGAGTCAGCGATGCTGTCCAGACATCCACCAGGTTTAGCCTCCCTCGACATCTCCTCCCTTAGGCCTCCAGGCCCCCGACCAACTCCCAGCACCACCATCAGCCACCTCCACAGACCCTGGGTAATTGGACTTTCTTCCTCTCCCGGTAATTGCTCGAGGCAGGCCTCGAGAGCCACAAACAAGGCCTCCATACCACAGGCAGGTGGGGGGGTGTTCCATGCGGCATCCCTCCTGATGCTTCTCCGCTTTCCACCCGGGGGGGACATCAGGCACGGCCGAAGGATGGGGGCCCTCCATCCCCACAGTTTGCGATCGACAGGTCCCCATCAGGGTTGTAAAACTCAGAAGGGGTTCCTCAGGAAGAAGCAGGAGGAACGAGGCGTCCAGACGTCAAGAAATAGGCCTCAAAATGGCCGACGGCCGGTCGGTGCCGCCGGGGAAAAACCTAAAAAAAAACTCAGCTGTGCCAAAAAACCCCCAGTAACAGGAGGATACCTCAGAGCTCCAGAGAAACACGACTGCTTCACAACCACTTTACTCTTAATCCCAATTCCCAGTCTTTACCTCCTTCACTCCTGAGGTCGAGCTAACTCGGGTCTTCAAAGGCATCATCAGGTGCCCGATATCGAGTTCTATCGATTTTCAGCTGAGCACGGCAAAGGCAAATTAAATTTGTTTGTCGCAAGCTAATTTTGTTTGCTTTCCGGCTCCAGAAGGTGCCACCAAGTTTTAACCCTGTGGGCTTCAGGCTCAACATTCTAAACCTGTTGAAAATCGACTAAAGAATGTCCTGATATATTGGGCTGTCCCCAGCTGATGCCCAGAGCCTTGAACTGCGGTACTAACTGCAGTAACTTCCTTTCACCAGTAGATGGGGACATCTGCCTGACAAATAGGTTATTACAGTAAAAAATACACTGGAAATATTCCTAAACATTTCTTACTGTGTAATTAATTAAAATAATTTTCCAATAAACCATTGGTTCCTTACAGTGTTTTTTTTTTTTTTTAAAGTCACTTGGTAGTGAAAGGGTTAGATTGGCTGGGCTTACCACATGCCAGAGTTCAGAGAACAGGACAGAATATTGGCAGGTAGAGTTGGTAGACTGGAATAGAGATCGAGAGTAATCTGGAAGCATGCTAGGTTAGTAGTACACAATTCACACAAAGAGTCAACTCACTATTGGGCTATGGAACAAACCACAACACGGCAGTGCCATACATACTGTATGTGGGTTTAAATGGGTGAAAATGTAACCGCCCAATCTGGTGTCCTTCTCGTTTGCTAGAATGTATGAGTCCAGTAGTGCTACTGCTGAGACGAAGTGAGAGCATTGACGGCTTGAAGCCATGTACGGCAATAAATTTGACATATCCATGGAGTGTACTGCATGAGAACGGTTGACGCAAAATCCTTTTGCATCACAGGGACCAACATGGAGACCAACCCAGCCAATGGGGACAGATCAAGTTGACACTGCCATGCACATGGTCCTGGATGGGGCACTCGATGGGGCACGACATATTCCAATGGAAAGTTAACCAACAAATTCCAGTTTGATCAAAGAGTGGGTTTGTTTATGGTCCCTTTTAGCTAGACATTTCCAATCAATTTTGCATTAGATTATCTCCTTAAATCCTTTCGAGGACTCTCGCTCTAACCTTCAAAACGTATTTGATAGAATCGGATTTCAAGCCATCTAGGACTACAAGTTGGCCATGTCATGTTCCTCTTCCAGCTCCTTGGCTCGTTCTCCGGACGTTCAGATCGGAATCGGCTGATAGCCACGAGCTCAGAGGACAATCTGCAAGACCCAAGATATTTATTTGTCATATCGATTTTATTGACCCCTTGTTCCCTGAAAAATAAAGATAACAGTATAAACGAGTAAAATATATACTAGACATTCTGGAAAATGTCTATCAACATGAGATTCATCAAGCAATAGTGAAAAAAGACAAAAAAACAATGTATACTGCAAGGGAAAGTAATGGTCAATAAGAGAGCAATGAGGTAAAAAAGGGAAAGTAGTAGGACATTAAATTATTGCAAACATAGCACAGATATGAGTGAAGGAGGGTAGATAAGAACTCAACGGATAATATGACTAGTAAGATGAGAAAGTGAGAATGATTGTGTCGATTCTCAGAGTGGTCCTGTAAATAGAGGCAGAACAGAGGGGAGACTGAGAATATCATTCCATTTCCAAAAGTATCATATATAGTGACTCATATAAACCCAAACACAAAGTTTTTGTTATGGATATTAAGCAAATTAATGGAAATTAATGATCAGTTAGGGAATTGTACCTCCTCTTATGTTGAACACATACCATAAAATGTAGTGGCCGCCATTTTCTGTCAGGCATACAGTACGTCAACACAGAGCTGCTTGTTGTTGTAAGGTGTCTCAATAATATATCATCAGTGTTTAGGATCTCATTCCTAGTGTTACCCGCTAAGGGGTCAGTCGTGAGGTGTGTGTTGTTATGGTGCCTTCGTTCCTTCAGATAGCCCCACAAAAAGAAGTCCAGGCTGGTAAAATTGAGAGAGTGTCTTGGCCACAGATTTTTGGATACGGTACTGTCCTCAAAAAACCTCTGAACCGTCATGAATGATTCCTGTGATGGGTGGCATGTAATTCTCATGCTTGGGGAAGGTAAGAGCAGGTTTGTTAATTAATTTCCAGTGGTGGTTTGGAGGACCCAATAGACCAGTGGTTCCCATCCCTGGCCCTCAAGTATACCTGCCAGGCCAGGTTTGCAGGATATCTGAAGCACAGCACAGTGATATGATTTGCTGCACAGTGATTGCAGGATTCAGTCTGTATTTGCCCAAGTGAATCCTTAAAATCTGGCTTGTTAGGGGGACTTGAGGACCAGGGTTGGGAACCACTGTCCTAGAGGATGGAGCATCCTTCAGCACAATACGTTGATGGATTGGACATCCTTCAGCACCATAGATTGAGATGGTGTGATGTGTTAAAGCTCTTGGAATGCTTCAGCATGATCAGCAGAGGGGGGTGTTATCTGTTCACGTGCTTGGCATCCTTCTGTACCATATCTGAATCGAGCCATGCCCGCTGCAATGAAAAGACCTGCCTTATCACTGCAAAGACCGTCCATGTGCAACCAACAAGAGGCCAAGTCAAGCGGGAACGCTTGGGAAGCCATTCCTCCTACTATTTCTGCATGAGGAATGGAGTTCCCATTTGCACCTCACTCTGTGAAGCTTTAGTTTAGTTGTTTATGTCACAATACATAGTCACAATAATTCCATAAAACCCAACCCATATGTATGTATATATATATATATAGGCTGAGATTTAGGGATTTTATATGATAACATACACTATATTGCCAAAAGTATTCGCTCACCTGCCTTGACTCGCATATGGATGGGTGAGCAAATACTTTTGGCAATATAGTGTATATAAAAATGAATATAAAATATGACTGTGGGTGTTGGGTTAAGTATAAGATGACAATACGTAATGGGAGGGACAGAGACATAGTTGGCATGTTTGACGGACTCCGAAAACCCGGGCTGAATAGATCCACTGCTGAAATCTTCCTTGCTCCTGAGACGCTAAGGATAGGTGTTGAATAGCCCTCAGCTCACCCAGTCACTTGTCGAGAGTCGAGACACAGTGTAGGCTGAAGAAAGGAATCATTTTTAATGAGGGCTATCACATAACCCTGCCCTCCCCTGACATCCTGGCATCATGCGCCATCCCCCAGTCCCTGATATACCTTGTAGGTACACATATCCTTATTTTGGGGTGATCTCAGGGGAGCGACTTTACTTCGAGGGCACCGTTGGAAAGCTCTCGTCCCCCTTATGATACTGTCCGAAAAGCACCGTAATCCGTGGAAGGGGGACTGAGCGACACCGATGACAAGTTTCTCTATCGTGCGCTAAGTAACAATATCACTGTCTTTCTAGCATGCGATAAGTAATAATATCACCGGGTTTCTAACATGCAGTAAGTAATAATATCACCGGGTTTCTAGCATGCGATAAGTGATAATATCGCTGCGTTTCTAACATGCGATAAGTGATATTATCACCGGGTTTCTAACATGCGATAAGTGATAATATCACCGGTTTCTAACATGCAATAAGTAATAATATCACCGGGTTTCTAACATGCGATAAGTGATATTATCACCGGGTTTCTAACATGCGATAAGTGATAATATCACCGCGTTTCTAACATGCAATAAGTAATAATATCACCGGGTTTCTAACATGCGATAAGTGATAATATCGCTGCGTTTCTAACATGCGATAAGTGATAATATCACCGGGTTTCTAACATGCGATAAGTGATAATATCACCAGGTTTCTAACATGCCATAAGTAATAATATCACCGGGTTTCTAACATGCGATAAGTGATATTGCCGCGTTTCTAACATGTGATAAGTGATAATATCGCTGCATTTCTAACATGCGATAAGTGATAATATCACCGCGTTTCTAAAATGCGATAAATAATAGTATCAACGCGTTTCTAGCATGTGTTAAGTAATAATAGCAACGCGTTTCTAACATGCGATAAGTAATAATATCAACGCGTTTCTAACATGCGATAAGTAATAATATCGCCGCGTTTCTAACATGCGATAAGTAATAATATCGGCGCGTTTCTAACATGCGATAAGTAATAATATCGCCGCGTTTCTAACATGCCATAAGTAATAATATCGCCGCGTTTCTAACATGCGATATGGTGTTTATCTGATTATGGTTTGGTCTTTTTTATTCCCTAAAAAACCTTATGTTATAATATTTGCTTTTCTTTTGCAGAATCTACTTAATGTCTTATTCCTAGCAGAGGAGGCAAGATGGCATCCGGAGCGGGTGCCCTGCTGTCTCTTTGATGGTCGCGCTGTGCCGCTTTGGCATACATTATATTCTTAGTATGGAGGTTGGGGGTAGATATCCTTCTAATGGCAGCGGGACACAGCTGACGAAATGTAATAATTCCAGACTGCAGCCGTGGGGCGCGGGCACCCTGGCAGATTGGCACAAACCTTCTCTGGCACTCACATCGCTCCATCGCTCTTCTTTCTCTCTCTCTCTCTTTTTTTTTTTTAAGCACAGCTGAGCCAGAGAAAAAAGGAGGGGGTGGCACATTTTCACCTGCCTTTTAATTGGATGTATTTTTAATTAATGGGGCTCCTGAGACCAACATGAGACCAATTTGATCCCTGAATAGGGGCTGGGGAGGAATTGGGAGAGGTACGAGGATTGGACCACTGGGTGCGCTTAAACACAAGCTCTGTCATTAATCACATGGCACTTTCACTGCCTGCCAGTGTGAGAAGGACGTGCGGCAGATAGTCCATGTCAGTAATGGCTAACCTTGTCAAAGCAGATGTTGGTGAACCTACATTTCCCAGGATGCTCGGGCACCTTATAGGCTGCTCAGGCATCATTCATGGGAAGTGTACATCAGCAACATCTGCAGTGCTGGTTCTAGTGCAGTGATAGCGAGCCTTGGCAGCCCAGATGTTTCTGAACTACAAGTCCCATGATACTCTGCCAGCCTTATGTGTGACTGCGCATCGTGGGCCATGTGGATCTGAAACATCTGAGATGTCAAGGTTCACCATAACTGTCCTAGGACTTACCCTGCCATACTGAGAGCTGCTCCGAGCCTGATAATGCTGTGCCTTTCCTGAGGCTGTCAAAGTATGATGGATGCTATAGCAGAGTTTAAGACGGGGATGTCAAACTCTGGTCCCCCAGATATTGATGGCCTATAACTCCCAGAATTATTTGAATGCAATAAAAGGGCAGCGAATCATGGGAATTGTAGTTCAGAAACATCTGGGGTGCCAGAGTTTGACATCCTTGGTTTAGGAAACGTATGTCAAACTGTGGCCCCAAAGATGTTGCTGAACTCCCGTGATTCTCTTGTTATCGATTTCATTCATACAGGGTTATTCAAAGAGAATCGAAAAGTCACCGCACGTTCGGTGACTTTTTGTTCACTTCAATTCGGTTCGATTCGGCGATCCCACTTCGGCGACCCTGCGGTGTATTCAGCAAGCACCACAGGGTCGCCGTAATGCAGGGAAAGGCCGCCACAATCCCGCCGAAAACTCACCGCAAAACGAGGGCGAACGCACACGGAAAACCCGCAAATACATCTGGATTAACCCCGCCGAACACGCCGGAGAAAGCCGAGCAGGAGCTGATCACAGCGCAGAGCAGCCGCCGGAAAAAACGCAGATGAAGGAGGTGAAGAAAAAAAAAAACAGTACGCTTGAATGTTTGAAAAGTGAAACTCTGTTAGCGAATAAACTACTGAGCGAAAATGTCTGAAATTTACATATAAGATCCAATGAATGATAATAAAAAGGGCTGTTACAGGAAAAAGAACAAACATTAAAAAAAAAAAAAATAATAATCGGTAAAAAGTTTTGGGCAAAAAATCCTGAAAAATGCTTAAAATATCCCAAAAAATCTAAAAATAAAGAGACTCTTTACTGCAGAATATTATAATAAACGGTTTATTAGATATTGAATTAAAACGGGAATATTTTTAACATTGAAGCCTATGGGATTCTCCTGAATAAACCTGTCGAATGAAACCACCGAATGGCAGGGCATTTCGGGAACCTTTCACTGCTGGTTTTTGTTCTCTGAATAGACGAAGCATTGCTTCTCTATTGGGATTTCACTGCCCTCGAACAGGCACCGTATGTGCAGGCAATTCGCCAACATTTGGCAAACTGCCTGCTCTGAATAGCCGAATGGCCAGGAAAGGTAACCGAACGCTGAATTTCACTGTTCGGTTACCTTTCGCCAGGAATTCGGATCTCTTTGAATAACCCTGATAGATAATTTAGACCATCAGCAGCTTTTGGCACATCCCTGCTCTAGGTCATCATACTGGCCCCTGAGAGCCCACCTTGGCCATTAAATCCCTAAATATGGCATGTTAAATGATGTAACAAACCCAAACTGAAAAATAAAATCCACCATCAAAATGAAGTGCAAGAACGGAAGAGGCCGAGGGGTGTTCTCTTAGGCTAATGTCAGATGAACGCAGTCAGCGCACTCTGCGTGCGTGCACAACGGACGGACGTACTGACGGAAGATACTGTAGACACCACACGGAGCGCTTTTTTTAACGGACGTAAAAAAAAAGGGAATCATAGGAAACAAAATTAATATGAAAAATGATAAAAATTGATACATGATATGAAAAGCCATTTTGTGCGTCAAGGTGCTGGACGTCGCAAATGCGCACTGCGTCTGACTTCGTGTCATCACTCACACAGAACGCTGCGGACGTGGAGCGCTCTGCGCGTCCGTTCTAGCGGTTTTACGTTCTTGCCTAACGTGCGTCCGTTTACCACGTGCGCTGTGCATGCGCAGTTCGGTGCGCACGTACTACGTGTGTGGGTCTCTATTGCTCATGATTCTATGCTACGACGGACATTAAACTGTGCGGCAACACGGACGTTAATCCTGCGTTCGTCTGACGCCGGCCTTAAAGCAAAGCGGTACAGACATTTATATGGGAATTGTTTTACATTTTACACAATGCGCAGACACGGGATGAATGGATGTCAGCGGACGTGTATGTGCAGCACACACATTTTTGGATATAGGTGCATGTTTTCGTGTTGTTTGTATACAGAGCAATATATATATATGTTGCTCAGATACAGACGTAGATCTATACCTAAAATGCCACTTATAGATGCGAGGTTGTATGTATCAAGACATCTATCTGCACAGATATACAGTGGCACAGCTGGTGCCCTCTCCTCCTGCATCACTGCTCCTCTCGTTCTCTCTCTGCCTTCTGGTGGCAGGAGCTGGAGGGCCCGCTGGGGGTAGATTGCGGGCAGAGGATCCCACTGGCACCATTAGCTGGCAGAAGGGCAGCTGCCCGTGAAGGGAGGGGGAAGGTGGAGGGAGATGAGCAGAAGGATCCTTCGTCTCTTCTTGGGGTCAGGTGTGAGTTGGTGTATGTAGGGCAGTCATGAATATTTACAATTTAACGTCTTCCTCGCCAACTGCTTTGGATGTGCGTGGTACACTAGATGGGCAGGTGATGCGTGGGTACAGTTTGTGAGAGACACGGGCTAGGAAATAATGTAAAGGTGGGCAAAGCCAGGAGACCAGCTGCTACATACGTGTCAGATACAGACTTGCAGCACACCATCTCCTCCAGATAACTGCAGGAACCTCTGCCAACAGGCTCTCCTCTAGGACATGGGCAGCAGTATTCCCTGAGACTCACATTGCTCTGCTTGTTACAGTTACACGTCTCTCACTCATCATAATAGATACATGTATCTCTGTGTGTTACAGTTACACGTCTCTCACTCATCATACTATATACATGTATCTCTGTGTGTTACAGTTACACGCCTCTCACTCATCATACTAGATACATGTATCTCTGGGTGTTATAGTTACACGCCTCTCACTCATCATACTAGATACATGTATCTCTGGGTGTTACAGTTACACGTCTCTCACTCATCATACTATATACATGTATCTCTGTGTGTTACAGTTACACGTCTCTCACTCATCATACTAGATACATGTATCTCTGGGTGTTACAGTTACACGTCTCTCACTCATCATACTATATACATGTATCTCTGTGTGTTACAGTTACACGCCTCTCACTCATCATACTAGATACATGTATCTCTGGGTGTTATAGTTACACGCCTCTCACTCATCATACTAGATACATGTATCTCTGGGTGTTATAGTTACACGCCTCTCACTCATCATACTAGATACATGTCTCTGTGTGTTACAGTTACACGCCTCTCACTCATCATACTAGATACATGTCTCTGTGTGTTACAGTTACACGCCTCTCACTCATCATACTAGATACATGTCTCTGTGTGTTACAGTTACACGCCTCTCACTCATCATACTATATACATGTATCTCTGTGTGTTACAGTTACACGCCTCTCACTCATCATACTATATACATGTATCTCTGTGTGTTACAGTTACACGCCTCTCACTAATCATACTAGATACATGTATCTCTGTGTGTTACAGTTACACGCCTCTCACTCATCATACTATATACATGTATCTCTGTGTGTTACAGTTACACGCCTCTCACTCATCATACTATATACATGTATCTCTGTGTGTTACAGTTACACGCCTCTCACTAATCATACTAGATACATGTATCTCTGTGTGTTACAGTTACACGCCTCTCACTCATCATACTATATACATGTATCTCTGTGTGTTATAGTTACACGCCTCTCACTCATCATACTAGATACATGTGTCTCTGGGTGTTATAGTTACACGCCTATCACTCATCATACTAGATACATGTCTCTGTGTGTTATAGTTACACGCCTCTCACTCATCATACTAGATACATGTATCTCTGGGTGTTATAGTTACACGCCTCTCACTCATCATACTAGATACATGTATCTCTGTGTGTTATAGATACACGCCTCTCACTCATCATACTAGATACATGTCTCTGTGTGTTACAGTTACATGCCTCTCACTCATCATACTAGATACATGTGTCTCTGGGTGTTATAGTTACACGCCTCTCACTCATCATACTAGATACACGTCTCTGTGTGTTATAGTTACACGCCTCTCACTCATCATACTAGATACATGTATCTCTGGGTGTTATAGTTACATGCCTCTCACTCATCATACTAGATACATGTATCTCTGTGTGTTATAGTTACACGCCTCTCACTCATCATACTAGATACATGTATCTCTGGGTGTTATAGTTACATGCCTCTCACTCATCATACTAGATACATGTATCTCTGGGTGTTATAGTTACACGCCTCTCACTCATCATACTAGATACACGTCTCTGTGTGTTATAGTTACACGCCTCTCACTCATCACACTAGATACATGTATCTCTGGGTGTTACAGTTACACGCCTCTCACTCATCATACTAGATACATGTATCTCTGTGTGTTATAATTACACGCCTCTCACTCATCATACTAGATACATGTATCTCTGGGTGTTATAGTTACACGCCTCTCACTCATCATACTAGATACATGTATCTCTGGGTGTTACAGTTACACGTCTCTCACTCATCATACTAGATACATGTCTCTGTGTGTTATAGTTACACGCCTCTCACTCATCATACTATATACATGTATCTCTGTGTGTTATAGTTACACGCCTCTCACTCATCATACTATCTACATGTATCTCTGTGTGTTACAGTTACACGCCTATCACTCATCATACTAGATACATGTCTCTGTGTGTTACAGTTACACGCCTCTCACTCATCATACTAGATACATGTGTCTCTGGGTGTTATAGTTACACGCCTCTCACTCATCATACTAGATACACGTCTCTGTGTGTTATAGTTACACGCCTCTCACTCATCATACTAGATACATGTATCTCTGGGTGTTATAGTTACACGCCTCTCACTCATCATACTAGATACACGTCTCTGTGTGTTATAGTTACACGCCTCTCACTCATCACACTAGATACATGTATCTCTGGGTGTTACAGTTACACGCCTCTCACTCATCATACTAGATACATGTATCTCTGGGTGTTATAGTTACACGCCTCTCACTCATCTTACTAGATACATGTATCTCTGGGTGTTATAGTTACACGCCTCTCACTCATCATACTAGATACATGTATCTCTGGGTGTTACAGTTACACGTCTCTCACTCATCATACTATATACATGTATCTCTGTGTGTTATAGTTACACGCCTCTCACTCATCATACTATATACATGTATCTCTGTGTGTTACAGTTACACGCCTATCACTCATCATACTAGATACATGTCTCTGTGTATTACAGTTACACGCCTCTCACTCATCATACTAGATACATGTGTCTCTGGGTGTTATAGTTACACGCCTCTCACTCATCATACTAGATACACGTCTCTGTGTGTTATAGTTACACGCCTCTCACTCATCATACTAGATACATGTATCTCTGGGTGTTATAGTTACACGCCTCTCACTCATCATACTAGATACATGTATCTCTGTGTGTTATAGTTACACGCCTCTCACTCATCATACTAGATACATGTATCTCTGGGTGTTATAGTTACACGCCTATCACTCATCATACTAGATACACGTCTCTGTGTGTTACAGTTACACGCCTCTCACTCATCATACTAGATACATGTATCTCTGGGTGTTATAG
Source organism: Leptobrachium leishanense (assembly GCA_009667805.1). NCBI lineage: Eukaryota > Metazoa > Chordata > Amphibia > Anura > Megophryidae > Leptobrachium > Leptobrachium leishanense. Next base: position 35,061,028 of record CM019074.1, on the reverse strand, counting down.
TTACACGCCTCTCACTCATCATACTAGATACATGTATCTCTGTGTGTTATAGTTACATGCCTCTCACTCATCATACTAGATACATGTATCTCTGTGTGTTATAGTTACACGCCTCTCACTCATCATACTAGATACATGTCTCTGTGTGTTACAGTTACACGCCTCTCACTCATCATACTAGATACATGTATCTCTGTGTGTTATAGTTACACGCCTCTCACTCATCATACTAGATACATGTCTCTGTGTGTTACAGTTACACGCCTCTCACTCATCATACTAGATACATGTATCTCTGTGTGTTATAGTTACACGCCTCTCACTCATCATACTATATACATGTATCTCTGTGTGTTATAGATACATGCCTCTCACTCATCCTACTCGATACATGTGTCTCTGTGTGTTACAGTTACACGCCTCTCACTCATCATACTAGATACATGTCTCTGTGTGTTACAGTTACACGCCTCTCACTCATCATACTAGATACATGTATCTCTGTGTGTTATAGTTACACGCCTCTCACTCATCATACTATATACATGTATCTCTGTGTGTTATAGATACATGCCTCTCACTCATCCTACTCGATACATGTGTCTCTGTGTGTTACAGTTACACGCCTCTCACTCATCATACTAGATACATGTCTCTGTGTGTTATAGTTACACGCCTCTCACTCATCATACTAGATACATGTCTCTGTGTGCTATAGTTACACGCCTCTCACTCATCATACTAGATACATGTCTCTGTGTGCTATAGTTACATGCCTCTCACTCATCATACTAGATACATGTGTCTCTGTGTGTTATAGTTACACGCCTCTCACTCATCATAATAGACACATGTATCTCTGGTGTTACAGTTACACGCCTCCTACAGACTCCAGGAGGTGGTACACGCGACAGCACAAAAGCACTACTGCAAGTATCCCAGCAGGTAGCGCTGCCTTCCGGGGCGAGGTACTAGGCTAGCGCCTGCCCCAGATTACTACGTTAATGTTAGAAAAATATTATCTTCTGTCTGTTTCGTGACTTTGTCTGGACCAGTATGGCATCGGATGTGGTTTGCAGCTGTTCACACGCAGTATATATGTATAATACTGTCACCAAAAAGAACACACATTTGACTTCTTAGTTATAAAACCAAGGTATACAGTTGTGTTCAAAATTATTCAACCCCCACTGAAATTGAGTGTTTTGGCCAGTTTGACATTGATTTTGATCATTCAGTCATCTTGCTTACAATTGAATCAAAGAGGCACGTGTAGGTCGGACAAATATAACATAACATTTATAATGAAATAACCACAAATGTCTTTTCTGTGCTCACATCATTATCAGTTTTATTCAACCCCCAAGTGACATTCAATCTTAGTGCTTAGTACAACATCCTTTTACAGTTATAACAGCTTTTAAACGTGAAGCATAGCTTGACACAAGTGTCTTGCAGCGATCTACGGGTATCTTCCCCATTCGTCATGGGCAAAAGCCTCCAGTTCAGTCACATTCTTAGGCTTGCGCACTGCAACTGCTTTCTTTAAGTCCCATCAGAGGTTCTCAATCGGATTTAAGTCAGGTGACTGCGATGGCCACTCCAAAATGTTCCAGCCTTTAATCTGCAACCATGCTCTAGTGGACTTGGAGGTATGCTTGGGATCATTGTCCTGTTGAAAGGTCCAACGTCTCCCAAGCCTCAGGTTTGTGACGGACTGCATCACATTGTCATCCAATATCTCCTGGTACTGAAGAGAATTCATGGTACCTTGCACACGCTGAAGCTTCCCTGTACCTGCAGAAGCAAAACAGCCCCAAAGCATGATTGACCCCCCGCCATGCTTCACAGTAGGCAAGGTGTTCTTTTCTTCATAGGCCTTGTTCTTCCTCCTCCAAACATAGCGTTGATCCATGGGCCCAAACAGTTCTAATTTTGTTTCATCAGTCCACAGAACACTATCCCAAAACTTCTGTGGTTTGTCCACATGACTTTTGGCATACTGCAGTCGACTCTTCTTATTCTTTGGAGACAGCAAGGGGGTGCGCCTGGGAGTTCTGGCATGGAGGCCTTCATTACGCAGTGTGCGCCGTATTGTCTGAACTGAAACTTCAGTACCCACATCTGACAAATCTTTTCTCAGTTCCTCAGCAGTCACACGGGGACTTTTCTCCACTCTACGCTTCAGGTAGCGCACAGCAGTCGAAGTCAGCATCTTCTTTCTGCCACGACCAGGTAGCGTTTCAACAGTGCCCTTTGCCTTGAATTTGCGAATGATGCTTCCTATGGTCTCTCTTGGTATGTTTAACATCTTTGCAATCTTCTTATAGCCATTGCCCTTCCTGTGAAGCGTAATCACCTCTTCTCTTGTCTTCCTGGACCATTCTCTTGACTTCACCATGTTTGTAACCACACCAGTAAATGTCTAGAAGGAGCTGAGTATCACAGTCATTTTAAAGCTGCCTAATTGGTGCTTATTATGCTTTATTGCTGCTCCGTGACATCCACAGGTGTTTTCAATACCTGATTGAAAACACTTGAATGAACCTCTGTTCTTCAGAGTGGTAGTCTTTAAGGGGTTGAATAATTGTGTCAATGAAGAATTCACAAAAGAAACATTTACTACTGTATTACAAAACCAGTTGATGTCATTTTAGTTGCATATGGTTCTTTAAAAAGTCCTTGTAGGATTTCATTCTGAATACAATTACAAATGTACACTAAGGCTAGGGACAGATGAGCGCATTTTCTGCGGCCACCGTCAAAATGTACGTCAATGCGTGCGCACGCATTTTTTCACGGAATACGCTTAAGTGGTCAGACGATGCGCAATTCTGGACGTATTTCATGACGATGGGGTGAAAAGAAGTCTAGGGAAATCCGGCTGTTTGAACGTTATGTTGGCCGCACACTAGCAGCGTCTGACATCTCCTAATCACGCACACACGCTGCTATGCGGACGCAGCGCACTCTGTACGTCAGTACCAGCGGTTTAACATTCTCGAAAAAATGCGTTCATTTTCCACTTGCGTTGCGCGGCCGGACATTTGTGCGACCGTACTTCGTATATTGGCTGTCATTGCCCGTCATCTGCTGCTAGTGCGGCCGTGATTATGTGCGCCAGAACGCGCGTTCGCACTGCCTCAGTCTGACCCTAGCCTAAATTCCCTAAAACCCTTTACAGCATTGGGGGTTGAATAATTTTGAACACAACTGTATTTCTTGATACAAAGTAACTTACAAGTATATACATCTGTTCAGCTTGATAATGATGGTACGATGAGATGGAGAGAGAGCTGTGTCCTTCTGCTTCGAATAATAGAATGGAACTCAATTCCACAAAGCCCCAGCCTATGGCTAATATGGAATGTGTGACAAGTCCGGGTTCATTCAAATCACCCAATAGTATTTGAACACAACTGTTCTAACTGATATTTCTTTCCCAGTCATCACGTACACAGAGAGAGCTGTTTCTTAATCTGAACCACAAGTTCATAACGGATATATATATGTACATCTAGGGAACGCTATAGGGAAACCTACAGGTGCAGGTTTTCCCTGTTAGCGTCCCTATTTTAGCTTGAAGAATGGAATAGGGCTCAGAGCATTGTGTGATAGTCCCAATCAGTGGCATAGCTATAGGGGTCACAAAGGTCACAAATGCCACCAAACTGAGGGTGTCAGGAGGCCCAGAAGGTTGACCCTGCAGATGTAGCAGCTGTTACCCCAGCTCTGCATACTAAGTGTAGAAAGGTGCCTGTTCATCACTTGTGGTGCCTCCTGTAAATAATATACAGTCAGTCACAGGACACAGTGCTTTACCTCCACAGGGCACAGTGCTTTGAGTGTCTGCTGCAGGTCCATGCAAGGACTTCATTCTTAAACGGAAGGCATGGGGAGAGAATCCCATGGGTGTTTAGGGAGGTCAGGTCACACTGTATAAGCTCAGGAAGTAGAGGTTTTAAGATGCACCCTGAGAACTGTGAAGAACAGAGAATCTTTCCCACCAAGGGTCCACTGCCTGCAAATAAGGCCTGTCGGTCCGTAGATATCTCTCAGTCATTTTAAATGTGTATCTGTCAGTATTGACCGAACAGTGAATTTCCCCGTACGGCGTAATTTCGTGGCTTTTTGACTGTTCAAAAAGCTGGCAATTTGCCAAATATTGTCAAATTGCCATCGAAATACGGTGATATTCGGCAGCAGTGAAATCCCTATAGAGAAGTCATGGTTAACCTATTCAGAGAATGCCGAACAGCACCGAAATGTTAGTGAAATCCCCTGATTTTCGGTGGTTTCGTTAGACAGGTTTAAATAGGCGAATCCCATAGGTCCATGTAAAAAAAATCCTGTTTTTCTTAAATATTTTTTCAACCATTTATTCTTTTCATCTGCAGCAAAAAGTCTCTATATATATATATTTTTTTTGTATTTTTTTAGGCATTTTCCAGAATTTTTCAGCAAACTTTTTTCCCTGATTTTTTTAAAATGTCGTTTTTATTCCTGTAATAGACTTATTTATTATTAATCATAGGACCTTATATACTGTATATTATTACCAGGCATTGTAATGCAGTAATTCTTAAAAAAATGCCTTTTAACAGTTGTTTTTTGTTTTTTTTCTTACTCTTGTTCGACGTCTTGTCGGCTTTTTCCGGATCGATTTGGAGGTCTTTTCGACGTATCGTCGGTTTTGCTGCGGTTTTCCAATTCGTACAATGGGTGGATTCGCCACACTTTCGGGGCCTGCGGCGAATACTGAATTCACTGCAGGGTCGGCAAATTGAACTCAGTGACATTTCAGTGTTCTTTGAATAACCCTGTAGGTCTATGTGTTCAGTATTCTGTCCCTGTGTCTGTCTGTCTGTATTTCAGTCAGTATGCCTTTTTGTGTCAGAGAAGTTAGATGCAACTGTCATTCTGTCTGTGTGTCTGTTAGTATGTGAGTGTATCTGCGTAGGTGTGCTTGTGTATGTCTGTCTGTGTGTGTTTGTCTGTCAGTATCGGCCTAAAAAAGTATGTATAAACTTGGAGAAGGGTCGACAACCTGTCACAAACTTTACACTGGGGCCCTATGAGATCTAGAACTCTACTATTCTATAAAAGGTGTTTAATGCAATAAAAACTAATTTAAATGTATGGAAATAATAAAAAAAGATCCCAAAAAAATAATAAAAAGTTCTGTTACAAAATAAAAAAAAACACCATTAAAAAGAATGAGAATCAAAAATTTCGCCAACAAAAATCCAAAAGACACAAAACAATTACCAAATATTAAATACATTAACAAACGGTTTGCAAAAAAAATAAAAGAATAAACGGTTGAGTAAACAATGTATAAATTATTATTTATTTTTTTACATTGAATTCTATGGGTTACGCCCGTTTTAACCTTTCGAACTGAATCACGAAAATCAGGTAATTTCGTCAACATTTTGGCGTTCTCTGAATAGATTAACCATTACTTTTCTATGGGACAATTTCACTGCCACCGATGATTGCCGAATTGCAGAGAACTGCACCGTATTTCACTGTCAATTTGCCAGTATTTGGTGAATTGACAGCTCTCTGAATAGACAAACTGCCACAATATTGCACCGTACAGTGAAAATCACCATTCGGTGCAATTTAGTGGCAAGTTCGGTGTTCTTTGAATAACCCTTATAGCAGGGCTCAAAAGTTCCACTCGCCCACTAGCATTTAGTGAGTGGAAATTAAGTGAGGGCGAGTGAAAATGCACCTGCAGGCTGCACAATAAATTATTTTGTTCTTCCTGTGCTGCGTATACCGGCGTCAGCTATGTTTCTTTTTAGGCCCGGCCACCAGCCCGGAGAATCCAAGATGGCAACCAACTGACTGGCTGGCGGTCCCCTTTGATAACGTCAGAGAGGGTGCGCCAGACGTCTGCCACCCATACCTGCCCCGTCCTGGTGGTTCTCTTATGGCCACACCCTGCCTGCCTGTTACCACGAGTCAACGATCCCTCGCTCTGCTCACAGTGGGGTCTGATATCTGGGTATACATGTACAGTTGTGTTCAAAATTATTCAACCCCCACTAAAATTGAGTGTTTTGGCCAGTTTGACATTGATCTTGATCATTCAGTCATCTTGCTTACAATTAAATCAAAGAGGCACGTGTAGGTCAGACAAATATAACATAACATTTATAATGAAATAACCACAAATGTCTTTTCTGTGCTCACATCATTATCAGTTTTATTCAACCCCCAAGTGACATTCAATCTTAGTACTTAGTACAACATCCTTTTACAGTTATAACAGCTTTTAAACGTGAAGCATAGCTTGACACAAGTGTCTTGCAGCGATCTACGGGTATCTTCACCCATTCGTCATGGGCAAAAGCCTCCAGTTCAGTCACATTCTTAGGCTTGCGCACTGCAACTGCTTTCTTTAAGTCCCACCAGAGGTTCTCAATCGGATTTAAGTCAGGTGACTGCGATGGCCACTCCAAAATGTTCCAGCCTTTAATCTGCAACCATGCTCTAGTGGACTTGGAGGTATGCTTGGGATCATTGTCCTGTTGAAAGGTCCAACGTCTCCCAAGCCTCAGGTTTGTGATGGACTGCATCACATTGTCATCCAATATCTTCTGGTACTGAAGAGAAATCATGGTACCTTGCACAAGCTGAAGCTTCCCTGTACCTGCAGAAGCAAAACAGCCCCAAAGCATGATTGACCCCCCGCCATGCTTCACAGTAGGCAATGTGTTCTTTTCTTCATAGGCCTTGTTCTTCCTCCTCCAAACATAGCGTTGATCCATTGGCCCAAACCGTTCTAATTTTGTTTCATCAGTCCACAGAACACTATCCCAAAACTTCTGTGGTTTGTCCACATGACTTTTGGCATACTGCAGTCGACTCTTCTTATTCTTTGGAGACAGCAAGGGGGTGCGCCTGGGAGTTCTGGCATGGAGGCCTTCATTACGCAGTGTGCGCCGTATTGTCTGAGCTGAAACTTCAGTACCCACATCTGACAAATCTTTTCTCAGTTCCTCAGCAGTCACACAGGGACTTTTCTCCACTCTACGCTTCAGGTAGCGCACAGCAGTCGAAGTCAGCATCTTCTTTCTGCCACGACCAGGTAGCGTTTCAACAGTGCCCTTTGCCTTGAATTTGTGAATGATGCTTCCTATGGTCTCTCTTGGTATGTTTAACATCTTTGCAATCTTCTTATAGCCATTGCCCTTCCTGTGAAGAGTAATCACCTCTTCTCTTGTCTTCCTGGACCATTCTCTTGACTTCACCATGTTTGTAACCACACCAGTAAATGTCTAGAAGGAGCTGAGTATCACAGTCATTTTAAAGCTGCCTAATTGGTGCTTATTATGCTTTATTGCTGCTCCGTGACATCCACAGGTGTTTTCAATACCTTATTGAAAACACTTGAATGAACCTCTGTTCTTCAGAGTGGTAGTCTTTAAGGGGTTGAATAATTGTGTCAATGAAGAATTCACAAAAGAAACATTTACTACTGTATTACAAAACCAATTGATGTCATTTTAGTTGCATATGGTTCTTTAAAAATTCCTTGTAGGATTTCATTCTGAATACAATTACAAATGTACACTAAATTCCCTAAAACCCTTTACAGCATTGGGGGTTGAATAATTTTGAACACAACTGTATCTTAGGTCTGATGTCTGGGTAAACATGTATCTGGGGTCTGATGTCTGGATATACATGTAACTCAAGTTTGATGTCTGGGTATTTATGTATCTTGGATCTGATTATTATTATTGTCATCTTTTATATAGCACCAACAGTTTCTGCAGCACTTTACAGGATCTGATGTCTGTGTATACATGTATCTGGGGTCTGTGGGTGTTCATGTATCTGCCTGTGATTGTGGTGATGAAAAAAATGCACTAAGTTTATTAAAAGTTGAGCATGTACACTTAATATTTTTTGCATCCCCATTGATGTAAAGTACTTATTTTCCTTTATATTTACAATGCTTTATGTAAATATTGGTAATGTTATTTATTTTTGTAACTTTATTCTGAATAAAAGATTTAACAGTGTTATTTCATAAGATAATTTAAGACGGTGTGTTTAGGGTCGGAGTTAAGGGCAGGGTGGATAAGTGCAAGATAATGCACCTGGGATGTAAAAACCCAAGGGCTGAATATAGAATATTTGATACAGTCCTAACCTCAACATCTGAGGAAAGGGATTTAGGGGTTATTATTTCAGAGGATCTAAGGGTAAGTAGTCAATGTAATAGAGCAGCAGGAAATGCTAGCAGAATGCTTGGTTGTGTAGGGAGAGGTATTAGCAGTAGGAAAAGGGAAGTGCTCATGCCACTGTACAGAGCACTGGTGAGACCTCACTTGGAGTACTGTGTGCAGTACTGGAGACCGTATCTCCAGAAGGATATAGACATCTTGGAGAGAGTTCAGAGAAGGGCTACTAAAATGGTGTACGGCTTGAAGGAGAAAAGTTACCAAGAAAGGCTTAATGATCTTAACATGTACAGCTTGGAAAAAAGACGAGACAGAGGAGATATGATAGAAACATTTAAATACGTAAAGGGAATCCACAAGGTAGAGGAAGGGAGTATATTTAAAAGGAAACAAAGTAGCAAAACAAGAGGACATAGTCTTAGATTAGAGGGGCAAAGGTTTAAAAGTAACATCAGGAAGCATTATTTTACTGAGCGGGTGGTGGATACATGGAACAGTCTTCCAGTAGAAGTGGTAGAGGCCAAAACAGTAATTGAATTTAAGCAGGCATGGGATAGGCATAAGGCTATCCTAAAGAAAAGATAAATCCAGGTAAAGTATCCATGTAATTGGGCAGACTAGATGGGCCGAAAGGTTCTTATCTGCCGACATTTTTCTATGTTTCTATGTTTCTAGGGTAGGGGTTAGGTGGGGCAACTGATGGCGAGTAACTCTTAAGGCCTGGCTAGTACCTCGGGACTTGAAATTTTGAGCCCTGCCTTATAGTACATAACTCATTGTTGGCATTGACTGCTCTGGCATAGCTATGTATATCTGATGCAGAGCGATGTATCGTTATGTGACAGAGGAGGAACACTAACTGGAATGTTAGATACTTAGTATTCTGTGCAATCCACATACATATTGTTCTTTACCTATGTTGCAATAAAGTGATGCTCCGCAGTATCATTACCCGGAGGATTTATGAGATTCTAGACATTCCACAGCGGGGATGAGTGGCTGATACTTCCGGGCCTTGCTTTCCCACAACCTAATGCGGCCTGAGCTTGCTGTGTGCAATTAGTATTTTTCTGGCATTGTGATGCAGACAGAGTGAGAGGAACAGATGCTGAATCCTCATTGCTTTCAGTGTAACCTAGAGACAGCCTGCTGGCCCTGCTCCCCCCCCCACAATCCCACCACAGCCCCCCCCCCCACAAGCCTGACACCTTGAAGGAAGATCCCCCCCCCACACGCACACACGTTCTCAAAAAATATGTTCTCTTGCTGTGTTTTGTGAGTCAGAATATTGAAAATAATAATTAGCATTGTATATAGAATCTCATCTCTCTATTGAGACACAATACATTGTTTCAGAGGCGTAACTAGAAACAACAAGCTCTAGGTGAGGGAATCCATGAAGGGCTCCCCCACCTTGGGAAAAAACATATTCATATAACTACTTCAGTCCATCCCATTTTAATGTAATCTGCACTATGTATACTATGATTCACAGAGCTCCACAGCAATAACACTCACAGTAATGTGCGATGTGTATGAGTGTATCACAGAGCTGCACAGCAATAAATCTCACAGAAGTCTATATTACCCTCTTAATACCTGTTACTCCATATAACCCTCCTATTATCTATTCTATACCCTTTGAGTGATCCTGACTTTACCTATCCCTTTGTGTATAAACCTTTCCCGTTTTGGACGAGCCTGTCATTACCTGTCCCCTATTAGGTGAACATGTCTTTACATATTCCATTTTCGGAGAGCTTGCTTTTTCCTATAATATTTTGGGTGAGCTCGTCTTTACCTATCACCTTATGGATAAGCCTTCCTTTTCTGATCTCTTTCTAAGTGAGGATAAAAAATAGAAGCCTCAGCATCTAGAATAGAACCCCGTGGATCTATTCAATAGGATCGTAGATGTTAAAATCGCCAGATTTAACAAAAAAGGAAGATGGGTGTAGAATAAAAACTTTATTCGAAATAAATAAATGTATAAAAAGGCATAATATGCTCAAAGCCCAACGCGTTTCGTCTATATCTAGACTTTTTCAAGGGCAATACAAATGTATAAAAAGCAAAATAATAGTAATTTTATACATTTGTATTGCCCTTGAAAAAGTCTAGATATAGACGAAACGCGTTGGGCTTTGAGCATATTATGCCTTTTTATACATTTATTTATTTCAAATAAAGTTTTTATTCTACACCCATCTTCCTTTTTTGTTAAATCTGGCGATTTTAACATCTACGATCCTATTGAATAGATCCACTGGGTTCTATTCTAGACGCTGAGGCTTCCTATTTTTTATCCTCACTTAGAAGGAGATCAGAAAAGGAAGGCTTATCCATAAGGGGATAGGTAAAGACGAGCTCACCCAAAATATGATAGGAAAAAGCAAGCTCTCCGAAAATGGAATATGTAAAGACATGTTCACCTAATAGGGGACAGGTAATGACAGGCTCGTCCAAAACGGGATAGGTTTATACACAAGGGGATAGGTAAAGTCAGGATCACTCAAAGGGTATAGAATAGATAATATGAGGGTTATATGGAGTAACAGGTATTAAGAGGGTAATATAGACTTCTGTGAGATTTATTGCTGTGCAGCTCTGGTGATTTTAACATCTACGATCCTATTGAATATTGAATAGATCCACGGGGTTCTATTCTAGACGCTGAGGCTTCCTATTTTTTATCCTGTCTATGTGTGGAGTACTTTGGACCATCTCCAGGGAACCTCCTCAGCATTCCATCAGAAAAAGATAAGTTGATTTTCTTTCTCCTTTTATCACCAATTGCCGGTTGTTATTGTATCTCCTTCTAAGTGAGCCTGCCTTTACCTATCCACTATTGGATGAGCCTGTCAATACCTATCCCCTATTGGATGAGCCTGTCATTACCTATCCCCTATTGGATGAGCCTGCCTTTACCTATCCCCTATTGGATGAGCCTGTCATTACCTATCCCCTATTGGATGAGCCTGCCTTTACCTATTCCCTATTGGATGAGCCTGTCATTACCTATCCCCTATTGGATGAGCCTGTCAATATCTATCCCGTATTGGATGAGCCTGTCATTACCTATCCCCTATTGGATGAGCCTGTCAATACCTATCCCCTATTGGATGAGCCTGCCTTTACATATCCCCTATTGGATGAGCCTGTCATTACCTATCCCCATTGGATGAGCCTGTCATTACGTATTCCCTTTTGGGTGAGCCAGTCTTTACCTATTCACTTTTGGTTGAGCCTGTCATTACCTATTCACTTTTGGTTGATCCTGTCTTTACCTATTCACTTTTAGTTTAGCCTGTTATTACCTATTCACTTTTGGTTGAGCCTGTCTTTGCCTATTCACTTTTGGTTGAGCCTGTCATTACGTATTCACTTTTGGTTGATCCTGTCTTTCCCTATTCACTTTTAGTTGATCCTGTCTTTACCTATTCACTTTTGGTTGATCCTGTCTTTACCTATTCACTTTTGGTTGAGCCTGTCTTTGCCTATTCACGTTTGGTTATGCCTGTCATTACATATTCACTTTTGGTTGTTCCTGTCTTTACCTATTCACTTTCGGTTGAGCCTGTCATTACCTATTCACCTTTGGTTGATCCTGTCATTACCTATTCACCTTTGGTTGAGCCTGTCTTTACCTATTCACTTTTGGTTGATCCTGTCATTACCTATTCACTTTTGGTTGAGCCTGTCTTTACCTATTCACTTTTGGTTGAGCCTGTCATTACCTATTCACCTTTGGTTGATCCTGTCATTACCTATTCACTTTTGGTTTAGCCTGTCTTTACCTATTCACCTTTGGTTGATCCTGTCTTTACCTATTCACTTTTGGTTGAGCCTCTCTATGCCTATTCACTTTTGGTTGAGCCTGTCTTTGCCTATTCACTTTTGGTTGAGCCTGTCATTACCTATTCACCTTTGGTTGATCCTGTCATTACCTATTCACTTTTGGTTGATCCTGTCTTTACCTATTCACTTTTGCTTGAGCCTCTCTATGCCTATTCACTTTTGCTTGAGCCTCTCTATGCCTATTCACTTTTGGTTGAGCCTCTCTATGCCTATTCACTTTTGGTTGAGCCTGTCTTTACCTATTCACTTTAGGTTGATCCTGTCATTACGTATTCACTTTTGGTTGTTCCTGTCTTTACCTATTCACTTTCGGTTGAGCCTGTCATTACCTATTCACTTTTAGTTGAGCCTGTCTTTGCCTATTCACTTTAGGTTGATCCTGTCTTTACCTATTCACTTTTGGTTGAGCCTGTAATTACGTATTCACTTTTGGTTGAGCCTGTCATTACCTATTTACTTTTGGTTGAGCCTGTCTTTTCCGGTCCCTATTTGACTGAATTTGTATGTACTTATTCCCTTTTGAGTGTACCCATCCTTACTGACCCCTTTTTGGGTCAGCCTGTCTTTACCTTCAAACAGCAGCTGCCAAAGCCAGCAAGATATTGACATTAAAAGGGGAATTCATTCTCAGGATGAAAACACAATTTTGCCTCTTCATAAATAAATGGTAAGACGCACGTCAAATATGCCGTGCAATTTTGGGCACCTGTCTTAAGTAAGGATATTATGGTGCTAGAAAAAGTGCAGAGACGAGCGACTAAATTAATAAGGGGAATGGAAGGTTTAAGTTATGAGGAAAGACTAACAAGCTTAAACCTTTAAAAGCTTAAAGAAACAGCGCCTTAGAGGAGATCTGATAAATTTACATAAATATATACGGGGCCTTAGAGGGGTCTGATAACTTTATATAAATATATACGGGGCCTTAGAGGAGATCTGATAACTTTACATAAATATATACGGGGCCTTAGAGGGGTCTGATAACTTTATATAAATATATACGGGGCCTTAGAGGGGATCTGATAACTTTATATAAATATATACGGGGCCTTAGAGGGGTCTGATAACTTTATATAAATATATACGGCGCCTTAGAGGGGATCTGATAACTTTATATAAATATATACGGGGCCTTAGAGGGGTCTGATAACTTTATATAAATATATACGGCGCCTTAGGGGGGATCTGATAACTTTATATAAATATATACAGGGCCATTATAAACCATTGTCTGGAAACCTATTCATTAACAGGACTATACACAGGATACAAGGTCACCCATTTAGAGTGGACGAAAGGAAAAGGCTGGCCGTCCACTGGATCCGTAGTCAGATGGCTGACTGTTTCATCCAATTTCGTACGACGTCGGTCGTACGATAAGCTACGACTACCCTCGTCCACTGGAAGCAATTTATTGGATGACTAAGGGACGATCCAGATGAGGTGGCGTAAATAAAAACCAGTTCATTCTGGTGTTTGTAGAGACAATATAGTGTTCTGGTCTTCGACACTGCTCACATCGTGTGTGTGACGGACATACTGCTGCGTACACTTTGTGTGTCTGACCCACTATGGATTATCTCGAGGCGGAGGAGCTGTTCTTCTTGGTAGAAGGCGGAAACGTCGGTGTTGGGTGAACCCAATATTGCAGAAAAGAACACGATTAGGGGAGTTCCACCATCTGCATGAAGAACTCCATAAAGACGCTGCAAAGTTCTTCGATGGTTCCGGAGACCTTCAACTACATTTTAGAAGCGGTTGGTCCATCTATAGAGAAGTCTTCTAATTTCAGAGAGACAATACCCCCCGCGGAACTACTAACCATCACTCTTCGGTAAGTGACTTTATAACCTTTTTTATATAATATATATATATATATGTACTGAACTCCATTTTGCCTACATGATCTGTGTGTGCATATATATATATACGCACACACACATCATGTAGGTAATGGAGGTATGTGTGTGTGTGTGTGTGTGTGTGTTTGTGTGTGTGATATATATTAAACACACACACACTGAACTCCATTGCCTACAATGATCTGTGTATGTGTGCGTATATGACTTTTGAATATGAGACCTATCAGAAAAATAAAATGACACTCACCACAGTAGTGTAATATAAACATTATTTATTCGGGGCACCAAACTGTAACCTTTTTTTTTTTTTTTTTTAATTTAGATCATAACTTTTTTTGATAACCAAATGTTTTATATCTTATATTTTAACCCCTTCGCTGCGATGGACGCGCTGAGCGCGTCCAATTGCATGTCACGTTGCGTGCGGAGGACGCGCTGAGCGCGTCCAGCCTTTGGGGTCAGCGTTCGGCCGGGTTCCGGCCGATCGCTGGCCCCCCCGGTGCGGGCTGACATCCTCGATGTCAGCCCAGCATCCGGAACCGCCGCCGGGCTAATTAGGTGTCATCGCAGCTGCGCGATGACACCTAATTCAGGCGCCCCCCCGCATGTGCGGAGGAGGCGCCTGAAAGGGAGGGGGGGAGGTCCTTCGGACCTCTCTCCCTCCCGATCGGCGGCGTTGCGGGGGTTAACCCAGGCACCATTTGGAAGGGCACAGCCTGCCCTTCCAAATGGTACCTGGCATTAACCCCTGGGGAGCCGGATCACGAATCGGTGCTGAAAAGCGCCGGTTCGTGATCCTTTCCCGGAGCTGGCCGACATCTTGGATGTTGGCCAAGCCTCCGGGAACTCCCCCTGAGGACTGGCGTCATCGTGCATAGCACGATGACGCCAGTCCTAGAGTTAACCCCTAGCTGCCACCAATGGTGGAGATAGGGAGTTCCAATGAACTCCCTATCTCCCGATCCGTGGCAGCTAGGGGTTAAAGTTTGGTATTGTTGGATCTGCCAGAGCATGGCCGTTCCAACGATACCAAACTCGAATGTGAAAAAAGTTAGTAAAAAAAAAAAAAAAAAAAAATATTTTAAAAAAAATTATAAAAAAAATAAACAAGTTTTTTTTCTTTTTTGGTTTGTTAATGCAGCAATATTGTTCCCATTTCAATTATAATGTGAACAATGATGCTGCACTAACGATTTTTGTATGCGGTGCGTTTGTTAAAAATCGTGTAATTTTCCCCAAAAAAAAAATGTAACGAGACCCCATCTCTAATTTTTTTAACAAGCGCACCCCATACAAAATATAACCGCAATTGCTCGCATCTTAAAATGTGAAAAAAAAAACACTTTACAAATTGCAAATTATTGAAAAATCATATTTTATTGCATTTTTTGTTATAATATACAGACAGGTCATGACGTATACATATAATAATGACATATTATGAATCTTCCGAGTCTGACGGAAAGAACGATATATAATATGTCTGGGTCATATACTAAAATAAGCCTTCAAAACACGTTTAAACATGATGAGCAAAACAGGTAAAAATGACCTCAGCACAGGGGCGGGAAAAGCCTCAGCAGTGAAAGGGTTAACATATAAAGAATTGTTAATGCTATTTTCAAAAAATTTTATGTCATGTTTGTGTCATCGGGTGCTGAATCAGAAGAGCGGTAGAACTCCCTCAAGCCAGGCTTAAAGAATGGTTCTGATACCGGTGGTGTGGGTTGAAGTGGAGCAACAGCACTTGGTGGATGATGGATTGGTTCCAGGGTAGAGCAAGTCTGGGCTGCTTGGGTTGACTTGGGACGGTGTGAATCATCTTCCTCATCGCTTACGATTTGAAGTAATTTCCTGCGAACTGAATTTTGACGTTCCATTGGAATCCTATCGAGGAGCGGAACCATGCGGACAAGAAAGCGGAAATTGCTGTTCCACCTTATCTGCACACTTTCCGATAGGATTTTAATTTTCTCCTTTTCTATCAGCACCAGATTGTCTTCGGTAGCTGTCTCAATCCTACGTCTCTTCAATGAATGTGTGCGGCGTGGCTGCTGCCTACTGGTTCCGGGTTCACTCAAATCTTGGGTGTTTGGGGTATGTGGTAGAGAAGAGAGCGAAACCTCGGTTTGAAATTCTTCTTGAGTCTCACTATAATTTTCCTCCTCCACATTTGGTGTGACACTGTGCACTGGTGATACGTTGCCCTCGAGTTGTCGCGGCTCCATTGTATCAACAATAAAGAGCATTTGATTGTAAAATGCCCAACTGGTAGAGGCGTCTGGATTTGCTCCATCTCCCGACTTGCTGGATAGAATTTTTTTATACTCCCTCCAGAAAACGTCACGGAGGTTCCTCCAACGCTTCTTCACCTCTTCCACTGTAATAAAAAGAATGTTTGGTTGATTGAGAATGGAAATGACCATATTTTGTGGATTTATTCTGTGTATTTACTAATGTTATGTATTTTATTTCAGTTACTTGGCAACATGATCATCATTCAAAACACTGGATCACTGGATGTGACGGTGGGACGGATCGTCCAGGAGACATGCCGACTTATCTGGGATAAGCTTCATATGCTTCACATGTCCTTCCCAAAGAGCGAGGAGATGGGGCCCATTGTTGAGGGCTTTTGTCAAAAGTGGCACTTTCCAAACTGTGTGGGGTGCATCGATGGTAAACATATACACATCGTAAATCCAAAACATTCGGGCAGTATGTATCGGAACTACAAACTATTTTTTTTAATAGTACTCCAAGCAGTTGCTGGCCCAGATTACCGGTTTATTGCCATCGATGTCGGTGCATATGGAAATGAAAGTGATGGTGGAATATTCACCAACTTGTCCAAGAAGCTGGAGCAAGGAGCATTGGGCGTGCAAACACACACCGCCCTACCTGGCACCGACATTGTAGCCCCACATGTGCTTTTGGGTGACGAGGCTTACCCACTTAAGAAATATCTAATGAGGCCGTACCCTGCAGCCAGACTTGGCCCCTCCAAGACCAACTTTAATGGGCGCTAGGGATGTGCGTTTCGGGTTTCGGAATTCCGGAATTTTCATGAAATTTCCCGATTCGTGCATTCGAATTCGGCCGATTTTCCTAAAATTTTCAGATCCGAAAACGGCAGATCCGAAAAAAATTTAGAGCCGAAACGAAAACTTTTCGAATGGAGTAGAAATGTGTAAAATCGAAATTCATACATGTTCGTTCCATTCGTGATTTCGGTTCCATTTCAGTAATTTCGGACATCGTATTTATATCGCTGATTCTGTAATTAAATTTTGTATCATTCCCATCTCAATGTATTCTTCCTGGAAAACCAGAGAAATCTCAATGTATCCTTCCTGGAAAACCAGAGAAATCACAATGTATCCTTCTTGTAAAACATGAGAAATCTCAATGTATCCTTCTTGTAAAACATGAGAAATCTCAATGTATCCTTCCTGGAAAACCAGAGAAATCTCAATGTATCCTTCTTGTAAAACATGAGAAATCTCAATGTATCCTTCTTGTAAAACATGAGAAATCTCAATGTATCCTTCCTGGAAAACCAGAGAAATCTCAATGTATCCTTCTTGTAAAACCAGAGAAATCTCAATGTATCCTTCCCGGGAAACCAGAGAAATCTCAATGTATCCTTCTTGTAAAACATGAGAAATCTCAATGTATCCTTCCCGGGAAACCAGAGAAATCTCAATGTATCCTTCCTGGAAATACAGAGAAATCTCAATGTATCCTTCTTGTAAAACATGAGAAATCTCAATGGCAGAATTATCGTATCGACAGAATTATCGTATCGACAGAAATATCGGATCCGAAAAACCATTAGTTTACGTCAAAACGAATAGACACTTTGAAACAAGGAGAACAGACGTTCCGAAAAACACAAAAATTTCCGAAATCACGAAAAAAAAGTCGATACGAAAAACGAACCGAACCGAAACGGAAATCGGTCGAAACAAGTCGAAACGAAAATTTACAAAATCCGAACGAACCGAACCGAAAAAAAAATCGGTGCACAAGCCTAATGGGCGCCTATCCAGAGCAAGGCAAGTGGTGGAGTGTGCCTTTGGGATTATGACGAGCAAATGGCGTATTTTGCACAAGGCGATGGAAGTAAAACCACCATTTGTGGACAAAATTGTAAAAAACCATTTGCTTGTTGCACAATATTATAATTGAAAAAGAGGGGGAGCAGCAAGTGGCAAATTTGCCGACACCCAAAAGTTTCAGAGGAAGGAGATTTACATCTATCGGTGAAAATAGAGCTGTAACCACAGCAAGTACCACCCGGGACAAATTTAACACCTATTTTGCAACCAAAGTGAACCTCTGAACATTTTTCTTATTTACCCCTTTTTTTGGGGGGGGGTTGTTGTTTTCTGATGCGTGTGAGTTATATATATAATTTTTAACTTCACGTGTGTGGCTCTTAATTTCTTCCCTTTTGGAGGCAAGGAAGGTAGTTACTGGGACCAAGAGATAGAGATATAGATATATATATTTACTGGTTTTGGGATAGATTGTTGTGTATAGTGTGTGTGTGTTTAGGTTGTTGTGCATAGTGTGTGTGTTTAGGTTGTTGTGTATAGTGTGTGTGTTTAGGTTGTTGTGTATAGTGTGTGTGTTTAGGTTGTTGTGCATAGTGTGTGTGTTTAGGTTGTTGTGTATAGTGTGTGTGTTTAGGTTGTTGTGTATAGTGTGTGTGTTTAGGTTGTTGTGCATAGTGTTTGTGTTTAGGTTGTTGTGTATAGTGTGTGTGTTTAGGTTGTTGTGTATAGTGTGTGTGTTTAGGTTGTTGTGCATAGTGTGTGTGTTTAGGTTGTTGTGTATAGTGTGTGTGTTTAGGTTGTTGTGCATAGTGTGTGTGTTTAGGTTGTTGTGCATAGTGTGTGTGTTTAGGTTGTTGTGTATAGTGTGTGTGTTTAGGTTGTTGTGTATAGTGTGTGTGTTTAGGTTGTTGTGCATAGTGTGTGTGTTTAGGTTGTTGTGTGTATAGTGTGTGTTTAGGTTTTTGTGTATAGTGTGTGTTTAGGTTGTTGTGTATAGTGTGTGTGTTTAGGTTGTTGTGCATAGTGTGTGTTTAGGTTGTTGTGTGTTTAGGTTGTTGTGCATAGTGTGTGTTTAGGTTGTTGTGTATAGTGTGTGTGTTTAGGTTGTTGTGCATAGTGTGTGTGTTTAGGTTGTTGTGCATAGTGTGTGTTTAGGTTGTTGTGTATAGTGTGTGTGTTTAGGTTGTTGTGTATAGTGTGTGTGTTTAGGTTGTTGTGTATAGTGTGTGTTTAGGTTGTTGTGTGTTTAGGTTGTTGTGTATAGTGTGTGTGTTTAGGTTGTTGTGTGTTTAGGTTGTGTGTATAGTGTGTGTTTAGGTTGTTGTGTATAGTGTGTGTGTTTAGGTTGTTGTGCATAGTGTGTGTTTAGGTTGTTGTGTATAGTGTGTGTGTTTAGGTTGTTGTGCATAGTGTGTGTTTAGGTTGTTGTGTATAGTGTGTGTGTTTAGGTTGTTGTGCATAGTGTGTGTTTAGGTTGTTGTGTATAGTATGTGTGTTTAGGTTGTTGTGCATAGTGTGTGTTTAGGTTGTTGTGTATAGTATGTGTGTTTAGGTTGTTGTGCATAGTGTGTGTTTAGGTTGTTGTGTATAGTATGTGTGTTTAGGTTGTTGTGCATAGTGTGTGTTTAGGTTGTTGTGTATAGGGTGTGTGTTTAGGTTGTTGTGCATAGTGTGTGTTTAGGTTGTTGTGTATAGTGTGTGTGTTTAGGTTGTTGTGCATAGTGTGTGTTTAGGTTGTTGTGTATAGAATGTGTGTTTAGGTTGTTGTGCATAGTGTGTGTTTAGGTTGTTGTGTATAGTATGTGTGTTTAGGTTGTTGTGCATAGTGTGTGTTTAGGTTGTTGTGTATAGTATGTGTGTTTAGGTTGCCTATGTTAATAAATTTTTGATTTCTGAGCTTTCAAATCTATGTATGTATGAATTATTTTAATATTATAATTACCTTTGGCACCCATCTCATCTGCGCCCTGCTGCCACAGCTTCCTCTGGACATCGCGGGCCTGGTATTTTTTATTGCGCATGTCGCACAAAGGCCGTAGCTCACGTACAATACTGTTGATACATTTAAATTTGTACTTTAAGAAATGGCAAAGGAAAACAGAAATTATCTAACATTTGGGGCCATATTACAATCTTCGCGCACAATTTAGCGCCGGCGCAAAAACGCATTAATGCGAGGGGTAAAACCCTTTGCGCTGAACGTCGTATTACAAAGTCAGCACAACAAACGCGCGCACTCGTCAAGGCGGGTGGACCTGCGCGAACCCTTCGCGAGCTTACTGTACTGAGCGCGTCCTATACTTAACCCTTTACATGCGGAGGACGCGCTCAGCACGATGACGTCTATTTCAGGCACCCCCCGCCATTGCGGGGAAGGTGCCTGAAGGAGAGGGGTGAGGTCGTTTGGACCTCTCCCCCTTCCCGTCCGTGCGGGCCATCGGGTAAAGACACGTACCGCTTGGAAGGGCACAGCCTGCTCTTCCAAGCGGCGGCTGTCTTTAACCCCTAGGGGGCTGGATCGTGATATTGCGCTAACATGCGCCGTATCGCGGTCCGCTTCCGGAGCTGGCTGACATCTTGGATGTCGGCCAAGCTTCAGGGACATCCCCCTAATGACTGGCATCATCGCGCATAGTGCGATGGTGCCAGTTTCACAATTAACCCCTTGCTGCCACCTATGGTGGAGATAGGGGGTTCCAATGAACATAGAAAATATAACCGCAAACGCTCGCATGTTAAAATGTGAAAAAAAAACACTTTAAACGTTGTAAATTATTGGAAATTCTAATTTTATTGCATTTTTTGTTATAATATACAGACAGGACATGACGTATACATATAATAATGGCATATTATGAATCTGCAGAGTCTGCCGGAAAAAACGATATAGAATATGTCTGGGTGGTGTAATAAAATGTGGCTTCAAATCGCGTTTAAACATGATGAGCGAAAGAGGTAAAAATGAGCTCAGCACAGAGGTGTGAAAAGGCTCAGCAGGGAAAGGGTTAACATTGTGAGCGCAAATGCGTTTGTGCACTGGTACGTGGATGATATAACAATCAAAGGGCAGTTTTTAACGCATAGTCTTTGCGCGCATAATTTTAGCAACTCCTAAAAGCTGGTGGTAACGGCAAATCTGACCGTCCTGGCTGAACCCAAATACACCAGCCAAAAAATGCAGCAAAGTATAGTTACACATTCTACTCATACCCAACCAATAAAATAGTGAAGTTGTGTGTGTTCATTTTTTATTGCTGCAGCATATATACTCAGATTTGACAGGCGCAAAAACTTAACATGAGATAATTGTGGTTCTTAATTCTGATTGGCTGAAGCGCGTGAAAAAACAGTCCGCGCACTAATTTCGTTGCTGCTCGCGCGTTTGTGCGCGTCCGTAAACGCGCAATTTCTCGAAGGATGAAAAAATGTGCGAGGATTGTAATACCTGTGTTGATTTTATACGCGTGCTAACGTTTAACGTAGGGCGCAAAAATTCACGCGCTGCGCAAGCGTTTTAACGCAAGGAATGTAATAGGGCCCTTGGTAATCAAATTTTTCTTCAAAATAAAAAAAAGATGTTCAGAAAAAAAAAATTAAATTAGTTTTACTGCTAATTAAATGAATACACGGTTAAATTTTTGTTATAAAAAAATGATTGACCTGTCATACTGTCATCAGAAATCATCCCCGTACCTAAACAGGACTAGTCCAACCTACTCCCTTACACAAAACTTGGACTTTTTATTATAAAATGCATTTACTTCCCTGATCAATTTCTCAGCATCCATCTTCTGTCGGATGGTTGTGCCTAGTTGACGCGATAAATTCCCCTCTGACTTGAAGTGCCGCGTGTCTGATAGTGTCGTATCGCGCTGCCGGAAATCGAAAGTCGGACGCAATGGATGATGGGTGAACCGCGTGCGTGTAATCGGATCGGTCGCACGAAAAAACGCGATATCGGATGATCGCGCCATCGCACGAAAACGGATCCAGTGGACGGCCAGCCTAAAGCATAGGAAGGGTTATTTTATGGTGCGAACAATAAAGCTGTGGAATTCTCTGCCTGTTGAGGTGGTTGGGTCAGAGACTGTACAGACTTTTAAAAAAACGACTGGATGTTATTCAAATAGAATCAAAAAGTCACTGCACGTTCGGTGACTTTTCATTCTCTTCAATTCAGGGAGATTTAGCGATCCCATTTCAGCAACCCTGCAGTGTATTCAGCAAGCACCACAGGGCCGTCGTAGTGCAGGGAAAAGTCGCCGCAAACCTGCCGAACACTCACCGCAAAACCCAGACGAATGCACACCGAAACCCGCAAAAACATCTGGTTTAACCCCGCCGAACATTACGGAAAAACCTGAGCAGGAGCCAATCACAGCACAGAGCAGCCGCCGAAAAAACCCGACACCGCAGACGAATGGATTAGAAAATAAACAGTTTGCTTGAATGTTTGAAAAGTGGAAAGCTGTTTGCAAAGAAACTACTGAGCGAAAAATGTCTGGAATTTACATATGATCCAATGAATGATAATAAAAACGGTTTAAACTAATTTTTTTTAAAAAACAAATCGGCAAACATTTTTTGGCAAAAAAAAAAAAAAAGGCTTAAAATATCCCAGGAAATCTATAAATAAAGAGACATTTTACTGCAGAATATTATAATCAACGGTTTATTAGATATATTGATATTTTTAACATTGAAGCCTATGGGATTCGCCTGAATAAATCTGCCGCATGAAACCACCGAACAGCAGGGCATTTCGGGAACTTTTCACTGCTGGTTTGTGTTCTCTGAATAGACGAAGCAGTGCTTCTCTATGGGAATTTCACTGCCTTCGAACAGGCACCGAACAGGCACCGTATGTGCAGGCAATTCGCCAACATTTGGCAAAATGCCTGCTCTCTGAATAGCCGAATGCCAGGAAAGGTAACCGTGCCCTGAATTTCAGCGTTCAGTTACCTTTCGCCAGCAATTCGGAGCTCTTTGAATAACCCTGTAGGTTTTTTGTCTTCTTTTGGATCAACAGCAGTAGGTGATGTGTGAAAGGCTGAACCCGATGGACGCACGTCTTTTTTCAGCCTATGTAATTATCAGGGTTATTCAAAGAGATCCAAATTGCTGCCGAAAGGTAACCAAGCGCTGAAATTCAGGGTATGGTTACCTTTCCTGGCCATTCGGCTATCCAAAGAGCAGACAGTTCGCCAAATGTTGGCGAATTGCCTGCACATACGGTGCCTGTTCTGTGCCTGTTCGAGGGCAGTGAAATCCCCATAGAGAAGCAATGCTTCGTCTATTCAGAGAACAAAACCAGCAGTGAAAAGTTGCCGAAATGCCCTGCCATTCGGTGGTTTCATGCGGCACATTTATTCAGGCGAATTCCATAGGCTTCAATGTTAAAAATATTCCCGTTTTAATTCAATATCTAATAAACCGTTGATTATAATATTCTGCAGTAAAGAGTCTCTAAATTTATCGATTTATTGGGGGTATTTTAAGCATTTTTCTGGATTTTTTTGCCAAAATTTTTCTGCCGTTTTTTTTTTGAAAAAATTAAAATCGTTTTTTCTTTTTCCTGTAACAGCCCTTTTTATTATCATTCATTGGATCTTATATGTAAATTCCAGACATTTTCGCTCAGTAGTTTCTTTGCAAACAGAGTTTCATCTTTCAAACCATTCTTGGCTTTTCCAATCCATTCGTCTGCGGTGTCGGGTTTTTCCGGCAGCTGCTCTGTGCTCTGTTCGGCTCCTGCTTGTGTTTTTCCGCCGTCTTCAGTGGGGTTAATCCAGATATTTTTGCGGGTTTCGGTGTGCATTCGCATGGGTTTTGTGGTGAGTGTTCGGCAGGTTTTCGGCGGCTTTTCCCTGCACTATGGTGCTTGCTGAATACACCGCAGGGTCGCCAAAATGGGATCGTCAAATCGTGCCGAATTGAAGAGAACGAAAAGTCATCGAACGTGCGGTGACTTTTCGATCTGGTTAAGCCCATCTTTTTGGAGGGAGGGGTTTTGCAAAATCAATTTATTAGGTCAAGCTTTAGAATTCCAGCATCTGTGATATCAAGTCAAGATGCCCTTTTGCACGCACCACTATTAACTTGGTCAACGTTATTTTCTTCCATAAATAAGTAATTTAATTTGACTTAGGCTAGGGTCAGACGAGCGCATTTTCTACGGACTGTGCGTCTGTGCAGTACGGACGTACTTACTGACTGACGACAAGGTAGTGGCCACACAGTCCGTTTTTTTCACTGACGTATTTTTTGACTGATGTAGCAGGGAAAATAAATTACAATGAAAAAACATTCTGTCCGTCAAAAATGCTGGACGTATAAATGCAGTCCGTCTGACCACGCTCCATCACTCACACACAAAGCTATGCGGACGTTGTGGACGTGGCGCACTCCGCACGTCCGTTCTAGCAGTATTACGTTCTTGCCTAACCTGCGTCCGTTTGCAGCGTCCGTCATGCGTCCGCACCTCTGTGCGGACGTACTTCGTGTGTGGGGCTCCATTGGTCAGAATGCTATGCTGCCACGGACGTACTTATGTGCGGCAACACGGACGTTAACACTGCGTTCGTCTGACCCCAGCCTAAAGTAACATTGAAACCTCCTGGTAAAATCCTTTATAAATAAATAAATTAATTAATTAATTAATACTACTATTGATGCAAATTCATATGCAGGGTAATTCAAAGAGATCCGAATTGCTTGAGAAAGGTAGCCGAACGCTGAAAATCAGCGTTCGGTTACCTTTCCTGGCCATTCGGCTATCCAGAGAGCAGGCAATTCGCCAAATCCTGGCGAATTGCCTGCACATACGGTGCCTGTTCGGTACCTGTTCGAGGGCAGTGAAAACCCCATGAAAAAGCACTGCTTCCTCTATTCAGAGAACACAAACCAGCAGTGAAAGGTTCCCGAAATGCCTTGCCATTCGGTGGTTTAATTCGGCAGGTTTATTCTGGCGAATCCCATAGGCTTCAATGTTAAAAATATTCCCGTTTTAATCCAATATCTAATAAACCGTTCATTATACTATTCTGCAGTAAAGAGTCTCTTTATTTATAGATTTTTTCGGATCTTTTAAGCATTTTTCAGTATTTTTTTTAAAGTCCGATTTTTTTTTAAATTTTTTTTTAACTTTCCTTTTTTTTCTGTAACGGCCCTTTTTATTATCATTCATTTGGATCATTTGCAAATTTCAGACATTTTCGCTCAGTAGTTTCTTTGCAAACAGCTTTTCACTTTTCAAACATTCAAGCAAACTGTTTTCCTAATTTATTCACTGCCTCTTCTGGTCTCGTTTTTTTCCGGCGGCTGCGATCGACTCCTGCTCGGGTTTTTCCGTGGTGTTCGGTGGGTTAATCCAGATGTTTTTGCGGGTTTTCGGCGTGCATTCGCTGGGTTTTGCGGTTCGCTTTCGTCGGGTTTGCGGTGACTTTTCCCTGAAATTCGGGGACCCTGTGCTGTTTGCTGAATACACCGCAGGGTCACCGACATGGGATCGGCAAAAGGAACCGAATTGAAGAGAACGAAAAGTCACCGAACGTGCAGAGACTTTTCGAATCTCTCTGAATAACCCTGATGGAAAAATACTCTGATTTAAGGGAGTAATGAATGCATAGAGCAAAATTATTAGGCAACAGCTGCAAAATCTGCTGCAATCTGACTGTGACTTTAATAAGGCTCGGAATATAATTGTACCTTTTTATTAGCTTTTTGTCACCTTATTTTATACGTGGTATAATTGTGGTCACAGGTCATTAAAAAAAGGCATTATGGAACTGGGGCGGGTTTATGGGCGAATGATTTAAAGCAGAATTGTCATCTAAAAACTATATATAAATTAATTACTGCAGCATAAAAGAAACTATGTTAACGTATTGAAAAGACGGATCAGGTATTAACAATTATTTATTTTTTTAATTGTGTTTTCCTGTGTCCGACCCTATTCTGTGCTGATTGCTCATTTTACATCCATATTCGCCCGTGTGATTTATTTCTAACATGTTTTACTTTTGCAGAAGACGGAAAATAAAGAAAATTAAATTTATAGAAGTGGCCAAAATTTTAAATGTCAATTACCTGCCAACGTCTCTAACCCCCTGCCTTATTTCCAACCCAAGGTCTTCTTGTAACTGGCGTGGCAGCGATAGAATTTGCAATGAGATTGTGGGTGAAGAAGAAGACGCCACCAGAGAGTGTCCATGGGCAAAACACCTAACGATATGGATACGCCTACCTCACAAAACACATGTACTTCTCATATACAGGAGGGGTTATTCAGAGAGCGCCGATCTAACCCCGAAATGTCACCGTACAGGGAATTTCCCCATAAGGTGACATTTTAGGGCCATTCGGCTATTCAGAGAGCAGGCAGTTCGCCAACTTTTGGCGAGCTGCCAGCCAGTACGTTGCCTGTTCGAGGGCAGTGAAATCGCCCATAGAAAAGCAATGGTTAATCTATTCAAAGACACCGAACAGCAGTGAAAAGTTGCCGAATTGCACTGCTGTTCTGTGTTTTCATTCGTCAGGTTTATTCAGGTGAATCCCATAGGCTTCAATGTATAAAATATTCCCGTTTCTACTCAATATCTAATAAACTGTTTGTTATTTTAATCTGCAAAAAGCAAAAAGCAAAAAGTCTCTTTACTTATAGATTTTTTTAGGATCTTTTTGTAAATTTTTGGCAATTTTTTTTCTGTTTTTTTTTTTTAAATAGTGTTTTTTTTTTCTGTGATAGACCTTTTTATTATGATTCATAGGATCTTATATGTAAATTCCAGACATTTTTATTAAGTAGTTTTATTGCAAACAGCGTTTCAATTTTGACACTTTCAATCGTATTGGGTTATTTTTGGATTTTTTTACCCTGTTCGTCAGTTTGTCGGCTTTTTCCGGCGGCTGGTCGGCGCTGTGTTCAGCGGAT
The DNA here is from genome assembly GCA_009667805.1 of Leptobrachium leishanense. NCBI lineage: Eukaryota > Metazoa > Chordata > Amphibia > Anura > Megophryidae > Leptobrachium > Leptobrachium leishanense. Next base: position 35,034,111 of record CM019074.1, on the reverse strand, counting down.
CGCCAGCTTTTTCCAGATGCGCTCGGCAGGTTTGTGGGGGATCGTCAGGTGTGTTTGGGATTTTATCGGCGGTTATCAGATCGATCTGAAAATTCAGATCGTATCGGCGGCAGTTTCTGGTGATTTTTCGGCAGTTTTGCGGCGGATTTTCAGGTCCATTCCTTGCACTCTGGGGACCCTGCCCGTGAATGCCGAATTTGATTCCTCAAAGTGTGGGGAACGAGAGAGAGCACCGAAATGCCTCTGAATAACCCCTATAGATTTTAAGTTCCCTTGGGAATAGGATCCCCGTGAATCGTCTATGTGTGGTATTTTAATGTATCAACCCCTTGTAAAAAAGTGATCTTGTAAAGCGCTGCGGAATATGTGGCGCTATATAAATAAAGGATAATAAAATAATAATACTGTGTCCCAGTGATGATAATTTATTCCACTAATAATTTTCGTCAAAGGCTTAGTCGAATACATTCTTTCAGTGACGCAAACATGATTATAACTAAATGACAATAACTGAAACGATGCTGAAAATCGATTGACATTCTTGTCGATTAATAAAAACTAGAGGAAAATGTTAATGGAGGACTCATTTCAATTTAGTTTTAGTCGTAGTCCTTTTATGTATAACATTAATGGCATATTAGACATTTTATTCGACAAGTAAAATTTTGATGGGAATCTATTGACATTTGACTAAAACTATGACAAAAATCTATTGACATTTGCATCAACTAATAAAAAGTATAGGAAAATGTTAAGGAGGGACAAGGTTTACTTTAGTTTTAGTCATAGTCCTTTGACTAAAATTCCCTTTAGCTTTAGCCATGTTTAGTTGATTAAATTAACACTAGACTTGCCTGCAAACACGACATCAGTGGAAGAAGTCAACATGACGCAATCCCAGCAGTGAGATTCGAGGTGTTGCTGGCAGGGCGTAACTACCAGGGGTGCAAAGGGTGCCACTGCACCCGGGCCCTTGAGTCCGGGGGGCCCACACTCGCTGCCTGGGGGCTTTTCTAGATTACTGTGAGTTTTGTTGCTGTAAACCTCTGTGATTTACACTGATACACACTGCACATTACTGTGAATTTTATTGCTGTGGAGCTCTGTGATACACAGTAATGTGAAGTGTGTATGAGTATATTTTATTGCTGCGGAGCTCTGTAATGAGCTTATACACACCGCACATTGCTGTGGGTTTTATTCCTGTGGAGCTCTGTGATACAAATTGTAGAGAGAATGAGTGGCGCTATATATTAAATAAACGAGTTTACAGCTCAAAATAAACACCTGTGTACACCCTATACACCAATCAGATATAAAAACAATAGGTACTAGCCCCGGTATAGTAAGTAATGCAACATTTATTAAAAATATAAAAATAAGAGACGCGTTTCGCCCAACAACAGTACAGTACAATACAGGACTGAGGAAGCCTACAGTGTTGTTGGGCGAAGCGCGTCTCTTATTTTTATATTTTTAATAAATGTTGCATTACTTACTATAAGTATAGTGCATTACTTTCTGGCCATTTTCTCCAGTCTGAGCAACAAACCTATCGGCTACAGATCCTTGAAATACCTATATACTGAGCCACTTCCTAAAGAGGCTCAAAAGATTGTAAGTATTCATTCTTTAATATGCCAATATAAGAATACTGATATCTGCGCAATGGAAGTGTCTTTTTGCTTTTAAAGTGCTAAAGAAATCTTTTTATGGATACTATGGATAGTAATGAGTTCATACACACCGCAGATTGCTGTGGGTTTTATTTCTGTCAAGCTCTGTGATACGCTCATACACAGCACACATTGCTGTGAGGTTTATTGCTGTGGAGCTCTGTGAGAAATTCATACACAGCGCACATTACTCTGAGTTTTATTGCTGTGGCGCTCTGTGAGATACACATAGTGCACATTACATTAAAAATGGGATGGACTGAAGAGGTCAGTGAAACTGGAAAAAAATGGGACACTGATTGTCTGGGGTCAACATTGTGGACCTGAAGGGGACCAAGGCATGTTGACGGGAGGGGGGACAAAATATGTTTTTGCCTAGGGTGGGGGGGCTGTCATGGTTCCTGCACCTGGGTTTTAAGGTTTCTAGTTACGCCTCTGGGTGCTGGGACATATGTTAACCTACATTTTCCCGACAAGCAGGTCTATAGTAGTTCCTAGTCTCACGCTGAGGCGCTGCGCAACCTCACGAGAGCGAGGTCGCACTGAGCTCGTGGCCCGGAAGCGCAAGCCTCCGAAGACTCCAGGAGTTGATACCCGTGGTGGCGCAGAAGTCATGGGCTGTCACCCCCTTATGGCTGCCCTGCCTGAAAGACATCATCAACAACCTACAAGGGGATTGTCAAGCCCTTTTCCTATGTGGTGATGGTGTGACCTCATAATGTCATCATCAAGAAAGCCTTCTCTTCAGTAAAAAATATTCTAAAAATGCTTATTAATATCCCAAAATGAGTCATTTGTAATTTTGGTTGGTAGTCTATGATATCATATCCTCTATATGGGAGATGGTACCTGGTGGTGGTACCTTGGTACCTTTATTTACAATTATATTTAGGAAGAATGTTGGCCAAACGGAGTTGATTTTTGAATGAGAAACACCTAAACGGAACGTGATTGCGATTTGCCGTTTCATTATAGTCAAGGTGAACACAAGAACTGTCTGGGGATGCTTTCATACATAAAACTCTACAGTTGACACAAAATCATCTCTTACGGATTGATGGCAGATGATTTAGTGCTCATTAAAGCATAGGGGATTTTACAAGACTTTACAGTGGCTGATGTTGGTGGGAAAAGGTTTCGTTGCAGCAGCAATTCACTAAATTACTCATGTATGTTTCATACCCCCAAGGTGCAAAGCAGCTGATTATTATACATTCTTTATGACTGAATCAGCTCAATTAAAAAAAACCTCAAAATGACCTCCCTCCCATTCACCTACATATTTACATCCAAAAAGGTACTATAAAGTTCTATTTAAAAAATTTTTACATAGCACCTTGATGATGAAATAAAGCTGTCAAAATGATCCCATCTTAAAAATTATGGGTGAGAGTGTCCGAGCCATGTAATGATACATTTCTTGGACAAAAGTAGTTATATGGAATAGACTTAAACAGTCTCTTGCTCGAATGCCTGCTGCTGCCAAATGATGGAGAAGCCAATTGATTCAAGTGCGCATTGAATGTAAACGACACAACTCGCTGGATAGTTGTCTATGTAGTCTTCCTCGGGCAAAGCCAGGTGACTTCTCTGCTCTTTATTGAAAGATACAAGCTTTATGCTACTTCGTGCGTAACGAAAACAGGCTGTTGGCCAATATTTTAATCGTCAGTAAAATTGTGACATTGCAGACTTATGTTGGATAAATAAAGAAAAGTAAACATCAGCTTATCGTTTTGTCCCCTTAGTCGCCAAGGGCGTTGTTGCAGGACGTTTTCAGGACGTTTCCAAGATGTTCCAAAATATTCTCTTCTTGAGACACAGAAAAAGGAACTACATGTGCTGAAATCCGCTAAGATAGGGTGTTTTAAGCAATAATATAAATTTGATTCTTATAAAAACAGTTTAATTAATGTTCTTTTCTTAAAGCCGTACTGTTATATTTGAAATTGGCATTTTTCTAAGCTTTCCTTTATTATTAAAGCAGATACATATTCTTGTCCATAACAGTAGAATAATACATAATCGATCCAAACATTACTGAGAAATGGTGACACTACGGAATTTGACCCTTGCAGAACACACACTGCTTCAACCCACTCTCACCACAATCCACACAAATTCTCTTCTGTATTCACACGTATACTGACAGTCCGCACAACTTTACCTAATTCCATAACCATGCTTTATTTACAAAGTGCCAACATACACTACTTGGCCAAGAAAAGTCACCACCTGCCATACAAGCCTGTTATGATCTGAGGTTGCTTCAGATGGTCAGGTCTAGGTCCAACAACTTTATGTGAACCAAAAATTTAGGTCATGTGACTCCCTGAACATACTGAATGAGCAGGTTTTTCCATCAATGAGTTTTTTTTTCCCTGATGGCACAGCGGGCATATTCCAACATGGCAATGCCAGGATTCAACAGGCTCAAATTGTGCAAGAGTGGTTCAGGGAGCATGAGACATAATTTTCAGACACGGATTGGCCACCGCACAGTCCAGACCTTAACCCCATTGAGAATCTTTGGGATAATGTGCTGGAGAAGACTTTACACAGCGTCCGACTCTCCCATCATCAACACAAGATCTTGGCCACAAATTAATGCCACTCTGGACGCGAATAAATGCTGTGACATTACACGAGCTTACCGAAACGACGCCGCGGCGAATGCAGCCGCAATCACAGCAAAAGTTAGTCCGAAGAAATATGTGTGAGACATTTTTGACCAGGCAGTCTACACAATATATGTGAACAAGAGGATGACAGGGGCAGCATTCTGGGCCTCCACTAGGCACACCACACATTGCTGTGAGTTTCATTTGCTGTGAAGCTCTGATGCACTCATACACACCGCACATTACTGTGAGTTTTATTTCTGTGGAGCTCTGATACGTTCATACACACCGCACATTACTGTGAGTTTTATTGCTGCTGAGATTTGTGATATCTGCATACACGGCACATGTTTATTTGTTTTATTTTGGAGGGGGCAACATTTCATCCTTGGTACCGGTCAGCACTGTGTCTTGGGCCGACCCTGGTCTTCAAGTTGTAGAACAGTGATGGTACCTCTACTCTACCCAGCCGATACTAAACCTCCACTGACATAAACACACAAACATATTGGCTCTCCTGTCTAGGCCCACATGCAGATACAAATTTTACCACATATGCACAATCTCTGGCCAAGACCTGACACTCTCTGACACCCACACACAGACACACATCCCAACACACAGTCACAATCTCTGACAGACGCACAAACATTCTGACTCACTCTCCCATAACCAGGCACAAATTCCACATGCGGGCCGACGCACACTATTTCTGACCTACACACAAACACCAACACACAACATCTGAGACACACAAACACGTAATTGGATGGACAAGTAGTGCCTGCAACTAAAGATGTGTTAAAGATGGGTGAAACATACAGGGTTATTCAAAGAGATCCGAATTGCTGGAGAAAGGTAACCGAACGCTGAAATTCAGCGTACGGTTACCTTTCTTGGCCATTCGGCTATCCAGAGAGCAGGCAATTTGCCAAATCCTGGCGAATTGCCTGCACATACGGTGCCTGTTTGAGAGCAGTGAAATCCCCATAGAGAAGCAATGCTTCGTCTATTCAGAGAGCAAAACCCAGCAGTGAAAGGTTCCCGAAATGCCCTGCCATTCGGTGGTTTCATTCGGCAGGTTTATTCAGGCGAATCCCATAGGCTTCAATGTTAAAAATATTCCTGTTTTAATGCAATATCTAATAAACCATTCATTATAATATTCTGCAGTAAAGAGTCTCTTTTTTTATGTATTATTTTTTTTAGGGCCTTTTAGGCATTTTTTGGGAATTTTTTGCAAACTTTTTTTTCCGTTTTTTTTAAAGTCGTTTTTACTTTTTTCTGTAACAGCCCTTTTTATTATCATTCATTGGATCTTATATGTAAATCTCTCACATTTTCACTCAGTAGTTTCTTTGCAAACAGCGTTTCACTTTTCAAACATTCAAGCGTACTGTTTTGTTTTTTTTTCACTCCATTCGTCTGCGGTGTCGGGTTTTTCCGGCGGCTGCTCTGCGTTCTGATCGGCTCCTTCTCGGGTTTCTCCGGCGTGTTCGGCGAGGTTAATCCAGATGTTTTTGCGGGTTTCGGTGTGCGTTCGCCCTCGTTTTGCGGTGAGTTTTCGGCGGGTTTCCGGCGACTTTTCCCTGTATTACGACGGCCCTGTGGTGCTTGCTGAATACACCGCAGGGTCGCCGAAATGGGATCGCCAAATCGCACCGAATTGAAGAGAACGAAAAGTCACCGAACGTGCAGCGACTTTTCGATTCTCTTTGAATAACCCTGATAGGGTAAGCCTGGGGAGATGCCCCAAGAAAGGATATTTACCAATGTGTAGGCACTGCGAAACAATACACAAATAATACATGTAATGTTTATTTTAAACGATAAAACAGTTTTCCTTTCAAGACGCCTAATTTGCATTCATACATCTCAGGAATATATTATATATTTATAGCAATGCAGATTTTATTCATCTGTAAATCTATTCTTGACTTATCCGCGCCCGCTGGAGTGTTTACTCTTTCCTTAAAAGACAAACAGATCGAATAAATAAACCAATTAATAAATAAGCAAATAGGTAAATAAGAGAAAATAAGACTAAAATTTCACATCTTGATAAATCCCACGAGCTGTACTATTTACAAAGAGGAGCAGCTGGGCCCGGAATCTCAGACGTCTAGTCATAGATGACTGAGAACATTTTCCAGTTTGTTTACTTTTGTAAACAATATGCGACAATGTGCCCAACGATAAATCGTGCAAAAAAAAATGCGTTAAGTTGGCTTATCCGCTAAATAGCAAGCTGCGACGAGCCGATAAGAAACGTATAGATCAGCACTGGGGTCAGCAACCTTGGCTCTCCAGAGATTCCCACGAGTCTCCGCCAACCTAGTGAGTAGATGGGCATCGTGGGAGATGTAGTTCCAAAACATCTGGGGGGCCGGACTGTACCCCTGCCAAAGACCATTACAAGAGGACAGCAGAAAAAAACCCCACCTTTTAACACAAAATTCATGTAATTATTGCAACTCCCCGTTTAGTGGATAGATCCCTTATGAGTTGACATTTTATGGTAAGCAATCTAAGTCTAGTGGGGTTATTCAGACAGAGCCGAATTGCTTCCGAAATTGCACCGAACAGTGAATATCTCCGTACGGTGCAATTTCGTGGCCATTCGGCTATTCAAGAAGCTGGCAGTTCGCCAACTTTTGGCGAATTGCCAGCAAAATACAGTGCTGTTCAACGGCAGTGAAATCCCCCATAGAGAAGCAATGATTAATCTATTCAGCGACACAGAACAGCAGTGAAAAGTTGCCAGAGTGCCCTGCTGTTCGGTGGTTTCATTCGGCAGGTTTATTCAGGCGAATCCCATAGGCTTCAATGTTAAATATATTCCCATTTTTATCTAATAAACCATTTATTATTTTAATCTGCAGCAAAAAGTATCTTTTATCTATTGTTTTTTAAGATCTTTCAAGCTTTTTTGGGGATTTTTTCGACAATTTTTTTTTTTTAAAAGCGTTTTTTCTTTTTCCTGTAACAGACCTTTTTATTATCATTCATTGGATCTTATATGTAAATTCCAGGCATTTTCGTTGAGTAGTTTTTTTGCAAACAGCGTTTCAATTTTAATACTTTCAATCATACTGTTCTTTTGTTTTGTTTTTTACCCCGTTCGTCAGCTTGTTGACTTTTTCTGGCAGCCGGTCTGCGCTGTGATTGGCGGCTTGGCAGCTTTTTCTGACATGTTCGGCGTGTTTTTTTGCGGCAGTGCCGGCGGGTTTTTGGTGGTTGTTCGGTGGGTTTGCGGTGGGTTTTCTCTGCACTCCGGGGACCTTGCGGTGAATGCTAAATTCACCACAGGGTGGGAAACTTTGATTCCCCGTAGTGCAGGGAACCAGAGAGCACCGAAATGTCGGCGACATTTCAGTGCTCTTTGAATAACCCTCAAAGTCTCTGCTTTTTGCCTTTTTACCAAATTTGTCATCATTCATTTCCCCTGACTCAAATCCACACCCACAACTTTATATAAGAAGATAAAAACAAGACAGACATCCGGCAGCCGGGGAGAGGCACATCCACAGCCAATCAAACCCATTCCATGGCAAGACGTAATTTTGTTATGAACCAAGCTTTACTGGTTCCCGAGGTTTATCAAGTCCTGTTTTACATGATGGGCAGTTATCCTGCGGTGGGGCTGTCAAACTCCAGCCCCCTAAGGCTAGGGTCAGACGAGCGTGATTTCTACGGACTGTACGTCCGTGCACACGGACGTACGTCAGTACGGATGGAGCAGTAGTGGCCACACAGTCCGTTTTTTTCACTGACGTATATTTTGACGGATGTAGGAGGGAAAATAAATTAAAAAGCAAAACCATTTTGTGCGTGAAAAATGCTGGACGTATAAATGCAGTCCGTCTGACCACGTTCCATCACTCACACACAAAGCTATGCGGACGTTGCGGACGCAGCACACTTTGTGCGGCCGTTCTAGGGGTTGTACGTTCTTGCCTGCCTTGCGTCCGTGGGCCGCGGCCGTTGTGCGTCCGCAGGTCAGTGCGGACGTACTTCATGTGTCAGGCTCCAATGGGCTTTCTTTCATGCTATCACGGACGTACTTTTAGGCGCAATCACGGACGTGAACACTACGCTCGTCTGACCCCAGCCTCAATGTTTCTGAACTACAACTCCCATGATTCCCTGGCCATCTATTGCTTTGAAGGAATTCTGGGAATTGTAGGCATTGACATCTGGGGGCCGTGAGTTTGATAGCCTTGTCCTACGGGCAGTGTGGTCTGTTCCTTATGTATCATTATTTGTTACATCTCACGTTTGTACTTCCCCATTGTAAAGCGCAGCGGAATCTGTTGGTGCTATACAAATACTGTAACTGTACGTCTGTCCCCCCCATCTTGCTTCAATGTTGTCTCCTTCCTTTACGAGTCGGCCCTCTGTTCCTCTTCCTTCTGTCTCTCGTTTTTTTTTTCATTTAGGCTCTTAATGATGCTGCCGTCTCTCCGACCACCTGTCTCGTTCCTCTGTTCTTGTCTTCCTTTCACTCCCTTGTCAAAGAGCTTCCACACATCCGTCAGCATTCCTCTAGAATTAACTCTGACAAACAATGTCTCTCCTCGTTTTTTTCATCTTACTATTTTCCTCAGCCTCTTCTACAAGTGCAATGGTTCCGCAGTATCTCTCTCCTTCACACGTATCAAGCAATCTGTCTCTGCTTTCAGCCCCCCTATTTATCCCATCTCCCTTTAAATCACTTTCTTCTTTAAACTTGTCTCTTCCAAACCCTCGTCGGCCGAGGTTCTACATCATACTTACCTTACAATGGTGGGACTATAGGGCTTATTCAGCGAGAGACGATCTGGCCCCGAAATGTAACCAGACACTGAAATTCAGCATACGGTGACATTTCCTGGCCATTCGGCTATTCAGAGAGCAGGCAGTTCGCCAAATTTAGGCAAACTGCCAGCAAGTACGGTGCCTGTTCGAAAGCAGTGAAATCCCCCATAGAGAAGCAACGGTTAATCTATTCAGAGACACCGAACAGCAGTGAAAAGTTGCCGAATTGCCCCGCTGTTCGGTGGTTTCATTCGGCAGGTTTATTCAGGCGAATCCCATAGGCTTCGATGTTAAAAATATTCCCGTTTTAATTCAATACCTAATAAACCATTAATTATTTTAATCTGCAGCAAAAAGTTTACAGATTTTTTAGGAACTTTTAGGCATTTTTTGGCACTCTTTTTCGTCAAAATTCATTTTTAAAGCGTTTTTTCTTTTTTCTGTAACTTATCTTTTTATTATCATTCATTGGATCTTATATGTAAATTCCAGACATTTTCGCTCAGTAGATATTTTGCAAACAGCGTTTCAATTGTGACACTTTCAATCGTATTGCTTTTTTTTTTTTTCTTTTACCTCATTCGTCAGCTTGTCGTCTTTTTTTTCAGGCGGCTGGTCTGAGCTGTGTTCGGCGGCTCGGCAGCTTTTTCCGACATGTAAGGCGTGCCTTTCACGGCAGGTATTCGGCGGGCATTCGGCGTGTTTGCGGGGGATTTTCCCTGCACTCCGGGGACCCTGTGGTGAATGCTGAATTCACCGCAGGGTGGGGGAAGTGCAGGGAACGAGAGAGCTCTGAAATGTTGGCGGCATTTCAGTGCTCTCTGAATAACCCCCTATATTTTCTAAAGATCATCCACAATAAAGAGCACCGCAATTCGGTTTGGAGTAGGGTTCGATAGCTTTTTAGTTTACTGTCTTTGTATACATACAGGGTTATTCAAAGAGAATCGAAAAGTCTCCGCACGTTCGGTGACTTTTCGTTCTCATCAATTCGGCGACCCTGCGATGTATTCAGCAAGCACAGGGCCGTCGTAGTGCAGGGAAAAGCCGCCGAAAACCTGCCAAACATTCACCGCAAAACCTGGCAAATGCACACCGAAACCCGCAAAAACATCTGGATTAACCCCGCCGAACACGTCGGAGAAACTCGAGCAGCCGCCGATCACAGCGCAGAGCAGCCGCCGGAAAATGCCGACACCGCAGACGAATGGAGGGAGAAAAAAAAAGTATGCTTGAATGTTTGAAAAGTGAAACGCTGTTTGCAAAGAAACTACTGAGCGAAAAAGTCTGAAATTTACGTATAAGATCCAATGACTGATAATAAAAAGGAATGTTACAGAAAAAAGAAAAACGATTTTAAAAAATACGTAAAAAAAATGTTTGCAAAAATATCCCAAAAAATGCCTAAAAGGTCCTAAAACATCTAAAAATAAAGAGACTCTTTACTGCAGAATATAATAATGAACGGTTTTATTAGATATTGAATTAAAACGGGAATATTTTTAACGTTCAATTTATGGGATTCGCCTGAATAAACCTGTCGAATGAAACCACTGAACAGCAGGGAAATTCGGCAACTTTTCACTGCTGGTTTGGTGTTCTCTGAATAGACGAGGTATTGCTTCTCTATGGGGATTTCACTGCCCTCGAACAGGCACCGAATGTGCAGGCAATTCGCCAACATTTGGCGAACTGCCTGCTCTGGATAGCCGAATGGCCAGGAAAGGTAACCGTGCGCTGAATTTCGTGTTCTGTTACCTTTCACCAGCAATTCTAATCTCTTTGACATAACCCTGAATGTTTCATGATACTTTCTCTGATTTGTTTCCCTTTTCTCCATTACTGACAGTTCTTTGACGTAAAACCAGAAATTGGGGTGGTAACGGTGCTTGAATGAATTGCCTCTTCTCTCCCATGCATGTCTTGAGTGTCTGATGGGATACGTTGACGCTGTGGCAGGCTTACACAATATGCGATCACACCAAGTAAGTAAATCTTAAATTTATTTTACCAAGTTAGACGTTTTTAAAACCATTTAGTCTATATTATAATGGTGTGCTCTGACTTCTCCACATTTTGTATGTTCTGTATGTTCTATACCTTGGAAATAGATATCTATTGGTGTAACTGGTGTAACTCAGATATATATAGGAGAGAAGAAAATGTATAAATCAATTGGTGATCACGGGAGAATCAGGGGTTAACCCTCAATATTGCTGACACGCTGGTCCACCAGACCTCTCTTATATCCTTTGGACGCTCAGAAGCACCCATAAATAACGTTATTGTTTAGGTTTATCTGATCCTTTTAATATGATTACCATGTGCGTCACTGTAGCCCTTTACAACCCCCCCTGTCTGGAATATGTTTACATCTGCGACAGACTATTGTATCATGCTATTGTCTACTTGTGTAACTTCTTATCTGTTCCCTAATGTGCTCGGACAGTCTGATGATCAATCATGTTGTGAAGACACGGCATCCTATTGTTTTATGTCTGGAAAGTAAAATGGGCTATGGCTAGGGCCACCAAGGTGTCATGTTCCATAGATCTTCAGGTCCCTACTTGCTCTGTATATATTTGGCTCAGATGATTCAATAAAGGCATTCAGTTCCTGTCTATTCTACCCCAAGATCTGCGTCCTGCCTTATATCTGGGGAATCTATCACCGCTCTTTCGGTGCACCTGTCCTTAAACTTTGGCTAAGGCCTGGGGAAGACACAAAAGACTGCTGGTAGGATAACGGGGGTCTGGCAAGGGATCCACATTAACAGATGTGACCCAGTTGGGATGCTCCAATCTGTTACAGCGTTGTCCATCCGGAGAGTCCCTTGGCCAAAATTAGAAAAAATCCGGACATCCTCCGTAAATTCCATTTTTTTCTTTGTCATCTGGATTTAGGAATTCTGGATAAGGAGTACTCTACCTGTATATGATAAAATCACTTCTGTGCAGTAGAGAATGACGAGTCCATACTTACCCGAGGAGGCTCATTGCAGGCCGCAATCATCGTTCAGCTTGCAGAATCTCTTGTAGAGGAGGTTTTCCTGGCATTTCAATTCTGGCTGCTGTTTTGGCCCAGATCAGGCTGATCTGCGTGCACATGTTTCCAATATAACAGCCCAAGCGAACCAACACTTCCTTTAAATCTGAGCAAGAACTCATCTTTGGACAGGCTATGGATTGTCTCTCAGCTCTTTCCCATTCTCGGTGCCCTCATACGTTCATTTTGGCTTCTGTCCAACCTTGACCCTCCAGGTTCTTTTGGATTATGATGCTGCCGGGTCCTCAATGACAGAAAGGAGCTATTTAGCCTCACCTCCTACTACTATACTTATTTATTTCTTATTATCAGTCACTGCTCCTCTTCACGTGGGCACCACGTCCTCTCACCATTTATTTTTTGCCATTCTGTCATCTCCATTTCTTCCATTCAGCGTTTACGTTGTCCACTCTTCCTCTCCATCCCATCTTTCTCTCCATTCGTTCACACCGCACCCTCCCTCCCTTTCCGTCCTTCCATACCTTCTTTCTCTCGGTTTTCTTCCTTTATTCGCTCTTTCTCAGCAAGTTTTTTTTTTATGTGATTGCAAGCGCTGCATGGTAATTAGTGCTAAACTCATTTGCACAACTACAGTTAATTGGCTACGGCAATTAATTAATGTGTTGAAAATTTGGCACGGGAAAAAATAGCAAAAAAGAAAAAGTTTTTCATAAAACAAAGAAAGTCAAGTACGAGTGTCCTGCCTGGTGTCCGTGAGCCGCCGGAATTATATTCCTGGGGTGCTGGGTTAATGCGACGACTCAAAGGAAAGGGGGGTTGTTGATGGCCGATCTCCTGTACTGCAACAAAGAACATTGTAAACCCCACTGTATCTATCATACAACGAATCACAGCCTTAGTAGCAGCGCCAGGTACTCGTCCTCGACTCCTCGCTATGCAGCACAGAAGGCTCAGTGCCATTTGGGCTTATTCACTAAACAGGGAATTTTAGAGCATTGATGAAGAAATTCCTAATTTTAGGTTAAAATAAAATCTACCTGCAATACCTGCATATTTTATTAAGATATCATTTGACGGTGATTGGTTCATTGTATGTATCGCTATGTGTTTCACCGTACTCGTGATCATAGTACTGATTGCTGCAATTTGGCCGCGCAGTCTTTAGATTAACACTTTAAAATAAAATAACTTCATTATACAGTGCAGTACATTGATTATAAAGGGATATACACTCGGTATAATTATATAGTATGCTCATAAATACCCGGCTTCATTACACAGTTAATTATCAGGCCTAGGTGATCATTACCAGTTGTAAACACTCATTAGGACTATTAGTGTGGTTGTACTCTGCATTACTTTAGGTCATAATCAGCGTGTGTGTGTTACCCAAATATTGATGCTTCTGTTAATTTACAGTGTAATATGTTTATTATTATATAGTTATTTCATATAGTTTTAAATCATACGTATTTATTGTACATACAGGTGATGATAAACATTGTATACAGTATGACATGCTTACTTTCACTGTATAGATACTAAGTATCACTGAATTATTAATATTACACCATTTTTAAAGTTTGCACTCAGGATCAGAACAAATAACAGCATGTTTATTGTCATTGTATATTAATACTGTTATACAGAGCATGCTGCTTTCTAGTGTACAAATGTAGATTTACTATATAGCACTGCACTCTTGTTATCTTGTACAGATACTCCGTGTCTTTGTACACAACGTGTTTATGAGTGTTTAGGTACACAGTATCATCATACAGCACAGCGTGTTTACTGTCAGTGTACAGACACTCAATAACCACATTGTGCTGTGTGATGATACAATCAGTGTACAGATACTCTGTATCATAAAGAATCAACAATCACAGCATAGCGCCTGTCAGGCTCAGTTTACTGGTAGGGGAGATATACTCAGTACAAATCAGTGTTATATTAGATGATTTAACATGAAGGCAGGATCTTCCACAATCCACCCTATCTTCAAGGAATATAATGGAGAGATTGTAAAAGAAGACGAGTAATGATTGCGAAGTATGTCTGGCACACAGGAGTAGGTATAAACATGCGATGAATAAAACTCACAATATAATGAGCCCACATCACTATTAATAAACACGCTGTGCTCTATGATGATACTGAGTATCTATAACTATTATTAAACACGCTGTGCTCTATGATGATACTGAGTATCTATACACTGATAATAAACACGCTGTGCTCTATGATGATACTATCAGTGTATAGATACTCAGTATCATCATAGAACACAGCGTGTTTAATAATAGTGCATAGATACCCAGTATCATCATAGAGCACAGCATGTTTATTTTCAGAGTATAGATACTCAGTATCATCAAAGAGCACAGCGTGTTTAATAATAGTGAATAGATACTCAGTATCATCATAGAGCACAGCATGTTTATTATCAGTGTATGGATACTCAGTATCATCACAGAACACAGCGTGTTTAATAATAGTGCATAGATACTCAGTATCATCATAGAGCACAGCGTGTTTAATAATAGAGTATAGATACTCAGTCTCATCATAGAGCACAGCGTGTTTAATAATAGTGTATAGATACTCAGTATCATCATAGAGCACAGCGTGTTTATTATCAGTGTATGGATACTCAGTATCATCATAGAACACAGCGTGTTTAATAATAGTGAATAGATACTCAGTATCATCATAGAGCACAGCGTGTTTAATAATAGTGCATAGATACTCAGTATCATCATAGAACATAGCGTGTTTAATAATAGTGCATAGATACTCAGTATCATCATAGAGCACAGCGTGTTTAATAATAGAGTATAGATACTCAGTATCATCATAGAGCACAGCGTGTTTAATAATAGTGCATAGATACTCTGATCATCATAGAGCACAGCGTGTTTAATAATAGTGCATAGATACTCAGTATCATCATAGAACATAGCGTGTTTAATAATAGTGCATAGATACTCAGTATCATCATAGAGCACAGCGTGTTTAATAATAGTGCATAGATACTCAGTATCATCATAGAGCACAGCGTGTTTAATAATAGTGCATAGATACTCAGTATCATCATAGAACATAGCGTGTTTAATAATAGTGCATAGATACTCAGTATCATCATAGAGCACAGCGTGTTTATTATGAGTGTATAGATACTCAGTATCATCATAGAGCACAGCGTGTTTAATAATAGTGCATAGATACTCAGTATCATCATAGAACATAGCGTGTTTAATAATAGTGCATAGATACTCAGTATCATCATAGAGCACAGCGTGTTTAATAATAGTGCATAGATACTCAGTATCATCATAGAACATAGCGTGTTTAATAATAGTGTATAGATACTCAGTATCATCATAGAGCACAGCGTGTTTATTATCAGTGTATAGATACTCAGTATTATCTTAGAGCACAGCGTGTTTAATAATAGTGTATAGATACTCAGTATCATCATAGAGCACAGTGTGTTTAATAATAGAGTATAGATACTCTGTATTTTTATACAGCACAGAGTACATTATCATTGTTAAGATACTGTGTATCATTATAAAACAAGTGTTTTACACGTATATAAATACTCAGCATCATTGTATCAATGTACAGGTAATCAGAATCACTGTACAGTGCAACAGATGTTTTATCAATATGCTGATGTTTATTATCATTACACAGTGCCGTGTTATTTATCCACAATACTCTGCTTCATTATTACTGTATAAGCACAGATACTCTGCACTGTTATACAGAGCTGCTCGTGGCTCACCACGCATTTGATACTCAGTCTAGTCGTATACAGGAGCATGTTCATTAGCAGCATGTGGATACTCTGCACTACTGTACTGCCAGGCATGTGTAGTGGTTGGAGCATGTTACCGTCTCTGCAGAACGCCCTTGGAAGACGAATGCATTTTCAGCAGAATAATTAAGTTAATTAACAAATTCGCATGCATATTCATCGCCTATTAATGTGTTCTCAGCTCAGCTTGACGAACGTTTTGGTTATAACCAGCTCATTAACATACTGAAATCTGCAGCTATCTAAAAAAAAAAAAAAATACGAGGGGCATGAGAGAGAGGAAGCACGCAGAGACAGACGGGCACACGCTCGCACATGGCACACATGTATGTTCCTGGAGCACACGCTACACTAGATACGAATGGACCTGACTGTTTGACTTTATGATGCTGGAAATGTCTTCATTATCTGTGAAGTGTTTGGATCTGTCTTCTTTCTCTCTCTCTCGCTCTACCTATCCGACTATCTCTCTCCCTCCTGTCTCTCTTTCTATCTCTCCCATATTGCCCTCTTGGGGGAAACCTTGGAATCTCTGCCAACTTTTCCTCTCTCTCTCTCAATCTCTCCCCGTCCTCGCTCTCTCCACCTCTCCTTTCTCCTTCTCCCCACCGTATCATCTCATGCTCCTTTGCTCCAACACTCCCTGCGTCTCTTTAATTATTATCATTATACTTTATTTATAAAGCGCCAGCACATTCCGCAGCAATGTACAAGACAAGTGACACGTTACAACATAAATACGTTCGAACGACGCATGACTTGACGAAGATGATACAGTAGGATTGGAGGACCCTGTTCCTGCGGGAACGTCCAATCTATATGGGAATTGGGGACGTGGAGACGGGAGAGAGGGAGGGTTAATCGCTAACATTTCAATTCCTCTTTCTCTTCTTTCGATTCTCGACACGCTCTCCCTTTCTTTCTCTTTCTCCCCCCCCAAACCTTTTCTCGACGCCGTGCCAACTTGCATCAACACAACCATGCCCGCTTCCAGAGACTCTCCGGAGGAGTCATCTTTAAAGCAGTAAGGTGTGACAAGGGCAGCGCCAGGTTGGCACGGCCTGGTAACCAGAGGATGGGGAGGTGAGAAGACAGAGGGGTTCGGGTCGAAAGCGCAGTCATGTGGATCATCAGTGAAAGGTGGGGAGGGGAGGAGAGAGAGAGTGAAAAAGGTGGAGGAGAGAGAGGAAGGGAGAGACTTAGCAGCTGTCTCCCTAATTCCTCTAACTCTCTGTTTGTGGTCATATTAGAAAAACAGATTAGGTTCTGGCTCGGCTCTCATTTATTCCTGACACGCGATAATACTCTGTATCTTCATCCACAGCCTTTCAACGCGCACAGGTGAGGAGAGGGCTCTCTTTAGATTCCAGAGCAGAGGACGTCGGCGCGAAGGGTTCATTAAAACCGTGAATGCCAAGCCTTGGCATGAGAGGTCCCCAGTGTGTCCAAGATATCCCACAACGACAGTCTGTCACGGGGGGCGGCGAGTGTCCCTGGACCTCTGGTGGCTCCAGTAAATGAACAGAAATAAAAGAAGTACAACAATTACCATCTGAGGAACAAGCTGAGCATGATTTATTGAGATGCAGAGGGGGGAGACGCGTCCGAGTCGCCGTTCGCACATAATGGAATTCTCTGAGATATTATCCAGTCTCCACTTTGTAACCAACATATTCTGGTCATTCCGTGACATTTCTGCCTCAATAAGGCAAGATTCTCTCGTTACGTTTGAATGGTTGAAAGAAGAAGAGCAAAAAGAACAGTTACAATTATTTTACTGATGTTGTATTCATAATTAGGGATGGGCTGCCGGTTTCGGGACGTTCACGGAAAGTTCGAGACAAAAAAAAGTTTTCAAAAAAATTCCAAAAAATGGTTAAAAGATCCTAAAAAATCTAAAAATGAAGAGACTCTTTACTGCAGAATATAATAATAAATGGTTTAGTAGATATTGTATTAAAACGGGAATATTTTTAACATTGAAGCCTATGGGATTCGCCTAAATAAACTTGCCGAATTAAACCACCAAATGGCAGAGCATTTCGGCAACTTTTCACTGCTGGTTTTTGTTCTTTGAATAGACGAAGCATTGCTTCTCTATGGGGATTTCACTGCCCTCGAACAGGCACCGTATGTGCAGGCGATTCGCCAGGATTTGGCAAACTACCTGCTCTCTGAATAGTCGAATGGCCAGGAAAGGTAACCGTACGCTGATTTTCAGCGTTCGGTTACCTTTTGGCCACAATTCAGATCTTTTTGAATAACCCTGTTAGATTCTCGGTGTCGTGCACCACCTACTAAGACACAATTTTTCTGCACTTGAATGTGACAGGTGCATATCATTTCAATATTTGAGTGCAGGGTCCAACCATGCACTCTTCCACAATACCTCAGAGGGGTTACGGTGTGAAGGCACTAGCTGGCACCAAAGGCCCACTATTTGGGTGCACTGACCCGTGTACCGAATGCATACAGGGCAGCCATCAGAAATGATGGGGCCCCTTACTGAACCTCACGATGGGGCCCCCCCCGTAAACTTCCTCAACCCGTAACAGCTTTTCGCCCCCTTACAAAAAAAAGGACATAACACAGTTCCACAGCAATAAAACTCACAGTAATGTGTGGTGTGTATGAGCGTATCTGTCTATATGGGGCTCAGAGTGGGCCCCGGCACCCGGCGGCACCATCGACAAGCCGGGTGCCAGGAGTTGTGCCAGCTTCCAGAACTCGCAGGGCTGGTCAGGAGGTGGGGCGCGGCATGATGACGCACCCCCGCCAGGTTTAAATATAGACAGCGCGATCCGGCTCATCGCCCTGTCGTGGAGTGTGCTTCCCTCAGTGCTGAGGGTCTCCTGGCGATTCACTACTTGGTTGATTTTTTCAGTCTTTGTTGTTACCTGGCTTGGATGAGAACCACCCCCGTGTACCAGTCCTTGGCTATTCCTTGACCACTCTAACTTTGATCGATTTTAGGCTTGTGTTAAAATGCGTCCTTGTAATGCCGTCTGGCCTATTTCAGGTATACCCTGTCCTGTGTGTTGGTAACACAATTCCCACTCATTGTTGGTCAAACATTTCCCACTCATTGTTTGTCAAACATTTCCCACTCGTTGTTGGTCAAACATTTCCCACTCGTTGTTGGTCAAACATTTCCCACTCGTTGTTGGTCAAACATTTCCCACTCGTTGGTGATAAAACATTTCCCACTCGTTGGTGATAAAACATTTCCCATGGCTTCAAAAAACAAGCAAAAAAAAAATGATTGAAAGTGTCAAAATTGAAACGCTGTTTGCAAAAAACTACTAAACGAAAATGCCTGGAATTTACATATAAAGTCCTGTGAATGATAATAAAAAGGGCTATTACAAAAAAAAACTATAAAACCTTTTGCCGAAAAAATACCTAAAAGATCCTAAAAAATCTATCAGCGTTATTCAAAGAGAATCGAAAAGCCACCGCACGTTCGGTGACTTTTCGTTCGCTTCAATTCATTTTGATTTGGCGATCCCATTTCGGCGACCCTGCGGTGTATTCAGCAAGCACCACAGGGCCGCCGACATGCAGGGAAAAGTCGCCACGAACCCGCTGAAAACTCATCGCAAAACGAGGGCGAACGCACGCCAAAACCCGCAAGAACATCTGGATTAACCCGCCGAAACACTGGAAAAACCCAAGCAGGAGCCGATCACACGCAGCGCAGCAACTGGAAAAAGCCGACACCGCAGACGAATGCGGTGAATAAATTAGTAAAACGGTTTTCTTGAATGTTTGAAAAGTGAAACGCTGTTTGCAAAGAAACTACTGAGCGAAAATGTCTGAAATTTACATATGATCCAATGAATGATAATAAAAAGGGCTGTTACAGAAAATATAAGTAAAGTTAAAAAAAAAAACAGAATTTTTGTTTAAAAAAGGAATCCCAAAAAATTCTTAGAATATCCTAAAAAATCTATAAATAAAGAGACTCTTTACTGCAGAATTTTATAATGAATGGTTTTTAGATATTGAATTAAAACGGGAATATTTTTAACATTGAAGCCTATGGGATTCTCCTGAATAAATCTGCCGAATTAAACTATTGAATGGCAGGGCATTTCGGCAACTTTTCACTGCTGGTTTTTGTTCTCTGAATAGACGAAGCATTGCTTCTCTATGGGGATTTCACTGCCCTCGAACAGGCACCGTATGTGCAGGCGATTCGCCAGGATTTGGCAAACTACCTGCTCTCTGAATAGCCGAATGGCCAGGAAAGGTAACCGAACGCTGATTTTCATCTGTTCAGGGAACACTGAACAGCACGGAAAAGTTGCCGAATTGCCCTGCTGCTTGGTGGTTTCATTCGTCAGATTTATTCAGGCGAATCCCATAGGCTTCAATGTTAAAAATATTCCAGTTTTAGAATAGTGAGAGGTTATATGGAGTAATAGGAGGGTTATAGGGAGAGGTTATATGGAGTAATAGGAGGGTTATATGGAGTAATAGGAGAGTTATAGGGAGAGGTTATATGGAGTAATAGGAGGGTTATATGGAGTAATAGGGTTATAGGGAGTAATAGGAGGGTTATAGGGAAAGGTTATATGGAGTAATAGGGTTATAGGGAGTAATAGGAGGATTATAGGGAGAGGTTATATGGAGTAATAGGGTTATAGGGAGTAATAGGAGGGTTATATGGAGTAATAGGAGGGTTATATGGAGTAATAGGGTTATAGAGAGTAATAGGGTTATAGGGAGTAATAGGAGGGTTATATAGAGTAATAGGGTTTGTCAAGCTTTCTGTTTTTTGCACAATTTTCCCGCTTGAAAGGAAATTCAGACATCGACACTGGAAATAATAACTGGATTCCACTCTTCATTCGCTTGTATTTAAGTTTAATTTCAGTAAGTTGTGGGATAAATTAAATTGCTGTAAATTGATTAGGTGAATAGGTGAATAGTTGAGTAGATGAATAGTTGAATAGATAGCTGAATTAAAGTGATGAGTAGTTTAACGATTAGAATTAGAATTAGCGATGGGATTAGGATTAGTGATAAAATAAAGGTGAAAAACCTAAAACAGAAAGAAACAGAAATTGTATAAATACATTGCACATAACGCTTGTTAATCAATAACTTCTGTGTCAGCATCATATTCACTAGCAAGCACTTCTAGAATATCATTACTGCCAAAATATATTTTAATTTAAAGAAAACAGACATGAACTGAGCTATTATAAAACTGCATGTGGATTCTTCTGACACTGAGCATGAAATAGATCTAAAAGTTAACTGACTGCATTTATCACTAAACTGGCTCAATTCATTTTCTGTACATGACTGTGACACAATCCTTTCCTACATATGACTGTGAAAATAGTCTTTTAGCTCACCGGCTGCCACTCCAGGATTTGAAGATGCTTGTAAATCTGTGCACTTTGTTATGTCCAGGTTGCTTGCCTCATGGCATGGCATGGAGCTCTCAGATGGCCCTTCCCTTCCTCTACAGCTCTGTCTCTCTGTGGCTGCTGGGAAGCCTGACCTCTGCTCTGACTGGCTGACCCTAACTGGAGCTGAATTGCATGCAGGGGCAAGTAGTTCTCACAGACTCTTTCAGATTTCAATTACATAAGCTGAATTACAGTCATTTTATTATCCCACTTGCTTGCTCCTTAGCTGACTATTCTGTACCACTGCAGTTTGACTTGACAGGGTTATAGGGAGTAATAGGAGAGTTATATGGAGTAATAGGGTTATAAATGAAGTTACATTCTGTGGGAAGGAGTTTGTTTTTGATTGTAATTGTTGAACCACAGTAGCTGCCGCCATGAAGCTGTTTTAGATGACAGTATCAGGGTTATTCAAACAGAGACGATCTGGCCCAAAATGGAACCAGACACTGTGCCGGCTGGGTGCAGTAGAGGTAACATCACCGCTCTGCATGGAGAGAGCCTGTGGTGTCATGGGCTCGATCCCAACAAGCACCTCTCCAGTAAGTGTCCTTGGGCAAGACACCCAACGGTACATACTTGCCACCCAGGACTAGGGATGAGCCGAACACCCCTAAATTCGATTCGCATTCAAACTCGAACTTTACAAATGTTCGAATTCGAACTCAAACTCAATACAAATCAATAGGACTCAAAATTCAATTTTTAGAGTGCCCTCCAAGAGGGCATATATGCTAGATATTTGCCATAAAAGGTGTATGGGGGTCTGGGTAGTGCCCTGGGGGACAGAAAACAAGGACAAAAAGTAAAAAAAAAAGTTTTTAAAGGGACAGTGAGTTTTCCATGAAATAAGGGTTAAAAATAAAAACGAAAAATTCCTTCAAATATCGTGCCTAGGAGGTCCCCATAACCTGCCCGTGAAGTGGCGGATTTCTAGGATGTATAGAAACATTTAAAAACAATGTCTGGGTCCGGGTAGTGCCCTGGGGGACAGGAAACAAGGACAAAAAGTTTTTTTTAAAAAGACGTTTTTAACCCCTTCACTGCTGATGACGTGTGGGCTCAGTTACTCCCGCTGTATGCTGAGGAGGACGTGTCCCACACGTCATCAGATTTGCGGGGCCCCCGGCGGAGATCCTCACCTCTCTGTCCGGGGTCCCACGGCGTTCTGACTTCAGCGTCCTCAGACGCTGAAGTCAAGCTCATCCCGACGTAAATGACATCATCACACCATGCGCGATGACGTCATTTCCAGGCGACCCCCCGGCAATGCCGGGAGATCGCCTGGAAGGGAGGGGGGATCCGTTTTGGATCCCTCTCCCTCCTGATCGGGAGGTCCCACAAAAAAAAGCCAGGCACCGCTTAAAAGGAGAGAGTCTCCCCTTTTAAGCAGTGCCTGGCTTTAACCCCTTAGGCACCGGGTCGTACTTCGGCGCCTTGCGGCGCCGGAGTGCGGCCTAGCTCCGGTGGATGGCGGCTCCACCCCGGGTCCCCCCTCACTGCTTGATGTCCTCCCGCATAGTGTGATGACGTCAGATAGCCGGGGAACCCCTAGCTGCCCGGAATCCCCTGGTGGAGATAGGGGGTTCATTTGAACCCAGATATCTCCAGGCAGCTAGGGGGTCATGGATGGTGTCAATCGAAAGGCCTGAGCATGGCCTTTCGAATGATACCCAACATGACCAGGTATAAAGTAAAAAAAAATAAAAACCTGTATTTTTTTGTTTGTTATTTTTATTAATGCAGCAATATTGTTCACATTTCAATAATTATGTGAACAATGATGCTGCACTAATGATTTTTTTCTATGGGGTGCGTTTGCTATAAATCACGTAATTCGCCCCACAAAATGTAACAAGTCCCCATTTCTAATTTTTGTACAAGCGCACCCCATAGAAAACATAACCGCAAACGCTCATGTGCTAAAATGTGAAAAAATAACACTTTACACACTGCAGATGATTAAAAATTCAATTAATATTGCATTTTTTGTCATAATATACAGCCAGGACATGACGTATACATATAAAAATGATATATTATGAATCTGCGGAGTCTGCCGGAAAGACAAAATCTAATATGTCTGGGTTATTTAATGAAATGTGGCTTCAAATCGCATTTAAACATGTTGAGCGAAAGCGGTAAAAATGAGCTGAGCACACAGCAGTGAAATGCAGCATATTAGAGGAAGACTTAGTAGAGAAATTAACACTTCTCAGAAGCAGATACCACACCCTCAGTATAGTCTACATACATACAATGTATCAAATTCATTAGACCAGACTAAAAACACCTGTTGTTTACCGTTTGAGAACACAGGTCATTTAGAGGTGAGAATCTTTGCACGTACACATTAGTTTTTAATTCAATGTCTAATAAACCATTGCTTTTAATATTCTGCAGTAAAGAGCCTCTTAATTTCTAGATTTTTTTTGTATTTTTTAAGCATTTTTTATACTTTTTCAAAACATTTTTTTTTGCGAACTCGAACGGAACACGCCGAAAAGTTAGAAGTTCGCGAACTTGCGAACGGCCAAAGTTCGAATCGAACTCCGAACTGATCAAACCGAACAGCTCATCCCTACCCAGGACATACTTGAAAACGAGAGAAATCTCAATGTATCCTTCCTGGTAAAATGCTTTCTAAAAAAAAAATTCAGTGTACGGTGCCATTTTGGGGCCATTCGACTATTCAGAGAGCAAGCAGTTCGCCAAATAGTGCCTGTTCGAGGGCAGTGAAATCCCCCATAGAGAAGCAATGGTTTCGTCTATTCAGAGACACTGAACAGCAGTGAAAAGTTGTCGAATAGCCCTGCTGTTCAGTGTTTTCATTTGACAAGTTTATTCAGGCGAATTCCATAGGCTGTTCCATGTTAAAAATATTTCCGTTTTAATTCAATATCTAATAAACCGTTTATTATTTTATTCTGCAGTAAAAAGTCTCTTTATTTATAGATCTTTTTAGGATCTTTTAGGCATTTTTTGTAATTTGTTTCCAACTTTATTTTCCGTTTTTTTTTAAATCGCTTTTTCTTTTTTCTGTAACAGACCTTTTTTATTATTATTCATTGGATTTTACGTGTAAATTCCAGACCTTTTCATTCAGTAGTTTTTTTGCAAACAGCGTTTCAATTTTCAAACTTACAAGCGTACTGTTTTTTTTACTTTTTTTTTTCGCCTCGTTCGTTTGCGTATCGGCTTTTTCCGGCGGCTGCTCTGCGCTGTGATCGGCGACTAGTCGGGTATCTCCGGCGTGTTTGGTGGGGTTAATCCAGCTGTTTTCTGCGGGTTTCGGTGTGTGTTCGGCAGGTTAGGGGTGAGTGTTCTGTGTGCTTGTGAGTTTTCCCTGCACTACGGGGGGCCCTGCGGTGCTTGCTGAACTAGGATCGCCGAATCGCCCCAAAGTGCAGGGAACGAAAGGTCACTGAACGTGCGGTGACTTTTCGACTCTCTTCGAATAACCCTGTATGTGTTGCCGATATGGGGTCAAGGAAGAGGCCTGAGAGCCATCGTAGACATTGCTGATTCAGCGAATGCTTCAATGGAAAGTAGAAAGCGGAATCGTATGAGGATGTGTGGGGGAAATATCCGGCGAGGCGCACTGAAAGCCAAGATATGATATAAGGGAAGCAGTGATACACGTGGAGCTCAGAAAGCGATGCTCTGTACGAGCTCTGTGGAGTTTACTGGAAATATATATGTTTTTTAACTTTTTTACAATTGAAACAATTTAGGGCTCTATTACATTCTTTGCGCAAACGTTAACACGTGCGCAAAAACGCATTAACGCGAGGGGCAAAACTCTATGTGCTGAACGTCGTATTACAATGTCCGCGCAAAAAATGCGAGTATACGTCTACCGGGGGTGAACCTGCGCAAACGCTGCGCGAGCTTACTGTACTGCGCGCGTCCTATACTTAACATTGTGAGCGCAAATGCGTTTGTGCGCTGGTATGCGGATGGTATTACAAACTATGCGCAGTTTTTAACGGACAACTATTGCGCATAATTTTTACGTCTTTGAAAAGCTGGTGGTAACGGCAAATCTGAACGTTCTGGCCAAAACGAAATACACCAGCGCAAAAATAAAAATACAGCAAAGTATAGTTACACATTCTACACATACCCAAACAATAAAATGGAGAAGTTGTGCGTGTTTTTGTTTTTTTTATGCAGCATATATGCGCAGATTGACATTGACAGGCGCAAAAACATGAGACAATTAAGGTTCTTAATTCTGATTGGCTGAATCGCGTGAAAAAACAGTCTGCCCACCAATTTCTGCGCGCAACGTTAATGCGCGTTTTTGCGCGTCTTTTTTACGCGCGTTATTTTTTGACGGATGAAAAAATGCGCACGGATTGTAATACCACTGTTATTTTTCACGCGTTAACGTTCAACGCTTCACGCAAAAAAAATGCGTTTTTGCGCAAAGAATGCAATAGAGCCCTTCGTTTTTAATCTTACTCATTGGGCCTTGTAAATATTTGCACGTTGCTCATGTACTCTATGTTGTGGACCTTTAGGCTAGGGTCAGACTAGCGCAGTTTTAACGTGCGTTTAGCCGCACAAAATCACGGCCGTACTAGCAGCAAATGACGTCCAATGCCGGGGAACATACGACGAACGGCCGCACGAAAGTTCGTCCGCGCAACGCAAGTGGCCAACGAACGCATTTTTTCGAGAACGTCAAACCGCTACTACTGACGTACAGAGTGCGCTGCGGCCGCATAGCGGCGTGTGTGCGTGATTAGGAGACGTCAGACGCTGCTAATGTCCGGCCAACATAACGTCCAGACTCAAAAAGTGTTTTATTGATGATCCGTACAAAATCACGGACGAAAAGGCGCATCGTATGACCGCTATCGCGTATTCCGGGGGAAAATACGTACGTTCGTTCGACCGAACTTTTTCACGGACGACGTGAAAAATGCGTTCGTCTGACCCTAGCCTTAGTGGTTAGCATGTAGGAAATGGAATGCCATCCTCTTACTATTTGCCTCCCGCAGCTCGGCACTGTGTGCATCGCAGTCCGTCATCATTTATTATTCATTGGTTTCATAAATTACCCCACTAATAAGACAAGCACATATTTTATCATGAGCCCAACTAGACCTGATTTAACCAAGACACATTTGGTTTAAAACAGGGATTCCAAACGTAGTCCCCTCCCCAGTCCGATTTTGGTTAACTACAACTCCCATGATCAGCGACCTCTGGCTGTATAATGCATTCAAGGAATTCTGGGAAATATAGTCCATCAGCATCTGCTAGCCAAAGTTTGACATCCCTGGTTTAAAGGGAATACTGTGACCGGGACCTATTCAGGTCTGTTTCTTGTATAATAAATCATTTGTCAGCTGTGAGCCCTAATGATAAGCAGTATTAACTCTTTCACTACCAAAAAAGTGTCCGTCAATTCTAGTGCATTGTACTACAATGAAAAGCAATATTATGCACATACATCTTTTTTGACTCCTCCTTTTAATGCAAGATTATTGTGCCACCTGTTGACAAATGAAATTCTCTGCAATATCCCAAATTTATCACCCTGTATTACTGTTAACCCCTTCAAACCCAAAATCGAGTTATCTCGATTTTGCATTGTAATGCATTGAAAAGCACTCATTAGCATATCAAAAAACTATTTTCAAAGCATTTTAAAGCAGGATTAGTGTGTCCCCGTTGAGAAACGAGATCCTTTGTTTTAGGGCTCTCCAAGCACCCTGGATAGACATAAAACCAGCTGCAAACAGAAGCCCCAGCCCTCACTGTAACAAAAAGTTCAACAAGCTTACTGCTGCATTATAGCAGCCAGGGATTTCTCAGAATACAGGGAGAGCTGTGGGGTCACTCTCTGCTGTACAGGGGGTGATAATGACTGAAAATAAAAGTACAGTGCAGATACAAGGTGTTACTGTAACTTCCATAACCAGGCATTATGCCACATACAGATAATATTTTATATTTGATTGGTGTTTTAGGAAGCTGCACTGCTAATAATAACCTCATTCTGATCATTACAAACCCCCATAATCAGGATAACTGACCATTTGTATTATCTATCATTATTACGTTTACTGTATCTGACACAAAGGCCATTTCTGCCTGTATGCTGATAATGCAGACCCTGTTTGAAATTGTGTAAGATAAGGGACACCATCTAGAGTTTAGAGCCTTTAATCCCATTAATAGTTGTGTGAAGGATAATCAAATATATGAAGAATTAAAAAATCTGCGAATTTACATTGTTTTTTTTTTATATTTTAACTGTCTCAGATTAACAATATATGAGCAGAATTGCCATTTCATTTTACTGATGGGATTAAAGGCTCTAAACTCTAGATGGTGCCCCATATCTTGCAAAATTTAAAATGGGGTCTGCATTATCAGCATACAGGCAGAAATGGCCTTTGTGTCAAATACAGTAAATGTAAGATATCCTCATATTTAATTATTATCTGCACAACCCATGTTTAAAACAAATGTTGTAATGATATCTTTCCAAAATAAAGCGTTTGGTATTGAAGGGTTTAAGAGACAGTTTTAAGGGGTTGTTGAAAGAACACTGAAATTTCACAGAAATTTCAGTGTTCTATCGTTCAGCGCAGTTCAGTGCGAATCGGTGATTCAGGTTCGCCGACTCTGCGGTGAATTCAGCAGGGTCCCCGAAGTGCGCCGAAAGGGATCCACCAAATGCCACCAATAAACCTGTCGATCACAGCTGACGATCCGCCGAATGCCGCTGTAAAGACCACCGAACGCAGCCGCAAACCGCCAAACACAGCCAACGATCCGCCGAATGCCACCGTACAGACCACTGAATACAGCCCCAAACCACCAAACGCAGTCGACGATCCACCTAACAGACCGCTGAACGCCTCCGAAAAAAGACGATCAGCCGCCGAAAAGGGGCAAAAGAAACCCTGCAATTTTCAAACGGCATTTAAAACACAAAAAATGCATGTAATAATAAATAATGTCCTATGAATAATAATAAAGAGGTCTGTTACAGAACAAAATAAAAAAAAACGCCATTTAAAAAAAAATCGGAATCACAACTTTCGCCAAAAATATCCTGAAAAATTACTAAACATATTTTAAACAATGAATAAATAAAAAGGGTTTATGCTGCAAATGAAAAGAATAAACGGTTAAGTAAAAAATTTATAGAAACGGGGACATTTTTTTTACTTTGAAACCTATGTGATTCGCCTGATTAAGCCTGTCGAACGAAAGCAACGAAAATCAGGGCATTTCACTGACACTTCGGGGCAGTTCGGCGTTCTCTGCAATAAATTAACCATTACTTCTTTATGGGACTATTTCACCGATGCCGAAGGTCGCTGAATTGCGGCTACCTGAGGCGAATTGCATTGTATTTCGATTTCAATTCACCAATATTTGGCAAATTGACATCTTTATGAATAGCTGAATTTCCAATGTACGGTGGCAAATTCGCTTCTTATGGAATAACCCTTTTAGTATTCGGGAAACCCAGTGTGGGGCCCTATTACATTCTTTGCACAAAAAAGCTCTTGCAGCGCGTTAATTTGTGCGCGAAGCGTTAAACGTTAGCGTGCATAAATTAACGCGGGTATTACAATCCGTCAAAAAATAAAGCGCGTAAAAAAGACGTGCAAAAACGCGCGTATTAACGTTGCGCGCAGAAATCGCTGTGCGGACTGTTTCTTTACGTGATTCAGCCAATCAGAATTAAGAACCACAATTGTCTCCCGTTAGGTTTTTGCGCCTGTCAAAATCAATCTGCGCATATATGCTGCAGCAATAATAAAAACACGCATAACTTCTATATTTTATTGTTTGGGTATGTGTAGATTGTGTAACTATACGTTGCTGCGTATTTTTTTTGGGGTTGATGTATTTGGTTTCGGCCAGGTCGTTCCGATTTGCCGTTACCACCAGCTTTTCAAAGACATTAAAATTATGCACGCAAACGTTGTCCATTAAAATTTACACATAGATTGTAATACCATCCGCGTACCAGCGCACAAACGCATTTGCGCTCACAATGTTAAGTATAGGACGTGCGCAGTACATTTACGCTCGCAAAGGGTTCGCGCAGGTTCACCCGCGTTAGATGTTAATACACATTTTTTGCTCGGACGTTGTAATACGACGATCAGCACAAAGGGTTTTGCCCCTCGCGTTAATGCATTTTTGCGCATTGAGAATGTAATAGAGCCCGTGGTGTTTATTCCCTGAGACTGATAGACATTACTTAAGGCAGTGTTTTCCATCCTTGGTCCTCAGGACTTGCTATCGGGCCAGGTTTGTTTAGTTTAGAGAAACGGCGCCTTAGAGGGGATTTGATAACTTTATATAAATATATACGGGGCCTTAGAGGGGATCTGATAACTTTATATAAATATATACAGGCCTTAGAGGGGATCTGATAACTTTATATAAATATATACGGGGCCTTACAGGGGATCTGATATCTTTATATAAACATATACGGGGCCTTAGAGGGATCTAATAACTTTATATAAATATATACGGTGCCTTAGAGGGGATCTGATAACTTTATATAAACATATACGGGGCCTTAGAGGGGATCTAATAACTTTCTATAAATATATACGGGGCCTTAGAGGGGATCTGATAACTTTATATAAATATATACGGGGCCTTAGAGGGGATCTGATAACTTTATATAAACATATACGGGGCCTTAGAGGGGATTTGATAACTTTATATAATATATACAGGACCATTATAAACCATTGTCTGGAAACCTATTCATTAATAGGACTATACACAGGACACAAGGTCACCTATTTAGGCTAGGGTCAGATGAACGCATTCTGTGTGGACTGTGCGTCTGTGCACAATGGACGTACTTTCTGACTGACGACAAGGTAGTGGCCACATGGTCCGTTTTTGTGACTGACGTTTTTTTTGGACTGATGTAGATGGGAAATAAAATGAATATGAAAAAACATTTTGTCCGTCAAAAATGCTGGACGTATAAATGCAGTCCGTCTGACCACATTCCATCACTCACACACAAAGCTATGCGGACGTTGCGGACGTTGCGCACTCCACACATCCGTTCTAGCGGTTTTACATTCTTGCCTAACTTGTGTCCGTTTGCTGCGTGCGTTGTGCGTCCGCACTTCTGTGCAGACGTACTTCGTGTGTGGAGCTCTATTGATCATAATTGTATGCTACCACGGAGGTTAAAATGTGTGGCAACACAGACGTGAACACTGCGCTCGTCTGACCCCAGCCTTAGACTGGACGAAAGGACATTCAGCTTAAAGCATAGGAAGGATTATTTTACAGTGAGAGCAATAAAGCTGTGGCATTCTCTGCCTGTTGAGGTGGTTGGGTCAGAGTCTGTACAGATTTTTAAACAATGACTTCCTGCAAAAACATAATATTAAGGGTTATAATATTTAATATGTGGGTAACAGCTTCTTGATCCAAGGAGAAATCTGACACGATCTGGGGTCAAGAAGGAATTCTTTCCCCAGTGTGTTGCATATTGGCGAGCGCCACAGACTGGGTTTTTTACCTTCTTTTGGATCAACAGCAGTTGGTGAAAAATGGTAATATGTTAAAGGCTGAACCCGATGGACACATGTCTTTTTCAGCCTATTTAGCTATGATTGCAGGATTCAGTCTGCATTTCCCCAAGG
Source organism: Leptobrachium leishanense (assembly GCA_009667805.1). Taxonomy (NCBI): domain Eukaryota; kingdom Metazoa; phylum Chordata; class Amphibia; order Anura; family Megophryidae; genus Leptobrachium; species Leptobrachium leishanense. The sequence continues at coordinate 35,003,100 of CM019074.1, read as the reverse complement.
TAATCTATAAAACCATACGTGCTGATTTATACTCGGGTATATAAAACATTTCCACTATAATATAATCCAATGTAGAGGAACTGAGAATAAGAAAAGAATTGTGCAGCCAGTTTGCATCGTGAGCATCTTCCATAGCCGTTTTATTCATGTTAGACCTGCACATGCAATGCATGCCCTCTGTCCCTATGGAAATGGATCTTAGAGATCCGCTGATATAGTTAGGAGGTCGAGTAAAACCCATTGTCAAGTCGATAGTTTAAAAAAAAAAAAAAAGTTAAATCTTGCCTATTTTATATATTTTTCCAATATGTCTGGTCCTGTTCCCCGTAAACAGATTTAGCATCACGGTATTTTAGATTTCACGATTCTCTTCTTAAACATCTGCCGAATGCAGGAATATATAGTATACTGTTATCCAGTGCCTCGTGTTCACAGATACGATGTAAAAGGTCAGCATTATTATTCACACACATGAACAATTAAACATGCTCCGTGTATCTGCTACATGTAATACTCATGATTTGGTAAAGCAACCCCAGGTGTATTTACGTGTGCGTCGACATGCACATACCGGCTCGTACACAAAGTAATGGCTGGCGATGTCCTAGTAGTCATATCCATGCTACACAAATATTAATACTCTAGATACTCCTGGTTGTATCACGGCCCATTAGCACATAGAGATACACAGTAACACTGGGAAATACACGCTAATAACCACAGAGGCTATTGTGATAACACAGCGATACAGCCAAAGACAAAGCGACACAATAACATGTCGACAAATGATACACGGATATGGCCGCGCATTGATAAGATGCTACAAACGCCGATACACGGAGCCTTCTGTAGTCTGTATTTGCAAACAAAAGCAGAGGGGAGAGGGGAGAGGGCCGTGGGACAAGTGCCAAATGTGGTGAGAGTGGAATTAACGGATCGGGGGGGACGCAGCAGAGAGCGAGAGAGAGTTTTGGGTCTGATCCAAAGAGTTAATGTTCCTTCCATGATCGATTACTTGTCAGATGTGATTTTAAACCAATACAAGATAAATAGCATCATTTCCCCCGCTCGCTTCAGACAGAATTAAGAAGCCATTAGCTAACACAAATTTTTTGGCAAGTTTAATAAAAGCACAAATTTACATTTGTAAGAAAAGCTCCCCAAGGTATGTTGCAAAGATGCAAATGAGACGGAGCTAAAACCCTTCCTTCCTCAAAGTGCGTCTCTCGCCCTCTTAGTCCAGTCTGCCTCCGCTCTTCTAACGCGGCCGGCTAGCCATCCAGGCAAGCCAGCATTCTGAAAATACCCCGACCCTTTGCTCTAACTGCCCCTGCCCTTGCACACTTAGGGCTCTATTAAATTCATTGCGCAAAAGCTCACGCGCAGCGCACTTATTTTGGCGCGTAGCGTTAAACGTTAACGCGCGAAAAATAACGGTGGTATTACAATCCGTGCGCATATTTTCATCCGTCAAAAAATAACACGCGTAAAAAAGACGCACAAAAATGTGCGCGCATTAACGTTGCGCGCAGAAATTGGTGTGCGGACTGTTTTTTAACGCGATTCAGCCAATCAGAAATAAGAACCACAATTGTTTCCCGTTAAGTTTTTGCGCCTTTAAAATCAATCTCAGTATACAGTGGCAAGAAAAAGTATGTGAACCCTTTGGGATTGCGTGGAGTTTTGTATGAATTGGTCATAAAATGTGCTCTGATCTTCATCTAAGTCACAACAATTTGAAAAACACAGTCTGCTTAAAATAATACAACACAAACATTATATGTTTTCATGTTTTTATTGAACAGAACATGTAAACATTCACAGTGCAGGGTGGAAAAAGTATGTGAACCTTTGGACTTTATAACTGGTTGACCCTCCTTTGGCAGCAATAATCTCAACCAAACGTTTCCTGTAGTTGCAGATCAGACCTGCACAACGATCTGGAGTAATTTTGGACCACTCCTCTTCACAAAACTGTTTCAGTGTAGCAATATTCCTGGGATGTCTGGTGTGAATCGCTCTCTTAAGGTCATGCCACAGCATTTCAATCGGGTTGAGGTCAGGACTCTGACTGGGCCACTCCAGAAGGCGTATTTTGTTTTGTTGAAGCCATTCTTTTGTTGAATTCCTTGTATGCTTTGGGTCATTGTCCTGTTGCATCACCCATCCTCTGCGGAGCTTCAGTTGGCGGACAGATGGTCTTACGTTTTCCTGCAAAATGTCTTGATAAACTCTGAAATTCATTTTTCCATCAATGACAACAATCCGTCCAGGCCCTGAGGCAGCAAAGCAGCCCCAAACCCTGATGCTCCCTCCGCCATGTTTTACAGTGGGGATGAGGTTTTGATGTTGGTGTGCTGTGTCTTTTTTTCTCCACACAGTGTTGTGTGTTTTTTCCAAACAACTCAATTTTAGTTTCATCTGTCCACAGAATATTTTGCCAGTAGTGCTCTGGAACATCCAGGTGCTCTTTTGCAAACTTCAAACGTGCTGCAATATTCTTTTTGGACAGCAATGGCTTCCTCCGTGGTGTCCGCCCATGTACTCCATTCTTGTTTAATGTTTTCCTTATTGTAGATGTGTCAACAAAAATGTTGGCATGTGCCAGAGATTTCTGTAAGTCTTTAGCTGACACTCTAGGATTCTTCTTTACCTCATTAAGCATTCTGCGCTGTGCTCTTGCAGTCATCTTTACAGGACGACCACGCCTAGGGAGAGTAGCAACAGTGCTGAACTTTCTCCATTTGTAGACAGTCTGTCTTACCGTGGACACATGAACATCAAGGCTTTTGGAGATACTTTTGTAACCCTTTCCAGCTTCATGCAAGTCAACAATTCTTGATCGTAGGTCTTCTGAGAGTTCTTTTCTGCGAGGCATGGTTCACATCAGGCAGCGCTTCTTGAAACCAGTAAACCCAAAACTGGTGTGTGTTTTTAAAGGGCAGGACAGCTTTCAGCAACACATCCAATAATATCACACTGATTGGACTCAAAGTCGGCTCACTCCTGGCTCCAATTAGCTCTTGGAGAAGTCATTAGGCTAGGGGTTCACATACTTTTTCCACCCTGCACTGTGAATGTTTACATGTTCTGTTCAATAAACACATGAAAACATATAATGTTTGTGTTGTATTATTTTAAGCAGACTGTGTTTTTCAAATTGTTGCGACCAGATCAGAGCACATCTTATGACCAATTCATGCAAAAAAAATGCACTCGGATCCGAATGCAGCGTTAATTTTTGCGCGACAACGTTTTTTTGCGTGCGCAAAAAAAAAATGCGCATGCGCAATTGCGCGAAGCGGGTAATAGGGGCCTACATGTCCTTTCGCTACTCGTCATTGCTTAATTATACCCATCTTTTCGATGTCTTACTCCTGCACGTCTTGCCTTATTCCTACCAGTAGGTCTGACTCTTTTTTTTTTTTAGTATTAACTTGAACTTCATGTATTTTTCATTATTTCCCCCCAGCATTGCACATATCACCATTCCCCTTTTTTTCACCTCACCCAGGTCCAGCATTTTCCTCATTTGAGAAGTTGACATTTTTGTCGAACTGAAACAATTGTGTTTCACTGCTCTGTATATCTATCTCTTCATCGTTAGCCGCACCTGTGTCTTGATATGTACCTCAGCTTATACCAGATCAATCATCGTCACCATTCCCCAAACTGGTTATTCCATCCACCATAGTAAAGATGTGTCTTTCCCACCTCATGACACCATTCCATTATCACCAGTACGTGTCCGTAAACCACTGAGGGTTCTCTTCAATGCATGTGTCTCAATGGTGAGTCTATAATTAGGCAAAATAGGCAGTCACCTAAACTCACTCAAACAGGGGCCTAACATAATGGAATTTATGTAGAATGTCCCTTTGTAAAATTCATTCCTGTGCTTATCGATATTCCACACAAATACACCCTTACATTCACATACTACAGTCTATCAAGAGTACACGGAGCCTTCAATAACATGTTTTGGGTTAATTTCCCTAACAAGAGGGGAGTCACATTTGAACATTGTCTAAGGCAAACTCTGCCCCCTCAGATGTTGCTCAACTACACCTCCCATGATTCTCTGGCCATTAATTGTATTCCCATAATTCTGGGATTTGTTGGCCATCAACTTCCGAGGGGCCAGAGCTTGACATCCCTGACCTAACCCTTCAGGAACTGTAGGTCCACCTCTACATGTGTCTCTGGACACCCAAACCTACCTTATTCCCTGGTGTTCCCATAGGTCCACAGTGAAATCGGTGGGGTAGTGCACGCACCAGTTCAAGCACTAACCCACTGGATCACCAGAGAAAACTAGAAAGTGACCTCCAGCTTGCTTTGGAATTATTTTTCTCCATATAGAAGCACTAAAGGCTTCTGAAGGATCAAACATCAATGATCACTGCCATGTCCCAAATTGGCCATTTTCAACTGGCATTCAGTATAAAAGCCACATCCTAAACTGGGCATCTCCCACTATAACCATTTCTGCACGGCCATCTCTATGGTCATTCCATTCAAGATCGGTGGTCACTTCCAACTATGACCACCAGTTCATTCCTCGACATCCAGTCCCAATGTGACGATTCCCTCCCTTTAATTCGGTTCCTAACCACCAGGGGTGTACCTGAGGAACATTTGGCACCCGGGGCGGAACCTATATTTGTCACCCCCCCCCCAACACACTTTAAAATGTAAAAAAATCTCACGCACTTTTTTTATTGTTTTCAAAAATATTTTTAGTTATAGCATTCTGGCAGGACATGACGTATACATATAATAATGATATATTATGAATCTGCCGATGGTGGATCATTCATGCGTCCTCTGTGCTGTGCAATAAGGGGCGAGTGTAGATTCATTTTGGATAATTGTTATTTTTAAGTGATTTTGCAAACTCACAACATATCCATCCTATAGTGTTTTTTCTTTTTTCTGAAAGAGACCTTTTTATTATCAATCATAGGACCTTATATGTAAATTCCAGACATTTTGATAAGTAGTAGGGATGTGCGTTTCGGGTTTTGGAATTTCGGAATTTTCACGAAATTTCCCGATTCGTGTTTTTGGATGCGGCCGATTTTCCGAAAATTTTTAGATCCGAAAATGGCAGATCCGAAAAGTTTTCCGAGCTGAAACGAAATATTTTCGGAATTTTCGAATGGACTTGAAATGTGTCAAAGCTAAATTTATTGCTTTGAAACGAGGAGAACAGACGTTCCGAAAAAACGAAAATTTCCGAAATTACGAAAAGTCGATACAAAAAACGAGCAAAGTGACACGAAAATACGAAAAATGGTCGATATTCCGAAAACATGTACAATTCCGAAAACGAAAATTTCCGAAATCACGAAAAGTCGATACAAAAAACGATCTAAGTGACACGAAAATACGAAAAATGGTCGATATTCCGAAATAAAAAATGTACACGAAAAACGAGTCGAGCCGAACCGAAATGAAACAGAAATCGGTCGAAACGAGCCGAATCGAAAAGTTTAAACATCCGAAAAATCGAACCAAATCGAACCGAAAAAAAAATCAGTGCACAAGCCTAATAAGTAGGCCGACTCCCTGCACTTCTGGAACCCTGCGGTGAATGGTGAATTCACTGCAGTGCATGGTGGGGAAATTTGATTTCTGGAAGTGCAGGGAACAACAGAACACCAAAATGTTGGCGTCATTTTGGTGCTCTGTGAGTAACCCCTTTAGTGGTGGGTTTTTTGCCACCCCCTGGAAAGTGCCAGCCTAGGCCTTGCCTACCCAGGACATACTTGAAATTTGTGAAATCTCAATGTATCCCTCCTGGTAAAATACTTAGCAAAAATATTTTTTTAAAAAAAAGTATTTTTTATTAGGGTGTCACCCTATGGGGTGTGTCACCCGGTGCGGCCCCCCCCCAGGTACGCCCCTGCTGACCACCATCTAACTCCTGACTTTAAACACTAGTTCAGGATCGCTGCTCTGATCCAATACGTTGATTCTGTCAACAAACTCCTCTTCAGAACCACAGCCTTATTCCATAATATCCCATACTGAATTACAAACGGCAACAAGCCCTCCTTTAAATCCATACAAAGTCTTATAATGAGTCTCAACACAAACCTTGACAGGCCAGATCCAACCAGTACTTGTTGTAAAAAAAGGCTCGGGCACAACAACGCTTCAAGATCAGGGCAACTTTATTGGAGAATCATCACGACAACATTTCGACTATCAGGGTTATTCAAAGAGAATCGAAAAGCCACCGCACGTTCAGTGACTTTTCGTTCTCTTCAATTCGGTGCGATTGGCGATCTCATTTCGGCGACCCTGCGGTGTATTCCGCAAGCACCACAGGGCCGTCGTAATGCAGGGAAAAGCCGCCGCAAACCCGACGAAAACTCACCGCAAAACCCGCAAAAACATCTGGATTAACCCGCCGAACACGCTGGAGAAATGCGTATAGGAGCCGATCAGAGCGCAGAGCAGCCGCCGGAAAAAGCCGACACCGCAGACGAATGGAGTGAGAAAAAAAACAAAAAACAGTTTGCTTGAATGTTTGAAAAGTGAAACGCTGTTTGAAAAGAAACTACTTAGCGAAAATGTCTGAAATTTACATATGAGGTCCAGGGAATGATAATAAAAAGGGCTGTTACAGAAAAAAGAAGTAAAGTTTAGAAAAAAAATAATCGGAAATAAGTTTTTTGAAAGAAAATCCTGAAAAATGCTTAAAAGATCCTAAAAAATCTATAAATAAAGAGACTGTTTACTGCAGAATATTATAATGAACGGTTTATTAGATATTGAATTAAAACGGGAATATTTTTAAAATTGAAGCCTATGGGATTCGCCTGAATAAACCTGCTGAATTAAACCACCAAATGGCAAGGCAATTCGGCAACTTTTCTGAGCTGTTTTTTGTTCTCTGAATAGATGAAACATTGCTTCTCTATGGGGATTTCACTGCTCTCGAACAGGCAGCGAACAGGCACCGTATGTGCAGGCAATTCGCCAGGATTTGGCGAATTGCCTGCTCTGTTGATAGCCGAATGGTCAGGAAAGGTAACCGAACGCTGATTTTCAGCATTCGGTTCCCTTTCGGCAGTCATTCGGATCTCTTTGAATAACCCTGTATATCTACGATGACCGGGACGCCAAAAACTTGGCGCGTGTGTCTCATAATCCAGGTTGAAAAGGAACCTCCAACCAGACAAAATAAAAAAAAAAAAAAAAAAATGTGCGACTCCCTCTATTCTCGAAACCCCTTTCCTCGACAGAGTTGTTGCGTATTTTTGATGTTTCGTATGGCCAGGTTAGCTGTTTCTGCTTGCAGGTGGATTATGCGGAAGTGAGGCACACACACGCCGTGTCCCTGGTGTCTCGGTCATGGCTGCGTCCACCAAATAACATCAATTCAGTATCACTTCCCCAGGAGCAAACGTGCCACCAGTTCAAACGCCGGGAACCTGTCCTGGCCAAGGTATTCTCATGTGTTTTATATATGGAATCTGTTATTGCTTTATTTTTTTAGGATGGAGATTAATATCTTTTTAGGGTTAAGGTTAACGATGCTTATAACGTCGCACCCGCCACTGATAGGGTTATCACTCAAAGACTGACGTTTCTGAAAGAAGACCCCGGTATCCCTCATCATTGTCTCATCGAGCATTACAGTGCGCGCCAAGCTTAATCTTCTATAATACCACCTTGGTATATTTATTAGCGTTCTTAAAGAGCGCCAGAGCTTTCCCCCGGGTCACTGCAGCTTCTCTACCTACTCCCCAGCCTGGCAGGCGTCCTCCTCCCAGACATGACCTCTCTCCTTCCTGCACGGGCTGATTGTCTCTCCGTTTTCTCATGCGCTCCATCTCGCGCCCCGCTTCACCAGCAGTCTTGCTGGCAGATGGATTGTCTCTTCTGCAGCCCGAAATGTTCTTTGAAGGAGACTGACAGCATTAAAGGATGGCGCGGGAAGGGAGGAAAGTGACAACAGCCAGATTCACATCACACAACCTAACAGTCTGTCAACTTAAAAATCCCACAAAACACTACCCACCCCAATTTTTGTTAACTCTTTCACAGCACGGGGTACTGACGTCTATATCTCGTATCATAAGGATCCTCTAATGCAGTGGTTCCCAACCGCGGTCCTCAAGTTCCCGCTGACAGGTCAGGTTTGCAGGATATCTGACCCTAACCCTGGTCACCAAGTCCCCCTAACAGGACAGGTTTTAAGGATCACCGTGGGGAAATGCAGACTGAATCCGTAATCACTGAGCAGCAAATCATATCACCTGTGCTGTGCTTCAGATATCTGCAAACCTGGCCTTTTAGGGGGTCCTGACTGAGGATCTAGGTTGAGAAACCAGTGGATTTGAAGATCAATGGGCAAAATATCTGCTTGCATTTAGCACCACGTGTTTAGAGCAGTGTTTCTCAACTCCAGTCCTCAAGTCCCCCTAACAGGCCAGGTTTGCAGGATATCTGAAGCACAGCACAGGTGATAGAATTTGCTGCTCAGTGATTGCAGGATTCAGTCTGCATTTCCCCAAGTTGATCCTTAAAACCTGTCCTGCTAGCGGGCCCTGAGGACAGGACTTGAGAAAAACGTGTATAGAGGATTCATGGCGTAAGCATTTCTTGAGCTCTCAGTTCAGGTTTTGATTTTCCGAAG